>OY288244.1:17524923-18724923 GCA_958450325.1 Agrostemma githago | reverse complement strand
TTTAAGGGAGTGTTTCACCAAGGCAACCATCTCCTCCAAAGCAATTAACATGAGAAGTTCAATGTGATCATTGTGGCAATTATGGCCATGATTCTAGCTCTTGCATTCCTAATGAAGAAGTTTTTGTTGAAGAGCCAAATGAAGTCCAAGCTATACAAGAGTATGGGCAAAGACCCCAATTTGATCCCTTTTCCAATACTTACAATGCCGGCACAAGATTTCATCCTAATTTTTCTTATGGCAATCAAAATGTCCAAAATCCGATGCCACGTGCCCAAGAGAGTCAATTGAGACCATTCAATCAAAGTCAACAAAGGTCCTTTAACCAAGGTCCTCCAAGGATGCCCCCATATATGCCTCCTCATCCAAGGAGCAACTTCAATCACCAAAGTAGCAACTTCCATGTTCCCAACAATTACAACAACTACCAAAATCCACATGGTAATCATTTTAATCATGGATATAATCAAGGGTTCCAAGGGAATTTTCAAGGAAACCAAGGTTACAATCAACAACCATTTTAATCAACCCTCTCAATCTTATGGCCAATCAAGCAATTTTCAATTTGGTCAAGGAGGAGTCCCATGGGAAAACTATAATGATTTGCAAAGAACCGTTGAGCAACTATGGAATGAACATCAAGACACCAAGGCAAGGGTAAAGGTTTGGTAATCACAAGAAGCAACAAAAGCCTTAGCCGCTACAATTCATCCACTCCATGGTTTGCCCGGGCAACCCCCAAAACCAAGAGACCTTTCGAACCAAGCAAATGCCGTTATTCTGAGAGGTGGCAAAGAACTTGAGGACCCATACAAGAATTTGAACTTGAACACCAAAAGCACTCCATCCAAAGTCAATCAACCAAGTGCATCACAAGAATCATCTCCCACTTCCCCGAAACAAAACCGGGGAATACAAGCGGAGTTCGATATCCTTCAAAATGCGGATAATCAACTAAGAGAACAAAGAAAGAAGAAAGAGCAAATGGATGCGGAAGAAGCAAAAACAAAAGAGGCGGCGCGATTAGCCGAAGAAGAAGAAGAACCCAATGTTCCACCGCCTCCCACTTTTGTCCCTCCATTGCCTTTTCCCGAACGAGGTAAGCCACGCAAGGAGAATGCCCAATTTAGCCATTTCGTGGACATGTTGAAGAAGGTGGAGGTAGCTTTACCCTTCACCGAGATAATTTCTCAAATGCCCCTCTATTATAAGTTTTTGAAAGATGTCTTGACTAAAAAGAGAATGATAGAGGATAAAGAATGTATCTCTCTCACGGAACAATGTAGTGCCATTCTTATGAATCAACTACCAAAGAAACTTGAGGATCCCGGTAGTTTTTCTATCCCTTGTCGGGTTGAAAATGTTGTTGTTAGTCAGCTTTATGTGACCTAGGGGCTAGTGTTAGTTTGTTACCTTATTCTATTGCCAAGAGACTTAGTGTGGGGGAGATGAGACCCACTAGCATGTCGATTCAACTTGCGGATAGGTCCGTCAAGTACCCACTTGGGATACTTGAGGATGTACCCGTTCAAGTTGGTAAGTTTTTCATCCCCACCGACTTTGTTGTCATGGATATTCCCGAAGACACTATTACCCCCATTATTCTAGGTCGACTTTTTATGGCTACCGGAGGTACTATAGTTGATGTCAAGAATGGAAAGTTATCTTTTAACATAGGGAACGAATCGGTAGAATTTTCCCTTTCTCAAGCTCTCAAACAACCAATGATTGAACAAATGAATTCCATTGAAGTTATTGACAGTTTGGTTGAGTATAGCTTGATAGATGATGATAAGCAAGAAGATGAGCCATTTGACTCTCCACCCCTTGAAGATGAATGTTTGCATGATGAAAAGGTAGAACCACTACCGGTGGGTAAGAGTATGGTGTCTTCTCCTCCTAATCTTGAACTTAAACCACTCCCGTCCTCCCTCAAATATGCTTTTCTTAAAGGAACTAATTATCCCGTTATCGTCAATGCTACCCTTGATGGACCTCAATTGGAAAAACTTTTGATTGTTTTGAGAAAGCACAAAAACGCCATCGGGCATAGCATTGCCGACCTCCAAGGCATAAGTCCAAATGTTTGTATGCATAGGATCATCCTTGATGACGACCACCGTCCTTCGGTTGAGGGTCAACGTAGGTTGAACCCCACCATGAAAGAGGTTGTCATGAAGAAAGTCCTCAAGTTGTATGAGGCTAACATTATATACCCAATAACCGGAAGTAAATGGGTTAGCCCCGTCCAAGTTGTGCCGAAAAAAGGAGGAATGACAGTAGTAAAAGGAGAAAAGGGTGAGTCAATTTCTACTAGGACTATTACCGGTTGGCGCATGTGTATAGACTATCGAAAATTGAACACGGCCACTATAAAAGACCATTTCCCTCTTCCCTTTATTTATCAAATGCTTGAAAGATTGGCGCATCATTCTTATTTTTGTTTCCTTGATGGTCATTCCGGATTTCTTCAAATTCCCATTCATCCCGATGACCAAGAGAAAACCACTTTTACATGTCCCTATGACACCTATGCTTATAGAAGGATGCCATTTGGATTATGCAATGCGCCGGGAACATTTCAAAGATGTATGATGGCTATTTTCTCCGATTTTATTGAAAAATCTATGGAAGTTTTTATGGATGATTTTAGTGTCCATGGTACATCTTTTGATTCTTGTCTTGAAAATCTCGATCAAGTGTTAGCTCGATGTGAAGAGTATATACTTGTTTTAAATTGGGAAAAGTGTCATTTTATGGTTGAACAAGGTGTTGTCCTAGGTCATATTGTTTCTAATAGAGGAGTCGAAGTTGATAAGGCGAAAGTCTCCGTGATCGAAAACTTGCCACCACCTACAAATGTCAATGGGGTGAGGAGTTTTCTAGGTCACGTCGGTTTTTATAGACGATTTATTAAAGACTTTTCCAAGATTGCTAAGCCTTTGACTTCTTTGCTTATGAAAGATGCACCTTTTGTTTTTGATGACTCGTGTCTTGAGGCCTTTTGCAGGATAAAGACCGCTCTCACCACCACTCCGATTATCAAAGCTCCCGATTGGAGTCTTCCATTTGAGATCATGTGCGATGCATCCGATTTTGCCGTTGGTGCGTGCCGTTCTAGGACAACGGGTTGATAAGAAGCTACATGTGATTTATTACGTAAGCCAAACCCTAGATGAAGTCCAATCGAGGTATACAACAACCGAGAAAGAGATGCTTGCCGTTGTTTATGCCATGGAGAAATTCCGAAATTATGTTACCGGTTCCAAAGTCATAATTCATACCGATCATGCAGCGATTCGATACATCATGTCTAAGAAGGAGACCAAGTCCCGACTCTTTCGGTGGGTCCTCCTTTTATAAGAATTCTACATTGAGATTAAAGACAAAGCCGGATCGGAGAACTTGGTAGCGGATCATCTTAGTAGACTAATGGTTAGTAAAGAAATCAATGAAGAAGATGGTATCCCCATCAATGAAGCTATGAGAGATGAGGCCTTGATGGCCATTGATACTATTATACCTTGGTATGCCGATATCATCAATTTCTTAGTATCTCATTTTATTTCGGACGATTATTCCATGCAAGAGAGGAAGAAACTACGTTATGAAGCCCGACGCTATTATTGGGACGAGCCATATTTATTCCGCCGTTGTGTAGATGGAATTTACCGACGATGTGTTACGGTTGTGGACATGACATAGGTCCACCCCGACGCGGCCACACGCTGGTTTGGGGAGGCGAATGAATCTCCATATGAGAATGGATCGAATTGAAATTTAAATCTAAGTGGAGTCGCCACCGAACTTTGTGGAAGTTCGGGCCCGTTCGAACCCACTCTATGTCGTAGTGGGCCGTGTACAAAATACGGCCCATTTCCGATGTCAGAGTTTATTGGGCTCGTCCCTTTTCATTGCGATACCGATACCGTCACTACCGGTTATCGTGTATAGAATGACTCTCGTGCGCCAACGGTTTCGGGCATCCGGAAACCGAGGTTCTGAGTAAGGGGTGAGGGTACGTGTTGGGAAGCCTACAAAGGACACCCAACCCCGCCCGCACATTAGTGGCCTCTACTAGGATATCGAATGATTTTTGAATACGCGCGTTAGTTAAACGATGGAAATGCTTATGCAAACATTGTTTTCCCTAAGCATGTGAGAAATTGAATGGGTTTCTATGTCAATTTAATGCAACTAAAATTAACGCCAAAGTTGTATTTTAGCATGCGGGTTCATTTTAGTACAATAAAATAAACAATAAATCAAGAAGAAAAGTGACAAACGGTTAGTAACGGTATAACGATTATAACAGTTTGCGAATAATATGAGATAATGTAAATATGATGATGCATGGTTTAAAAGAGTGATGTTTCACGTGATTGATTAGGCACGCGTTGACCTAAGTCATGAAAAAAAGGTTAACGAGACTTGAATGGCATCATAAGGCTCACGGTATTTGTCGTGATAAGGCCACTCGATCGAGTCATCGAGGGACTCGACCGAGTGGACCTCTGAAAAGGTTCATGTCTCGTGTTTTAGACCCTACTCGACCGAGTTATTGGCCAACTCGACCGAGTACGTTGCCACTCGATCGAGTCATTGCGAGACTCGACCGAGCGGAGGTCGAAAAAGTAATCTGTTTGGTTTTTGGGGTGCCACTCGACCGAGTGGGCTAGGCACTCAATCGAGTGCCCCCTGTACGAACTAGGGTTCGCGTGCAATTCATTATTGGTTTCGAAATTGCTTTTGATTTTTGATAATTGATGACTTTGTCGAATCGAGCATAAATTTTGTGTCATTTATACTCGGTTCTAATTTTGATACTCATCGTACCCTGTATTCGATCATTGGATCGATACGGAATATTAGAGCGAAAATTCGTAGAAAAATAATATAAGTCGTTTTAATCTAATTAAAACGGTATGGATTTCCTCCGTATTTATAGTGTCGTAACTCTAACGAGTCGTGTGACATCTATTTTAGCATCAACGAAAAACTGCGTTAATTAATTTATTTGACTTGATCGTTAGATTCGACATCCAGTTATGGAATTGGTATCAAATCTAAAAGATCGACGCTTTGCTTGGATTGAAAGACTTGATTCCCTCCGCATCCCGATACCATAATTAATTCTTGCGAATTGTTTGATGTCGGATCCGCATCAACGGGTTTTGACCCTTAAAAAAGTGCTTGTTTTGAAAGTAGTTTGTATTTGATGAAGTATGCGATTGAATGATAATGATGCGAACGAAAATAAAAATTATTGTTTAAGTTGACTCGTTTAAATAATCAAGTGCTAGGGTGTCAGGATAAGCGACCGGCAACGCTGTGTGCAGTACACTTGTATATTCGGGTTTCCTTATTCCGACATCCTTCACACTCGACACAAATCTACGAGTATTTTAGTGTTTACACTAATAATACTATCGATATTAGAATGCGATAAATAAAATAAATAAATAAATAACAAAAAAACGAGGAAGAGAGGAGATGACGAGAAAGAGAAGAGAAGGAAAGAGAGCGGGTTTTGCACCCTCAACCTACATGTTTCCTATGCTCGGACGGGACTCGTAGTGGCGGCTTGCACGGGAGTATCGAGTATGTAGGCTAAGTTTTGGTGGTTAGGGCTTTGAATTCCTAAAGCTAGGTTTAGGGTTTGCTAGTGTAGTATTAGGGTAGAATTAGGGTTGCAAAAGTGTTTAGGGTTTTTGTAAAGTTGTAAATTAGGTTTTATCAAAGTGTGTGAAAGGTTGTGCATGGGGGTGTATATATAGGCTTTGCTATGGACCCCCGGCTAGGGTTACTCGACCGAGTAGCCCCTTGACTCGGTCGAGTGGCCCAGGCGTCAGCAGCTGGGTTCAAATGAGGGCCCACTCGATCGAGTGGGCTGAGCACTCGATCGAGTGGCTCAGCTGGATCGCGCGGGTCCAGTGTTTTGGACCGTGGATTGGATGTTTGATGAGTTTTTGCTTTTTGAGTTTGATTTTTGTGTTTGGGTGGCTGTTTTGTATGTCTCGGAAACGACTTTGACCGGGGTTGACCCAATCGCTAAAAAGTCGGTTTTATTTCCGGTGTCGGTTTTGACCCAATATAGTCTTGTTTGACTGGAAACGACCCACTGGGCCTGAATTCGAGGTCAGTTTTGTGAGATTTGTACTCCATAAGTGCTTAAGCCAACAACTAATGGTTTGAGCACATATCTGAGCGCGTAGAAACACATTAGCGTTCGATCATCATCGAGTGTTTTTTGGAAACTACCATAGACACCTAGCGGTCAAAATGCGGGTGTCTACAGAGCCCCCACTCTGACTGAGGCTTGGACAAGGAAAAAGTCAGAGTAGCTACCAGGCCAATCGAAGATTGAAACCTGGCAGACTTTCGATCGGGTCGTTTATAGTCCATTAGACTCGCGTGAAGGGCCCGCCAGCCGTAAGATAGAAATCATACCTGTGTTGATGATGCTAACTCCGTGGGGAATTTGGACTTGTCGCATAAGTCCTGGGTGAGCCCATATGTAGGCCCATCCCGTGCTATTGCGAGAAAATGCCACCTAGGGCTTTCCGCTGGGGAGATGTAGTGGGTTGTACGTTCCTGCTTGAGTCGTACCTGTATAAGTCACATAGAAATTTGCATGCAACACGTAGGTAGTAAAATGACTCGCGCTGGGGAAAAATGATTTTTTGAATTTTTTGAATTTTTGAAAGTTTCGAAATGTTTGAAATTTGGAATTTTTTGAAATTTTTGACTCCTAAAGAAAATTAGGAAAGTTCGGGGATTATTTCCGTGCTAGTATCGAGACTAGGCTTGTGGCTTGATTTCGTTTAGGATTAGGAAACTATTGTGCAAGGAGAGATATGGAAAGAGGGTTATAGAATTAATGCTATAAATACCCCTCCCTTGTCCTTTGATTTCTTCACAACTCCTATTACAATTCATCCCTTTAAAAGAAAGTCTCTTTACTCCTTCCAAGAAGAATAGCCATGGGAATCGACAGATTGACCCTTATGCTACAGGAATGGTCCCGACGCTTTAGGGATGCTGACAGGGTGGCTCTGAACCAGACGGGTATTACTCAGCTGTACCCGTTTCGTCAGATGCAAGTTGATCGCTATTTTCTGGACGCGTGCCTGTCTTACTGGGATGACATATATCATGTCTTTGCCTTTCCTCGAGGAGAAGTTTGCCCTTTACCCGAGGAGATCGCTGCTGTGGGAGGATGGAACCCTATACTCCGACCCGCCATACCTTATTCAGTTTATGACCCAAGGAGGAAGCTTCGAGAATTTTTGGGGCTTTCTCACAACGAGGTATCCCGTATGATGGAGGGTGATAATATTTCTCTAATCAACTTGGCTGAGAAATTTATGAATCCTCTCGATGTCCGGGTCAGACCGGCTCACAGCCGTAGGGCCTTTTCCTTTTGTATCCTCCATGTTTATGCCTTTGAGGGTCACATGGATTTACTGTCTTGTATGGGTAATACCCGCCTCCTGACCGTGGTTGATTTGATGGAGACGGAGTACAGCCCGGCTTGGCTGATTACGGGCGAAATCATCCAATGCTTAGATAATCGCAAGAGGGATTCATCGGCTCGCCTCACCGGAAGCACCCGTCTACTGCAAGTATGTTACTTTGAATTTTATTTTTCCCAATTTCTTGATTTTTTTTGATTTTTTTCCGTGATTTCTTTGTTGCAGTGGCCACTCGGTCGAGTCACCCTGGCACTCGATCGAGTGCCCTCGTAAAAAGCCCCCTGTTCGTGTTCCGAGGTACCACTCGATCGAGTGTCCCAGGCACTCAACCGAGTGCCCTTAGGCGGACGCCTATTTCGTTTAGGGAACTCATATTTTTGCCTTCTTTTTCAGATCTTGTTATTCGAGAGGCAATCAGTGATAGATCCTCCTCTTGATGCGAGCAACTACCGTCATAACCAGGTGATGACGGGGAGACGGGCCATTGATTTTTCTCGCCAGATTACCCACAAGTATTGGGACGAGGTGCTATCATTCCATGGTGGTCCGTTGATTTGATGGGTAGTGTCGTGGTGGCCCATCTACGTTTGGACTGGCTTAGACCCGAGGGACGGGGCTCGCTATCAGGTAATATTGTCCTTTAGTCAGACAGTTCACCTTTACCCGGACCGCATACTAAGGCAGTATGGGTGGACCCAGCGGATCCCAGAAGTTGAAGCGGTTGTAAGTGACCCTACAACTGACCGATGTAATGTGCGATACCTGGATGCATAGGTGGTACACCCGGCATACTTGGCTTATTTCCAAATCTCGCCACTCGACCTGTGTTTCAGACTCCTATGTGAGGTGGACAAAAGCAGGAGATGCCAAAGCTCGTGCTGCTCTGAAGGTTGATGAGGCTTTTGACCTGCTGCGAAGGGAGCAAGCTAAAGACAACAGGGGCTTCTTCGACAAATGAGACACTCCGGCTACCCTGGTCCGCCTAATGTCAGGTCATAAAAAGAAGACTAAGACTCAAGCTGAAGGGTCTAGTGCTAAAGGTGCTCGGGGGAAATTGAGCCCCCAGACTGACTTGGAGAGGAGACTAGGCCCAAAACTATCAGTGCAGGACCGACTTGGCCCACGAGATAGGCTACCCGAGCACGTGCGGGCTCGACTTGGACCGAAGACTGTTGCAGAAGACCCGCGATCAAAGAAACGGGTTCGTGCTAAGGAGGTTCCCCTCGTGATTCGGGAACGCTCGCCCCCGCCCCGGCGACCTCGGGCTCCACGCGACCCAAAGGATAAAGGAAAGGGCAAGATGCCGGGATATTAGCCTCCTTTGTTTTATTATTTGAGTATTATTATTGTTTTTTGGGTGTGATTTCTTTTTTTGTGATTTCTACCGTTTTGGCATTTTTTTTAATTACAGAGTTTATCGGTTTTTTAACAAAGACGTATTAATGAATACCGTTCCCGTCTTTTCGTTTATTGCAGTGGTTGTACCCTTTTGAGGGGTTGCCTACGTATCCACAATTAGCGGAATCAAACCAAACGTAGTTCAAACATGGATTTTTTTGCAATTTTCGAAATACATCAAGACTATTAGTTCGAGATGTGCGACAGTAGAATAGTTAATTCTAACTTATTGACTTGTCTATAATTTTAGGCTGTACTTAGCAAATTGCATACTTATTGGGCGCGCATCTTCATATTACCTGCTGGGGTGTTGAGGAAATTTGAGTCTATTTGTAGCACTTTCCTGTGGAGTGGGAATGCTATGAATAATAGCCCTGCATTGGTCTCGTGGCAGGAGGTTTGTACAACGAAAGATAGAGGAGGATTGGGGTTGCTTAACGTTAAACAGTGGAATAGAGCAAGTATTGGTAAGTATTGTTGGTGGATTTATAGTAATGCGGAGACACTATGGGTAAAATGGATTCATACAACCACTTTAAAGGGTAAAGATTGGAAGGACTTTAAGCCTAATGCTAATGCTAGTTGGACGTGGAGGAAGATTTGTCGGGTTAAAGAAGAGATGAAAGGAGCTTATGTAGAGAATTGGTGGAGGAATATAGGTGATATTTACACTGTGCAGGAGGGTTATGAATGGTATTTGCAGGATAGGGGGAAGATTCCTGAGTATCAGTTGATTTGGAATGCAGTTAGTTTGCCTAAGCATCGTTTTATTTGCTGGTTGGCTACAAAAGGAAGATTATTAACTAGGGATAGGATGCATAAATGGACATATACAGGAGAAACTTTGTGTGGGATATGTGGGGAGTGGCCTGAAACTCACAGCCACCTGATGTTTGCGTGTGAATACAGTAAAAGGTGTGTGATGCTGGTGAAGAAGTGGACAGCAGTCGATATTCCAATAGCAGATTATAGGAGTTGGTGGATTCAGTTGGATCAGCGATGGAAGATATATAAAACCTTAAGTGGGGCTCTAATTAGTACTCTCATATATCATATATGGTGGGCACGGAATAAGAGCATCCATGAAGGAATTTTAGTGTCGCCCGAAAGCTTAGTAACCAAGATGAGAAGGAGTTTACGAGAAAGATTGGAGTTGTGTTTGGTTAAAAATAATATTAAGGATGAACATGGATGGATTAGTAAATTGATCACCTGATGTTGGAATTATTACTATATGTAAGTAAGGCCGAGAAGCCAAAGTTGTAATGTTTTGGTGTGGTAATATAATTCTTACATTTCAACCAAAAAAAAAACAAAATTATAAAAAGACAAATTTTTATAAACTTTTGCAAATGACATTGAGATAGGGGTTTATGGGAAGTAGCGCTTCAACTGGTCCAAGTTGGTTGGGTTGACGAATTCGTTCCCGTCCAAGTCTGTCAACATCACCGCTCCTTTTGATAGGAATTTTTTTTTTACTAAATATGGCACAGCCCAATTGGGTTTGAATTTTCCTATTGGGTCAACCGGTAGTAAGGCATGAACCGATTTTAGTACCAGATCCCCTTCTTTGATGTTTCTGGGCCTAACTATTTTGTTGAAAGCCCCTTGGATCCTCTTTTGATATATTTGGATATTGTTGAGGGCCCGGGATCGCCGTTCGTCTAAAAGGACTAGCGAATCGTATCGGGCTTGTACCCAATCCGCTTCCGGTACTTGGTTTTCAAGTAAAATTCTTAGGGATGGTACTTCCAACTCGACCAGTTGAACCGCTTCCATTCCATATGTTAGATAATATGGAGTTGCTCCGGTTGCGGTGCGAATTGACGTCCGGTACCCCCATTGGGCAAAAGGTATTTTATCAGGCCAGTCCCGATAATTCTCAGCCATCTTTTTAAGTATGGTGACAATTGTTTTATTGGCCGCTTCTACCGCTCCGTTTGTTTGGGGACGGTAGGGAGAAGATGTATGCCTTTGAATCTTGTATTTCGCTAGCAACGCAGCGGTTTCATCTTGGAAGTGGGTCCCGTGATCACTGATGAACTCGTGTGGGATCCCGTATCGGCATATGATCTTGTTCTGGATAAATTTGGCCACGTGCTTGGCGTTCAAGACACGGTATGACTCGACTTTGACCCATTTGGTGAAGTAGTCGATGGCCACCAAAATGAAGCAATGACCTCCCGTCCCGGAAGGGTGCACCTTTCCAATTATATCAATACCCCATGTCAAAAATGGGCATGGTGATGTCATGGTATATAATAGGGAAGATGGCATATGCTGTACATTGGCAAAGATCTGACAGTTATGGCAGTGTTTGACATATAATTGGCAGTCTGTTTCCATGGTGTTCCAGTAATATCCGAGCCTCATGATTTTTCGGGCTAGCATATGGGCGTTCATATGCGGGCCAATTTCACCATCGTGTACTTCGGCCATAACCTTTTCGGCCTGTGTTTTGTCGATACACAAGAGAAGAGCCCCCTGTGCCATCTTTTTGTATAATTGCCCGTCATCCGTGCGGACAAATTGGGTTGCCAATCTCCGCAGGGATTTCTTGGCCCGGTTTTCGGTTCCCGGGGGATACTCTCCCATTGCCAAGTAGGTTAGGAAGGATTGATACCAAGGTTCTGGGTAGGTTAGCTCGATGTCCTGGATGGCGTGTACATACGCCGGCTCGGACCGTGTTTCAACGCAGATTGGCATGCTAGTTAGATGGTCTGGTATGTTCAGCAAGGATGCTAATTTGGAAAGTGCATCTGCAAACTGATTTTCTTCCCGAGGTAGATAGATATATTCTACCTTCTGGAATTGTTTCTCTAGAACCCTTACTCGTGCTTGGTAAGCCACGAGATTGGCGTTCCGAGTTTTCCATTTTTGGAGTGCTCGATTGATGACCAGTGGTGAGTCACCGTGGACCCGGAGGTTTGTTACCCCTAAGTCAGCGGCGGCTTGCAACCCGTGAATGCATGCTTCATACTCGGCTGCGTTGTTGGTCACGTCAAAGTCCAATTTGATGGATAAGGGGGTATGTTCCTCTTGTGGTAAGATTAATAGAATTCCAACTCCAAATCCTCGGAAGTTGGATGCCCCGTCAAAATACAAATCCCATGTTTCGGTATCGGTATGGAATATGTCTTCATCAGGAAAGGCCCAAGTATCGGTGTGGCCCTCTTTGGATATCGGGCTATTGGCGAGGAATTCTGCCACTACCCGGCTTTTGATGGCTTTCAATGGTACAAATTTGAGGTCAAACTCTGCGAGCATCAAAGTCCATCTGGACATCCTGCCGTTAAGGATGGGCTTCTCGAACAGGTACTTAATAGGATCCATTTTGGACAGGACGTGTACCTCGTGGCTAAGCATGTAATGTCGGAGCTTTTTAGTGGCCCAAACCAAAGCTAGGCACGTTTTCTCGAGCATTGTGTACTTGCATTCGTACTCTAAGAACTTTTTACTGACGTAGTAAATAGCCCGCTCTTCTGAATCGACTGTCTGGGCCAGCATAGCCCCCATGGCTGTCTCGGTCGTTGTTAGGTATAACGACAAAGGCAAACCGGGTTGAGGTGGCATTAATACCGGCGGTGCAGACATGATCTCCTTGATTTTATCGAAAGCCGTTTGACATTTATCGTCCCACAGTGTTCGTTCTCCTATCTTCAGTTTTTTGAAAATGGGCTCACATACCATGGTTAGTTTTGAAATGAACCGGCTGATGTATTGGACTTTCCCGAGAAACCCCCTTATTTCTTTTTCGGTTTTGGGTGGCTGCATCTCGGTAATGGCTTTGATTTTAGCTGGGTCGACCTCGATGCCGCGTTCGCTAACGATATGGCCTAGTAATTTGCCTGATGTTACCCCGAAACTGCATTTTTGAGGGTTTAGCTTCATGTTGTATTTGCGTAGTCGGGTAAAGAATTTTCTTAGAGCCGCGATGTGTCCGCTCCGATCTTTGGACTTGACGATCATGTCGTCCACATAGACCTCCACTTCTTTGTGCATCATATCATGTAATAAAGTAGTGGCGGTCCGCTGATAAGTGGCCCCGGCGTTGATAAGCCCAAATGGCATAACAGTGTAACAGTAAGTACCACAAGGTGTAATGAAGGCTGTCTTACTCATATCCTCCTCTGCCATTTAGATTTGATTGTATCCGGCATACCCATCCATGAATGATAGAAGGGTATGATCGGCCGTGTTATCCACCAGTATGTCGATGTGTGGTAACGGAAAATCGTCTTTTGGGCTGGCCTTGTTAAGGTCCCGGAAGTCCACACATACCCGCACCTTGCCGTCCTTCTTGGTTACTGGCACGATGTTAGCGACCCAGTCTGGATATTCAGACACCTGTATAAAGCCCGCTTTGAATTGCTTGTCGACTTCTTCCTTGACTTTGAGGGACCATTCGGGCCTCATTCTTTGGAGTTTCTGTTTTACCGGTTTGCACCCATCTTTGATGGGTATTCGGTGTTCAGCTATTTCTCGATCTATTCCCTGCATGTCCTTGTAGGACCATGCGAAGACGTCCTTGAATTCCTGGAGGAAGTCTGCGAATTGTTTTCTCTCCTTTGGATCTAAGGATAGGCCCAACTTAAGCATCTGGGGCTCTAAAGTGGTTCCCACGTTAATGGACTCGGTTTCTTCAATTATCGGATCTCGGGATTCCCTTTGTTCGAGCTGCTCGATCAGATGCGGAGGTAGTGGTACCTGTTCGTTGGGTTTCTCAATGTCATTGCATATAAAATCTTTGAAATTGAGAGAATTTTGGAAATAAGACAAGTCGTAAGCAAAACAGTTTTCGTTATTATTATTAATGGTAAATTTTGAGAAAAGCTCGAATAGAGCGGCCATCTGCTCGTTAGTCAGTGGCGGGATAGGGAGAGGTCTTGGGATGGGCCCCGAGACCTTAGTGGAAGTGGCTAAGGGAAGAGGGGTTACAGACTCGACTCTAGCACCAGACCCTCTAGACTTGGACTCAGACTCCGACTCTGATTCTGACTCAGACTCGGACTCGGTATCCGGCACGTCTCCCTCGCCGGTGGTCAGCTTGTAGGTCCGTCCTTGGCTGTCGGTCCATTTGATGGTCTTCCTCCAGGCCCTTTTCCCGTGTTTGCACCTACTTCAGAGATTAGCTTGGTTGGGTCAAACTGATCGCTGCGGAGAATCAGATTGACCAAATCATCTTTTGGAGCGGGGACGGCCTTGTCTTCTCCAAATAGGAGCCCCATCACGGGCTCGTAGTTGTTTTCCCTTTCCTTGGACTCGGTTTGAACAAGGGTAAATATATCATCGGGGATGAAATTGCATTCCCGAGCCATTTTGGTCTCGGGGTATGTGATGGTGGGTTGATAGAGGCCCACTTGAATAGCTCCGAAAACTGGGGTGACGAAGTAGTCAGTTAACTTCGGGCTATAAGGGCCTATGTAAGTACTCTTGAGGATGTTGGTGGCCTTGTAAGCCCGGACTGTGATAGCATACCCCAATCCGAACTGTGATTCACCATCGTTTAGGACCTCAATAATCTTCCCAGCTGGAAGGTTTGGCCTTGAGGTTGCTCCTGGTAGATAGCCCAAGTTTTGCAGCATCGTGTCGATGCTAGTTGTGAAGTAAGGTCTGAAGAGATATTCCTCCTCAATCATTCCCACGAAGTCAAATCCTAGTGGGTCGGCCCGGCTCGTAGCATTACAGCTTACTACGGTGATAAGGGTGGCCTCCAATGTGATGACACTGTCTTGGAGTGGCATCTTGACTTTCCTATGTAAGGTAGAGGACACGGCCTTGACCGCGTGGATCCAAGGCCTTCCGAGTAGCAGGTTGAAGGATGAGGTGACATCAATCACCTGGAACTGCAGTTCTTTTTCGATTGGGTCCGTTATGATTGTCATTTTAACGGCCCCGACTACCGGTTTTGGCTTCCGTCGAAAGCCTGAATAGTTTGTGCTGTCGGGAGATAGTCGGCATCTGTGATGCTGAGGGCTTTAGTGGTCCTTAGGGGAAGGACATTCACGGCAGATCCGTCATCAATAAGGGTCATTGGGAGGTACTTCCCTCGGTAAATGACCGTGATGTATATGGCCAGATTATGGTTGGGCCCAAACACTGGCAGATCAGACTCGGAGAAGGTGATGAGTGGGCCTTCCTTCTTGGATTTGCCCTTGAGATAGGGCATGATAGTGGCTACCATTTCAGTGGGGGTAACCTGAGAGTCGACTTTGATTTCATCGAGAGCCTTAGTCAGTGCCTCTCGATGTGCTTGCGAGCTAACAAGTAGTTGCCATGTGGTTAGATCAGCTAGAACCCTCTTCAATTGTTGGACCAGAGCCGTGTCACTGCTTGGTTCTTCGAGGGTAGGATCCATCCTGGTAGGTTCAGTGACGGTTGTTGGAGTAGAGCGCCCAACTGCGGTGAGGTGGTTGGTGGCTAAGGCTTTGGACTTAGCTTTTCGGACCTCTTCTCTCGTGACGGGGACAGTTTCCCCTTTTGCCAGGTATACGTCGTCCTCATCATCGAACCATATCCCGTTGCTTTGTGGGATATAAGGGGAAATGAGGTGAAAACAGTCAATTACCTCGCCGGTGAATATAGCATGGGTTCTCGGGCAACGGTATTTTCCCACTTTTGATCAGATCTTGGATCAGATGCTTCAGTTTCCAGCATTTTTCCGTGTCATGCCCATTACCACGATGATACTGGCAATAGGCTTGGATATTGTAGCTCTTGGGCCTTTTCTCCACTGGAAGTTCGGGAGTCGGGCCTATTGGTTGGATAAGGCCTTTAGAAGATAGCCTTTATAAGGCGTAGGTATAGGTAGTCCCTATATCCGTGAATACCCGATTTGGTGTATTCTTTTTGGATGAGGTGTCAAGCAGATTTATCTCGTCGAAGATGCTGCGAGTCGCAACTGCTGGTGTGGGCTTGCTCGCAGATGAACTTGCCCCTTGATAGCCCTTGGTAGAGGCCTTAGTCAGGCTCTCCAACCGTAAGTCGTCCTCGATCCTTGTACCCATTTCAGTCAGGGTAGCAAATTTGGGGATAACAGCATACCGGAGATGGACCCGGTAGGAAGGGAGGAGGTTTTTGACAAAAGCCTCCACTAGCACTTTTTCGCTGGGCTTATCAACCAGCTTCACACTTTCGGCCCGCCATCTCTGCAGATATTTGGTGAACCCCTCTTTGGGCTCTTGGGCCATTACTTCCAGAGTACGCATTGTAGTATGGATCTCGGTATTATCAGCGTAATTCCGAGCAAATTCAGTCGCCACATCATCCCAAGTTTTATATTTCTTGGAATCGAGCCTGTAGTACCAGGCCTTGGGATGCTTTTCAAGGGAGGAAGGGAATAAATGTGTAAACATGGTGGACTTCACCCCTTTTACCGCCATAAAATCTTTGAAAGCCCGGATGTGGTTGACCGGGTCCTCAGTACCCTCAAACATTGGAATTCCCGTAAGGTTGAGGTTAGCAGGTAACTCGTCATTCAAAGGCGAATAGGAACAAGCAATTTCAGTGTGGATCGAGTTGTTTGTTGACAAGTGAACCTGTTCCTCGAGCCTGCGAACAGCGCTGACTAATTCAGCTATGGGCCCAGTGGGCTCAGATCCAGCATTAGGAGGAATTCCCTTCTCCATGGAGCTCACACGAGTGGCGAGTGTCGTCTAGTCAGTCTGGATGGCAGTCAATTGGGCCTCGATCTTGGCTAGGGCATCCTTCAATGCGTCCATCTTGCGTTGGTATCTGGTTTCGGGTGGCCTGTCTGTAAGAACACCGCGTAATCAGAAACTAAAAGTACATCCCGAACAAGACTGAAAAGGGAAATGACTCGGAAGAGACACCTAGACGGGTGACTTGTGAAAAGTGGGTCTTCTTTAGGATTCGGCGAGTGGGCCTAGTCCTGTTTGAAAGAAGGTCCACGTGAGACATCCCCAGACTTTGGACTCGATTGTGTAGATGGGCCCTCCTTTGTAGGAGTATGTCCTACGTAGGTGGGCCTTGCCTTAGTCTAATAAGGCGGACTGGGATAGGGAAGAAACCCGTGATGTAAGATCGACAGAGTTTCGACGCTAAAGACTTCGACGACTTAAGACACGACCCGACACTGCTAAAAACGGGAAGTCCTAAGAAGAGAAAGGTTTTGAAAATGGATTTTTTGGAAAGTCCGAGAGAACTCGGGAAAGGGCCCGATTTTTCGAGAAAATCGGAAAGTGCATCGGGCCAACAAATTTGAAAGTTCGAAAAGTTTTTCGAGTTTTGAAATGGGCAAAATACCGGCTAGAAATAGGCTATTTTGAGTAAAAATCATAAGTCCTAAATTCGGTATATGTCCCGGGTTTTGAAATTGAATATCTTGAAAAACATGTATTTTTTTTGAAAAATTGACAGTTTTTGAAAATGACATGGAAACCAAGTAGCATGTAGTCAGGCAAGCATTATAACGACGCCATATATGCTTTACAAGAATCTCCTCCCCTCTTACCAGGTCCATCTCCGGTACGCCGTCATACCCAATTTCGCCACTTTAACCGAGATGGGTACATTAATTGAAGATGACTTAAGGCTAGAGAGCCTTACTAAGGCCTCTGCCAAAGGGTATCAAGGGGCCAGCTCGTCCTCCAGCAAGCCCGCAACCACAGCTGCAACCCGCAGCATCTTTGACGAGGTCAATTCACTAGACACCTCATCCAAAAAGAATACTCCAACTCGGGTATTCACTGATATAGGGACCACCTATACTTACGCCTTATAAAGGCTTTCCTCCAAGGGTTTGATTCAGCCGATAGGCCCAACTCCGGAAGTCCCGATCGAAAAACGATCCAAAAGCTATAACATTCAGGCCTATTGCCAGTATTACCGAGGTAATGGGCACGATACTGAAAAATGTTGGAAATTGAAGCATCTCATTCAGGATCTAATCGAAAGTGGGAAAATACCGTTGCCCAGCGACAAACCAAGCAACAAAGAGAACCCCTTCAGTGCTCACGCCATTTTCACTGGAGAAGTAATCGACTGTACTCATCTCATTTCTCCTTTCATCCCACAAATTAACGGGATATGGAACGATGATGAAGACGACGTTTACCTAGCTAAGGGGGCAGCTGTCCCCATCACCATCAAGGAAATCCGGAAGGCTAAAACCATAGCCTTGGCCAACACTCACATCGTCACGGCCGACCCTTCTACCCTGGAAACCGTCACTGAACTTGCCAGGACGGAACCTGCCCTCGAGGAACCAAGCACTGACACGGCCCTAGTCAAGCAACTAAAAAGGGTTCGAACTGATCTTACCATATGGCAGCTTTTGGTTAGTTCTTAGGAATATCAGACAACACTTACTAAGGCTCTCGATCAGATCAAGGTCGACTCGTTGGTTACCCCCACTGAAATGGTAGCCACTATTTTGCCCCATCTTAAGGGCAAATTCAAGGAAGAAGGCCCACTCATCATATTCTCCGAATCCGACCTCCCACCGTTCGGGGCCACCCATAACTTGGCCTTATACATCACGGTGATTTGCCGGGGCAAATATCTCCCCATGACCCTGATTGATGACGGGTCCCCTGTGAACGTCTTTCCTTTAAGAACTGCTAAGGCCCTCGGCATTACCGAGGCCGACTGCCTTCCGACCGCGCAAACTATCCAGGCTTTTGACGGAAGCCCAAAATCAGTTGCTGGGGCTGTTAAACTAACAATCACAACCGGCCCGATCGAGAAAGAGCTAGAATTCCAGGTGATTGATGTCACCTCATCCTTCAACCTGCTGCTTGGAAGGCCCTGGATCCATGCGGTCAAAGCCGTATTCTCCACCTTCCACAGGAAGGTCAAGTTGCCTCTACAAGACGGGGTCATCACCCTCGAAGCCACCCCCATAACCGTGGCAAGCTGCAACACCGCAGGCTAGGCTGACCCGCGAGGATTCGACTTCGTGGGAGTGATCGAGGAAGAATATCTTTTCCGACCCTACTTCACTACTAGCATCGATACGATGCTGCAAAACTTGGGCTACCTACCGGGGGCTACTTCGAGGCCAAAACTCCTGGCAGGCTAGATCATCGAGGTCCTAAGCAATGAGGAGCCAAAATTCGGTTTGGGGTATGCTATAACCCCAGAAAATGTGGTACGGGCCGGTGTCCAGAAGGCCACCAATATCGTCAAGGGTACCTACTTGGGCCCTTACAGCCCAAGACTGACCGATTACTTTGTCACTCCAGTGTTCGGGGCTGTCCAAGTGAGCCTCTACCAGCCCACTATCACATATCGGGAATGCAACTACATCCCCGATGACATATTTTCCCTCGTTCAAGCTGATCCAAAGAGGGCACTGACGACACTGAACCCATGCTGGGGCTCTTATTCGGGGAAGACAAGGCCATTCCCTCCCCTAAAGAAGAATTGGTCAACTTAATCCTCCACAGCAACAGGTTCGATCCAACCAAGTGGACACCGGGAAAAGGCCATGGAGGAAGACTATCAAGTGGACCCACAACCAGGGTCGAGTTTACAAGCTGACCACCGGTGAAGGAGAAATGCCGGATACCGAGTCCGAGTCCGAGTCAGAGTCAGAGTCAGAGTCCGAGTCTGCGTCCAAGTTTAGAGGGTCCAGTACTAGGATCGAGTCTGTAACCTCTCTTCCCTTAGTCGCACCCACTAGAGCCTCAGGGTCTGTCCCGAGAGCACTCCTTATCCCGCCACTGACCAACGATCAGATGACCGCTCTTTTCGAGCTCTTTTCAAAATTTACTATTAATAATAACGAAAAACGTTCCGCTTACGACTTGTCTTATTTCCAAAATTCTTTCAATTTCAAAAATTTTATATGCAATGACATTGAGAAACCCGACGAACAGGTACCTCTACCTCCACATCTGATCGAGCAACTCGAACAAAGGGAATCCCGAGATCCGGTAATTGAGGAAATCGAGTCCATTAACGTGGGAACCACTTTAGAGCCCCAGATGCTTAAATTGGGTTTATCTTTAGATCCCGAGGAAAGAAGATAATTCACGGATCTCCTCCAAGAATTTAAGGACGTCTTTGCATGGTCCTATAAAGACATGCCCGGGGTAGATAGGGAGATAGCTGAACACCATATACCCATCAAGGACGGGTGTAAACCGGTAAAAGAGAAACTCCGAAGAATGAGGCCCGAATGGTCTCTCAAAGTCAAAGAAGAAGTCGACAAGCAATTCAAAGCGGGCTTTATACAAGTGTCTTAATATCCAGACTGGGTTGCAAACATCGTGCAAGTACCCAAGAAGGACGGCAAGGTGCGGGTATGTGTAGACTTCCGGGACCTTAATAAGGCCAGCCCAAAAGAGGATTTTCCGTTACCATATATCGACATACTGGTGGACAACATAGCCGATCAGGCCCTCCTATCATTCATGGACGGGTATGCCGGATACAATCAAATCAAAATGGCGGAAGAAGACATGAGTAAGACCACCTTCATTACACCTTGGGGTACTTACTGTTACACAGTTATGCCATTTGGGCTCATCAATGTCGGGGCCACTTATCAAAGAACTACCAGAACCCTGTTATATGACATGATGCATAAGGAAGTGGAGGTTTATGTGGACGACATGGTCGTCAAGTCCAAAGACCGAAACGGGCACATTGCGACCCTAAGAAAATTCTTTACCCGAGTACGAAAATACAACATGAGGCTGAATTCTCAAAAATGTTGTTTTGGGGTAACATCAGGCAAATTACTGGGCCATATCGTTAGCCAACGCGGCATCGAGGTCGAACCAGTTAAATCAAAGCCATTAGCGAGATGCAGCCACCCAAGACCGAAAAAGAAATAAGGTGGTTCCTCGGGAAAGTCAAATACATTTGCCGGTTTATTTCAAAATTAACCATGGTATGTGAACCCATTTTCAAGAAGCTGAAGATAGGGGAGCGAACACTGTGGGACAATAAATGTCAAGCGGCTTTCGATAAGATTAAGGAGATTCTGTCTGAACTGCCAGTGTTAATGCCACCTCAACCCGGTTTGCCTTTGTCGTTATATTTAACAACGACCGAGACAGCCATGGGGGCTATGCTGGCCCAGACAGTTGATTCAGAAGAACGGGCTATTTACTACATCAGTAAAAAGTTTCTGGAATACGAGTGCAAGTATACAATGCTCGAGAAAACGTGCCTAGCTTTGGTTTGGGTCACTAAAAAGCTCCGACATTACATGCTTAGTCACGAGGTACATGTCCTATCTAAAATGGATCCTATCAAGTACCTATTCAAAAAGCCCATCCTTAACGGCAGGATATCCAGATGGACTTTAATGCTAGCAGAGTTCGATCTCAAGTTCGTACCATTAAAAGCCATCAATGGTCGGGTAGTAGCCGAATTCCTCGCCGATAGTCCCGTATCTGAAAGGGCACACCGATACTTGGGCTTTTTCGGATGAAGACATATTCCATACCGACACCGAAACATGGGATTTGTATTTCGATGGAGCGTCCAACTTCCGAGGATTTGGGGTCGGCATTCTGTTAATATCACCGAAAAGAGAGCATACACCATTATCCATTAAATTGGACTTTGATGTGACTAACAACGCAGCCGAGTATGAAGCATGCATTCACGGGTTGCAAGTCGCCGCTGATTTAGGAGTAACAAACCTCCGGGTCCACGGTGATTCGTCTCTAGTCATCAATCAAGCTCCCTAAAAATAGAAATCTCGGAACGCCAATCTCGTGGCTTACCAAGCGCGAGTGAGTGTTCTTGAAAAGCAATTCCAAAAGATAGAATATATCTATCTACCCCGGGAAGAAAATCAATTTGCAGATGCACTTTCCAAATTGGCATCCTTACTTAACATCCCGGAGCACCTAACCAGCATACGTCTGCGTTGAAAGACGATCCGAGCCGGCCTATATCCATGTCATCCAGGACATCGAGACAAATGATCCGGAACCTTGGTATCAAGATGTCCTAACTTACTTGACATCGGGAGAATATCCCCCGGGAACCGAAAACCGGGCCAAGAAAGCTTTGCGAAGAGTGGCAACCCAACTCGTTTGTACGGACGACGGACAATTATACAAAAAGACGGCACAGGGGGCTCTCCTCATATGTATCGATAAAACACAGGCCGAGAAGGTTATGTCCGAGGTGCACGATGGTGAAAATGGTCCGCACACGAACGCCCATATGCTAGCCCGAAAAATCATGAGACTCGGGTACTATTGGAACATCATGGAGACTGACTGTCAGTTATATGTCAAACACTGTCATAACTATCAGAGTTTTGCCAATGTACAACATATGCCGTCTTCCCTATTATATACCATGACATCACCATGGCCGTTTTCAACATGGGGTATTGATATAATTGGCAAGGTGAACCCTTCCGGAAAAGGAGGACACTGTTTCATCTTGGTGGCTATTGACTATTTCACTAAATGGGTCGAAGCCAAGTCATATCGGATCTTGAATGCCAAGCACGTTGCTAAATTTATCCAAAACAAGATTATATGCTGGTACGGGATCCCGCACGAGTTCATCAGTGATCACGGGACCCATTTCCAAGCTGAAACCGCTACTTTGCTGGAAAAATATAAAATTCAAAGGCATACATCTTCGCCATACCGTCCCCAAACAAATGGGGCGGTAGAGGCAGCCAATAAAACAATTGTCACCATACTTAAAAATATGGCTGAGAATTACCGGGATTGGCCCGACAAAATACCCTTTGCCCTATCGGGATACCGGACGTCGATTTGCACCACAACCGGAGCAACTCCATACTATTTGACATATGGAATGGAGGTGGTCCAACCAGTCGAGCTAGAAGTACCATCCCTCAGGATTCTACTTGAGAGCCAAGTGGCGGAAGTAGATTGTGTACAAGCCCGGGCTCTCAACAATATCCAAATATATCAAAAGAGGATACAACGGGCTTTCAACAAAAGGGTTAGGCACAGAAATATCAAAGAAGGGGATCTAGTTCTAAAATTGGTCCGTGCATTACTATCGGTCGACCCAAGAGGAAAATTCAAACCCAATTGGGCTGGGCCATATTTGTTAAAAAAGGTTTTATCAGGAGGGGCGGTGATTCTGACAGACTTGGACGGGAATGAATTCGTCAACCCAACCAACTTGGACCAGCTGAAGCGTTACTACCCTTAGGCCTTATCTCAATGTCATTTGCAAAATTTTCCTTTTTATAAATTTTCAAAAATTATAAGCAAGTCAATAAGCTAGGATTACTTATCCTACTGTCGCACATCTCGAACTAATAGTCTTGGTGTATTTCGAAAATTGCAAAAAATCTATGTTTGAACTACATGGTTTGATTCTGCTATTTGTGGATACGTAGGCAACCCCTCAAAAGGGTACAACCACTGCAATAACGAAAAGACAGAAACGGTATTCACTAATATGTCTTTTATTAAAAAACCGATAAACTCGGGAATTTCAAAATTACATCACACAATAAAAAAACAAAAACAACAAAAAGCACACCACAAAAAATAATAGTAATACTTCGATAATAAAGCTAAGGAGACTAGCACTTAGTGCATTTTACCCTTTCCCTTATCCTTTGGGTCACGTGGAGCCCGAGGTCGACAGGGCGGGGGCGAACTAAGGGGACTTCCTTTTCTCGAACCCGTTTCTTTGACTGCGGGTCTTCTGCCGTTGTGACCGGTCCAAGTCGAGCCCGTACATGTTCGGGTAGCCCGTCTCGAGGACCAAGTCGGTCCTGAACCTTTAGTTTTGGGCCAAGTCTTCTTTCCAAGTCTGTCTTGGGGCTCACCTTCCCCCGTGCACTTTTAGTATTGGACCCTTCAGCTTGAGTCCTAGTCTTTCCTTTGTGACCTGACATCAGTCGGACCAATGTAGCCGGGGTCTCGCCCTCATCAAAGAAACCCCTATTGTCTTTAGCCTGCTCTCGTCGGAGTAGGTCAAAAGCCTCGTCAACTTTTAAGGCAGCTTGGGCTTCAGCAGATTCCGCCTTTGTCCATCTCGCGTAAGAATCTGATACCCAAATTGAATGAATACACTTGGGAGTAGACCAGGTGGCCTGGGTGTACCATCGTTGCATCCAAGTATCACACATCACGTCCGTCAGTTGAGTAGATTCTTTCACAACCGTCTCGATTCCGGGATTCTTTGGGACCGACCATACTACCTAAGTATACGGTCGGGATAAAGATGAATAGTCTGTCTAAAGGATAGGATCACCTGATACCGCGCCCTATCCCTCGATTCTAAGCCAGTTCGAACATAAATGGGCCACCAAGGCAGTATCCACTGGATCAACGGGCCATTATGGAAAGACAGCACTTCGTCCCAATATTTCTGGATATTATGGTGAGAAAAGTCAATGGTCCGTCTCCTAGTCATCACCTGGTTGGGTCGATAACGACTTAGGTCAAGGGGAAAATCTATGATCGATTGCCGCTCGAATAACCAAAGCTGAAAAGAAAACAAAAGATATGACTTGTCAAGCCAAAATTGATGTCCGCCCAGAGGCACTCGATCGAGTGCTTGGATGTCACTCGATCGAGTGGTACACCTGAAGCCGGACAAAAGGTTTTTTCGTAAAGGCACTCTATCGAGTGCCAGGGTGACTCGATCGAGTGCCAGGGTGACTCGATCGAGTGCCCACTGTATCAGAAAGTCGCGGAAAAAATCAGAAAAATCCGAATCAATATACCTACAGTAAACGGGTACTCCCGGTCAAACGAACCGACGAATCCCTCTTACGGTTATCCAAACCTTGGATAATTTCCCCTGTAATTAGCCATGCTGGACTGTGCTCTATCTCCATCAGGTCAACCACGGTGAAAAGTCAGACGTGGCCCATACAAGATAGCAAATCCATGTGAACCTCGAAAGCATAAACATGGAGCATACAAAAAGCAAAGGCCCTACGACTATGGACTTGCCTGACCCGGACATCGTGTGGGTTCATGAACTTTTCAGCTAAATCAATCAAAGAAATGGTATCCCCCTCTGTCATACGGGATACCTCCATGTGAGAAAGTCTTAAAAATTCCCGTAATTTCCTCCTAGGGTTGTGAACTAAAAACGGGATAGCAGAACGAAGTATGGGATTCCATCCTCCTACGGCAGCAATTTCCTCAGGGATAGGGATAATCTCGCCTCGGGGAAGAGCAAAAACATTATAAGTGTCGTCCCAGTATGACAAACAAGCATCGAGAAAGTGACGGTCCACTTGCATCTGGCGGATCGTAAACAATTGAGTAATACCATTCTGGTTCAGAATTACTTTATCGGCATCTCTAAAGCATCGGGACCAATCATGCAGCATTCGGGTCAAACGATCGATTCCCATGGCTAGATTTTTCTTTAAATGAATAAACGATTCTAGAGGCTTGTTCTCTTTAGAAAGGAAGGGATTGATGAGAATTATGAAGAATTAAAAACATAAGATGGGTATTTATAGCACTGAGCCTGGGTAGTTCTCCTATTTTTAGGATTCCTAATCCCCAGAGGATTAGCATATAGGCCCCATCTCTTTTCTATAGCTAGTATAGGAATAAGCTATCTTGAGCATTCCTATTCCTTCTCAGAGTCAAAATTCTCAAATTTTCAAATTCAAAAATCCAAAGTCTTTTTCAAAATTTCTATTCCCCAGCGTGAGTCATTTCTCCTAAAAATATTACATGCAAAACTTCGCATAATTGTATACAGGTACGGCTCAGATATACAACTCACTCCCCAGCGGAAAGCCTTAGGCGGCATTTTCTCTGGAATAGCATGGGATGAGCCCATATATAGGCCCACCCAGAACTTATACGACAAGTCCGAATCCCCACGGATTATCATCAGCTCAGGTATGGTTTCTAACCTATGGCTGGCGAGCCCTTCACGCGAGTCTAATGGACTATAAACGACCCGACCCGGAAGTGTGCCAGGTTTTAATCCTCGATTGGCCTAGTAGCTACTCTGACTTTCGCCCTGTCCAAGCCTCAGTCAGAGTGGGGGCTCTGTAGACACCCACATTTGGGCGTTAGGTGGTCATAGCAGTTTCCAAAAAATACCCGATGATGGTCGGACGCAAACGTGCTTTTACATACTCGAATATGGGCTCGAAATCATGGGCATTTGGCTTGGGTTTTTTACGGGATAAAAATCTCACAAAACCGACCTCAAATTCAGGCCCAGTGGGTCGTTCCCAGTCAAATAAGACTAATTTGGGTCAAAACCGACACCAAGGACAAAACCGTCTTTTAGCGACCAAGTCAAACCCCGGTCAAAGACAATTCCGAGAAATAAATATTAGCTGCGTCACGCTGGAAATCCTGCTGAAAGTCTAATACTACAAAAAAATCAGCTACAAAAATAATAAACAAATCCGTAAGAGATAGAATTCAATCCTTAAAAGGAGTTCTACCCCGAGCTAGACCCACTCATTCGAGTGGATCAGCCCAATCGGTCGAGTAGGCTCAAATACCCACGCGAAAACGGGATTAAACAGGGCACTCGACCGAGTATCAGAGTCACTCGGTCGAGTGACCCCCTTTTCCAGCCGAGTGGGGATTTCTTTCCCACCAAGTAACGGAATCCTGCTTCCTCTCGAATTGCATGTCATTCCTATCCTAAACGGCATTTCTTGTCACCCAAGCAAGGTTACCTCTCCTAGCTTCAATCGAGGACCTCTACTATAAATAGACCCACTCACACATTGATTCAAAGGACATCTAACAATTACACATCGACATACATTCACTCATACCAAACACACATACAATCCGACGTAGCCTTATACCCGAGAGAACACCATCCCAACCCCAAAAAAAACCAGTCACCTCAGCACCCATACACCTTTCACACTTAAACCACCATAACTCACCCACATTATCTCGACGCTCTCGTATCTAAGCCACATTCCGACGAGCCCCGTTCCGAGAAAACAAAGCATGTAGGTTTAGGGTGTAAAATCAAACCCGTCTTCTCCTTTCTCCCTTTCTTCCTCTCGTTTTTTCTTCTTCCTTGAGTCGTTGTTCGTCCGTCTTCATATGGGTCGTCATCACGTTTTTATCCCTTTTTTCTACTACCGATATTATCGCTACAATCTATTTTTTACAAAATAAACGTTCTTAAAACGCGATACCGACTCTATAGTCGAATATCGTGCCTAAAAGAACTAAATTTATCTCGTTGATGCTAAAAAATCGTCACATAAACAATATACGACGATTTCGACGCGGAGAGAGTTCATATTGTTTTTTTTAGTTCGATTTTTAAAACGATTTACAAAACATCTTTTCTAAAAAGTCTCTCCGAATATTCGATGTTGATCCCATGATCAATTGTCGAATACAACGAGTATTGCAAAATTTAAGTCGGGTATAATTTGTATTATATTTTTACGCGACTTAACGAAATTATCAATTTTTCAAAAAAACAATTTCGAGAGCAAAAAAGCAAATCGGACAGCGGTCCGTACAGGTGACACTCGATCGAGTGGTATCCCAAAAATCAGGCAGAATACTTTTTTTCGAGTCCACTCTGTCGAGTTCCTTAGCGATTTGATCGAGTGGCTCCTGTTTCATCAAAACCGTGAGTCTTTCATCATCTTTCAAGTCCCGATCAAATATTTGTATGACTTCGGTCAACACATGTTAAGTCAATCACGTGTCATAAACTTTTCAAAAACATGCATCATATCATATTTACATCTTTTATTCAATTTGCAAACCGTTACTAACTTGTTTGTTCGTGTTTTCAGCAATTTATTTTATTGTTTGTTTTGTAATACTAAAACGAACCTCGCATGCTAAAACAACTTTGACGTTAAATTTGGATGCATTAAATCGACTTAGCAACCCATTCAAATTCTCACATGTTTAGGCCAAAAGAATGTTTGCATATCATTCTTCGAATTACTAACGCGCGTATTTTAAAATCAAACGATATCTTAGTAGAAGCCGCTAATGTGCGGGCGGGGTTGGGTGTTCTTTGTGAACTTCCCAACACGTACCCTCACCCCTTACTCAGAACCATGGTTTCCGGATGTCCGAATCCATTGGCACACGAGAGTCATTCAATACACGGTATCTGATAATGACGGTATCAGTATCAAATGCAAAGGGACGAACCCAATAAGCTCTGACATCCGAATGGGCCATACTTTGTGCATGGCCCACTAAGATATAGAGTGGGTTCGAACAAGCCCGAACTCCCATAAAGTTCGGTGGCGACTCCACTTCAATTTAAATTTCAATTCGACCCATCTCAAATGGAGATTCATTCGCTTACCCAAACCCGCGCGTGGCCGCGTCGGGGTGGACCTATGTCATGTCCACAGTTGTGCAATTTACGTTCCTATAGCTCCACCTCAAAGAGAAAAAATGGGACCCCAACGTAAACTCGGTATATATGTCGTCTATGAATCCCCATCTTTCATTAAATATTTAGATCCTCTCACGGGAGACGCCTTTAAAGCAATATTTGTTGATTGTTAGTTTGATGAGTCAAATTTCCTGTCATTAGGGGGAGAAAAGCTTATTCTAGAGGAAAGCCAAGAAATTTCTTGGAATACACCAACACTAGTCTATTTTGATCCCAGTACAAAGCAGTGCGAACTTGAGGTTCAAAGGATCATACATTTGCAAGATATTGTAAATAGGATTTCTGACGCATTTACGGATACAGGAAGGGTAACCAAATCACATATTCATGTTGTGAATGCCCCAACAAAAATGTGTATCCAAGTAGGAAATCATGACAACACAAATGAGTCGGAGACACGCTTAAAGCGTGGGAGATGAACTACATTTCTAGAAAGAGACCTTCTATCTAAAAACTTGATTGAACAATCAAATACGGAGGACGTAGTTGCACATGATGAGGATAATGGAGCTCAAAACAACGAAATTATAAACCATGTTGGTATAAAAGAAAGTTGGGATAGAAATGCAAGCGTTCTTGATGATATATTTGCATTCACAGTTTCTCTGAACGTCATAGAAAATATTGACGATCCTGAACCACAATCGGTAGAAGAATGTCAAAATCAAAAATATTGGCAAATGTGGAAAGATGCAATCCAAGCCGAGTTTAACTCGTTAGCAAAACGGAGCGTTTTTGGTCATAATTGTTGAAACTCCAAAAGGTGTAAAAGCCGTCGGATATAAATGAGTATTCGTAAGAAAACACGATGAGAAAAAAGAAATTGTGAGATATATCACAAAGACCTGGTATCGATTACCAAGAAACTTATTCTCCAGTGATGGATGACATCACATTTTGTTTTTTTATTAGCTTGGCGACTTCAGAAAAGCTTGACACGCATCTTATGGATGTAATCACGGTCTATCATTATGGGTCACTTGCTTAATAGTGACATCTACATGAAAATTCTTGAGGGACTTCTTATACCTGAAAATATATCCAAACAACGTAGTATATACTCAATAAGGCTTCAAAGAGCTCTATATGGACTAAAGCAATCTGGAAGAATGTGGTATAATAGACTAAGTGAATACTTGGTAAAACAACGATACATTGTTAGAATTATGCTTCAAAAGAAACTATTTGTTGTCTAATTTTTGTGATGACATACACCATGAGTAATGGTGATGTATGATACTTGGATACTTGGAGGCCAAGTCCGTACATTATCTCCATGACATCCTTTTCTTATGTCACACCATGACATCCATGGTGATGTGTTGTGCTTGGTGGCCAAGTACTTTAGTTTATAAATAGACATCAAATCCCATCATTTTCAATCATCCAAAAATCCATCTTCTTCGTACTTCTCTTTCTATCACAAAAATATTCTCTCAAAAATATTATTAACAATTTATAGTTTGTGTGGAATTTTGGCAACGATTTTGGTAGTAACTCATCTACGGTCTTACCTACACAAAGATCGTAGCGGTTGTGCAATCCTGGGGGTCAAATGTCAAGGAGTATGTGTGTAGTAGATGGGGCATAATCGACTTTAGGACAGTGACCTCAAGTCAAGTCACAACCTTTCCTCTCAGATAAGATTATTCCTCTTTTCCGTCTTATTTATTTATTCACTACTCGCCTAACATACACTAATAATGCCATTTGTCCATTCGTTTTCATTAAGAAATCTTATTCGGGTTTTTCTATTATTGCAGTATACGTTGATGATTTAAATCTTATTGGTACTCAAGTAGAGATCACTAAAACGGATGATTATTTACAAAAGGAATTTGAGATGAAAGATCTTGGTAAAAGTAAGTTCTGTCTTGGTTTACAAATTATTGAACATATCACGAACGAGATATTTGTTCACCAATCCACTTATACTAAAAAGGTCTTAAAATGCTTCTATATAGATAAAGCAAATTCATTAAGTTCTCCAATGATGGTAAGATCACTCGATGTGCATAAAGATCTATTTTGTCTAAAGAGGATGGGGAAGAACTCCTTGGACCAGAAGTACCTTATTTGAGTGCAGTTGGCGCTCTCATGTATATCGCTAACTCTACAAGAACTGACATTGTTTTTTAGTGAATTTATTAGCTAGATATAGCTCTGCCCCAACAAAAGACATTAGAATGGAGTCAAACACTTACTCTGATATCTTAGTGGTACCATTGATTTAGGTTTATTTTACTCTTACGAATCTAAATCAAAACTAGTTGGGTATGGAGATGCAGGTTACCTTTCTTATCCGCACAAAGGGAAATCACAAACAGGTTATTTGTTCACATATGGAGATACAGCTATATCATGGCGGTCAGTGAAACAAACAATTGCGGCTGCTTCTACAAATCCTTCTGAGTTACTAGCAATACATGAGGCAAGTCGTGAATGCTTATGGCTAGGGGTGAGCAAAATTATACGATACAATTTCATTATACGTATACGATATGGTGTACGCTTTCATTTATACGAATTTTTGGATATCCGATACAAATAACTGGATATACGATACGGTTTTCCTTAAAAACGCAGCGAATACGTATTGGATAAAATTGAAACCGGATATCCGATTTCCGATCCGGATATGAAAAATATAATCCTAATACGAATTATCAATTAAGAATTCAAAACTCATCAATTATTCTCAAAGGTAAAAAAAATAAAACTATTAGTGAATTTATGATATTATCTAATGAAACCTAATATTTTGTTAGAATAGTGGTACCGTAAGACATATATACCATATGTTTTGAGTTTTTTTTATGTATTTTTATTATATCAATTTGTCTAAAATGTAATGTTACTTAAAAATCAATTAATTACTCTTAATTAAAAATGAAAAATTGTTTTAAAAAAAGAAAAGGACAAAAAGAAAAATATAAAACTGGATATCCGAAAACAGGATATCCAAAAAAACTCGATCGGATATGGATCGAATTTTTATTTATTTTTAAAATCAAATATCCGATACGGTTTACAAAATCGGATCGGATATCTGGTTTTGCTCACCCATACTTATGGCTAAGGTCAGTAATACACCATATTCAAGACTCATGTGGACTCCCTTCTCGATCTATTAAGGATGTGCCAACAATATTGTACGAAGACAATGCTGCTTGTATTACACAACTAAAAGAGGGTTTTATCAAAGGTGATCGAACGAAACATATCAGTCCAAAGTTTTTCTTTACACACGATCTACAAAAGCATGGTGACATTAACATCCAACAAATGCATTTAAGTGACAACTTGGCAGATCTACTCACCAAAGCTTTACCTGAAACACCCCACATTAATAAAAGATGTCTTATTTATGAGCTTTGCTTAAAAGGATTTGAAGTAATACTCATATCAACAAAGTGCATTTTTTTGGGTCATCCATGCAAAAGAACTCCGCAGTTAAGCGTGCTTGGCTGGGAGTAGTCTAAGGATGGGTGACCTCCTGGGAAGGTTTCCGGGATGCGCATGAGTGAGGTCAAAATGCGCTGGAAAGGACACGTATTGGTCTGTGGGACCAGTACAGAGCCTGGCGAGCTACCGCGACTAATATTTCTGGTCCTAGGATTGGGCCGTGGTGTTACATTACTAAAGAGTTTATGGATCCCTAAGTACCTAAGAGGGAGAGGGGGTGAATTAGGTACCTTTTAAAAAATTCAACTTAATCTTTATTGATTAAAGCGAGTTGAATCAAAGCAGAAGACGAATATGTAAAGAAGTAGTAGACTTAACATACAATGGACAGTCAGACTGTTACGCTTTGTCTTAGCAAGGAGTACGGCTACAAAACAAGGCCACAGTATGAGCGACTGTTGTCAGACTGTATTCGATTCGCTTAGCAGAATGAGAAGCTACAGACGAATGTCACAGTTTAGGCGACTGTTGCATGAAAAGAAATAGCACAGCTAAAACTAAGTTTGAAGCTTGAGCAAATAAAAGAAAAACAAAATAACATGCTTTTATCGAAAGATGCAGCGGAAAAAAAATTAAGAACACGATAAAACTCGATATTTTTGAATTGGTTCGGCCAACACTCTAAGGGTCTACGTTCAATGCTTTTCTTATTGCTTTTCTTTAGAAATCTACTCCGAAATCAAAAGACCCTTACAATGAAAAGCGACCCATAACCTACTCCGGTTACGACCAACAACCTACTCCGGTTGCGATTTGAGTTTACAAGACTACTCTGTCTTTAACTCACCAATGACCTACTCCGGTGACGACCAATAGCCTACTCCGGCTACGACTCTTAATAACTTAGAAAGTTACAAAGATTATAATTGAAAACCAAGCGAATTAGACAAGAGTGTGTGTGATTCTGTGTGACAGTGTGTTTGACTGTGACTTTGAAATTACTAAAGACTTTCTCTTTTTGAAAATACTTTGCAAAATGCTTTTAAGATAAAAACCTTTGAAAACAAAATGCAATAAATGATGTTTTAGCTTGAAAGCCTTGAGAAATAAATGAGGCAAATGAGTTTCTTTCAGGGCCGTCAAATAATATTAGGTGGCCCGGTTCCAATTTTTGTTGGAGGCCCCTGTACTATAATTAGGTATTATCATGTAGAGAGATTTTTTTATTGAATAATAAATTAAGGTACTTTATATGAATTATGATTTAAAACAATTTTAAGATAATTACTTCGACCAATTTTGAACAAAAAATAATATCAATGTCTATCGTCTAAGCTTAAAAGTATCTTTCAACAATTCAAATTTGTATTGAGCAACATCAATAATATGCCATAATTATACTCTCTCCCTTTCATTTGTTTGTCTTTTGTATTTAATGTGAAGAGTATTTTAATCGTATTTTAATCAAAGATAAACAAATAGTTTATTAGAGCATAAAAAATGAAATTTGTTCGCAAAATAGCAAAAGTCGTGTAGAGTAATTAATACAAACAAGGTGGATTAAGGCCACAAAATTAATGGGAAGAGTTGAGAGGCTGGTGAAAAAAAAAACGCTGCCCAGGCGAGTCAAACCCTGGGCCCTTCACCCAAATAGTAAGTTACTTACCACTGCACCACAACAAGATACGCTATAAACTATGCACTGAAAACTATTTGAGGCCTCTACAAATTTTGGGCCCTGTGCTTGGAACCAGGTGGACATGGGTTCCGACGGGCCTGATTTCTTTAATAGTAGATGTAGAAATGGGTAAAAGAATGTGTCTCATTGAAAAATACAAAGATTAAAAAGAAACCTTTGACTTTGTTAAAAAAGAAAGCTTTTTCAAAAAGAAAGGGAAGCATGCTTAAGGTTTACCCAAATAGAAGGGAAGGTGTTTACTTGAAAGGTGATACTTGAAAGAGGAAACATTTCAAGTTCACTTTCAAAAGTGAAGAACCATTTTTGGAAAACCTTGGAGAAGAGGTGCAATGTTTTACAAGAGATCAAACCATCCATTTTTCTTAAAGAAATCCAATTTTTTCATAAATTTGTAAAAAGATTTTTCTGAAGATTTAAGTTTTGAAATCAAAATCTTTTTGAATAATTAAGAGCTGTCGTACGATGTAACAGTCAGTCCGACTGTTACATACTGCTGTACCAAAAAACACACACTTTGCCATTCTTAGTGACTATGGACTTAGACTCGATTCTATTCTCTTCACTTAAATTTCTTGATCTTTATCTTGGGTAACTTTAACTTGTCTTGATATCATCATTCTTGAATTAGCACATTTGATAATTATCGCACTAATGACGGTAAATCCCCTGATTTTATAAAATAAATTAAATTAAAGTTATATTCGTATTTTTATTTTATTTACGATTTAACTCGTAATTCTTATAATTATTATAAAACGAATTTATCGTTTAATCGTTTCAAACTCCTAAAATTCTATTTGACTCGAAAAATCTTCTCATATTTAAAGCATATTTTTATTTCTGTTTCGATTCATTTTATACATTTAATTTAATTCTTATCGAAAGTCTATTTCGACGATTTAAATTCTAAATTCTTTTTATTTATTTATTTATATTTAAGCTCGAATTTTCTATTTTTCGGCTCAAAGCTCTTTTATTTTAAGTTTCATCAAAATGTTTATTTCCTTTCCTCGAGAAATCAATTTAATTCACTTTATCGAAAATTTATTATTTATCGGGAAATATTATTTCATCGTCTAATTATTTATTTCACTAAGCTTCATTTCCGTCTCGAATAATTTACTTACTCATTTTATTTGGCGACCCGATTATTTATTAATTTTATTCACTCGATTTTAATTCGGTTTCGTGGGTCAGTCAACTTATCTTTACGGAATTTGTCACCTACCGATTCTTTTAGTTAATCCGTTTGGTTCATTTAATCCACTTGTTGCTTACACTCCCTGATCATTCATTTCCTCTATCTTTTTTTCCTTTCCACCGCTTTATGTTCCCCTCTTCTTTTCCCCTTCTTTTTTATTATTAGTCCCATCGCTTCACCTTTGCTCTCCCTTGCTTTTCCTCGTTATTACCTCTTTGTTTCTCCTTTTCTCTTCGCGTTCTCCATCAGCGTTCACCCTTCTTTTCTGTCCTCTCACATAATCATCATCAATTTGTTGTATTGATGCTCGCTACTGTTGCTGTTTTTCTTTCGTTGTTGCGGGGGTGGTCGTTGTCATTCTAGGCTGATGTTGTGCGTCCTTGTGATTGTTGTTCTCTGTTCTGCTCATGTGTCCTCTTCTTTGTTTCCTTCTTCTCCCGCTTCATTGCTGTTGTCTTCGTCGTTGGAACTCGGTGAGCAATCTTGTTCTTCTTTCTATTCGCTGCTATTGCTGCTGCTGCAGTCTGCTGTGGGTGTTATATCGTTATTATGTTCTCATTCTCTCTTCTGCTGCTGCTACATTTTACTTCTGCTGTTCGCATTTGTTGCTTGTTGTTGTTGCGTTTTACTGCTGCTGCTTCTTTTTCTTCCTTTCTTCGTCTCTTCTTCTTTCTTCTTCGTTCTGTTTTGATGTTGTTGTTCGGTCTCGTTTGTGGTTTGCTGCTGTACGTTACTGTTACTGCTACTGATTTCCGTCCTTGTTTTCTTCCTTTCTTCCTCTTATGCATCTTGTCGCTGCTATTGCTGTTTGTATGCGTTGTTGTAGTTTTTATTTCCGTCGTCGTCGTTGTATTTGTCTCTCCTTTTTCAACTCAATTCTGACCTTGTTTCAGTCTGGTTCGGTCATCTTCCTGCTGCGTTTCGTTGTAGTTCTGATAGTAACAGTTGTCGCTATTGTGATCGATTTTCCTGATGTGTCTGCTGCTGCGTTATGTTGCTGATTCATCTCCTTCTTCTTCGTTTTTCTTCTCTTCCTTTCTTCTCTATCTGTTTTCGTTACTGTCTATTTCCTAATTGTTTCGTCTCATTCTCGTTTTGTGCTGCTATTTATTAATTTGTTGCTGCTGTTTGTTCGGGAATTGTTCATTACTAATTGTGCTCAGTTCGATGTCAAATTGGTCAATCTTTGCTTTCTTCACGTCGATTTGATTCCCTCTTCCCCTCGGTTCTACTTGGTCTTGTTCTCCATGTTTCCTCTGCCCTTTTTTCAATCTTCTTTGATTCCGACTCTTGGTTCCCTTTTCTCATCGTCCCTATCTCGTTCGTTTTCGCTTTATCAAGGCCTCGAAGTTTTATTGAAGAGCAAGAGTAGGAGCATGACTTTCAAATTCAAAGGCCAAGCTTGGACTATTATGAAGGACGAGTGCATGTTTGACCGAATATCGACTGAAGGTAACTTAAGGATGTTACTCGATTTTATATCGTATGTTTGAGTAGTAGTATGTAGTAAATATTTTAACTTCAGTTTTCTAGTTTTTAGCTATTTATTATTTGTTAAAAATATTATTTTATAAATCGTGTGCTTTATAAATATTTTACAAGTTTTCGACATCGTTTTATAAATCGTTAGTAATTTTATTATTTATGATTGTAATAGTATTTTTTAGGTTATTGTGACACTAGTAACTAAATAATAACGATTTCATATTTTCTTCATGTTTCGTTAATTTATAATTTTAACTCAAAATTCTATTTTTATATTATAATCGAGGTTTGTATACTTGTTTAATAAATTAATTTTTGTTTTACGATTTATACTAATATATGAGAAAATAGTCGATTTAGTTTTAAATATATTTTTAGTCGAGACTATTTTCACTAATAATTTCCTATTTGTTTCCGATTAACTATTTTAAATTAAAATCCGTATTATTTATTAGTAAAATCTATTTGTTAAAAATAATTTGAAATCTTTGTAAATCTCGTTTCATTTATAAAACTCGTCGACTCAATTAATTTTGGATATCGTTTTTCATAAAACATCTCTTTTCTAAAATTTATAGTTTTAACTCGATTTCCTCATTATTTATAAAATACTATATATTGACTTATTATATTTTATTTATATTTTGGGTAACGAATTTAGAAATATATTAAAGTTACGATAACGACGACAATAATTAAATGATAATTTCGTTAGAAATGCTATTATTATACATTTCACTTATTTTTAATCAGTTACGTATTTTCTATAACAATATTTCTATTTTTAGTAAGTTTCTAAAATTAGTAAGTTTCTATTTATAGAAAGTTTCCATTTTAATATAAAAATGTTTATTCCTTTTTGTCCTCATAATGATTATATCTTTTAAATATCGATAATGGTTTGTTTTAGAGTTATGGAATAAAGACAAGTGTGGGGTTAGAGTAATATAGTCTGGGATGTACATTTTTGCCTTCAGTTATAAAGTTGGTGTGCCTATTTGGGGCGCATTTGGTAGTTGAACTGGGCGTAGTTTCGCCTAGGAGAGTGAATGTTTTGACCTTAAGCTAGATATCGCATCGTGTTAGTCGTCGTCAGCTGAACTAGACATATTTGTTGTCTAGGAGGGGTATGCACTACTTAAACCAGGACCTCGCTGCACGCAGTCCTGTTCTAGTTGAGTTGCCTAGGTAGAGACTGGATTCTGTTATGAGTTAAGTCTACAGTTCTCGAAACTAGTTTTCAGTATTATCCTAGTGAAAGTCTAGCCTTGTGCACACTGATCGAATTTCCATAACGCCATTTTTGAAATGATTATTATTATCGATTGGTTTAATTTGCGGATTGGCAAATGTTTTAAGTTTCCTCCGAGAACTTATTTTATTATATTATATCGTTTTTAATGTTTTCTCATTTTAAGTATCTTGATATAATAATACTATTATTTTTCCATATGTTATAATATGGGTGGGAGAACGTCCGAGTTACTCCCCACTGACGTGGCTGTTATGTTTATAACATGACAGGTATTTGCTGCTGGGTTTTGGGTGTGAGCTATGTTGTGTGCTAAATTTAGACCGTTTTTCCCCTAATTTAGACCCGTTTTTCCCTAGTTTTGCAAGACTTGAGTGCGATTATTGCCCTATTTTAAGTATTTCTCGCAATAGCATCCCTCTTGTGCGTTTTACGTGTTTTTGGTAGTTTTTCTATCAATTTTGATAGGATTTGGAACAGAAATCACGATTGAGCTTCCACGAGCACAAGAGAAGGGAATACCGTCCAAAGAGCAAAGCACACAACTTAAAGTTCAAAGCCATCCAACTAAACGACAAAGAATGAGACAAGAAAATAGGCCAGAAAAATGACAAGGTGAAATTTCGCCCGATGAAACACCACCGGGCGAAGTTTCGCCCGACGGTAAATTTGCCACCCCGAAGATTTTTCGAGAGCTTCTCCACCGGGAGAAATGACCGAGTGAAATTCCGCCCGATGGTGAAAGCGTCCAAAAATTGCAAAACTGGAAGAAGTTCACCGGGTGAAGTTTCACTCGGCGGTATTGATCCATGTACGACGGGGCGAAGTTCTACCTTTTGAAGATTAAAGGGTGCTTGTCTCACTAATGGAGCAAAAAGTTGGATTTGGGCTTTAGGTTAAGAGACCCATTAAGGCATTACTATATATATATATATACCCTAGTTTGTTGCCCAAGGCATCCTACTATCCCACCATTAGTGTAGTTACTCCATCCATTACACCATCTTTCATCACATTACCACCCTTTTAGTAGAGTAATTTAGTAGTATTATAGTAGTAATTCTCCATAATTCTAGTAGTTTACGTAATAATTAATTTAGTAGTAGATCTTCCTAGTTTTCATCAACAATTCTCTAGATTTACATCCAAGTTTGTAGAAGATTGTTATTTCAAGTTTTATTTGAAGATTTTTGGGGTTTATCAAGGGATTAGTGACAAATCTCTTTGTTCTCCTCATCAAGATTCAATTTTTATTTATGCAATCTTCTTATTTATTGTAGATCTTCATAGTTGGTATATTTCTCTTCCACTCTCTAATCTCTAGTTTAGATTTATTTTATTGTTCTCTCAATATTTTCTTGTTTGGATCATCTTTGTTTATGTTATCGTAGATTGTTTTATATTTTAGTTTTGTTGATTGTTGTTTTGATCACTTTTGTATTGTTAGTTTCTCTAGATTTTATTTATGTTGTTCTAGATTAGTCTCTAGTTTATTTTGTTAGATCGTAGTTTCCTTATTGTTTTGCTGTTATTTTCTTTAGATTTAGTTATTATGCATGCTTTAGTTAATTTCTCCCTTGTTAATGTTTTGTTGTTTTCTATTATAATTAGTGAGTAGATTTCTTGTTGGGGGGTTTAGGTATGAGGACTTTGATTATTTGAATTAAGGGATGTTGGTTGGTTGGTTGCTTGTTGGTTTTGTTTATGGTTGTTGTGTCATTGTTGTTTTAGTCAGGCCAACTAGACCAACCCTGACTCATTTCTATCAATATGGGGAAACTTGGGGTAGAAATTACCTTAAACTTGAGACTTACCCTTCTTCGCCGTGAAAGAGGGTTTTTAGGTGGGTTGTGTGAAGAAACCGAAAGGTGGCATTCTCTCTTTATCAATGTTCTGACAAAAACCCGATTCCGACCTTCTTGGACTCCAATTTCCGAATCCCGACTTCCCCTTAACACCTTTCCCTAGATTGATTATCTCTAGCTATTTCTATTGTTATTTTTCTAGTGTAGACTCGACCTTTAGCACCCCCCCTTCTAGATTCCATACACGTCGCTTTTAACTCAATATTGCGTTTCGTTCCCTGTGGACCGACCTCGACTTACCACGATTACTTTAGTAGTTTTTTGTGTTTTTGCGAGTCTATAAATATTGTTTGACCCCCCATCCTTTGCTAAACGACCGATCCGATTTGGGGAACCATCAAAATGGCTAGTTATTGTGTTTTTAGTTATTGTGTTTGGTTCTTTTCTCTTCTCCCTCTTCCCTAGTACCGTTAGGTGCTAGGAGTCTTATCGTTTAATTGAGTTTATGCCCAGGAATACATCATCGCTCTTGTGGTTCGATCCGGAGCTGGAAAGGACATTTAGAGCTTTGCGTTTTCGGAGTAATAACTCAACCACCATTATTCCACATCCTTCATTATCACCTCCTAACCTTAATCCCATCCTACCACATACACCTTCTACACCTTCTACATCACATAATCACATTCCAAATAATCCTTCCATACCATCCACTTCACAAAATTCACCACCTACCCCACCATCACCAAAAACTCCCCTACCAAATCAAAATCCATCCCCTCCAAATCATCCAAATTCAAATCCACCATCACCACCAATCCAACCAATGGCGAACTTAGCCTCTCATTCTCAACTCACACACGAAGAAACAGCTTCTCCCGTCGATTTCGGAGATATTTCCGAGAATTATGAATTGAAAGCCTCTTTGACAAATGAGGTTAAACAAGATACTTTTCATGGTTTCTCCCAAGAAGACGCTCAAGAGCACATCGCTTCATTTAAAGAAAAATTTGTAGGAGCCCGTCTCAATGGATTAACTTCATGCCAATTGCATCGTTTATTATTTCCAAAGACCTTGAGAGATGGAGCTCGTAGATGGCTTCAAGGCCATCCCGCTAATACATTCACGACATGGGCTTAATTATCTAATGCCTTCTTGGAGAAATATTTCCCGCCGTCAAAGACTAACCAATATCGCATGGAGATACAAATATTCAAGCAAGATGAATTTGAAAGCCTAAGTGAGGCTTGAGAAAGATTTAGAGATTTATTGCGCAAATGTTCACACCATGGAATACCCGATTGGCTAACAACCAAAACGTTTTACAACATCCTTTCATCGAGAACCAAGGAAAACCTCAATTCGGCCGCCGGAGGAGACTTCTCTTCTCTTACTGATGAGGCTTCTAAAGAATCTTATTGAAAAGATGGCAAGGAGTGATTCTAGAATAGGTCAATCGAGGGATTCTAGAAAGAAAGTTCAAGTGAACTCATCTAAGAGTTCTAGTGAATTGAAACTTCAAGCGGAAGTTGAAGAATTGAAAAACAGAATGGATGCCATGAGTTCAAAGCCCACTCCTAGAGGTATGTATCAAATTCAAGGGAGTGTTTCACCAAGGCAACCATAACCTCCAAAACAAATAATATGGGAAGTTCAATGTGATCATTGTGGCAATTATAGCCATGATTCTAGCTCTTGTATTCCTAATGAAGAAACTTATATTGAAGAGCTGAATGAAGTCTAAGCTATACAAGTGTATGGGCAAAGACCTCAATTTGATCCCTTTTCTAATACTTACAATGCCAGCACAAGGTTTCATCCTAATTTTTCTTATGGAAATCAAAATGTTCAAAATCCGATGCCACGTGCCCAAGGGAGTCAACCGAGGCCATTCAGTCAAAGTCAACAAAGGCCCTTTAATCAAGGTCCTCCAAAGATGCCCCCATATTTGCCTCCTCACCAAAGGAGCAACTTCAATCAACAAAGTAACAACTTCCATGTTCCCAATAATTACCAAAATCAACATGGTGATGCGCGTCAGATTGTCGCCTATCCAACGCGGTCAAACAATATTTATAAACTCCAACTAACTACTACGTAGTAGCGGCAATTCGGGATCGATCCACAGAGACGGTCGAGGGTAGTCGGTCAAGTCTAAGTCTGAGAGTGATTGGGGTCGAGAAGGGGGGTTTTGGACGAGAGGAGCTAGACTAACTAGACGAGAGAGGGAACTAAAGCGAGAAACAATTAGTGGGAAAGGTGTTAGGGAGAGTCGGGGAGTCGGAAATTAAGATAAGGGTGTAACATCACAAGAATTATCACAAGATGTATAAAGGAGGTGCCACCTTTCGGTTTTCCTACCAACCAAGTCTAAACCCGTTTTCGCGACGAATAAACTAATGTCTATAGACGGAATTACCCAAACCCCGAGTTTCCCCATATTGATTCGGGTGAGTCAAGTCAACTTAGGTGATCAAGCTAAGTCAATCAAGACACAACAATCCCATCAAGACAATATCACCCTCAAATGCAATAATCTCACAAAATAAAACTTTTATCTAGAATTCCTCCTCCCCTAGCCCCCTAACTAAAATCTACTCACTACCCATAATAAAACTAACACTAAGGAGACTAGGAGAAAGACTAAGCATGCTTGAACTAGAAGAGAAATAATTAATCTAACACAAACTATGGAGAAACAAACAAAGGAGAGAGAAAAACACTAACATAAAGAGTGACAAGGCAAACAATGGATTAACAAGAAACTAAAAACAAAACTAACTAATGGAGAAAGGAAGAGGAAAGAAACTACCAACAATGGAGAGACTAAAGGAGGAGATGAAGATTAACATAAAGATTGAATCTTGGAATAGAAAATACAAGAACTTTGTCACCAATCCTTGCAAAACTCTTCAATCTTCAACATAAAACCAAATCTTCAACTAATACAAGAACTTGATTGAGGATTGTCGAGTAGAATTAGTCTAAAACTAAGGAAACTTTACTAAATCTATGGAGTTTTTCTATGTGAACTACTACTACTACTACTACTACTACTACTACTACTACTACTACTACTACTACTATGGAGATCCACTACCCTACTCCTAATCTAAAGAGGCACACTTAAGGCTCAAATTGAAATAAAACTCTAGGTTTACTATATATACTAATTCTTAATGGGTCACACAATCTTAAAGCCCATAATCCAATTCCTCTTCTTTAAGCTAGACCTTCACCCTTTGCATCTTCATAGGGTGAAATTTCACCCTGCGGCTGACGAGCTGATCCCACCGGGTGAAATTTCACCCGGTGATATTTTTTTCTCAGTTTGCGATTTTGGCCTTTTTTTCTCCATCAGGCGAAATTTCACCCGGTCATTTCGCCCGGTGGTGAGTGTCCAAGAAAGTCGTCGGGCGAAACTTCGCTCGGTGGTGACTCATCGGGTGAAACTTCACCCGGTGATCCTCCGCCTCTTTTCCGGTCTCTTTCTTTGTCAACCGATTGGATTACTTGAACTTTTAATCGTGTGCTTTGCACTTTGGACTGTATCTCTCTCTTTCATGCTCATAGAAGCTCGGATACGTTTTTGGTCGAAAATCCTATCAAAATAGACAGAAAACTACCAAAAACACGAAAAATGCAAAAGAGAGACACTAATGCGAGAATTACTCAAAATAAGGCGATAATCGCACTCTAATCTCGCAAAATGGAGGAAAAACGGGTCTAAATGGGAGGAAAAATGGTCCAAACTTGGCACACAACAATTGCCCCACACTAAACCGTTGCTCGTCCTCGAGCAAAGACCCAAAAAGAAATTAGCTACTACTACTAAGCTAGACTATGCTAAGCCGATACGAGGCAATTAACGGGCTCGCTCCGTCCCTTCAATTCACATCGAGATACCCATGAGGTAGAGTACCTCCATGCAAGGCAAGTTGGGTCTTGCTCAAAATTGGGGTTGCGACTAACACACACAAAACCACATAAAACAAGAAAGCACCGATTTGCGCTTAAGCCAAGCGAGAATACTACCAAATTAGTCACCCAAATTGACATGGACAAGATCCTAATAGAATGACAATCAAACAATAAAAACATTGAAAATTTACCAAGGTCATTCTAATTCCACTAGAGATGCCTACAACGGGACGATAAATGGAGTGGATAAGTGAGAACCATGGAGTTAGTAAACATTGTAGGTAAGTGTTATCCCGTCTCCTAAGCTAAGCCTAGAGGGTCGTTCCAAGCTCGAGAAAGACAATTAGACCATATAGATGGATAAGTGTTTGCAAAATGGTAAGGATTGCCAAATTACGGCTATTTTCCTTCCTCATCGGGACTCGGTCCTCTAGTAGGCATTTCACGACAATAAGTCAATCAAGGGATTATTTGGGTTTGGGAACGATTTTTGAGATTTTGATTTTCTTTTCGGTTTTTCTTTCCCCATTAATTCGATTGAGGGCTTTTTTTTCATATGCCCTTCTTCTTCATTTTTCCCTTTTTCTTGCTTTGAATTGCCCATATTTGGCTAGATGGTTCATTTGAGATCAAATTAAAGCATATTCTTGCAAAATTATTTGTGGAAATGGGTGAATGGTAGAAAAATAGGCTAGTCGGGTGTGCACCCCCTCCGAAACCCACAGAAAGATGGAAATTTGGACTAAAAAGTGGCTTCTCAAGTAAGGTCACCTTAGAGAACGGGAAACAGTAACCAAGGCCTTATCACTCCACGGGTGGTTAAGGTGGTCAAATGCAAATCCCGATGTAGACTCCTAGTAGAAAAGATGGACTCATGGTAAAAATTCAATGCAAAAATTGGTTCAAGGTCATTCTACTAGAAGTATGTCCAAAAATAAAAAAGGGTTACTAACAAGGAAGTAATAAACACTCGGCCTAAATTCAAAATCGGGTTTTCAAAAACTTTACCTAGACAAGCTATACACAAATGAAAAAAGAACACAAAAATGACAAAAACACAAGAAAACAAAACAAATACACAAGTATGGCCAAGCACTCTAAACTCCATCAAGTCAACACAATCCACAACCACCAATTCCAAAATGTTCACCAAGTGAACCTCCAAATAGCATACAAGCCCAGACTCCCATGCATAAGAGAAGGGGATAAAATGAAGGTAGAAGATATTACCGCGCAGTCTTCATTTCATTTTCGCTACCTTACGCACCCATGGTAAATGGTTGGTGGTGTACCTATAAGAAGGAGAATGCAAAGCAATACAAGTGACACAAAAACAAAAATAAAAGAAAAGAAAACTAAAATGAAAAGAAAAAGAAAAAAGAAAAAAATTTGGGTTTTTGGTTTTTAAAGGAAAAAATGAAAAAGAAAATGAAGAAAAGGTTTGTAGATCCCTCCCCCACACTAAAATTGTGCATTGTCCCCAATGCACAAGTAGAGGAAGAATCGAAAATGAAGAAGAAGAAAAAAAAGAACGGAAAATCTTTTTGAATTTTTATGATTTTTCAAATGTTTTTGTATTTTTCAAAATGGAGAATAAAAAGAAAGAAAGTGAAAATGAAAAAGAAAGAAAAAGAAAATAGAAGAGGTAAAAATAAAGAAAATGAAGTGGCGGGCCTAGGTTTAATCACGTCACCTAGACCCTAGCCAAAAAGGAAAATCGAAAAATTAGAAAAGAAAATGAAGTGAAAATAGAAAGAAAAAGAAAAAGAAAAAGAGAAAAATCAATAGGGGGAGAAAGGGGGTAGGTGTAATCATGTTACCTCGCCCGATTCCGCACAAATCGTGAAAAATCAAGAGAAAAAGAAAAATTTTGGATTTTTCAAATGGTCTTGGTGCGATCAATTCACCTAAGATCGGGAGCTAACAATCAGGTCCTTCTCACATCAAGGTACCTGCATTAAACCTCACGTGTGTAACGACCCAAGTAGGGTCACGGAGAGGCTGACAACTCACCAAACCAACAAAAATAATACAACCAAATAACCAACAACCAAAATTATCAATTGCCAAAAATTGGTGGTGCAGAGACTGACAAAGATTACTGAAAACAGGAGAACTGACTACTAACGATTGACAACCGACATTCTACACCCCCACACTAACACTACCAACACTCAACCACTCACATAGGACCTGGGGGACGAGGTGGTGGGTAGTAAGACCCTGCCGGAGGTATACCGAAAAATTGATCAAAATAGTGTTGTTGCTATTGCAACATCCTCTGGTTCTCCTCCGCCGCCAACCTCGCTGCTTGCGCATCCCTAGCAGCGTCCCTGGCCATCTCGAAGCTGTTCTGGTGATAAGGCTAAAGTCGTATCACCTTAATCAAAATAATCCTAACGAACAACTAACAGGTAGCTAGCAGTAAGTAAGGGTCGAATCCACAGAGAGACGGATGAAAATCGCTAATTATCTAATAATTGATTCTAAACTATTTAAATTCCGTTTTGTTTGAATTGTTATCTAAACTAATGCAATAATATAAACTAAGAGGTTCTAACAATATTAAAAGGATCTAGGATTTTTCGGTTCACTATGCAATTAAATTGGGTAAAGTTAATTAATCATTCAATCAATCAATCAAAGTTATTTAGGGCAAAGACACGGTCTCTCGGATCTTATGTCAACCTTAGGATAGATTCTGCCGGACTCTCGCAACTTACCAGATTATCCTACCCACATACTTGTAAGTCTGCCCTTACCAGGCTTTCGATCTTATGTTCGGGTTCCTAAACATTCAACTAGTTCAACGTCTCAAACTAATCGAACGACGATACAAAACAAGTAGTAAGGCAATAACTTATGAATGATCAATCAAACAAATAATTAAACTAACATCCCCAATTCAATTAACATAGATCCCCTTCAACCCTAGATAAATAAATTAGCTACTCATAATAAACGATAAAGCAATAAAAGAATTAAGCATAATAAAGAACAATATGAAAATAAGAGAATAAGAAAAGATACCAATTACGTAGAACTAAAAGATTAACGATCTAAAAGTATGGCTACAAACTTGAAGAATTCTAATGCTAATAAAAAAGTCTAAACTAAACTAATGAATATGAAAGTGTTCATAAATCTCGCTACTACATTTCGTCGTCGACATTTCAGCCACGTCGTCGGCGCTTTATACGTGAATTTACTCTTTTACCCTTCCCCTAATTATGATTAATGATATTAAATAAGTTTGTTAATTAATGTAATTAATATTTCCGATTATATTAAAATTACGGTTTTTGTACTCTTGAACGGTTTTTGAGGCACGTGTCTCAACGTAACTCATTTATCCTTATGTAATATATTCTAATAAATTTAATTAAGTTTCTTAACTAACGTAACAAACATATTCCCGACTAATATGAAATGTCGGTTTTTGGACTATTGAACGGTCTCCGAGACACGTGTCTCAATGTATCCCGGGAATATGTTTAGGAAATTTATATATAAACCCCCTTCTCCTTACAATTCATTTTCACTTCTTTCTCTCCCTTAAACCCCCTTCTCCTTACAATTCATTTTCACTTCTTTCTCTCCCTTAAACAATTTCTTAAAAAATCGTTTTTCAAATATAAAACCGCTTCCACTCCAACTCCAAATCCGTACTCAAGTAAGTAGATCTATCTATTTTGTATTACCTTTTAGCTTGTATTTGATTATTTTGGATCGATTAGTTCGAGTATAATTAATATTGGATTGATAGTTTAGGTTACCCATAGCTAATTTGTGTGTGATATATACCTCAATTGAGTAGTTATTGTTTTCTATATTCGATTTTGGTATCGGTTTGGCTGATGGTGGGGATCGATTTTTGCGAATTGGGCGTCGTTTTTTCCCGAATTCGGTCTGGAAACAGACCGCGACGCATGAATATCGCGTCTGAGAGGCCTCTCAGACGCATGAATCTGGCGTCGAAGAGGTCTCCAAGACGCGAGATTCATGCGTCTGAGAGGCCTCTCAGACGCGATATTCATGCGTCTTGGAGACCTCCAAGACGCGACATTCATGCGTCTGAGAGGTCTCTAAGACGCATGAATATCGCGTCTGAGAGGCCTCTAAGACGCATGAATATCGCGTCTGAGAGGCCTCTCAGACGCGGTTTTCCGGCGTCGAATAGGCCTCCCAGACGCGGTTTTCCGGCGTCGATGTCTGTTTTCGTTTTTTTTTAAATTTTTTTTATTTTATGTTATGTGTTACGATATCTGTAAAGTTCGTTTATTTTTCGTTAGATGTTCGTATCGTTGCTGATGTGTTGGTTGTTTGAATTATTATTAGGAAATTATACGAAATGTTTATATGTTTAGGAATATTATTAGAATTATTATAATGAAATTCAGGATTAATTGTTGATAAGTTTAGGTTTTGAAATATTTTTGAAAAATTGTAATCAAAAAAATATAAGGATCTCTAGGTTGAAAATATCAATTTATCGTGAAAAATAATAACTAAAAAGTTGAATTTAGGTGAAAAACCTGTAATCGCTATCTCTACCTAAAATCGGACACCCAATTGAAATAACGATGAGTACTAATTTTAAGGTTAGTAGTGTTTACTTAAAAAATAGTCTTATATGAAAATAATTAATTTGAGAATAATATACGTTATCAGTAATTTCTTCTTTAAATTAAATTTTATATCAAGCGACAACGTTGAAAGTAATAAGAATAGTAATTTCTTATTATATCAGTAGTAGATTTTTTTTGACTATTACATATCGAATCTTATATCAATTGATTTTTCAAGTAATAAGAATAGTACGAGAACGTTAAATTTATTTCTTAATATTATTAACAAGTGACATAGTTTTGTTTGAACAACGTGTGGAATTTGTAAAATTAGATGGCTGGTAAGGGGAAGAGTAGCCGGGTTGACGGTAGGGTCGTAACTGCGTCCACTCGTGCTAGGGGTAGGCCGAGGCCCCCACCTACCGGCCCACCAGAGCCATCGTCTTCCTCTCATGGGGGTACACTAGACATTCCTGTTCCACCTTCCCGTACCACGAGCGCTACACACGACGGTTGTTCGGAGGGAACTGCGAGCGGCGAATTCCGCGAGGCGTCCAGGTCGTTGCAGTCTGCCGACCTGAACATGGAGTTCGATGAGGAGGAGAGGCGACACGCTTTTCCGGAGAACTTCTCGGAACAGCAGGCGGAGGAGCAGGAGGAGGAGACGGACGCGGGGACATCACAGCAGGGTAAGGCTGTTGTCTACAGGAAGGGGCCTGGAGGCACTTTCGTCGGTAGTGTGGGTACTTCGGCCTCGAGCGCCCCCCGACGTACACGGACCGACACTACGTGGATTCTGCATGGACCTAGTCCCGAAGGTCCCATCGATCCGTCGGTGATCCCGAGCTTTGGGGGTCATATTGCGCGTCGGCTTTGGTCAGAGCCAGGTCACGAGCGGACTCTGCTGACGACCTACAACCGTCCTTGGATTGTTAGGGAGTTGGAGTCGTTCGACCGCTTTCCTCAGGTAGTGGATGTTGTCCGACAGTCGGGGCTGATTCACCTACGGGCGTGCATTCTACGCAACTTGGACATACCGCTCCTTACAGCATTCGTCGAGAGGTGGCAGCCGGATACGAACACATTCCACATGCCGTTCGGCGAGATGACTATCATGTTGCACGACGTCGCCAGGATCTTAGGGCTGTCTATAGAGGGTGAGCCATGCGCTGTTCTTAACGAGACTGGGGGTCTGGCTGATGGGAAGACCGCTGTGGGGAACTTCTTCGGGATGAATGATTTGCAGTTGAGGGCACCCAGGGGGGATGCGGGCCCTCCCATTTTGAGGAGCGGGTCGGTACTAGCGAGGGCTGTGCGTGAGAAGATGAGCACTGGGACCCATGAGCAGACTGTGCAGGGTTACCTGATCACGTTGTTGGGAGAGTTCCTCTTTGTGGATAGGTCGAGCGATCGTATTCGTCCGTCAGTCTTCCCACTGACGAACAGCTTGGATTCGATTCCTGGTTTTGCGTGAGGTGCTGGTACGTTGGCGTGGCTGTACAGGAATTTAGGGATGGCTTCGAGGGAGGGGTTCACCACTTTGGCCGGGTGTTTGACTTTGCTTCAGGTGTGGATATATGAGTACTTCCCAGACTTTAGGCCAGCGGCACCGATCCCGATTTCCCCGACTTCGCCACGCGCGACTGCTTGGGTAGGCGTCGGGAAACCATCGTTGCGCGGAGACAACCTTCTGGCCTACCGACGATCACTTGACTTATTGACAGCGGATCGCGTCTGTTAGGAGCCCTTCGTGCGGAACGCTCACACGGTGCACGTACCACTACCTACTTCGGGACACTGCGCTTTATGGACATCGTTGAGCCTTACCAGGGAGACCGGGTCATCAGACAGTTAGGCTACGTCCAGACTATACCCGAGTCGATGCCCGTGCCGTTTAGGGTGCATCGACCGAGGCATGGGGGTGGGAACTACCTTCTTGACTTCGGTCCGGTATACTCGGACCACCCGTGGAGGACTGTATATGTCATGCGCGCTGACCCGAGGAGGCTCTCGCGGCCAGTGGACTACCCGGGGGAAGCGACTCTGGATTACTATGCTTGGTACTCGAGAGTCTCCCACCCGAGGATCATACCACCATCCGCCGCCGAGGTGCAGGAGCAGGCGACGCTCGCAGGGGGATCGCAACAGGTAATCAGTTTGTATTTTGGTGTGTAACAATAATTATTTGCATGTACATTTATACTAACCGCTGCCACCTTGTTTCAGGCCGCTCTCTCGTTGATGGAGCACTTTTCTGCAGGGCAGCACTTTAGAGACGATCCGGAAGCCCGCCTTGCGTATTTTGATGAGCTGATGGCGTCGTTCCAACCCGTCCTTCCCCACCCGGGTGAACGGCCACCCCGATCCCAGGGGAAACGAGGTCGCCGTTGACTGCTTTGGATTTTATTCCTCATTTGGTTATGTCTTCTGTATTTCGGATTTCATGCTTGCGTATTTGTACTTCTTTTATGTCGAGAACTCGTTTCCATTTTATTTGTAATTTCTATATGTCTTAACAGTTAAGGATATCATGTTTTATTTCGGATGATTTTCGGATGACTTGTAATATGTTCACGTTGGGTACTCGTTTTTTTTTTACAATTCGGATGTTTTTTATGTTCGTTTGTTTCTTAATAGTGTGATTTACCGATTCTAAAATTTACAAATGAATACAACACTGGTCTGAAATATGAATATAATACAAATGCTGGTCTAATATTTACACTACACTAAATATGGAAGGGTTTGTTCCGACCACCTGGGTCGTTCTGATCAATCTGATAACTCGGAAAGTACGAATTCCACTCCTCGACCCACCTATCCTGACGTGCTCGGTAAAACTCCGGATAATGCACTGTAGTACCGTCATGCGCGCCTCGCCAAAGTATGTGTGTAGGAGGCATCGGGCAGTCCTCAGACATTCGCAACCTCATCCAGTGACCTGCTCCCCCGCGTTCAACGTGCATTATCCACATAACGCCGAACGGGAGGTGGTTACCTGGCATCTCTCGCAACGGGTAGTAGGTACTGCAGGTGAGGTTCTCGGACACTCGACATATAACCCAGTTGTTAATTGTGGCAAAACCGAATAAATCGCAGTCGTCGAGATAATGCTCCGAACCAACCGGGTACGGGACCGTTGTACCTACACGGGTCATGGCGCCTTCACGACCGTCGGCGTCAAAGATGTACACCTTGTCGTACATGGGGGAATGGATGTGCTCCCACAACGCCATTCTCTGGCGAGTATAACTGCTCTGGTCACCGTACACTGCATGAGCCATGACACGGAATCCGCAGTGACCGTCTCCAATAACATCTATCCAGTTCACCAGATACGGACACATGAAACCAACAAGTTTGTCTATGTCCGGGAAGGGCCCCCCCATGTAGTTCACCTCAAGGGGGGCGTTCGGTTGCCCCTGCCATGTGCCCGTGGTGGACTGGGAGGCGGTCGGTGTGGGTGGTTCGGTCGACTGACTACTCCCTGGCGTTGACGCGTGCGTAGTCCTGGCCGACTTACTCGGGGTCGCTCTCGTGTTGGTGGTCCCGTACCTCCTCCTGGCGTGTTCGACTCCGATAAGCAACCTCCCTGTCTCCTTAGATTTTCTGGGGTTTGGATTCGGGGTAGGATCAAGTCGCCCAGATTCCTCCGGACGTAATGCGGAATTCAGGACATCAATGTAATGTCGCCACATACTCGGATCGCTCTCACGTATTTCCTCAATCAACCCGTCAAGCTGAAATTTGTCGCTGACGGGCATCTCTTGCTCCCCGGCATAGTCAAGCGTCCTCCAAAACACATGAACGTCGGCCAACTGCACTACTGAATTCCGCATCATCATCCCGGCAAGTCGACATGCGCAAGGCAAACCCTTCGACGTCCTCAGTACACACCCGCACTCGTGAAAAAACCGATCTCCCAACTCTTGCATCCTAGACAGTTCCCCGGTCAGCAAGTCCAACGCCTTACGACTTACCCGGAGTCTCAAGCTCTTCAAAATGGGTGGTAGAAAAGTTGATTGCTTCCTTCGGGATGTCTCCAGCTTCTTTCGCAGTTTAGACTGCTGACGACCGATTAGCCTGTCAATTCTATCGAACAACCGATCCAAGGACGCTGTCAACGTGCCAAGAGCCTTCTTCAAAGCCGCATGCGCAGATTCGACGATGGACGTGGTGGTGTTGTCAAAGTGGAGGTATCGGTTAGTGTACGCGTGATTCCATTGTTTGAAATTACGCCAAGTGTCACCAATGTAAACAGGAATTTCCGAGACCCTCCACGTCGTCTTCATCTTGTCCCATTTTGTTTCAAAGTCCACCCTACTTGTGGAATACAGAAGGGGGTACCATACTGCGTGCATGAAGGTCGCTACTCGGTCTTTCTGTTTTTGAAAGTAAGACAAGGCACGTTTTTCCACACAGTTGGATATGTGCCACGTGCAGAGCAGATTCTGGGTCTGCGGGGTCGGAAAGACCCTCGATACTGCCGCCGTCAAAGCCTGGTCCTTATCCGTCACAATCACGTTCGGTGCCCGGTCTCCAATTAGCAGCTTCAACTTATCGAGCACCCAAGTATAGGACACCGTGTCCTCGTATCGAAGTAGGGCGTACGCTATCAGATAAGGTTTCCCGACAGGTGTCACCCCGACCATCTCCACTAACTTCATGTCGTAGGTGTTCGTCTTGTACGTCGCATCCATAGTGACTACGTAAGGCCAAGTACGAAACAGTTTCACGGACTCAGGGTGAGCCATGAAAATACGTTCCACGACACTCGTAAACTCGTGCTCGTAGAAGAAGTGGATGTATTCAGCCCGGCGCGCTAGTACCATCATCTGCTCAATGGCATTACGACCTTCCCTTGCTTCCGCCCTCAACTTCCCCCCGATATTGTATATTGTCTCGATCGATGGGCGTGGTTTCCCCGGATTTCTCCGATGAAGGGAGTCGTGTATTTGGGCCGGTGTGAAGTGGTCCCGAATACCGTCCCGAACAATTTGTTTCTCGGCCTCGTCTAGGGCAGCTAGGCGTCTGTGCCCGTCAGTGTAAACCTCCAACTTGTGGTTGTGCATGCCACATGGACCGATGCCTAAAATCCATCGTTCTCTGTCAACGCTCTCGCACGCCTTCACCCAAAACTTACACCCGATCTTCTGAGAACTCTTGGTATTTTTTCCCGGTTTCCCGTTACGGTTGCACTTAAAGTAATTTTGACCAAGTAATCTTGACATCGGGTTCACGTTACTTTGCGTTTTGTTGCTCGTTTTCACCAAGGTGAACCCAAGAGCCAAACCTATCTCACTAGCGTAGTTGAATGCCTCATCCGAACTACGGAACGCTTGCCCAAAAAAAAAACAAATGCGATAGTCAATACCGTCGCCATCTGACTCCTCCTGATACACCGATAAAAAATTACTCATTAGTTACAAAATAAAACATCTCGTATAATTTAATATTAATAATTCTAATAATATTCATAGTAATTCTAATCATATAAACATCTCGTATATTTTCAACTAAAAATAAATAACCGAGTCACGATATTCATAATAATTCTATTCATATTTCGAACTAATAATATTCATAATAATAATTCTAATCATATAAATTACAAATAACGAGACCCGAGTCACGATATTTTAACGGATAACGTCGAACAATAACAAAAAAAAACGAGAACAGGGGCCCAGACGCATGAGTTCCGCGTCTGGGGGGCCACATAGACGCGAAATTCATGCGTCTAAGTGGCCTCTTAGACGCGGAATTCATGCGTCTGAGAGACCCCCTAGACGCATGAGTTTCGCGTCTAGGAGGCCCCCCAGACGCATGAATATCGCGTCTAAGAGGCCACTTAGACGAATGAATTTCGCGTCTATGTGGCCCCCCAGACGCGAGATTCATGCGTCTGGGCCCCTGTTCGCGTTTTTCTGGGTAATGCGTTCCTACACTCGATTCCTATTTCAACTACGATTTTCACAACAAATCCAACACATAAACGACATGTTATAAAACAAAATGCAATTTCTTTAATAAACTAACACACATTTCTTACAAGTTTTAAACAAAAAATCGGATCGGGGCTAATATAAACAATAAATGTACAAAAAATGACGGATAATATAAACAAAAAATGTACTAACCGCATGTCGATCCATTTAAAGGCGGAATCGGGTCTCTAGAAAAATCGGATTTCTCGAAAAAAAACGACGGTTTTTTTAAATTTCAAATGTTGGGTGGAGTGTGAGAGGAGTGTGAGTGGGTAAGTGGGTAACTGAGGGTAAGTGTGTAAAGTAAATAACTAAGGGTAAGTGCGAGGGTAAGTAAAACGGTTTGTTAACGAGTTTTAAAATTTAAAAACCGCTTTGTTAACGAGTTTCATTATCTAATCTAACTAATCTAACTCAATTACATTAGTTACGTAGTCTAAAAAAGTCAAGGGCAAGATCGTCTTTCAGCATTAAAAAGCGCCGACGACGTGGCTGAAATGCCGACGACGAAAAACAGCACTCCATAAATCTAACCCAAGGAGGGTATATATACTAATAATAAGGAGTCTAGCATCTTCTTCTTTCCTAAATAATTAGGAAAAACTAATAAGCTAAGAATATCACGTAATAGAAGAGTTATGGTAAGTTACGAAGTCTAAAACTGAAAATCCCGTGAAACGGCTTCAAACCGATCGGTTTGGTCCTGAACCGACCGGTTCAAGGTCGTCCCGACCGGTTTGGGTTCGTCCCGACCGGTTCGGGTTTCTCTTCACTGCGCGACAAATTTGAAATGCTTGCTGTTTCTTCGTTACTTATCGGATTTAGACGTGTGATATACCGTTGGAAAGCTAAGAGAAAGAGCTTTTCAACTTCATAAAATTCAGCTCAATCGGAGTTGTAGAACGCAATTTATTCACGTTTGAAGTTGACCCTTATTTTCGCGATCGTTCTTTCTTCTCGATTTGCATTTGTTTGAGCCTCCCAACTTATTTCTTTGTCTTTTCTTATTGTTTCTTCACTTCACGTCCTTCCTCAAGTATTCACTTAGTATCTTATAACTTTCATAACTTCTTTCTTGTAGATTTCAGGGCTCGACTCTTGTCATTGCCCAAAGTATAGCTCAATCGCCTTTATTTGTTTCGTTTCCTACAAAACGTAAACAAAATACCCGACATAACAAAGAAGAATAGAAAGCTAGAAAAACGACTCCTATAACACGTAAAATGAACAAAAATAAAGGAAAAGTTGGGGTTAGTACTCAAAACCTTCCCTAGAGTACGTGTATGAGCTATGCGCGGTATCTCGCGCATCCCGGGCCACATTGAAGGCGTTTTGGGCCAAGTTTAGTGAGGTGGTCGAGTTCTCCCTAGTCTGACGTGTTCGGTCATAAACTTCCCCCCATTGGTTATAAAAGTCCTTTGATCCGAAAAATGAAGAGTGTCTCGGAGGACTCATGATAACGTCCTCCTGAAAACCGGGGTTAGATTGGGTGAAAGTGGAGTGTCGGTGTGGTGTGAAGTCTGAGAAGTCAGGGGTGAAAAATTATGAGATCTGAGGTTTGGTCTGGTGGGAGGAATAGGATCTGTGTGATGATGAAGGTAATGTTCTCCGACCCTCATCCCGAGAGGTTTCAACCTCCGGTTCCTCCTCTAACACATCTACTACCTCTATGTCATCGTCGCCATAATCTAAAGGACCCTCGGGGTAATCAATTTGATAAAACTTACCACGGGTATGACCCCGAATGTACTCCCCAGACCTCTTCGGCATGCCGAAATTCTCCTCAATATCTAGCCGAACCCACTCGGGATTAGGCATCGCTATAGCTCGCAACTCAGTAATATTATACAGAAACAAACTGTTATAATCCCCTTTCTGGGGCCAAACAAGGAAAGGGCAATAAACCTCATCTAGATAAATTCCTGCTCCGTCAACTGGTGTCATGCTGCTAAAATCGACATCTAAAGCTCTATCTATCATCGTTACAACTCCACCGCAAGAAATTTTCTTGCGATTGCCCTTCGCGACCTGGGCAAAATGCGTAGCTAGGGCCTCGGACATGTCGATAGACGGACCTCTATTCAAAATCGCATCCTCTAACAGCTGTACAGCTGTAGCACTACAATTGTGGTGCGTATCATAGCTTGACAAAAATGAATTGGTTATGATACGCGCCAAGTATTGGAGGATGGGGTTTCGAATGGAGAAAGAACGCATCTTCCCTCCCCTAAAATTCCTTTGGCGGGTGATTTTAAACCAAAATTTATCACGGTCAAATTTTTCATCCTGAGTCTGCCCCGCCCTAGGCCTTCCGAGGACAGAAGTAGGCAAACCAAGCAATGCACCAAAATCTCTTAAATACAGGACGTATAAAGTTTCTCGCAACTGGAAAGTGACGGTGGTATTGTCATCACCGCTCAGCTCAAAAGTCGCGAAAAACTCACACGTCAACTTTTGAAAAGTTTCCTCCTTAGAGGTATAAAATTTAATCAGACCAAGGTTTCGGCACATCGCTTTTACCTGCGTTTCAATACCAATACGCACAAGTACATCTCGAGCCGCTCAACGATTTGGCTCGAGACGACAGACCCAAAATTTCTTAAATTTTTCAAGGTTGGCTTTTTTAGCAAAATAGACACCAGATTCATAACGAAAATTACGACGGATTGAAGGGTAACGTACCTCTAGCGGAACAGGTTGTTCATGCGGGACGAAGCCTTGTGTTTGAACGGGCATTGGGACGGATTCGTCCCGGACTTCGGCCGGCTCGTCGGATCTTGAAGAGGACGTCGAACCCAAATTACGATTGAGCATAGATGATAGCCTTTTCCTTGCAATTTGCTTGACTATCCTTATCTTTGTTGATTAAATTTGGTGATTTTGTGATGGAGATTAGGGTTTAGGGTTGTCGAAATTGGAACGATTTCTCAAAACAAGATCCAAGAAGGTGATAGGAATGTGGTAGGGATGAAGAATATGTGATTGGATTAAAATTTAGTGAAGAAATGGAAGGATTAAAGGTGATTTAAGGTGGTACAATTTGGGGATTTATGGGATTTTTGGGGTTTGTTTGAGGAGAGAGAGGAGAAAGGTGATTATGAAGAAGGGAAAGGGGGTTTGGTTGGGTATAGGTGATGCGGGGTGAGATTTCGGCCGGTGGTCACCATCTGGTGAAATTTCACCCCACGGTGATCGGACCAATTCTCGTCATTTGCGCGCAGTTTCACCGTCGGGCGAAATTTCGCCCGATGAGATTCCACCGGGTGAAATTTCACCCGGCGGAATTCCGTCAATTCCCAAGTCGCAAAATTTTTTACCGTCGGGCAAAATTTCGCCCGGTGAGATTCCACCGGGTGAAATTTTACCCGACGGATTTTCCGTCAATTCCTTTGATTCGAGCAAAGTTGCCATCGGGTGAAGTATCACCCGGTAAAATCATCCACTTCAAAATAGGACTTTACTACGAAAATTCTTCTCGACTTGGTCCAAACCAACCTTAGCTTTTTGACAAAACCAATCTTCTCGATCCATGTAACCTACACGGAGAAAAGCTCTCATAATCATTCGTAGCATAACCCAAAAGTTCCAAAAGAAATCTTCGCAATTCCTGCAGATACCATAAAAAACAAGCTCCAAAAGAAAAATCCAAAAGCTATTGTCCGAAGAAAATAAAAGGGGATAAGAATATACAAATATTTACAAGGTGATTATTATGGACACCACCAAAACGAATTAAATTGTTTGAGCTTAGTCGGGGTTGCTTGAGAAGCAACCCGGAGGGTATTGATCATTAACTTCAATTTTAATGTTACCGATCTAGAAGTTTTGTCTAAATTTCGGCAAGCCCATAAGTCGTGCTACCTCGGGAAGCATTGCAAATTCTTCTGGAATATCTTCTTTGGAGGTAGAACCAAGTATAAATAGGGCACCATCGTCTTCTTCGTTATCATAGTCAAGATCTTCAGTGGATGGTTCTTCATTGGATGGAAATTCCACCATTTGATTCCACAATTCCCCTTGAGAAGAATTTTCGGGAAGGAACGCGAGAAGCACAAATTGAACCGTATCATTAGCAACATTGAAAGATAGTCGCCCTTGCCTCACATCAATAACCCGGTGAACTTCTTCCAGTTTTGCAATTTTTGGACGCATTCACCATCGGGCGAAATTTCACCCGGTGGACGAAATTTTGCCCGGTCATTTCTCCCGGTGGAGAAGCTCTCGGAAAATCTTCGGGGAGGAAAATTTACCGTCGGGCGAAAATTCACCCGGTGGTGTTTCATCGGGTGAAATTTCACCCTGTCAATTTTCTGGCCTCTTTTCTTGTCTCATTCTTCGTCGTTTGGTTGGATGGCTTTGAACTTTAAGTTGTGTGCTTTGCTCTTTGGACGGTATTCCCTTCTCTTGTGCTCGTGGAAGCTCGATCGTGATTTCGGTTCCAAATCCTATCAAAATTGATAGAAAAACTACAAAAAAACACGTAAAACGCACAAGAGGGATGATAATGCGAGAAATACTTAAAATAGGGCAATAATCGCACTCAAGTGTCGCAAAACAAGGGGAAAGCGTGTCTAAATGAGGGGAAAAACGATCTAAATTTAGCACACAACAATTCCCCCACACTAAATCGTTGCTCGTCCTCGAGCAAGGACCCAAAAAGAAATTACAACTACAACTACTAGCTAGACTATGCTAAACCGATACGGGGTAATTAACGGACCCGCTTTGTCCCTTCAACTCACATCGAAATACCCATGAGGTAGAGTACTCCCATGCAAGGCAAGTTGGGGCTTGCTCAAAATGGTGGATGCGACTAAACACACAAAAACACATAACACGAAAGAATAGACGCATCCAAAGCAAAAATAAAACACCGAATCCCTCATTGAGACGGCGGAGAAGACACCGATTACTTTCCTAAAACAACAATAAACTTCCAAGATAAATCACCCACGTAAACAAGGAATAAAGCCTAATACTATGACAATTAAGCAATAAAGATGTTGATAACTTAGCTAGGTCCTCCTAATCTTCTAAAGGGGTACTACGGGGCGTAAAATGGAGTGGAAAAAGTGAACCATGGATTCGTTCGACACTGTAGGTAGGTGCAATCCCGCTCTCTTTGGCTAAGCCGAGAGGGTCGTTCCAAACTTGAATTTCCTAAATTAGCCCAAATAAAGAGGTGGACTGTTTACAATTATTGGGTGGATCGACTAATCACCGCTATCTTCCTACCTCGAGACTCGGTCCTCTAGTAGGCACTTCACGGTAACGAATCGATCAAAGGGCGTTTTTTTTTGGAGGAGATGTTTTTGATGATACGATTTTCATTTGAAGCTCCTTTTCTCTCCTTTGTTTTTCATGTTTTTGTGCCTTTTTCTCTTGCTTTGGTTTGACCTTTTTTGACTTTTTGATGTGGTTCGAAACCAAGCTTGGAGGTTATTTTTGTGTAAACTTATTGTGGTGGTGTATAGGTGGAGGAAAAATAGGTATTTGAGAACGCACGCCATTCCCGGATAACCCACAAAGAGGCGGAAAGAATTTGGACTAAAGGTGCAATGGTCATTCGAGCAAGGTCACCTAGAAAACGGAATGCGGAAACCAAGGCCTAACTCCTCCATGGGTGGTCAAGGTGGTCAAATGCAAACCCCGAAGTAAACCTCTAGTAGAAAAGGTGGACTCAAGCTAAAGGATCAACAAGTTCATTGATTTAGAGTCATTCTACTATACTAAGGTCCAAAATCTACAATGGGTTATCTATCATGGAATGTACTCTTGTAATAAGTTTGTAATCAGGTTTTCGAAAACATTTAGTCCTAGACACACTATACAAAAACAAAAGAAACACACAAAAAAGAAAAGGCAAATAAAAGAAAAGGCAAGTAAAGTCATGTACTCCATACTCCATCGACATTAAAGCCCAAAATCAACCACAACACCCAAAATGCTCATCTTCGAGAGCCTCCAAATAGCAACAACCTAACTCCTATACAAAGTAAAGAAGAAAGAAGGAAGGAATTTACCAAGCGGGTTGCTTCCATAATCTCTTCAAAATGTGCTATCAAGGTGGTGGTTACTTGTAAGAGTAGAGAACAAGACCATACACGGGACACAAAAACATAACGAGAAACGAGAAAAGAAAAAGGAAAGGAAAAGAAAATATTTTTGGTTTTTCGAATTTTTCAAATTTTTATGGATTTTGATAGATTTTTGAAAAAAAATAAAAGATAGTAAACTCCTCCCCCACACTAAAACTGTGGATTGTTCTCAATGGACAAGTAGGGGAAGAATGAAAAGGACGGAAAAGAAAAATAAGAAAAATCTTTTTGGATTTTATGATTTTTCAAATGTTTTTGGATTTTTCGAATATTTTTGGGAAAAGGAAAATAAACAAAAAGAAACCGATAAAATAGTGTCGGGCCTAGGTGCAATCACATCACCTAGACCCTAGCCAAGTGGCTATGAAAATGAAAATGAAATAAACGGAAAGAAAAGAAAATTAAAACTAAAGGGTGAAAAATTGGGCGTAGGTGTAGTCACGTCACCTAGCCCAGATTAAGAAAAATTTGAGAAAATGAGTAAAATTTGGATTTTTCAAAAGGGTCAATGGCGTAATCACATCGCCAAAAGATCGGGAGAAAAACCAAGGCCACTTTGGCCACAACAATCAGATAGTGGAAACGTGGGACAGCTTGCAAATTCGGTTAGAGCTAAAACAATCACAGTGATTATAATAATGAAGGGACAAGGAACAAGGAACGAAATTAATCCAAAGACATGCAATTATAGATGATTAAAGACTCACCAACACAACCCACACACATACACAACACACACACACCACACTACCTACCGACTACGGGAGAGGGTCTAAATTGGGTAATCGTTCGACGCGCAAGAAGCCGTCGGAGACCCGAGATAGGGTTGTATGCCCTCGGTGGGTTCTAACTCACAAAGGTCGAAGATCGTACGACCTTCGGGTAACGTGTAGTGCGCATACTCCCAAACTTCCCTTCCTCCCGACTCAGTCTCGGTCAGTCGAAATTCATCGGGTCCTAGAGATAGGTCCTAATTGTGGCAATTAAAGATATTGGTTCGGTGTTTGTTGGGGACTATTAAAGCACGTCATGGCTAATGGAGACGAGGCGATGATCGGGTACATGAAAGATCCAAGTGGGAAGATAGGCCTCGTCAAGCCAGACGGAATTGTCTAGTGGGATAGGGTGGTTGGTCGCATAACCCAAGTTGGTCGCAATTAAGGTCACAAGACCTCCACAGTCTACAAATGGACGTTGGGCAACAATAATATGGTGAAAATGTAACGCTACGACAAGTGGTAGGTCTAAGGGGTTAGAGTTACCAGGCGAGGTGTCACAAATCAATTGCAAGACACACACATCAAGATTAATAATATTATCGGTCGAGGGTAACAAGCAGTGGGAGAGTATCTTGGAGAAATAACGAATAGCGGGGTTACGGATTTCGGAGGTAAAAGATGAAGTAGGCTCGTAACCCCTTTTGCCACGTGATATGCACTTCCAAAGGTCTCTTCTAAACGCACTAGCTTGTAAATCACTCAGAGGTTCACTAAGTCCAGTACCCAATGAGGGTAAGCCTAAAGTTAAGCCAAACTCGGAAATAGTCAAACAATGGGGTTTACCGAATAGTCTAAATTTAAACGCTCTTGGTGTGGTCAGATTGTCAATGGTAAAAGTTCCTAAGAACTCACAAGTCAAGTCTTTGTATGTAGAAGCCGCGAGATTAAGGAGTCCGCTAGTTCCGATCCTTGACGATAACTCTATAATATCGTCCTCTATTCCTAAACTTTCCATTGTGAAGGGACAAGGCCACCTAGTACTCTGAAAGATCCTTTCAGAGAAGGTTTGAGCTAAAGGAGTATTAGGACAAGGTAAAAGTTTAAGCTTAGAACATTTAGAAAGTGTAGAAGTCAAAGTCATACCTTGCTTTCGAGAGGCTCGCTTTGCTCTTGTCTCCATAATAATAACCTTGCAAGAATGATCCCAAAACTTTGCTTCACCTTCTTCAAAAACCCAAAATTATTCACCCAAGATGGATATGAAATTATGAGTGGAGGTTTGAATGTGGTTGGGGTATGGAAGGTGGTTTGGTGATTTTATAAAGGGTGAAAAGGTGGAAGGAAGAGTGATGTAAAAGGTGATATAAATAAGGGTAGTTAAGGAGGGAAATGAAAAGTTTTAAAGTCAATGGTAAAAATTTGGTGTAAATGTTTTGGAGGGAAAGTTATGTAGGGTAAATGTGAAGGAGGAAATTGATAGTGTAATGAGTAAATAAGGTTGTAGACACCCACATTTTGACCACCAGGTGTCTATGGCAGTTTCCAAAAAACACCCGATGATGATCGGACGCAAACGTGTTTCTACGCACTCGGATATGGTCTCAAAACCATTAGTTTCTGGCTTGGGCTTTTTATGGAGTACAAATCTCACAAAACCGGCCTCAAATTCAGGCCCAGTGGGTCATTTCCAATCAAATAAGACTGATTTGGGTCGAAACCGACACCGGGAATAAAACCGTCTTTTAGCGACCGGGTCAAAAACCGGTCAAATCCGTTTCCGAAAGCAAACCCGCGGTCCTCTTTCAGGTGGGCCACTCGATCAAGTCCATCAGGGCACTTGATCGAGTAACGCTAGAAAAGGAGGGGGAGCAATAGCCTATATATACTACCCCTTTGCAACACAATTAAACAGTTTTTTACAACCCTAGTCTTCTCTAGCTTGACACATCCTTTTACATCTCTAGACTCATCTTTACAACCCTAATCAATCCTACAATCCTACACTTACAAACCCTAAACCACCATAACTCATCTCGCATAAACCTCGATACTCCCGCGCTAAAGCTACAACTAGCGAGTTCTATCCGAGACAAGAAACATGTAGGTTGAGGGTGCAAAATCTCGTCTTTTTCTCTCTTTTCTTCTCCTTCCTCGTGTCGTCCGTATGTTGTCGTCGTCGTTGTCTTTTTTTGTCTTTTTTTTTATTTTTATCGTCGCGTCTCTAATATCGGTAATAATTTCTAATATAAAACATTAAAATACTTGCTAATTCGTGACGAATACGAGGGATGACGAGATAAGAAAACACGAATATTACGAGGGTATCGCATCTGATGTTAACGGTCGCTTGTCCCGACACCCTGAAGATTTGATTGTTGAAGCAAGTCAACGTCAACAATCGTTTTTTTTTTTATTTCGTTGCGTCGCTAGTCACGTTTTTTTATTGCTCGCGTCGCATCATCATCAATTTCAAAACTATTTTTAAAACACTTTTCAATTAGGGTCGAAACCCGTTGATGCGGATCCTTCATCACACAATCCGCAAGGATTTATTACGATGTCGGAAGGTGGAGGGAATCAAACTTTTAATAAATACAAAGCGTCAATCTATTAGATTCGATGCCAACTCAATAGTTGGATGTCGAATTTAAATAGTCTAGTCAAACAATCCAACTAGCACGATGTTCGTTGATGCTAAAGTAGTTGTCACCTAAATCAATCAAGTTAATACGGCACTATAAACGCGGAGATCATTCATATCGTGTTAGTCCGATTGAATTCGACTCACAAAATCCTATTTTCAAAAATTACTCTAAATATCCGGTATTGGTCCTATAACCAAGCACCAAGTACAACGAGTAGCACGAAATCGGGACCGAGAACAGCCCGCCACGCGAATCGCATGTGCCTCGTGCGAGTCGCGCCTTTCTCGTGCGGGTCACATGGATCCCTGAAAATCGTGACATAAAATCGATTATTTCGTCTTAACTCGATTAGCAATAATTCTTTAAACTTTTTTAGGCACATTCCGAATATTTGATATCGATTCCATAATCGAATACCAAATATAACGAATATCGCAATTTTAAGTCGAGTATAAATTATGCCATATTTGTACGCGATCTAACAAAAGTGTCGATTTTCTAAAACACCTCGAGAGCAGTCCGCCATGCGAGTCGCACACGTCCTGTGCGAGTCGCGCACCCTCCGCGCGGGTCGCGTGGTACCCTGAAAACCGCAACATAAAAAAGCTATTTCCTCAAACATCTTTCCTTTAACGAAACAGCGGGCTTTTCAGCATATTTTAAATCTCGATAAATATTTTCCGCGTGTTTAATCCATCACGTTTCATACCACTTTTCAAAACCGTGCATCATATTTACATTATTCTATAGCAGCTTATATTTAGTGCAAATCGTTGTTATCGTTATACCGTTACTAACCGTTCGTTCTCTTGTCGATTTATTTTTTTTGTTTTGTTTATTTTATTATACTAAAATGAACCCGCATGCTAAATACAACTTTGACTTTAATTTTAGATGCATTAAATCGACATAGCAACCCGTTCAATTATCCGCATGCTTAGGCAAGACAACGTTTGTATATCTTTTTTATCGTTCTACTAACGCGCGTATTAAAACATCAAACGATATCTTAGTAGAGGCCGCTAATGTGCGGGCAGGGTTGGGTGTTCTCTATGAACTTCCCAACACGTACCCTCACCCCTTACTCAGAACCATGGTTTCCGGATATCCGAATCCATTGGCACACGAGAGTCATTCAATACACGGTATCCGATAATGTCGGTATCGGTATCAAAATGCAAAGGGACGAACCCAATAACTCTGACATCCGAATGGGCCATACTTTGTGCATGGCCCACTAAGATATAGAGTGGGTCCGAGTGGGCCCGAACTCCCACAAAGTTCGGTGGCAACTTCACTTCGATTTAAATTTCAATTTGACGCATCTCATATGGAGATTCATTCGCCTCCCCAAACCCGCGCGTGGCCGCGTCGGGGTAGACCTATGTCATGTCCACAATTTGGCAACTCCGCTGGGGATTAACTAATGCGTGACTTACCATCGGCATCCTCAGGGTGAGACTCGAATAGAAATCGTTTGACTAGTACAATGCGCGTTTTAGTTTTACGGTTCATGCATAACCCCATATTTTCCCGGGCCGGTACGGGTGACCGACGTCCCACTATACCGTGATGTACTCCAATATGGATATGTCAAAGGTGTTCATGGTCGATTCGTATGGGTTTCGCGGCATGTTCTAAGCTCAACTCGACTTAGAGAGTCTGTCCCGATTCACGTCTAGGCTATGTGCACTGGTATAGACCCTTTATAGACCGACCGAGACTTAGTATAAAGCATACATGGCGTCGTTATAAGGCTTGCCTGACTATGTCCTACTTGGTTTCTATGTCGTTTTCAAAAACCGTTTTTTTTTTAAATTGCATTCTTTTTCAAAATATACAACTTCAAAACCCGGGACATCTACCGAGTTTAGGACTTAACTCAAAATAGCCTATTTCTAGCCGGTATTCTACCCATTTCAAAACTCGAAAATATTTTTGAACTTTCAAAATTGAGGCCCGATATGTTTTTTTTTTTCGAAAATCGGGCCCCCTCCACCGGGTTTTTTTTTCGGATTTTCTACAAATCCCTTTTAAAAACCTTCCTCTTCTTAGGGCTTCCCGTATTTAGCAGTGTCGGGTCGTGTCATAAGTCGTCGAAGTCTTTAGCGTCGAAACTCTGTCGATCTTACATCACGAGTTTCTTCCCTATCCCAGTTTGCCTTATTAGACTAAGGCAAGGCCCACCTACGTAGGACAGACTCCTACAAAGGAGAGCCCGTCTACACATTCGAGTCCAAAGTCTGGGGATGTCTCACGTGAGCCTTCCTTCGAACAGGGCCCGGCCCACATTGCCGAATCCTATGGGAGGCCCACCTTTCACAAGTCACCCATCTAGGTGTCTCTTCCGAGTCATTTCCTTTTCAGTCTTGCTCGGGATGTACTTTCTATTCCAGGATTTGGGTTTGTCGTTCATTACGCGGTGTTCATACAGACAGGCCACCGGAAACCAGACGCCAGAAAATGCAGACCACTTTGGATCAACTGACCGCCGCACTGGCCAAGATCGAAACCCAACTGACTGCTATCTAGACTGACCAAACGGCTCTTGCCACCCGTTTGAATGCCTTGGAGAAAGGGACTCCTCCTGCTGGATCTGAGCCCACCGGGCCCATAGCTGAACTAATCAACGTTGTTCGCAAGCTTGAAGAGCAGGTCCACTTGTCAACAAGCAACTCAATCCATACCAAAAATGCTCGCTCTTACTCGCCTTTGAACGACGAGCTGCCTGCCAACCTCAACCTCACGGGAATACCGATGTTTGAGGGTACTGAATACCTGATCCACCACATCCGGGCTTTCAAAGAATTTATGGCTGTCAAGGGGGTGAAGTCCACCATGTTCAAGCACTTATTCGCTTACTCCCTCGAGAAGAACCTCAAAGCCTGGTACTACAGGCTCGATTCCAAGAAATATAAGACTTGGGATGATGTGGCGACTGAATTTGCTCGGAATTACGCTGATAATACCGAGATCCAGACTACAATGCGTACTCTGGAAGTGATGGCCCAAGAGCCCAAAGAAGGGTTCACCAAATATCTGCAAAGGTGGCGGGCCGAAAGCGTAAAGCTGGTTGATAAGCCCAGCGAAAAAGTTCTAGTTGAGGCCTTTGTCAAGAACCTCCTCCCGTCCTACCGAGTCCATCTCCGGTATGCTGTCATTCCCAACTTTGCCACCCTTACTGAAATGGGCACAAGGACCGAGGATGATCTAAGGTTAGAGAGCCTGACTAAGGCCTCTACCAAGGGATATCAAGAGGCTAGTTCATCTTTAAGCAAGCCCACACCTGCAGCTGCAACCCGCAGCATCTTCGACGAGTTTAATCTGCTGGACACCTCATCCAAAAAGAATACTCCAACTCGGGTATTCACAGATATAGGGACTACCTATACCTATGCCTTACAAAGGCTATCTTCAAAGGGCCTGATCCAACCAATAGGCCCAACTCCTGAAGTTCCAGTGGAGAAAAGATCCAAGAGCTACAATGTCCAAGCCTATTGCCAATATCATCGAGGTAATGGACACGACACTGAGAAATGCTGGAAATTGAAGCATCTGATCCAAGACCTGATTGAAAGCGGGAAAATACCGTTGCCGGGAGACAAGCCAAGTAACAAAGAAAACCCATTCAGTGCCCATGCTATATTCACTAGAGAGATAATCGACTGCTCACACCTTGTTTCCCCCCTTTATCCCACAAATTAACGAGATATGGTTCGATGATGAGGAAGATGTTTACCTAGCTAAAGGGGAAGATGTCCCCATCACCATTGAAGAGGTACGAAAAGCTAAGTCTAAGGCCTTATCCACCAACCACCTCGCCACAGCCGGGCGCCATACTCCAACAACCGTCACTGAACCTGCCAGGACGGAGCCCACCCTCGAGGAAACAAGCAACGACACCACTTTGGTCCAGCAATTGAAGAGGGTTCAAGCCGATCTAACCATATGGCAACTTCTGGTTAGCTCACAAGCGCAACAGGAAGCACTGACTAAGGCTCTCGATGAGATCAAGGTCGACTCACAGGTTACCCCCGCTGAAATAGTAGCCACTATTATGCCCTATCTCAAGGGCAAATCCAAAGAAGAAGGCCCGCTCATCACCTTCTCTGAGTCCAATCTTCCACTGTTCGGGCCCAATCATAACTTGGCTCTATACATCACGGTCATTTATCGAGGGAAATACCTCCCAATGACCCTAATCGATGATGGATCCGCTGTAAATGTCCTGCCTTTGAGGATCGCCAAAGCCCTCGGCATCACCGAGGCCGACTATCTTCCTACGGCACAAACTATCCAAGCTTTTGACGGAAGCCCAAAACCGGTTGCCGGGGCCGTTAAACTGACAATCATAACGGGCCCGATCGAGAAAGAACTGGAGTTTCAGGTGATCGATGTCACCTCATCCTTCAACTTACTACTAGGAAGGCCTTGGATCCATGTGGTCAAGGCCGTATCTTCTACCCTCCATAGAAAGGTCAAGATGCCTCATCAAGACGGTGTCATCATGCTGGAGGCAACCCCCATTATCGTGGCGAGCTACAACGCAACGGGCCAGGCCGACCCACAAGGATTCGATTTCGTGGGAATGATCGAAGAGAAATATCTCTTCAGGCCTTACTTCACCACTAGCATCGATACGATGCTACAGAACTTGGGCTACTTACCAGGGGCTACCTCAAGACCAAATCTTCCAGCTGGGAAGATCATCGAGGTCCTAAACGACGGCGAATCACAGTTCGGTTTAGGGTATACTATAACCCCGGAGAACGTGGTCCGGACCGGCTTTCATAAGGCCACCAACATCCTTAAGGGTACCTACTTGGGCCCTTATAGCCCAAAATTAACCGATTACTTCGTTACACCAGTTTACGGGGCTATTCAAGTGGGGCTATACCAACCCACTATCTTATATCCCGAGACCAAAACGCCTCAGGAATGCAATTTCATCCTTGATGATATATTCACCCTTGTTCAGGCTGAGTCCAAGAAAGGTGAAAACAACTCTGAGCCCGTGCTAGGGCTCCTATTTGGAGAAGACAAGGTCGTCCCTGCTCCAAAGGAAAATTTGGTCAACCTAATCCTTCGCAGCAATCGGTTTGACCTAACCAAGCTGATCTCCGAGGTCGGCATGGACACCGGGAAAAGGGCTTGGAGGAAGACCATCAAGTGGACCGACAGCCAAGGACGGATCTACAGACTAACCACCGGCGAGGGAGACATGCCGGATACCGAGTCCGAGTCTGAGTCTGAGTCAGAGTCGGAGTCTGAGTCCAAGTCTAGAGGGTCTGGTGCTAGAGTCCAATCTGTAACCCCTCTTCCCTTATCCACTGGAGTCTCAGGGCCTGTCTCGAGAGCACTCCCTATCCCGCCACTGACCAACGAGCAGATGGCCGCTCTCTTTGAGCTATTCTCAAAATTTACTATTAATAATAACGAAAACCGTTCCGCTTACGACTTGTCTTATTTCAAAAATTCTTTCGATTTTAAAAATTTTATATGCAATGACATTGAGAAACCCGACGAACAGGTGCCTCTGCCTCCGCATCTGATCGAGCAGTTTGAACAAAGGGAATCCCGAGATCCGGTAATTGAAGAAACCAAGTCCATCAATGTGGGAATCCCTTTAGACCCCCAGATGCTTAAGTTGGGCCTATCCTTAGATCCCGAGGAGAAAAAACAATTCACCGACCTCCTCCAAGAATTCAAGGATGTCTTCGCATGGTCCCACAAAGACATGCCGGGGATAGATCGGGAAATAGCTGAACACCATATACCCATCAAAGATGGGTGCAAACCGGTAAAACAGAAACTCCGAAGAATGAGGCCCGAATGCTCTCTCAAAGTCAAAGAAGAAGTCGACAAGAAATTCAAAGCGGGCTTTATACAAGTGTCCGAATATCCAGACTGGGTCGCAAACATCGTGCCGGTACCCAAGAAGGACGGCAAGGTGCGGGTATGTGTAGATTTCCGGGACCTTAATAAGGCCAGTTCAAAAGACGATGTTTCGTTACCACACATCAACATACTGGTGGATAACACGGCCGATCATGCCCTTCTATCATTCATGGACGGGTATGCCGGATACAATCAGATCAAAATGGCAGAAGAAGACATGAGTGAGACCACCTTCATTACACCTTGGGGTACTTACTGTCACACCGTTATGCCATTTGGGCTCATCAATGTCGGGGCCACTTATCAACGAACCGCCACTACTTTACTACACGATATGATGCATAAAGAAGTGGAGGTTTATGAGGACAACATGATCGTCAAGTCCAAAGACCGAAGTGGACACATAGCGGCCCTAAGAAAATTCTTTACCCGACTACGCAAATACAACATGAGGCTAAACCCTCAAAAATGCAGTTTTGGGGTAACATCAGGCAAATTACTGGCCCATATCGTTAGCAAACGCGGCATCGAGGTCGACCCAGCTAAAATCAAGGCCATTACCGAGATGCAGCCACCCAAAACCGAAAAAGAAATGAGGGGGTTTCTCGGGAAAGTCCAATATATCAGCCGATTCATTTCAAAACTAACCATGGTATGTGAGACCATTTTAAAAAAACTGAAAATCGGAGAACGGGTACTATGGGATGACAAATGTCAAACGACTTTTGATAAAATCAAGGAGATTCTGTCTACACCGTCAGTATTAATGCCACCTCAACCTAGTTTGCCTTTGTCGTTATACCTAACAACGACCGAGACAGCCATGGGGGCTATGCTGGCCCAGACAGTCGATTCAGAAGAACGAGCCATTTACGACATCAGTAAAAAGTTCCTGGAATACGAATGCAAATATACAATGCTCGAGAAAACGTGCCTAGCTTTGGTCTGGGCCACTAAAAAGCTCCGACATTACATGCTCAGTCACGAGGTACATGTATTATCCAAGATGGATCCTATCAAGTACCTGTTCGAGAAGCCCATCCTCAACGGTAGGATGTCTAGATGGACTTTAATGTTAGCAGAGTTCGACCTCAAGTTCGTACCGTTAAAAGCCATCAAAGAAAGGGTAGTAGCAGAATTCCTTGCTGATAGCCCGCTATCTGAAGAAGGGCATACCGATACTTGGGCTTTTCCAAATGAAGACATATTCCATGCCGACACCAAGACATGGGATTTGTATTTTGATGGGGCATCCAACTTCCGAGGATTTGGGGTCGGGATACTGTTAATCTCGCCACAAGGGGAACACACCCCGTTATCTATTAAATTGGACTTTGACGTGACTAATAACACAGCCGAATATGAAGCATGCATTCACGGGTTGCAAGCCGCCGCTGATTTAGGGGTAACAAATCTACGGGTCCACGACGACTCATCGCTAGTCATCAATCAAGCTCTCCAAAAATGGAAAACTCGGAATGCTAATCTCGTGGCTTACCAAGCACGAGTAAGAGTTCTCAAGAAACAATTCCAGAAGGTAGAATATATCTATCTACCGCGAGAAGAAAATCAATTCGCAGATGCACTTTCCAAATTAACATCCCTGCTAAATATCCCAGAGCACCTAACCAGCATGCCGATCTGCGTCGAAAGACGGTCCGAGCCGGCCTACATCCACGCCATCCAAGACATCGAAATAACCGACCCGGAACCTTGGTATCAGTCGGTCCTAACCTAATTGGCAACGGGAGAATATCCCCCGGGAATTGAAAACCGGGCAAAGAAAGCCTTACGAAGATTGGCAACCCAATTCGTTCGTACGGACGACGGACAGTTATACAAAAAGACGGCACAGGTGGCTCTCCTCCTGTGTATCGATAAAGTACAAGCTGAAAAGGTTATGTCTGAAGTGCACGACGGTGAGAATGGCCCGCATATGAATGCCCATATGTTATCCCGGAAAATCATGAGGCTCGGATATTACTGGAACAGCATGGAAACCGATTGTCAGTTATATGTCAAACATTGCCATAACTGTCAGATCTTTGCCAATGTACGACATATGCCATCTTCCTTACTATATACAATGACATCACCATGACCATTTTCGACGTGAGGTATTGGCATAATCGGAAAGGTGCATCCTTCCGGGACGGGAGGTCACTGTTTTATCTTGGTGGCTATCGACTATTTCACCAAATGGGTCGAAGCCGAGTGATATCGAATCCTGAAAACCAAGCATATTGCCAAATTCATCCAAAACAAAATCATATGCCGATACGGGATCCTACACGAATTTATCAGTGATCACGGGGCCCATTTCCAAGCTGAAACCGCCGCATTGCTAGCGAAATATAAAATCCAACGGCACACATCTTCGCCTTACCGTCCCCAAACAAATGGGGAGGTAGAAGCGGCCAATAAAACAATTGTCACCATACTTAAAAAGATGGCTGAGAATTACCGGGACTGGCCTGACAAAATACCCTTCGCCCTTTAGGGGTATCGGACGTCAATTCACACCGCAACCGGAGCTACTCCATATTATTTGACATATGGAATGGAGGCGGTCGAGCTAGAAGTGCCATCCCTCAGGATTTTACTTAAGAGCCAAGTGCCGGAAGCAGATTGGGTACAAGCCCGATACGATTCGCTAGTTCTTTTGGACGAACGGCGGTCCCGGGCCCTTAAAAATATCCAAATATATCAAAAGAGGATCCAACGGGCTTTCAATAAAAGAGTTCGGCCCAGAAATATCAAAGAAGGGGTTCTAGTTCTAAAGTCGATCCGTACATTACTACCGGTCGACCCAAGAGGAAAATTCCAACCCAATTGGGCTGGGCCGTATTTAGTAAAGAAGGTCCTATCAGGAGGAGCGGTAATGCTGACAGAGTTGTACGAGAATGAATTCGTCAACCCAACCAACTTGGACCAGTTGAAGCGCTATTACCCATAAACCTATTGATAAGTGTAGTTTGTAGTGCCCATTTTGTTGTGTTTAGTCCCAGTTTCTCTTGTGAAATCACTCTTTGGAGCGGTTTTTGAGCTACTTATGCTTCTTCTAGTTCGTTTTAGGTTCCCAAGACCATTCTTGGAGAGATGGAACGATTCCGACTCGTTTCCGGCACTTTTGGAGCCAACGAAGATAAGCAACGATCAACCGGTGGCTTAGACTCGATCCCGAGACCTTGGGACCCATTCCCGATCCCCTTAGACTCGATCCCGAGCCCCGATATTCGATGAGAAGCCCATGAGAAGCAAGGAGGGACCTTAGAGCTCTTATTGGAGGCCTACAAGACCCTTCCCGGGCGGGATAATGGCCTTCCCGACCGGGAAAGAGTGTGCAAAGGAGACAGCTCCTGTGATGAGCCGTCCCGGCCGAGAAGGACTCCGTCCCGGTCGGGACCACCTCATCCCGGTCGGGACCACAACCTTCCCGGCCGGGATGGGAGAGCTGCAGCCCGCTTTTGCTTCTTTTCTTCTCCTTTCCTCTTGTAACCCTATATTTACCCCCCTCTTGTAATCTTAGCTTATGTTCCTCATTACCCACTAAACCCTAGACTACTTTATCATAGATTAGCATCGATTAGTGTAGATTAGTCTTTAGTTTATCCTTAATCTTAGATTATCCTTGTATTAATTGAGTTCTTGAAGATCTCTACCAAGATTGACCCCCTTGGTAGATGTATTTGGGTTTTCTCTTCTATGCAAGTTTTCATTCCTCCTTTCATCTTCTAGTTTGGTATAATCTCTTTTCCCTTCTCTTTATCTTGTTTATTCATTCAAGTTTTAATCTTTGTTCATTGTTTTGTTCATAGTTCATAGTTTTCACTAGCTTCATTATGTATGTTTTGTTGTTTGTGTTGATTTCTTGTTTATGTTAATGTTTGTTTAGATATGTGTGAGTAGACTTTTTGTGGGGTTAGTAGGGTGATTAAGTGTTGATTATGGATGATTAGGGTTTGATTGAGGGTAAAGGTGGATCCTTTTGTTACTAGTCACATGTTGAGCACTCCATGTGTTTGTTGAATTGCTTGTTTGAGTAGAATTGGCCATTCTTCTCATGCTAGTCTTCTTCTTCTCATTTTGTGGTCGACTTGTGATTGAATTCTTGTGTTTTTGGGTTTAGTCTTTGACACGAGAGTGCGGACTTTGGTTTTGACGCGAGAGCGCGGACCGACCTTGCATAAGTATTCGAGTTTAGTCTTTTACACGAGAGTGCGGACATAGGCCTTGACGCGACAGCGCGGACCATCCTTAGTAACTAGGTGAACCTTGCGCCATCGATCTCCTAACTATCCTACTACACTTATGAATCCGACATAACCCTATTCTTTCCTTATTCTTTGTCCTTAGCTTAGTCCTAGTCATAGTTTATTCCCTTCCTATCGTCCTAGATTAGCTTAGTCCCGAGACTTAGTCTTGTATTTGGGTGACCTTAGTCTAGACACCTCTTTAGCGTCCCCGTGGATTCGACCCGACTTGCCCTATCTACATGTTAGGAGTAGTTGGTTTTATATTGATCGGTGGGGATCCACGACAAATCCTCCCATCAATTTGGCACCGTTGCCGGGGACGGTGCTAGTTTAGACTTTGTTTTCCTATTTACTTGATTTTGTCTTCGTTTTGTAGTTTTTTTTGTTTTCTTTTGCTTCTTGTGTGTGTGAAGTTTATTTCTTTCTTGTCTAGTGCCCAAAAAAGCACTAGACTTCTCACGTTTGCTCCTAGTCTACAATTTGTGCCTAGAGGTGGTGACCATCTTCTTCTTTACAACTTAGAGCCGCTTTAACGGACGGTTGCTAGATTGAGAGGTCCTCAACCGGGTACGAGCCGCGATTTTCAAGTATAGCATGAGGTTCGATCTAAACTCCCCACCCATAGAAGCCGCAACAAGCTACTCCTCTTCCTCCATGAATCGGGACTATGCCATGATGTCTCCGAACTACCACCAAGCTTCATTTGGTAATCAAGAAACCCGTGGGTATGAGCTTCAAGGATATGGAAGCCAATTTCCCCAAAACCCACCGTATCACCAATCACCTCAACCTCACTACCCACAATATGATGCCCCACCACTTGGGCATCATCAAGGTTTACAAGTAGCACTCCAAAACCCCAATGACCACCAAATGCCCAACTTGGAGTTATATCAATCATTTCTTCAATTTCAAAGGAGCCAACAAGAAATGGCCATTCAAATGCAAGAATTCTTGGCCCAATATCGAAGGGAAGCCGAGGCGACGGATGCTCGATTAAATGCATTATCGGTTGAAACCATAATGTTTTTATCCCGAACATCGCAACTCGAAGAAGGGAGTTCACTTGAGCAAAGGGAGCAACCTAATCACGAAGCCGCCGATGAAGGTCCTTTTGGTAGAAAAATTTCCTTTGAAGAACCTCAATCGTCTACCCTAGAAAAGGCGAAAGAGGAGATAATCCTTGATGGAGGAGTTTTTGGTGAAGAATTGGGTGAGGATAGTGGGAATTTGAAGAGTTTCATTGATGAAAACACCGATATAATAGAGGAAAGTCAAGAGTCTACCCCCTCTATACTTGTTGAACCTTCAATCCCCACCGCTTGCCCTCCTCTTGAGCTTCATGCCGCTTCTTGTGAGACTATTGTTGAGGATGTTGAACTTTGGGATGAGTTGAGTGAGGTGATAAGTGTTGTGAAGTCATGGGACATGAATGAAGAAATCAAGTCGCCCATATGTGACAATCCAATGAAACATTGTGAACCCCTTGTACGTAATTTGGATCTTGGTTTAGAGAAGGTTGAAACCGCTTGCTTGAGTTTCAAATCTCTTCTTATTGATGATGTGGGGAAGAACGATGTTGTCGGATTGGAAGATAATGGGCCGGAACTTGTTGATGACTTGGGTTTGCTTGATGATAAGAAAAGGGTTAAGCTCCCTTTCGACACTTGTGCTAGAATTTTGAGCTTTGGTTGTGCTAGGAGACGATGCTTAGGGAGGAAGAGATCGGTAAGGCTTGTAGGATGGATAGACCCCGGAGACAACATGCAAGATGACGTTGGCTCGTTGGATTACTACTTCTTGCCTCCACCTTGGAGGCCGTGGAGGATAGCTTGGCTTGGGCACTCTTTGGGCCTTCATTACGATGTCGGTCGTGCGTTTGACTTGCTCCTCCAAGCTCTTGAGGGCTATGGTTGAAGAATGAGAGTCCACCATCCTCGGTTTGACGGAGTCCCTAAAGAACCGTCATGTTGTATATTCTCCTTTCTACTTCATTAGAGTTCTTGTGTTTGTAATTGTGTTATTTATAATTTTGTTTCTAGGATTTGTTTCTTTTGTGGGATCCTTGTAATCTTGGAATTTTTGATGAGCGATGTAAGGGAGGGATTTTGATGGATGTTTTGAGCTTGTTTGATAGGTGTGAAGGGAAGATGAATGCTAGAGAGAAGTGGTCATTGTTAGAGCTTGGATTTTGAGCAAGGGAATCGGTGTTTGAAGCTTTGGACAAGCTTTTGGGGTTATAGAGGGTTAGAGGACTCTTCCCGGCCGAGAAGAGTGCATCCCGACCGGGAAGGATGAACCATCCCGACCGGGAAGGATGTCATCCCGATCGTGATGAGTGTACCAAAAATTGGGTTTTCTGGAGTGTCATCCCAACCGGGATGGGAGCTTCCCGACCGGGACGGGTGTGTCATCCCGACCGGGACCACCCATCCCGACCGGGATGATGCCATGCTCCTTCTTTTGACCTCTTCTTTGTCATTCAAGCCCACCCAACCATTTTATACCCCCTCCCAACCTCCCTACCTATCCTTGCCCTTATCATATGACCCCTACACTTCATATACACACATTCGCTTCTTTTTCTCTTTACTTTACACCGACGTTCACATCAAACCCCACCTCCTTATACCTTTGTACTTTAACGATGCGGCCTTATTGAGAAGGAAGCGGAATAGCAATGACAAAGACAAGCTACGTGCCGATACCGACCTATGACACGATGGAGCGAGTGAGTTGTTAACCGCATGGTACGACAACTATCCTTTCTTTTCCGTCTTTTATTGCTTGTCTTCTTTTGTTAGTTCCCCTTCCGCTTATCATTTGTGTCATGGTGGCCCTCGGGTCCTTGGTAATGGTTGCTCCCGACTCTCGATGACTTGACTACATCGAGAGTCATTTGAAAAATCCAAATTTTACAAGATTTTCCCCCTTTTGTAGGAATTAGTCGGATTTGGGCGGAATCCGGGCTAGGTTACTTGATTACACCTAGTCCTCCCCTCCCATTTTCCTTTTATTTCTTTCTTTTTATTTCTTCCCCCATCCATATCTTTTCTCGTCTCGGCCCATGGTGACTTGACTACACCCCGGCCGGACACATTCTACCCTTTTCTCCACTTTATTTTTGATTTTTAGCTTTATTTTCGTAGTTCCTTTCCTTTTAGTGTCTCCATACACTACGGTCGAGCATGAGGACATTGCTCGGTTTAAGTGTGGGGGAGCGATATTTTATCGTAGTTAGTTTTATTTTCGTTGTTTTTCGAAAGATCTTAAAAAAGGCCATAAAAATTTGAAAAAATTTCACAAAAATCAAAAAGATTTTTACTTTGTGTCTTTTTCTTTTGTGTCTTTGTGTCGTGTTTTTGTGTTTTGTGTGTGTTTCCCCTTTTTCCCTATAGGTTCCTTGATCGCCGTAATTTTCGGAAAGCTCAAGACAACCGGTAACGTCATTCTATCTCTTTTCCTCTTTGTTTCTTGTGAAGTTTGGAGGAGAATTGTGATGATGTGTGCTCAGGTGGAGCTTGTTGAAATTTGTGGTGGTTGTGGTAGCTTGTTTTGATGTTTCGGGGTGGTGTTTGTTTTGTTTTTATATTTGTTTTCTTTCCTCTTATTATGTTTTGTTTTGTTGTGTGTGTCTCATTTCCTTTCATCCTTGTTGTGTCTTGTGTTTGTGTCTAGTGTGTAAAAAGGTTTTCGAAAACCCGGTTTTGAGGCTAGTGCGCAAGTGTTTACTTTCCCTTTCTAGCAATATGAGTCGAGTCTTGGACTTTAGTCCAGTAGAATGACCCTAAATCAATGGTTTCGTTGGTCCTTTACCTTGAGTCCACCTAGCTTACTAGGGATTTACTACGGGATTTGCATTTTGACCATTATGACCACCCACGGTGTGAAAAGGCCTTGGTAGCCGAGTCCCGTCTCTTAGGTGACCATGTTAGAGATTGCTTAACTAGTCCAAGTCTCTCCCCTTTTTGTGGGTTTGAAGGGAAGGACGCTCCCCGACTCACCCATTTCCATACCTTCTACACATTTCCACAAAATAAAGTTGCAATATGTTGAAATCTCTCTTTCTTAGTTGCAAGAAAGAAATGCCTACACTCATATCTAGCAAAAAGGGCAAAGAAAAGAAAAAGAAAGAAGGAAAAGATTGAAGAAAAAGAAAAGGCACAAAAAGCCAAAAAGAAAATACAAAAGATGAAAAAGAAATGGCATAGCAACACAAGAAGCAAAAATGCAAAAGAAAGAAAAATGCCAAAGAAAACCATCTCACAAAAAGATTCTCACCCTCTCAAAATAAGCCTTTTTCCGATCGTTACCATGAAGACCCTACCAAAGGACCGAGTCCCTAGGAAGGATGATAGCGGTAATGGTGGGTCTTCCCTCATTCTGCAATCATATCCACCTTTTTACTTGGACTAGTTGGGCGATTTTGAGCATGGGACGACCCTCTTGGCTCATCGCTAAAGGGGGCGGGGTCTCACTTACCTACAGTGTCGACTAACACCGTGGTTCATCCTTTTTCCATCCCGCCGATCGTCCCGTAGTACATTCTTAGAAGGTTAGGAGGAACCTAGGTAAGTTACCAACGTTTTTATTGCTTTGTCGTCATACTATTAGGTTTTGGTCCATTTCGGTTTGTATTGCTAGCTTGGGAACGTTGTCACTTGCCTTGAGTCCTTAACCGGTGTCTATTTCACCGCTTTGTTGAGGGAAGGGGTATTTGTTTTGTCTTGGATACAAATGTTTGGTGCTTGTTTGTGAGTGTGTTTGTTCATTTGTGTGTTTTCGTGTCCGGTTGCATCCACAGTTTTGTCGCAAGACCCCACTTTCCTTGCGGAGAGCACTTGTCCTCTAAGTGTTCTCGCGTGAGTTGAAAGGGCGTAGGGTGCGCTAATACCCGCTCGGCTAGTAGTATAGTTCTTTTAGTTAGTTTGTGCTTACTCGAGGGCGAGTAAGGGTTAAGTGTAGGGGAGTTGATAAGTGTAGTTTGTAGTGCCCATTTTGTTGTGTTTAGTCCCGGTTTCTCTTGTGAAATCGCTCTTTGAAGAGGTTTCTGAGCTACTTATGCTTCTTCTAGTTCGTTTTAGGTTCCCAAGACCATTCATGGAGAGATGGAACGATTCCGACTCGTTTCCGGCACTTATGGAGCCAACGAAGAGAAGCAACGATCAACCGGTGGCTTAGACTCGATCCCGAGAACTTGGGACCCATTCCCGAGCCCCTTAGACTCGATCCCGAGCCCCGAGATTCAATGAGAAGCCCATGAGAAGCAAGGAGGGACCTTAGAGCTCTTATTGGAGGCCTACAAGACCCTTCCCGGGCAGGATAGTGGCCTTCCCGACCGGAAAGGAGTGTGCAAAAGAGACAACTCCTGTGATGAGCCGTCCCGGCCGAGAAGGACTCCGTCCCGGTCGGGACCACCACCTTCCCGGCCGGGATGGGAGAGCTGCAGCCCGCTTTTGCTTCTTTTCTTCTTCTTTCCTCTTGTAACCCTCTATATACCCCCCTCTTGTAATCTTAGCTTATGTTCCTCATTACCGTCTAAACCCTAGACTACTTTAGCATAGATTAGTGTAGATTAGTCTTTAGTTTATCCTTAATCTTAGATTATCCTTGTATTAATGGAATTCTTGAAGATCTCTACCAAGATTGACAACCTTGGTAGATGTATTTCGGTTTTCTCTTCTATGCAAGTTTTCATTCTTCCTTTCATCTTCTAGTTTGGTATAAACTCTTTTCCCTTCTCTTTATCTTGATTATTCATTCAAGTTTTAATCTTTGTTCATTGTTTTGTTCATAGTTCATAGTTTTCACTAGCTTCATTATGTATGTTTTGTTGTTTGTGTTGATTTCTCTTGTTTATGTTAATGTTTGTTTAGATATGCGTGAGTAGACTTTTTGTGGGGTTAGTAGGGTGATTAAGTGTTGATTATGGATGATTAGGGTTTGATTGAGGGTAATGGTGGATCCTTTTGTTACTAGTCACATGTTGAGCACTCCATGTGTTTGTTGAATTGCTTGTTTGAGTAGAATTGGCCATTCCTCTCATGCTAGTCTTCTTCTTCTCATTTTGTGGTCGACTTGTGATTGAATTCTTGTGTTTTCGGGTTTATTCTTTGACACGAGAGTGCGGACTTTGGTTTTGACGCGAGAGCGCGGACCGACCTTGCATAAGTATTCGGGTTTAGTCTTCGACACGAGAGTGCGGACATAGGCCTTGACGCGAGAGCGCAGACCATCCTTAGTAACTAGGTGAACCTTGCGCCATCGATCTCCTAACTATCGTACTACACTTATATGAACCCGACCTAACCCTATTCTTTCCTTATTCTCTGTCCATAGCTTAGTCCTAGTCATAGTTTATTCCCTTCCTATCGTCCTAGATTAGCTTAGTCCCGAGACTTAGTCTTGTATTTGGGTGACCTTAGTCTAGACACCTCTTTACCGTCCCCGTGGATTCGACCCGGCTTGCCCTATCTACGTGTTAGGAGTAGTTGGTTTTTTATTGATCGGTGGGGATCCACGACAAATCCTCTCATCACCTATCTCAATGTCATTTGCAAAAATTTATAAAATTTGTCTCTTTATAAATTTTCAAAAAGTTATAAGCAAGTCAATAAGTTAGGATTATTTATCCTACCATCGCACATCTCGAACTAATAGTCTTGGTGTATTTCGAAAATTGCAAAAAAAAATCTATGTTTGTACTACGTTTGATTTGATTCCGCTTATCGTGGATACGTAGGCAACCTCTCAAAAGGGTACAACCACTGCAATAAACGAAAATACGGGAACGGTATTCACTAATATATCTTTTATTAAAAACCCGATAAATTCGGGAATTTCAAAATTACACCACACACAAAAAACAAACGCCAAAAACGGCAAACACACAAAAAAAAGCACACCACAAAAATAGTAATAATATTTAAATAATAAAACTAAGGAGACTAGTGTTCGTGCATTTTGCCCTTCCCTTTATCCTTTGGGTCGCGTGGAGCCCGAGGTCGCCGGGGTGGGGGCGAACATTCCCGAATCACAAGAGGAACATCCTTAGCTCGAACCCGCTTCTTCGACAACGGGTCTTCTGCCTTTGTCACTGGTCCAAGTCGAGCCCGCACGTGCTCAGGTAGTCTGTCTCGCGGGCCAAGTCGGTCTTGCACTGCCAGTCTTGGGCCAAGTCTCCTTTCCAAGTCAGTCTGGGGGCTCACTTTCCCCTGTGCACCTCTAGCACTAAACCCTTCGCCTTAAGTCCTAGTCTTCTTTCTTTGACCTGACATAAGACGGACTAGAGTAGTCGGAGTGTCGGCCTCATCAAAAAAGCCCTTATTGTCTTTAACTTGCTCCCTCCGTAGCAGGTCAAATGCTTCGTCAACCTTCAAAGCAGCTCGGGCCTTCGCAGAATCAGCTTTAGTCCACTTCACATGAGAATCTGAAACCCAGATTGAATGGAGAGATTTGGGAATGGGCCAAGTGTGCCGGGTATACCATATTTGCATCCAAGTATCGCACATCACGTCCGTCAGTTGGGTAGATTCACTCACAACTGCTTCCACTTCTGGGATTCTTTGGGTCCAACCATACTGCCTTAGTCTGTGGTCCGGGTAGAGATGAATTGTCTGCCTGAAAGATAAGATTACCTGGTAGCGAGCCTTATCCCTCGGATCCAAGCCCGTCCAGACATAGATGGGCCACCATGGCACTACCCATCGAATCAACGGACCGCTATGGAAGGATAATACTTCATCCCAATACTTTTGAGTAATCTGGCGAGAAAAATCAATAGGCCGTCTCCTCGTCATCACCTGATTATGAGGGTATTTGCTAGAGTCAAGGAGAGGATCTATGACTGATAGCCTCTCAAACAGCCAAATCTGAAGAAAAAAAAATTTATCAAAAAATCAAAAAAAAACAACCAAAAATCGCGAAAAAATCAAAAATTGGAAAATCGCGGAAAAATAAAAAACCGGAAAATTGAGAAAAATCAAAAAATAAAATCCAAAATACCTGCAGTAAACGGGTGCTTTCGGTCAGACGAACCGATGAATCCCTCTTACGGTTATCTAAGCCCTGGATAATCTCACCCGTAATCAAACAAGCCGGACTGTGCTCCGTCTCCATCAGATCAACCACGGTTAAAATACGGGCATTACCCATGGATGACAATAAATCCATGTGACCTTCAAAAGCATAAACATGAAGCATACAAAAGGAGAAGGCCCTACAGCTGTGAACCAGTCTGACCCGGACATCATGAGGATTCATAAATTTTTCAGCCAAGTCGATCAAAGAAATATTACTATCCTCCATCATGCGAGATACTTCATTGTGGGAAAGTCCTAAAAATTCCCCTAGCTTTCTTCTTGGGTCATAGACCAAAAACGGGACGGCAGGACGAAGTATCGGGTTCCATTCTCCCACAGCAGCAATCTCCTCGGGTAAAGGACTAATTTCTCCTCGAGGAAAGGCAAAAACATGATATGTATCGTCCCAATAGGACAAACAAGCATCAAGGAAATAATGGTCAACCTGCATCTGACGGAATGTATACAGCTGAGTAATACTCGTCTGGTTCAGAGCCACTCTATCCGTATCCCTAAAGCATCGGGACCATTCTTGCAGCATCGCGGTCAATCGCTCGATTCCCATGGCTAAAATTCTTGAAAGGAATAAGGAGTTTTTCTTTTGAGGAAAGAGGATTATGAGGAGATTGTGAATAAAATTAAGACATGGAAGGGGTATTTATAGCATCAAAATACAACCCTCTTTCCATATCACTTTTCCATGAAAAGTTTCCTAATCCCTTTAGGTTTACACATACAGGCCTAGTTTCGGTTTCCCCAATCTTAGCCCGGAAATTAGTCATCCCGAACATTCCTAATTTTTTTCAAAAGCTCCAAGATTTCAAAATTTTCAAAAATTTTCAAAGTTTCAAAAAATTCAAAAAATTCAAATTTCTATTCCCCAGCGCGAGTCATTTTTTTTCACCTACATGTTGCATGCAAAATTTATGTAACTACTACAGGTACGACTCAAGGCGTCAGGAGCAAGCCCGCACAACTCATATAACTCCCCAGTGGAAAGCCCAAGGCGGCATTTTTTACGGGATGGGCCCATATATGGGCGCACCCAGGACTTACGCGACAAGTTCAATTACCCCAAGGAATTATCAACATCGACCCAGGTATGATTTCTGTCTTATGGCTGGCGAGCCCTTCGCGCAAGTCTAATGGACTATAAACGACCCAATCGGAAGTCTGTCAGGTCTTAATCCTCGATTGGCCTGATAGCTACTCTGACTTTCGCCTTGTCCAAGCCTCAGTCAGAGTGGGCTCTGTAGACACCCACATTTTGACCGCCAGGTGTCTATGGCAGTTTCCAAAAAACACCCGATGATGATCGGACGCAAACGTGTTTCTACGCACTCGGATATTGGCTCAAAACCATTAGTTTCTGGCTTGGGCTTTTTATGGAGTACAAATCTCACAAAACCGGCCTCAAATTCAGGCCCAGTGGGTCATTTCCAATCAAATAAGACTAATTTGGGTCGAAACCGACACCGGAAATAAAACCGTCTTTTAGCGACCGGGTCGAAAACCGGTCAAATCCATTTCCGAAAGCAAACCCGCGGTCCTCTTTCAGGTGGGCCACTCGATCAAGTCCATCAGGGCACTTGATCGAGTAACCCTAGACTAGGAGGGGGAGCAATAGCCTATATATACTACCCCTTTGCAACACAATTAAACAGTTTTTTACAACCCTAGTCTTCTCTAGCTTGACACATCCTTTTACATCTCTAGACTCATCTTTACAACCCTAATCAATCCTACAATCCTACACTTACAAACCCTAAACCACCATAACTTATCCCGCATAAACCTCGATACTCCCGTGCTAAAGCTACAACTAGCGAGTTCTATCCGAGACAAGAAACATGTAGGTTGAGGGTGCAAAATCTCATCTTTTTCTCTCTTTTCTAATCCTTCCTCGTGTCGTCCGTATGTTGTCGTCGTTGTTGTCTTTTTTTGTCTTTTTTTATTTTTATCGTCGCGTCTCTAATATCGGTAATAATTTCTAATATAAAACATTAAAATACTTGCTAATTCGTGTCGAATACGAGGGATGACGGGATAAGAAAACACGAATATTACGAGGGTATCGCACCTGATGTTGACGGTCGCTTATCGCGACACCCCGAAGATTTGATTGTTGAAGCAAGTCAACATGAACAATCGTTTTTTTTATTTCGTTGCGTCGCTAGTCACGTTTTTTTTATTGCTCGTGTCATATCATCATCAATTTCAAAACTATTTTTAAAACACTTTTCAATTAGGGTCGAAACCCGTTGATGCGGATCCGACATCACACAATCCGCAAGGATTCATTACGATGTCAGAAGGCGGAGGGAATCAAACTTTTAGTAAATGCAAAGCGTCAATCTATTAGATTCGATGCCAACTCAATAGTTGGATGTCGAATTTAAATAGTCTAGTCAAACAATCCAACTAGCACGATGTTCGTTGATGCTAAAGTAGTTGTCACCTAACTCAATCGAGTTAATAAGGCACTATAAACGCGGAGATCATTCATATCGTGTTAGTCCGATTGAATTTGACTCACAAAATCCTATTTTCAAAAATTACTCTAAATATCCGGTATTGGTCCTATAACCAAGCACCGGCTACAACGAGTAGCACGAAATCGGGACCGAGAACAGCCCCCCACGCGAGTCGCATGTGCCTCGTGCGAGTCGCGTGGTGGCGCGAGTCGCGCCTTTCTCGCGCGGGTCGCATGGATCCCTGAAAATCGTGACATAAAATCGATTATTTCGTCTTAACTCGATTAGCAATAATTCTTCAAACTTTTTTAGGCACATTCCGAATATTTGATATCGATTCCATAATCGAATACCAAATATAACAAATATCGCAATTTTAAGTCGAGTATAAATTATGTCATATTTGTACGCGATCTAACAAAAGTGTCGATTTTCTAAAACACCTCAAGAGCGGTCCACCATGCGAGTCGCACGCGTCCTGTGCAAGTCGCGCACCCTCCGCGCGGGTCGTGTGGTACCCTGAAAACCACAACATAAAAAAGCTATGTCCTCAAACATCTTTCCTTTAACGAAACAGCGAGCTTTTCAGCATATTCCAAATCTCGATAAATATTTTCCGCGTGTTTAATCCATTACGTGTCATACCACTTTTCAAAACCATGCATCATATTTACATTATTCTATAGCATCTAATATTTAGTGCAAATCGTTGTTATCGTTATACCGTTACTAACCGTTCGTTCTCTTGTCGCTTTTTTTTGTTTATTTTATTATACTAAAATGAACCCGCATGCTAAATACAATTTTGACGTTAATTTTGGATGCATTAAATCGACTTAGCAACCCGTTCAATTATCCGCATGTTTAGGCAAGACAACGTTTGCATATCTTTTTTATCGTTCTACTAACGCGCGTATTAAAACATCAAACGATATCTTAGTAGAGGCCGCTAATGTGTGGGAGGGGTTGGGTGTTCTCTGTGAACTTCCCAACACGTACCCTCACCCCTTACTCAGAACCATGGTTTCCGTATATCCAAATCCATTGGCACACGAGAGTCATTCAATACACGGTATCCGATAATGTCGGTATCGGTATCAAAATGCAAAGGGACGAACCCAATAAACTCTGACATCCGAATGGGCCATACTTTGTGCATGTCCCACTAAGATATAGAGTGGGTTCGAATGGGCTTGAACTCCCACAAAATTCGGTGGCGACTCCACTTCGATTTAAATTTCAATTCGACCCATCTCATATGGAGGTTCATTCGCCTCCCAAAACCCGCGCGTGGCCGCGTCGGGGTGGACCTATGTCATGTCCACAAAGGTATAGATGATTGATCTATGTCGCCGGGTGAAGTTTCACCCGGTCAAGTACCATCGGGTGAAATTTCACCCGACGGATTTTCGTTGTGAAAATAGATTCTGCCAACTTTTTCCACCGGGTGAAATTTCACCCAGTGAGATTCCCATCGGGCGAAATTTCGCCCGACGGTAACTTCATCGATCCTGGCAAATCTGGCAATTCTGGTAATTTTTTCGTAGGGCGAAATTTCGCCCGGTCAATAGTATCACCGGGTGAAGTTTCGCCCGGCGGTCTTATTTGCTTCGTTTTTCCGCCTCGCCATTCCATGGCTCTTCAATAATCACCTAGTGATTCAAATAGCGACTCGACTAACATTACATAATCAATATCTCCCACAAACATGCTTCTGGTCTTCGAATTAAGCTCCATAACTTCTCCAAAAGCTTGATCTTTATCCAAATAAATGCTCCATGGCGAAGTCCAAGTTCAACCATTCTTCTCAAGCTAACAAAACTAATAAACTCAAATATTATGATACATATATACAAGGTGATTGTTGAGGATACCACCAAACCTACATCAATTTCGAGAGGGAGTTAAACAACGCTCCCCGATGGGAGCTCACCAAGCTTCACGGTAACAAAGATCTCACGAACGTGACCGGGATGATAAATCTTCAAACGTTGGCCATTAACCATAAATTTCCCAGTTTCCGGGCATGATATCTCTATTGATCCATATGGTTGCACCTTGGTCACTTCGAATGGACCCAACATTTTGATTTCAACTTACCGAGGAAGAGCTTAAAGCGAGAGTTGAAGAGTAATACCTTATCACCAACGGAGAAGTCCTTACGAAGTATTCGAGAATCGTGCCATTGGCGAGTTCGTTCTTTGTAGATCTTCGAATTTTCGTAGGCTTCAAGTCTTAATTCTTCCAATTCTTGTAGTTGGAGAAGGCGATTATCTCCTACAACACTCATTGAAGTTTAGCTCTTTGATTGCCCATTTGGCTTTGTGTTCTAATTCCACCGGTAAATGACAAGCTTTACCATACACAAGACGATAAGGAGTGGTTCCGATCGGCGCTTTGTAAGCCGTTCTCAATGCCCAAAGGACGTCATTCAACTTCAATGACCAATCCTTTCGATGTGTATTTACAACTTTTTCCAAAATTTCTTTGATTTGACGGTAGGAGATCTCGGCTTGCCCATTTGATTGAGGGTGGTAGGCTAGGGACATCTTGTGAGTGATACCATACTTCCTAAGGAGGTGTTCAAAGGTATCTTTCCTAAAATGAGAGCCTCCATCACTAATTATTGCTCTAGGCATACCGAATCTCAGATTACATTCTTGGAAAGCTTTAATACAACCTTGGAGTCATTGGTGGTGGAAGCTACGACCTCGATCCACTTTGAGACATAATCAACCGCGACTAGGATGTACTTGTTGCCAAAAGAGGACGTGAACGGACCCATGAAATCAATTCCCCAAACATCAAACAATTCGATTTCCAATATAGGTTGAAGGGGCATCTCATTTCTTCTTGTTATATTGACACTTTTTTGGCAAGCATCGCTTGTGAGAATGAAAGCTCTAATGTCCTTGAACATGGAAGGCCACCAAAACCCGCTTTGGAGAACATTGGCAATTGTCTTTTGGTTGGCCAAGTGTCCACCATAAGATGTCGAGTGAAGGTGTTTCACTATATTATATCCTTCATCGGCCGTCACACATCGTCGATAAATTCCATCTACACAACAGCGAAACAAATAGGGCTCATCCCAATAATAGCGTCGGGCTTCGTAACGTAGTTTCTTTCTCTCTTGCTTGGAATAATCGTCCGAAATAAAATGATATACTAAGAAATTAACGATATCGGCATACCAAGGTGTTATAGTTTCAATGGCCATCAAGGCCTCATCTCTCATAGTTTCATTGATGGGTATACCATCTTCTTCATTGCTTTCATTACTAACCGTTAGTCTACCAAGATGATCCGCTACCAAGTTCTCCGATCCGGCTTTGTCTTTAATCTCGATGTCAAACTCTTGTAAAAGGAGAACCCACCGAAAGAGTCGGGACTTTGTCTCCTTTTTGGACATAATATATCGAATGGCCGCATGATCGGTATGAATGATGACTTTGGAACCGGTAACATATGTTCGAAATTTCTCCATGGCATAGACAACGACAAGCATCTCTTTCTCGGTCGTGGTATACCACGATTGGGCTTCATCTAAGGTCTTGCATGCATAGTAAATCACATGTAGCTTCTTATCAACCCGTTGACCTAGAACAGCACCAACGGCAAAATCGGAGGCATCACACATGATCTCAAATGGAAGATTCCAATCGGGAGCTTTGATAATTGGAGTGGTGGTGAGAGCGGTCTTTATCCTGCAAAAGGCCTCAAGACACAAGTCATCAAAAACAAAAGGTGCATCTTTCATAAGCAAAGAAGTTAAAGGCTTGGCAATCTTAGAAAAATCTTCAATTAAACGCCTATAAAAGCCGGCGTGACCTAGAAAACTCCTCACCCCTTTGACACTTATAGGTGGTGGCAAGTTCTCAATCACGGAAACTTTAGCTTTATCGACCTCAACTCCTTTATTAGAAACAATATGACCTAAGACGACACCTTGCTCAACCATAAAATGACATTTCTCCAAATTTAAAACAAGTCTATACTCTTCACATCGAGCTAACACTTGATCAAGATTTTCAAGACAAGAATCAAAAGATGTACCATGAACACTAAAGTCATCCATTAAAACTTCCATGGATTTTTCAATTAAATCGGAAAAAATAGCCATCATACATCTTTGAAACGTTCCCGGCGTATTACACAATCCAAATGACATCCTTCAATAGGCATAGGTGCCATAGGGACATGTGAAAGTGGTTTTCTCTTAGTCATCGGGATGAATGAGAATTTGAAGAAGTCCGGAATGACCATCAAGGAAACAAAAATAAGAATGATGCGCCAATCTTTCAAGCATTTGATCAATAAAGGGAAGGGCGAAATGATCAATAAAAGTTCGTCTCTATTATTGTCGCAAAATTAGCCACCACGCTTTCAGTCGTTAGGTGGTAGCTAATTTTGGTCGCTAATTCTGTAGCTAAATTAGCAACAAGGCTTTTAGCTACCAATGAAATTTAGTCACAAATTCCATCTCTAAGCTGATTAGCTACGGAAAATTGAAGAGTTGCTACTAAAATTTCAGTCTCTAAGGAGACTTCACCTTGTAGTGCACTAATGCGAGAATTACTCAAAATAAGGCGATAATCGCACTCTAATTTCGCAAAATGGAGGAAAAAAGGGTCTAAATGGGAGGAAAAACGGTCCAAATTTGGCATACAACACATGGTAATCATTTCAATCATGGATACAATCAAGGGTTCCAAGGCAATTTTCAAGGAAATCAAGGTTACAACCAACAACCATTTAATCAACCCTCTCAATCTTATTGCCAATCAAGTAATTTTCAAATTGGTCAAGGAGGAGTTCCATGGGATAACATTAGTGATTTGTAAAGAGTCGTTGGGCAATTATGGAGTGAGCATCAAGACACCAAAGCAAAGCTAAAGGTTTGGGAATCACAAGAAGCAACAAAACCCTTAGTCGCTCCAATTCATCCACCCCATGGTTTGCCCGGGCAACCCCAAAACCCAAGAGACCCTCCACACCAAGCAAATCCCGTCATTTTGAGAGGTGGCAAAGAACTAGAGGACCCATACAAGAATTTGAACTTGAATACCAAAACCACCAGATCCAATGTCAATCAACCAAGTGCACCACAAACATCATCTCCCACTTCCCCTAAACGAAACCGGGGAATACAAGCGGAGAATGAACAAAGAGAACAAAGAAAGAAGAAAGAGCAAATGGAAGCGGAAGAAGCAAAAAGAAAAGAGGCGAGCGATTAGCCAAAGAAGAAGAAGAATCCAATGTTCCACCGCCTCCCGCTTTTGTCCCACCATTGCCTTTTCCTGAACGAGCTAAGCCATATAAGCAGAATGCCCAATTTAGCCGTTTTGTGGATATGTTGAAGAAAGTGGAGGTAGTTTTACCCTTCACCGAGGTAATTTCTATGTTTTTGAAAGCAGTCTTGTCGAAAAAGAGAATAATTGAGTGTCCTTTTCACGGCACAATGTAGTGCCATTCTTATGAATTAAATGCCAAAGAAACTAGAGGATCCCGGTAGATTTTCCATCCCTTGTCGGGTTGGAAATGTTGTTGTTAATCAAGCTTTATGTAACCTAGGGGCTAGTGTTAGTTTATTACCTTATTCTATTGCTAAGAGACTTAGTGTGGGGGAGATGAGACCCACTAACATGTCGATTCAACTTGCGGATAGGTCTGTCAAGTATCCACTTGGGATACTTGAGGATGTACCCGTGCAAGTTGATAAGTTCTTCATCCCCTTTGACTTTGTTGTCATGGATATGCCCGAAGACACTATTACCCTCATTATTCTAGGTCGACCTTTTATGGCTACCAGTGGTACTATAGTTGATGTTAAGAATGGAAAGTTGTCTTTTAACATGGGGAACAAGTCGGTAGAGTTTTCCCTTTCTCAAGCTCTTAAACAACCAACGATTGAACAAATGCATTCCATTGAAGTTATTGATAGTTTGGTTGAGTATAGCTTGATAGATGAAGATAAGCAAGAAGATGAACCATTTTGACTCTCCACCCTTTGAAGATGAATGCTTGCATGAAGATATGGTAGAACCACTAACGGTGGGTAAGAGTATGGTATCTTCTCCTCCTAATCTTGAACTTAAATCACTCCCCTCTTTGAAACACCCCACATTGATTGAAGATGTCCTATTTATGAGCTTTGCTTAAAAGGATTTGAAGTACTACTCATATCAACAAAGTGCACTTTCTTTTCTGGTTTGCCCATGATAAGAACTCTGCAGTTAAGCGTGCTTGACTGGGAGCAATCTTAGGATGGGTGACCTCCTGGGAAGGTTTCCGGGATGCGCATGAGTGAGGAAAAAATGTGCTGGAAAGGACTCGTGTTGGTCTGTGGGACCAGTACAAAGCCTGGCGGGCTACCGCAGTTAACATTTCTGGTCCTAGGATTGGGCCGGGGTGTTACAAATGGTATCAGAGCAACCCTGCGACCGTGCATTTGGCACCTAGCGGGGGTGGATTCTGGGTCAGCGGTTATGCTGCCAGGCGCAACGAGGACGTTGCGTTCTTCAAGTGGGAGTGATTGAAACACCCCACATTGATTGAAGATGTCCTATTTATGAGCTTTGCTTAAAAGGATTTGAAGTACTACTCATATCAACAAAGTGCACTTTCTTTTCTGGTTTGCCCATGATAAGAACTCTGCAGTTAAGCGTGCTTGACTGGGAGCAATCTTAGGATGGGTGACCTCCTGGGAAGGTTTCCGGGATGCGCATGAGTGAGGAAAAAATGTGCTGGAAAGGACTCGTGTTGGTCTGTGGGACCAGTACAAAGCCTGGCGGGCTACCGCAGTTAACATTTCTGGTCCTAGGATTGGGCCGGGGTGTTACACTCTTCCCTCAAATATTCTTTTCTTGAAGAAGCTAATTATCCCGTTATTGTCAATGCCACACTTGATGGACCTCAATTGGAAAAAAATTTGATTGTTTTGAGAAAACACAAAAAAGCCATCGGGTATAGCATTGCCGACCTCCAAGCAATAAGCCCAAATGTTTGTATGCATAGGATCATCCTTGATGATGACCACCGTCCTTCGGTTGAGGGTCAACGTAGGTTGAACCTCACCATGAAAGAGAATGTCATGAAGGAAGTCCTCAAGTTGTATGAGGCTAACATTATATACCCGATAACCGGAAGTAAATGGGTTAGCCCCGTACAAGTTGTGCAGAAAAAAAGGAGGAATGACGGTTGTAAAGGAGAAAAGGATGAGTCAATTTCTACTGGGACCATTATCGGTTGGCGCATGTGTATAAACTATCGAAAATTGAACACGGCCATTGTCAAAGACCATTTCCCCTTCCCTTTATTGATCAAATGCTTGAAATATTGGCGCATCATTCTTATTTCTGTTTCCTTGATGGTCATTCCGGATTTCTTCAAATTCCCATTCATCCCGATGACCAAGAGAAAACCACTTTCACATGTCCCTATGGCACCTATACCTATCGAAGGATGCCATTTGGATTGTGTAATGCGCCAGGAACGTTTCAAAGATGTATGATGGCTATTTTTTTCGATTTTATTGAAAAATCCATGGAAGTTTTTATGGATGACTTTAGTGTCCATAAGACATCTTTTGATTCTTCTCTTGAAAATCTTGCTCAAGTGTTAGCTCGATGTGAAGAGTATAGACTTGTTTTGAATTGAGAGAAATGTCATTTTATGGTTGAGCAAAGTGTTCTCTTAGGTAATATTGTTTCTAATAAAGGAGTTGAGGTCGATAAAGCCAAAGTTTCCGTGATTGAGAACTTGCCACCACCTATAAATGTCAAAGGGGTGAGGAGTTTTCTAGGTCACGCCGGCTTTTATAGGCGTTTCATTAAAGATTTTTCTAAGATTGCCAAGTCTTTAACTTCTTTGCTTATGAAAGATGCACCTTTTGTTTTTGATGACTCGTGTCTTGAGGCCTTTTGCAGGATAAAGACCGCTCTCACCACCAATCCAATTATCAAAGCTCCCGATTGGAATCTTCCATTTGAGATCATGTGTGATGCCTCCGATTTTGTCGTTGGTGCTGTTCTAGGTCAACGGGTTGATAAGAAGCTACATGTGATTTACTATGCATGCAAGACCTTAGATGAAGCCCAATCGAGGTATACCACGACCAAGAAAGAGATGCTTGTCGTTGTCTATGTCATGGAGAAATTTCGAACATATGTTACCGGTTCCAAAGTCATCATTCATACCGATCATGCGGCCATTCGATATATTATGTCCAAAAAGGAGATAAAGTCCCGACTCTTTCGGTGGGTTCTCCTTTTACAAGAGTTTGACATCGAGATTAAAGACAAAGCGGAATCGGAGAACTTGGTAGCGGATCATCTTAGTAGACTAACTGTTAGTAAAGAAAGCAATGAAGAAGATGGTATACCCATCAATGAAGCTATGAGAGATGAGGCCTTGATGGCTATTGAAACTATTACACCTTGGTATGCCGATATCGTTAATTTCTTAGTATCTCATTTTATTCTGGACGATTATTCCAAGCAAGAGAGGAAGAAACTACGTTACGAAGCCTGACGCTATTATTGGGATGAGCCCTATTTGTTTCGTCGTTGTGTAGATGGAATTTACCGACGATGTGTGACGGCCGATGAAGGATATAATATAGTGAAGCACCTTCACTCGACAACTTATGGTGGACACTTGGCCAACCAAAAGACAATTGCCAAGGTTCTCCAAAGCGGGTTTTGGTGGCCTTCCATGTTCAAGGACATTAGAGCTTTCATTCTCACATGCGATGCTTGCCAAAGAAGTGGCAATATAACAAGAAGAAATGAGATGCCCCTTCAACCTATATTGGAAATCGAATTGTTTGATGTTTGGGGCATTGATTTCATGGGTCCGTTCACGTCCTCTTTTGGCAACAAGTACATCCTAGTCGCGGTTGATTATGTCTCAAAGTGGATCGAGGCCGTAGCTTCCCCCACCAATGACTCCAAGGTTGTAATCAAGCTTTTCAAGAATGTAATCTTCCCGAGATTCGGTATGCCTAGAGCAATAATTAGTTATGGAGGCTCTCATTTTAGGAAAGATACCTTTGAACACCTCCTTTGGAAGTATGATATCACTCAAAAGATTTCCCTAGCCTACCACCCTCAATCAAATGGGCAAGCCGAGATCTCCAACTGTCAAATCAAAGGAATTTTGGAAAAAGTTGTAAACACACATCGAAAGGATTGGTCATTGAAGTTGAATGACGCCCTTTGGGCATTGAGAACGGCTTACAAAGCGTCGATCGGAACCACTCCTTATCGTTTTGTGTATGGTAAAGCTTGTCATTTACCGGTGGAATTAGAACAAAAAGCCAAATGGGCAATCAAAGATTCAAACTTCAATGAGAGTGTTGTAGGAGATAATCGCCTTCTTCAACTACAAGTGTAACAGCCCTAATTTTCACAACCAAAATAATAAACCAAAAATGGAAAACTCAAAGCTGTTACTCCACACTTAGCTTACGAGCCAAGTCCAAGGAAAAAGATAAATAATAAACAACGGAATTACTTTTTCATAATTGCATGTTACTCATTCATCACTCAATTTTCCAAAATTTTCCAAAATTACCCTTTTTTCTATTTTCATTGATTTCTTCCTAAGCTGAACCAATTTTCTCATCAAAAAGTGATCATCGTCAATTCTAAAATTGATTCCATCAATTATTTGCGAATTCAATAAGGATCATAATTCATTAATCAATATTTTTTTTGATTGAATAATTAGTGTTAATTTTGAATTAGAGTTAATTGAGTTTAGTGTTAAGGGATGGCGTCGGAGGTGGTCGCAGGGGTGGCAAGGACGCCTGGCCTAGGTGGAGGGAGGACGGCAGGGCAGGAGAGTGACACCGGTGTGGCCGCAGGTGGAGGGATGGGGTGGTTGCAGGAGGGAGGGGTGGTCCTATACGATTTTTTGGTTTTGGTTTTCTTTTTTTTTTTAATAAAAAAATGAATTATACGTATTTTCTTGTTTGAATTGTATTATTTTTTTAATTAGATTTATATTATAATTATCGAATTAATTTAGTCTTTTTCATTTGATTATAATTTTAATTATTTATAGTTTTTTTTATTGTAGTACTCGTATAAGTTTATTCCCGTATAGTTTTATTGTAATAATAACATTAATCATTTTTAAAAAAACGGAAAAAATGGAAAAAAAAAAAAAAAAAAAAAAAAAAAAAAAAAAAAAACGGGAAGAAAAGCGAAAAAAAAGGTGAAAAAAATATGGTGATCGAAGTGGCGGCCGGTATGGTGGGCCAGAGTGGACGTCGGTGTAGTGAGGTGGTGGAAACAAGACGAAGTTTAGGAGTTTTGAGAATTTTTTTCTTTCTTTCAAAAAGTTCTCTAGAAAAATTAATGTGAAGGGGAAATGAGAGGGGTAAGATTGTAAATTTTGGGTATGATTGAGTAACACGCAATTATGAAAAAGTACCACCCATAAACAAATAAAATAGAAATTTGATAGCTAATTAAACGAAAATGTTGCAACAAAAGTCTTTAAGCCTTACAAAATCCAAAACGGTTTAAAATAATAGCAAACCAATAAATCCAATAATAATATAATATAAATAGTTTGGAGTCAAGTTAAATAATAAAATTCTTTCCTCGCTCAGCATAACCCGATACCAGAATGCACCCACGCAGCAAATCAACTGTACCTATCAGCTGTACCCAAAAACACAAATAGGTACAGGTTCCAGCGGGGGAACGGCCCAAAACAAAAGGACGTCAGCAAAGTTAAGCAAAAGTATAATAATATAATAAATTGTGAAATAATAATAATAATAATAATAATAATAATAAACTGAAATTAGAGTTAAAATCATCGTTTAAATACCAGAATACCATAAAAATAATAGTCAAAATCAAACCAACCAAAATATATATTTTTCGCACCCTGTGTGCCAAGTACCTACCCTTGCACAGTCTAGAGGTAACCACCTGTGCTTAGCTAGACTCATAATAGTGCGCACCTCTCACATTTGGACAGTCAGCAGGATGAAACTGCCAAAGGAGAAAGTCTAACTCCCTAGCAAGTGAGGGTCGGACAATCCTCACTCAAAAATAGTTTTGGGACAAAGTCCCAGGAACGTCTTAGACGCACCTTAAAACCGTCTAGACCAACAGAGCTCCCAGAGTCTGTTATAAGTTACCAAAAAATTTACCAAAACAGTACCCATATGTGAGTCGTGCCACAAAGTTCAATATCCAAACATTACGAGTATTATAAAAATTTACCATCGACGAAATAATTTACAAAACCGTTATAAAAATATATTTTGATCCGAACATGCTCTTTACTTAAAAGTGAAAAGGGTAAAACGTCCTTACCTCTCAAGACGGTCAATCCAAGCTAAGATTAATCCACAAATTCTTTCTCCTTGAACCCAATAGCTACAAATAATATGAATGGTTCAATAACTTAACCCTCCAACTAATAAATGTCAAGACGGTATTAACTCACTACATTGACTCGGTAGATACTGATTAACTGACTCGCAAATAACGGTCAAAATATCGATACTCAGACTCACATCAAATAATCGGAATACTCTCTAGTCACCGAACCGTCTATTCAACGTCAAGTATTAAATTTATCTACACTCTCAAGTCTCAACCTCCCTTAAGTATCAACGACCTAAATAATTAATTCTCCCAAACTCCCTCTTATTTCCATGTAACTCAGTTAATTGCCCCAAGCAAATTTCAATTAACGTTCCTGTCATAAACACCACTTCTTCTTCTTGTTTTCTTTTCTTCCATTTACACTTGCCAAGTTGCCAGGCCATCAACATCAATCTAATACTTCACCATCAACTTAAGTTACTAATCAGAGACAAACCAAATCCAAAATACGACACATTGGTAACCCACACGAAAATTTGGAAGCCCGACACTGCAACCCAAATTTCTGCACGAACGTTACATACTCACATAATCGTTAATTTATGACGAGAAAACAGTTTTAACCAAAAACAAAAGAAAATTAGTACTATGTAATATAATTGATCCACTAATTATAAGGAATAAAAGGACAATTGATTAAGAAACTTACAATTTTGACGAAGGAGGATGTTAAACGCGTAAGTAAATATCAAGAACTGATTTCACGATAATGATCAAAAGGTTGAAAACGGAGAAGAAACAGAGGGGAAGGTAGTAGTGCGTACGACACTAAGGGTGAGTAAATGAATGATGGTGGGGGTAATGGTGGATTCCGTAGGGTTTTTAAAATAGAATTTATTATTTTATTTATTTATTTTTTTTCTTTTTTCCTTACCGTGTTTGAATCAAATTCGAACCAGATACAAAGTCGATCTTATAAAATAACGTTTCACTTTTTAAAAGAGTCAATACCGATTTATAATAAGAAGGCCCAAAATACTTAAATTTTATAAAGACATTGAAAATACTTTTCCCGACTTAATAACCCGATTTAAATAAAATAGACCAATAACGCCTTATAATTGACTCGAAAAATAACGGGGTGTTACAACAAGAATTGGAAGAATTAAGACTTGAAGCATTCGAAAATTCGAAGATCTACGAAGAACGAACTCGCCAATGGCACGATTCTCGAATACTTTGTAAGGACTTCTCCGTTGGTGATAAGGTATTACTCTTCAACTCTCGCTTTAAACTCTTCCCCGTTAAGTTGAAATCAAAATGGTCGGGTCCATTCGAAGTGACCAAGGTGAAACGATATGGATCAATAGAGATATCAAGCCCGGGAACCGGGAAATTCATGGTTAATGGCCAACGTTTGAAGATTTATCATCCCGGTCACGTTCGTGAGACCTTTGTTACCGTGAAGCTTGGTGAGCTCCCATCGGGGAGCGTTGTTTAACCCCCTCTCGAAATTGATGTAGGTTTGGTGGTATCCTCAACAACCACCTTATATATATGTATCATATTCTTCGAGTTTAATAGTTTTGTTAGCTTGAGAAGAATGGTTGAACTTGGACTTCGCCATGGAGCATTTATTTGGATGAAGATCAAGCTTTTGGAGGAGTTATGGAACTTAATTCGAAGACCAGAAGCATGTTTGTGGGAGATATTGATTATGTAATGTGAGTCGAGTCGCTATTTGAATCTCTAGGTGATTATTGCAGAGCCATAGAATGGCAAGGCGGAAAAACGAAACAAACAAGACCGTCGGACGAAACTTCACCTGGTGAGACTATTGACCGGGCAAAATTTCGCCCAACGAAAAAATTCCCTGAATTGTCAGGATCGAAAAAGTTACCGTCGGGCGAAATTTTGCCCGATGGGAATCTCACCGGGTGAAATTTCACCCGGTGGAAAAATTTGGCTGAATCGATTTTCACAACGAAAATCCGTCGAGTGAAATTTCACCCGATGGTACTTGACCGGGTGAAACTTCACCCAGCGACATGGATCAATCACCTATACCTTATTTACTCACTACAGTATCAATTCCCTCCATCACATTTACCCTACATAACTTTCCCTCCAAAACATCTACGCCAAATGTTTACCATTCACTTTAAAACTTTTCATTTCCCTCCTCAACTACCCTTATTTATATCAGCTTTTTACCTCACTCTTCATTCCACCTTTTCACCCTTTATAAAATCACCGAACCACATTCAAATCCCCATTCATAATTTCATCTCCATCTTGGGTGAATAATTTTGGGTTTTTGAAGAAAGTGAAGCAAAGTTTTGGGATCATTCTTGCAAGGTTATTATTATGGAGACAAGAGCAAAGCGAGCCTCTCGAAAGGAAGGTATGGCTTCGACTTCTACACTTTGTAAATGTTCTAAGCCTAAACTTTTACCTTGTCCTAATACCCCTTTAGTTCAAACCTTCTCTAAAAAGACCTTTCAGAGTACTAGGTGGCCTTGTCCCTTCACAATGGAAAATTTAGGAATAGAGGACGATATTATAGAGTTATCGTCAAGGACCGGAACTAGCGGACTCCTTAATCTCGCGGCTTCTACATACAAGGACTTGACTTGTGAGTTCCTAGAAACTTTTACCATTGACAATCCGACCACACCAAGAGCATTTAATTTAGACTATTCGGTAAACCCCATTGTTTGACTATTTTCGAGTTTGGCTTAGCTTTAGGCTTACCCTCATCGGGTACCGGAATTAGTGAACCTCTGAGTGATTTACAAGCTAGTGCGTCTAGAAGAGACCTTTGGAAGTGCATATCACGTGGCAAAAGGGGTTACGAGCCTACTTCATCTTTTACCTCCGAAATCCGTAACCCCGCTATTCGTTATTTCTCCGAGATACTCTCCCACTACTTGTTACCCTCGACCGATAATATTATTAATCTTGATGTGTGTGTCTTGCAATTGATTTGTGACACCTCGCCTGGTAACTCTAACCCCTTAGACCTACCACTTGTCGTAGCGTTACATTTTCACCATATTATTGTTGCCCAACGTCCATTTGTAGACTGTGGAGGTCTTTTGACCTTAATTGCGACCAACTTGGGTTATGCGACCAACCACCTTATCCCACTAGACAATTCCGTCTGGCTTGACGAGGCCTATCTTCCCACTTGGATCTTTCATGTACCCGATCATCGCCTCGTCTCCATTAGTGACCGTGCTTTAATAGTCCCCGACACACACCGAACCTATATCTTTAATTGCCACAATTGGGACCTACCTCTAGGACCCGGTGAATTTTGACTGACCAAGACTGAGTCGGGAGGAAGGGAAGTTTGGGAGTACGCGCACTACACGTTACCCGAAGGTCGTACGATCTACGACCTTTGTGAGTTAGAACCCACCGAGCGCATACAACCCTATCCCGGGTCTCCGACGGCTTCTTGCGCGTCGAACGATTACCAAATTTAGACTCTCTCCCGGAGTCGGTAGGTAGTGTGGTGTGTGTGTGTGTGTTGTGTATGTGTGTCGGTTGTGTTGGTGAGTCTTTAATCATCTATAATTGCATGTCTTTGGATTAATTTCGTTCCTTGTTCCTTGTCCCTTCATTATTATAATCACTGTGATTATTTTACCACTAACCGAATTTGCAAGTTGTCCCACGTTTCCACTATCCAATTGTTGTGGCCAAAGCGGCCTTGGTTTTGCTCCCGGTCTTTTGGCGATGTGATTACACCATTAACCCTTTTGAAAAATCCAAATTTTACTCATTTTCTCAAATTTTTCTTAATCTGGGCTAGGTGACGTGACTACACCTACGCCCAATTTTTCACCCTTTAGTTTTAATTTTCTTTTCTTTCCGTTTATTTCATTTTCATTTTCGTAACCACTTGGCTAGGGTCTAAGTGATGTGATTGCACCTAGGCCCGACACTATTTTATCGCTTTCTTTTTGTTTATTTTCCTTTTCCCAAAAATTCGAAAAATCCAAAAACATTTGAAAAATCATAAAATCCAAAAAAAAAATTCTTATTTTTCTTTTCCGTCCTTTTCATTCTTCCCCTACTTGTCCATTGAGAACAATGCACAGTTTTAGTGTGGGGGAGGAGTTTACTATCTTTTATTTTTTTCAAAAATCTTTCAAAATCTATAAAAATTTGAAAAACCAAAAATACTTTCTTTTCCTTTCCTTTTTCTTTTCTCGTTTCTCGTTATGTTTTCGTGTCCCGTGTATGGTCTTGTTCTCTACTCTTACAGGTAACCACCACCTTGATAGCACATTTTGAAGAGATTATGGAAGCAACCCGCTTGGTAAATTCCTTCCTTCTTTCTTCTTTACTTTTGTATAGGAGTTAGGTTGTTGCTATTTGGAGGCTCTCGAAGATGAGCATTTTGGGTGTTGTGGTTGATTTTGTGCTTTAATGTCGATGGAGTATGGAGTACTTGGCTTTACTTGTGTTTTCTTTTATTTGCCTTTTCTCTTTTGTGTGTTTCTTTTGTTTTTGTATAGTGTGTCTAGGACTAAATGTTTTCGAAAACCTGATTAGAAACTTATTACAAGAGTACATTGCATGATAGATAACCCATTGTAGATTTTGGACCTTAGTATAGTAGAATGACTCTAAATCAATGAACTTGTTGATCCTTTAGCTTGAGTCCACCTTTTCTACTAGAGGTTTACTTCGGGGTTTGCATTTGACCACCTTGACCACCCATGGAGGAGTTAGTCCTTGGTTCCCGCATCACTTTTTTAGGTGACCTTGCTCGAAAGACCATTGCACCTTTAGTCCAAATTCTTTCCGCCTCTTTGTGGGTTATCTGGGAATGGCGTGCGTTCTCAAATACCTATTTTTCCTCCACCTATACACCGCCACAATAAGTTTACACAAAAATAACCTCCAAGCTTGGTTTCGAACCACATCAAAAAGTCAAAAAAGGGCATACCAAAGCAAGAGAAAAAGGCACAAAAACATGAAAAACAAAGGAGAGAAAAGGAGCTTCAAATGAAAATCGTATCATCAAAAACATCTCCTCCAAAAAAAAACGCCCTTTGATCGATTCGTTACCGTGAAGTGCCTACTAGAGGACCGAGTCTCGAGGTAGGAAGATAGCGGTGATTTGTCGATCCACCCAATAATTGTAAACACTCCACCTCTTTATTTGGGCAAATTTAGGAAATTCGAGTTTGGAACGACCCTCTGGGCTTAGCCAAAGAGAGCGGGATTGCAACTACCTATAGTGTCGAACGAATTCATGGTTCACTTTTTCCACTCCGTTTTACGCCCTGTAGTACCCCTTTAGAATATTAGGAGGACCTAGCTAAGTTATCAACATCTTTATTGCTTAATTGTCATAGTATTAGGCTTTGTTCCTTGTTTACGTGGGTGATTTATCTTGGAAGTTTATTGTTGTTTTAGGAAAGTAATCGGTGTCTTCCCCGCCGTCTCGATGAGGGATTCGGTGTTTTATTTTTACTTTGGATGCGTCTATTCTTTCGTGTTATGTGTTTTTGTGTGTTTAGTCGCATCCACCATTTTGAGCAAACCCCAAGTTGCCTTGCATGGGAGTACTTTACCTCATGGGTATTTCGATGTGAGTTGAAGGGACGGAGCGGGCCCGTTAATTGCCCCGTATCGGTTTAGCATAGTCTAGCTAGTAGTGTTAGTTGTAATTTCTTTTTGGGTCCTTGCTCGAGGACGAGCAACGGTTTAGTGTGGGGGAATTGTTGTGTGATAAATTTAGACCGTTTTTCCCCTCATTTAGACTTGTTTTTCCCTTGTTTTGCAAGACTTGAGTGCGATTATTGCCCTATTTTAAGTATTTCTCGCATTAGCATCCCACTTGTGCGTTTTACGTGTTTTTGGTAGTTTTTCTATAAATTTTGATAGGATTTGGAACCGAAATCCCGATCGAGCTTCCACGAGCACAAGAGAAGGCAATACCGTACAAAGAGCAAAGCACACAACTTAAAGTTCAAAGCCATCAAACCAAACGACGAAGAATGAGAAAAGAAAAGAGGCCAGAAAAATGACAGGGTGAAATTTCACCCGATGAAACACCATCGGGCAAATTTTCGCCCGACGGTAAATTTGCCTCCCCGAAGATTTTACGAGAGCTTCTCCACCGGGAGAAATGATCGGGCAAAATTTTCCCCACCAAGTGAAATTTGACCCGATGGTGAAAGCGACCAAAAATTGCAAAACTGGAAGAAGTTCACCGGGTGAAGTTTCACCTGGCGGTATTGATCCATGTACGACGGGACGAAGTTCCACCTATTGAAGATTAAAGGGTTCTTGTCTCACTAATGAAGCAAAAAGTTGGATTTGGGCTTTAGGTTAAGAGACCCATTAAGGTATTACTATATATGTCTACCCTAGTTTGTTGCCCAAGGCATCCTACTATCCCACCATTAGTGTAGTTACTCCATCCATTACACCATCTTCCATCACATTACCACCCTTTTAGTAGAGTAATTTAGTAGTATTCTAGTAGTAATTCTCCATTATTCTAGTAGTTTACATAGTAATTTAGGAGTAGATCTTCCTAGTTTTCATCGACAATTCTCTAGATTTACATCCAAGTTCGTAGAAGATTGTTATTTCAAGTTTTATTTGAAGATTTTTGGGGTTTATCCAGGGATTAGTGACAAATCTCTTTGTTCTCCTCATCAAGATTCAATCTTTTTTTATGCAATCTTCTTATTTATTGTAGATCTTCATAGTTGGTATATTTCTCTTCCACTCTCTAATCTCTAGTGTTCCGGTCACGGAAACAATTCACCCGGCCTTGGATCCGGGCTGTATGATTGGGTCAATAGTGAACAATTGACCGTTCGATCTCCTTCAGCCTCCCCTTCCTCTCACCCCCTTTATCGGACCTTCCCGGCGGAGTTGGCCTGCTCCCTGCACAATGAACGCACAGGGCCTCGGAGGTTGTCCGAGGAAACCCTCTCCGATGCCTAAGTCAGTCCGTGAAGTGCCTTGACAAACCTAGCTCGTGAGGAACTAGGTGGCGTTTTTAGGAGTAAGAGTTTAGAGAGAGAAAATCCAACCCCTCTTATGTGGGAAATGGGTAAGTATTTATACCTTCCCACAAGAGAGAGGGAAAGAGAAAGAAGAGGAGGGAAAATGGGTGGATGTTGGTGCGACACGTGGACTCACCTTGTCCACTCATTTCCCCTTACCTTAGGCAAAATGACGGATGGGTCCTCGGTTCTCCTTTGGTTCTGCTTAGGCGGGAGCGCCCTGGAAGCAGGCGGGAGGCCCGGTCTGGCCTGTTTGGCGGGCGGCTAAGGGATTAGGGCCACACTTGGAGATTTCAATGACCTTGATGGAAAGTATGCTGGGCAGGCCTTTCTTCCTTCTGGGACTAGTCGCCCTGGGGCCTGACTGGCAGGCGGCCAAAGGTAGGCAACCGACCCCCATCAATTGGCCCTCGCCGGCTGAGGGAGAGCGGGGCTCCTACTCGGCAGGCGACGTCTTGTTTTGGGACGGCGGGAGGTTGACTCCTTGGACATTTGCATTAAATGCGTCGCGTGTTCCCGAGGGAACATGCTTTAATTTCTCTGGGTACGCAGGGAGTTCAAACGTCTTTTGTTATGATTACCCTCCTTTGCATAGAGAATTTTCGAGCAGTGTGCCAGTTCGATGATTGGCTCTCTTCCTTGCAGAAGTGGTTGGGGCACCATTAATGCCCTGCTTCTGCCTTTGTATAAATTGCATCCTCCTTCACTATTTTCATGATTCATTTCCAACTTTTCCTTTCTTCGTCTTTAATCATGGCTTAGATCAAAAAAAGTGTAACTCGTCGTGGAGTTAGGTATGTTACTTTCATCTTTAGAGGGTTTTGGAGGTTAAGCTAAGTGAGAAGGACAAGGAGTTGACGGCCTACTTTGCTGCCCACACTAACAAGTATGGGGTGTATGGCCCCACCTTATGGCTCCCTCATGCGGAGCTTATAGCGACTGATAATTACTTGACCCGGTTGGGCATGAATCCGGGTCTAGATAAAGGTAGTTCAGGAATGCTGGTGATTCCTTCTTACTCTTTTTTCCTTTAAAAATGCCCTGATAGCTTGTTTGTTTGCCTTGCAGATCTTGCTACCTTTGTTTGGAGGAAAGGGGAGGTGAGACGCCTGGGTTTGTACGAGAATCTCACGGTTATCCAAAGTTGCCCTTCTCTTCCCCCTGATTTTAAGAGAGGCGAGAAGAATCTGATGAAGCATTTGAAGGGTCTGTCATTCAGTAGACCAAGGCTTCCCCCTCCTCCTCGAGTAACGCCTGCCAAGACGGCGGTTTCTGAAGCCACCCCCTCTCCAGCTGCGAAGGCGATTGCTTATGAGGCTACCCCTTCGCCTGTTGGCAGGCAAGAGGGCCCTTCAGCAGGGGTCCAGATTCCCCCGAGGTCACGGGCCGCAGGCTCCGAGGAGACTGGGGAGAGTACCCCCCGGGAGCTGATCAGAAAGAGGGGTCGGGAGGCTCCAAGTGCTGACCAGGTGGTGGATTTGGAGACTTCCACGCCTGAACCCAAGCGTTTTGCTCCGGGGATTCCTGCCACCCTTTTCTCCGAGGAGAACGTTGAGTTCCACTATAATGCAGGCGACAGCCAAGATGTTTCCGCCCTACTTTCCGACTCAGGGGCAGTTCTAGCGGACCATCTTCTCAAGACTGTCAAATCTGCTACCAGTCAAGTGGCCCAGTACATTAAGCGCACTTCCCGAATTATGCAGGCTTCCGCGGAGCTGGCGGCCCTCAGTCGCCTGAGCGATGAGGAACTGTCTAGCTCTGACCGCCTTTCCGCAGTCGAGAGGGACGTTGCTCTCATTGCCAGCCTGAAGGATTAGTTGGCGAAAAAAGAGATTGAGCTGGAAGAAGCCAAGGGTCAGGCCATCCACTGGAAGTCTGAGAGTGAGAAGGCTATCAGGGAAGTGACCCGCCTGGGGGAGGAGTCAAAGAGAGCTCAGCAGGCCTTTGCGGAATTGGAGCGGGCCAGAAAAGCTTTGGTTGAGCTGGACCATGCTAAGAAGAGCGTCATTGACCTCGGGGAGCGCCTTACCAAGGCAAATTCTGATCTGCAGGCGGCTCTTGATGATCTGGCGGCGAAGACCAAGGATTGGGAGAAGGAGAGGGACGAAATACTCCAGGAGGTGGAGACGGCTGTGTCGGCGGGTTTCGTTAATGGTGCTAACTCTTGCCTAGGGGTTGTCATGGAAACTGTCAGGGAGATGTTCCCTGGTTTTGACGAAGATGCTTTCCGGGCACTCTACACCGCTAAGGACGAAGCTCAAATGCGTAGACTGTCTGAAGGAGCTGCTGCTTCCGGCCCAGATGCTCCCCCTGGTTAACATGGAGGGCAGTCTTCCTCAGAGGGCTCTTGCTCGTCCCCTGCTGCGCCTGTGCCAATGTTTTAATTTCCTTACTTCTTTGCGCGCAGAGCCCTTTGGTGGCCGGCTGCCGTACTCTCGATTGTAATCACTTGTTCTTTTTAAAAACTCTTGTCTTGTATTCCTTTGATACTACTCTTTTTATGTGAATTTTTTCGGTTTGTTTTGTCTGTTTTGATTCCTCATGAACTTGATTCGCGGCCCGCTCCTGCCTGTTTTGATTCCTCATGAACTTGATTCGCGGCCCGCTCCTGCCTGTAAGTAGGGGGGTTTTTGATTGTCTCTCTTTACACAAGTTTGGGGGCCTGCCCCCAGTCTTTGTTAATCTGGCCTGTCCCTGGCTTTTGTTTAAAAGTCCAGGGGGCCTGCCCCCTGCCTGCCCAGAGGTAAGCAGGGTGGCTTTTTTGCATTTTTTATACAAGGTTGGGGGGTCTGCCCCCAGTCCTTGTTAGTACGGCCTGTCCATGGCTTTTGTTCAAAGTCCAGGGGGCATGCCCCCTGCCTGCCCAGAGGTAAGCAGGGTGGCTATTGCGTTTTTTATACAAGGTTGGGGGGCCTGCCCCCAGTCCTTGTTAGTGCGGCCTGTCCCCGGCTTTTGTTCAAAGTCCAGGGGGCCTGCCCCCTGCCCGCCCAGAGGTAAGCAGGGTGGCTTTTTGCGTTTTTTTATACAAGGTTGGGAGACCTGCCCCCAGTCCTTGTCAGTACGGCCTGTCCCTGGCTTTTGTTCAAAGTCCAGGGGGCCTGCCTCCTGCCTGCCCAGAGGTAAGCAGGGTGGCTTTTGTGTTTTTTATACAAGGTTGGGGGGCTTGCCCCAGTCCTTGTTAATCTGGCCTGTCCCTGGCTTTTGTTCAAAGTCCAGGGGGCGTGCTCCCCGCCTGCCCAGAGGTAAGCAGGGAGGCTCCTGATTTGCGTTGGGGGGTTCACTTTTCCCAATTTTGGCAACAGGGGGGCCTCCCCCTATTGCCCCCTGCTCGTTTGTGTGTGAAAGACGCGAGTGTGAACAGGCAACGAGTATAAATCTGAATCTTCTCATTCCTTCTTAAAAATTTTTTGACATTTGGGGTGGTCGGAGCCGTCGACATTTTTGACCGTCCTCCGCCTTTTTTAGTAAAAGTAAAAACTGCCTTCATTCTTGTTCAGACGTAATATTTCTTTAGCGTGTCTGCATTCCAGTGAGCATGTAGCTCTTGCCCTTCAAGGTTGACGATCTTGTATGTGCCTGGTCCTAGGACTTGAGTCACTTGGTACGGACCCTCCCAGTTGGCACTCAGCTTTCCATGTTCTCTTGACTTTCCAACCGCCTGTGTCTTTCTCAGAACCAGCTCACCCATCTGGAAGTTCCTTTGTCGGACTTTGGTGTTGAAGGCTTTCCTCATTCGTTGCTGGTAGGCAACGATGTTGGTACTGGCCTCTTCCCTTAACTCATTTACCAGGTCCAAGGCTTCGACCATTGTAGCCTCGTTTTCAGCCTGGTCATACTGCAGGAAGCGTAGAGAGGGGATCCTTGCCTCAATTGGTAATAATGCCTCTGCTCCATATACCAGACCAAACGGGGTCTGGCCTGTAGACTCTTTCCTGGTAGTTCGGATTGACCAGAGTATGCTGGGGAGTTCGTCAGCCCATCTACCCTTGCAGTCATCCACCATTTTCTTCAGGCCATTCAAGATTTGTTTGTTGGCCTCTTCCGCCTGTCCGTTGGTTTGAGGATGACAGACGGCTGAATAAGCGACTGTGATGTTGTGGCTTTCCAGCCAGCTTCTTAGAGGATCGTTATCAAATTGTCTGCCGTGGTCGAATACCAACATCTTTGGTAGACCGAATCTGGTGATAATATTTCGCCAGACTACTTTCCTGACTGCCGGCTCAGTAATGTTGGGCACTGCTTCGGCTTCCACCCACTTGGTGAAGTAGTCTATGGCGACAATCAAGAACTTTCTTCCTCCTGTGGCCACCGTGAAGGGTCCCAGTATGTCCATCCCCCATTGAGCGAAGGGGACAGGGGATGAGATTGGCCTGAGTTCCTGGGCCGGAGCATGGATTGATGGGGCGAAAAGTTGGCATTTCCTGCATTTCCGGGTCAGGCTCTTGGCATCTGCCAGCATGGTAGGCCAGTAGTAGCCTGCCCTGAGGGCCTTGTGGGCCAGCGATCTCCCACCGATGTGATGTCCGCAAATCCCTGAGTGGATATCGTCCAACACTTCATCAGCCTGATCTGCCCGCAGGCATTTGAGCAGGGGATAGGTGAAAGACTTCTTATAAAGCTCTTCATCAATGAGTATGAACCAGGCTGCTCTAGCCTGTATCTTCCTTTTTGCAATGGGTCTGAGGGTAAGATACCATGCTTTTTGTACTGGATGAAGGGGGTCATCCAGCTTTCTAGCTCTTTTTCCACAGTATTAACAGCCTGACAGGGGTTAGTGGACTTTTCGTGTAAAACGTCGACCCATACTGATCTCCGGATGTCCTGCAGACTGGAGCTTGCCAGTTTTGACAGGGCGTCTGCTCTGCTGTTCTGGGATCGGGGGATCTATTTGACCTCATATGATTTCAGACCAGATAACTCTCCCTTCACCATCTCCAGGTATGTGGCCATTGCTTCGTATTCACCATTGATTTGATTGGCGATGAGCTGGGAGTCTGTCGCCAGGACAATCCGTTCTGCCCCTGCGGCTTTAGCTAGCCTGACACCTTCGAGTACTGCTTCGTACTCTGCTTCGTTGTTTGATGCTGGGAAAACAAACCTGAGGGCATGCTCAAAGTTCGCCCCCCCTGGGCTGGTTAGTACAACGCCTGCGCCCGCACCATTGGCTGTCGAGGATCCGTCAGTATGTACGACCCATTCCTCGGCAGGGGTCTCTTCTTCCCCTGAATGGGAGCACTCAGCCAGGAAATCTGCTAAGGCTTGAGCTTTGATGGCTGTTCTTGGCTGGTAAGATATTCCTAGCCCACTCAGCTCGATCGCCCATTTTAGTAATCTCCCCGATTTCTCGAATTTTTCTAACACCTTCTCCAGTGGTTGGTCGGTGAGAACCACGACTGGATGCGCGTCAAAGTAAGGTCTGAGTTTTCTGGCAGCAATTATGACTACGTAGGCGGCTTTTTCGACCATCGGGTAATTTTTCTCGGCTGCCCCCAGCGCATGACTTACAAAGTATATAGGCTTCTGGGCGCCTGCCTCTTCTCGTAAGATGACCGCGCTAATAGTTATATTTGTCACTGCAATGTAGAGAAAAAGCTTTTCCCCTGCTACTGGCCTAGCCAGGGTGGGGAGCTTCTTAAGATGGTCCTTCAATTGCTCGAAGGCCTCTTTCTGCTCGTTTTCCCACTTGAACTGTTTGTTTCCTTTCAGTATCTTGAAGAAAGGAGTAGCTTTGTCTGCTGACCGGGCGACAAATCGCGCTAAGGCGGCCATGCGGCCCGTCAGGCGCTGGATGTCTCTAATGGTTTTGGGCTGAGGAAGGTCTAGAACTGCCTGAATTTTTTCAGGGTTGGCGTCTATCCCCCGAGAGCTGACCAAAAACCCCAGGAATTTGCCGGAGCGGACTCCAAATGTGCACTTCTTTGGATTGAGTTTCATTTTGTAGGCGCGCAGGGAGCAGAAGGTCTCCTGCAAGTCTATTAGGTGCTCCCTGTCTTCTCTGCTTTTTACGATGGCGTCATCAACGTAAGCCTCGATGTTTCTGCCTTTTTGTTTTTCAAACACTTTATCAACTAACCGCTGGTATGTAGCCCCTGCATTTTTAAGCCCGAATGGCATCATCTTGTACATGTAGGTGCATGAACTGGTGATGAACGCGCACTTCACCCTGTCCGGCTGCCACAAGTATACTTGATGATACCCTGAAAAGGCATCTAGGAAACTTAGCATGGAATAGCCACTGGTGGAGTCTACCAGTTGGTCGATTCTAGGGAGCGGATAGCAGTCTTTCGGGCAGGCCTTGTTGAGGTTTGTAAAATCCACGCACATTCTCCATGCGCCTGACGATTTTTTAACCATGACTACATTCGCCAACTATTCTGGGTAGTCACAGACCTCAATAAAGTCTGCTTTCAAGAGTTTGTCAATTTCTTCCTTGATTGCTGCGTCTTTTTCCACGGACATATTTCGTTTCTTCTGTTTTACAGGGCGAGCATCCATGCTTACATTCAGCTTGTGAACGATGCACGATGGATCAACGCCGAGCATCTCGTCTGCCGAGTAGGCGAATACGTCTTTGTTTTCTTTTAGCAGCTTGACCAGTTCAGCCTGGTAGGATTTTTCCAGGTCAGCTCCTATCAGGACCTGCCTGCCTGGCTCCAAGTCCACCAACATGCTTTCGCCCCCTGGCTCCAGGTGATCGGACGCCGGGTGTTCGGCTGGGATTTCGCCCTCCCTGCTAAGGGAACTGTCAGCCTTCCTTTTTCCTTTTCTTTCTTTTTCGTGTTCTTGCAGGGCTACGGAGTAGCATTGTCTGGCTGACTCTTGGTCCCCGCGCACTTTTCCTTCTAGTCCAAAGTCGGTAACATACGCGATGGTGAGGGCCCTGATGGAGATGGCCGCCTCGATTTCGTCCAGGGTGGCCCTGCCGATTAGGGCGTTGTAGGCAGATCTTGCATCCACAACAACAAAGGTTGCCCTGACGTTTCTGGCAGTAGAGCCTTCTCCAAAGGTTACAGGCAGGTCTATGACTCCCATGGGCAGCACGCCAGCTCCACTGAATCCGTATAGCGATCCAGGGGCAGGTCGCAGGTGCCTTTTTTCCAGGCCCATTTTTTCGAAGGCGTCCTTGTACAGCAGATTCGTGTACGCGCCTGTGTCTACCATACACCTCCGCACAATGTGGTTGCTGATCTCTAGGGACAGCACCAAAGGGTCACTGTGCGGGTATACCACGCGCCCTGCATCATCAGGGGTGATGCTTAAGGTCACCCCCCTTGGACTCCCTGCTTTCTCAGCATAGCAGATCTGGTTCCTTAGTTCCCGCATTTGTCTTTTTTGGCCTCTTCGACTGAGCTGGCCCTCAGTGCCCCCTGAAATTACATGGATCACCATGCGGTTCTGCACTGACCCTTCGGGTTTTTCGGACACTTCCTTCTGAGACTTATTCTTAGCCGCGTAGTTGGCTAACCATCCGTTCCTGATTAACTTCTCGATTTCGTCCTTCAGGTGACGGCATTCCTCGGTGGTATGGCCTATGCAGTCGTGGAAAGTGCAGAATTTCTTGGGGTCTCCTTTCGGGCTGCGAGGTTTGTTCGGGCGATTCCATTTAGCAGTTTCTTTTTCCAGTTCGAAGATCTCCGCCCTGGATTTGTTCAGGGCAGTGTAACTGTCGAATCTGGGCTGGTAGACTGTGCGCTCTTTCTTGGGAGTGTCTCCCTCCTCCCTTTGCTTGCCTGGCTCACTTCTGCCCCGTCCACCCTGCGGTCCCCCTTGAGGCCTTGCTTGACCTGCAGGGGTATCCGTCAGGCCGTGGAACTCCTCCTGCAGAATGAACCCTTCCGCAATTTTCCTGGCCATGGCCAAGGTTTCTGGCTGGGCCCTGATCATCTGGTTTTTCATTTCCCCTGGAAGTAGGGAGATTGTCAGGGCGTAGGCGGCAGTGGAGTCATCGATCTCCCTAACCTGCTGGTAGGATAGATCAAATCTTCTCAGGTATTCCCTCACACTTTCACCCTTTTTCTGCTTCAGGGTCATGAGATCGAAACGAGTGAGGCATCTTCTCTTATTCCCGGCATACTGTTCGAGGAAGATCTCAGCCAACTCTATGAAGAATCTGACTGACCCCTGGCGGAGGTCCCTGAATCATCCTTGTGCGAGCCCTACCAGGGTGGTTGGGAAAACTTTGCACCAGATGGCATCATCTACGTCATACATGCCCATGTGGCTCTCAAATGCCGCCAGGTGATCTTCAGGATCTGTCGTCCCATCAAACTTAATAGTGGGCATTTTGATTTTTGGAATGGGGTACTCTTGTACCTCAGGGTGCAGCGGGGTTTTTGTGGGCCTGCCTACCAATCGTGACCTGCTTTCCCCAGACTGGTTACCGTGAGAATCCCATTGTTTATGTGTCGGTTTCCTCGCACTGGGGGAGCGGTGCCTTGGCGGCGGCCTGCTTGCTGCCTCATCTTCTGTTTCCGGGGAAATCTGCCTGGGCCTCTTCCTCTGAGAGTGGCAGAGATTCTCACCCTGATGATACCTGGACTCGAGCGGTTGTCCCCGGTTGAGCCTGGATTGCAGGCTTTGGGATAAGCCGGGGGCCGACTGTTCCTTGGCTGCAGGTGTTAGCCTGGAGAAAACTCCACCTGGTTTTTCTCCCAAGCGTTTTGACATGGGCTCCCTGGGCCTCATGCGCTCCTGTAATCCTCGGGACAAGCCTCCCTGTCCTCCAGACGCTGATTCTGTTATGTGAATGGAGAACGCCTGCTGGACAGGTGGCTCTGGATTGCCAGAAGTAATGCGCCTTTGCACATGCGCATACGCTTGAGCCGTCCTCCTCGCTTTCCTCTGGGCATTTCTGGCGGCGGTCCGCCTCGTGCCCCCGGCCTCATCCCTGCTGATTGGGGATGGTTGCCTGGGAGCCGATGCGACCCTGCCTACCAAGTCCTCAGGAGTGAACTCCTGGTTCAGCATCGCAGAGAAGAAGGCGGCCGCCTGCGCCATCTGAGCTGGGGTCAGATTAAGAGCGTGTCGTGGGGGCGCCCCCAGCTCAGGCGTCACAGCAGTGTTAGGTCCACCGAGGAGACCGGTTCCCCCTACCCCTAGGATCATGGCAGGAGAAACTCTCTCCGACTGTGGCATACCATACAGGGGGGCCACCGGTGGGACCGTCGGACCCGTTCCTGCACTGGCATCAACAATTTCTGGCATGATTGTTTTAGTTTTGTGATTATGAGTGGTTGATTTTAGTGGGTAACTCGTGAGCACAACCGCAAGTTCCCCACAGACGGCGCCAAATTGTTCCAGTCACGGAAACAATTCACCCGGCCTTGGATCCGGGCTGTATGATTGGGTCAATAGTGAACAATTGACCGTTCGATCTCCTTCAGCCTCCCCTTCCTCTCACCCCCTTGATCGGACCTTCCCGGCGGAGTTGGCCTGCTCCCTGCACAATGAACGCACAGGGCCTCGGAGGTTGTCCGAGGAAACCCTCTCCGATGCCTAAGTCAGTCCGTGAAGTGCCTTGACAAACCTAGCTCGTGAGGAACTAGGTGGCGTTTTTAGGAGTAAGAGTTTAGAGAGAGAAAATCCAACCCCTCTTATGTGGGAAATGGGTAAGTATTTATACCTTCCCACAAGAGAGAGGGAAAGAGAAAGAAGAGGAGGGAAAATGGGTGGATGTTGGTGCGACACGTGGACTCACCTTGTCCACTCATTTCCCCTTACCTTAGGCAAAATGACGGATGGGTCCTCGGTTCTCCTTTGGTTCTGCTTAGGCGGGAGCGCCCTGGAAGCAGGCGGGAGGCCCGGTCTGCCCTGTTTGGCAGGCGGCTAAGGGATTAGGGCCACACTTGGAGATTTCAATGACCTTGATGGAAAGTCTGCTGGGCAGGCCTTTCTTCCTTCTGGGACTAGTCGCCCTGGGGCCTGACTGGCAGGCGGCCAAAGGTAGGCAACCGACCCCCATCATCTAGTTTAGATTTATTTTATTGTTCTCTCATTATTGTCTTGTTTAGATCATCTTTGTTTATGTTGTCGTAGATTGTTTTATGTTTTAGTTTCGTTAATTGTTGTTTTGATCATTTTTGTGTTGTTAGTTTCTCTAGATTTTATTTATGTTGTTCTAGATTATTCTCTAGTTTATTTTGTTAGATCGTAGTTTCCTTATTGTTTTGTTGTTATTTTCTTTAGATTTAGTTATTACGCAGGCTTTAGTTAATTTCTCCCTTGTTAATGTTTTGTTGTTTTCTATTATGATTAGTGAGTAGATTTCTTGTTGGGGGGTTTAGGGATGAGAACTTGGATTATTTGAATTATGGGATGTTGGTGGGTTGCTTGCTTGTTGGTTTATCTTGTTTATGGTTGTTGTGTCATTGTTGTTTTAATCTGACCAACTAGACCGACCTTGACTCATTTCTATCAATATGGGGAAACTCGGGGTAGAAATTCCTTAAACTTGAGACTTACCCTTCTTCGCCGCGAAAGAGGGTTTTTAGGTGGGTTGGGTGAAGAAACCGAAAGGTGGCATTTTTACCTTTATTAATGTTGTGACAAAAACCCGATTCCGACCTTCTTAGACTCCAATTTCCGAATCCTGACTTCCCCCTAACACCTTTCCCTAGATTGATTATCTCTAGCTATTTCTATTGTTATTTATCTAGTGTAGATTCGACCTTTAGAACCCCCCCCCCCCCCCTCTAGATTCCAAACACGTCGCTTTTAACTCAATACTGCGTTCCGTTCCCTGTGGACCGACCTCGACTTACCACGATTACTCTAGTAGTTTTTGTGTTTTTGCGAGTCTATAAATATTGTTTGACCCCCCATCATTCGCTAAACGATCGATCCGATTTGGGGAGCCGTCAAGCTAGCGAGTAACGTGGATCCTACTCTTTCTCTATTCATGTAATTTAGGGATTTGTATAGCCCATTTGGAGATTTTTTTTTATTTTGCCCTCTTGTAAAAAGTGGCCTTTGTATTGACTTACCATTTCTTTTAATAAGATATAGTTTGTCAGTGTGTTTTAATCCCAACTCTACAGTATTTCTGCCACTGTATTGCGTTAGAATTTCTAAAGGATTACATGACAATTAACCTATTATGATAAAACTAGAAGACAAGTTAGATAGGCATTGTCATCATCAACAAACCCAACAAATTCGCCCTTTGATGATGACAAGCCTAAACAAAGAACTTAATGTCCCAAGTTCCCCCTCAAAAGGTTAGTCTATCAAGATTAGTAATCATATAGTAAAGGGTTTATAAGCTTAGAAGGAGAACAAACAATACTTAGACAAAATATTAGATATAAGAACTAAGGACTATCAAGGAAGGATCAAGAATTTGGTTTTGAGGACATGTGTTTTGCCTTTTCCCCCTCTTGGCATCATCAAAGAACCTGTCATAATTTCGGACACAGTAGAAAACACATATAACATAGGCACATAATATTACGAAAACAAATTAAAAAGCATCCAGAGGGCAACAGTCACCAGGACTGTTACACATAATTCAGAAAAGTTAATACAAACCATTGTCTTTCAAAATATCTACTAAAAATAGTTTTTGATTTTGAAAAGAGAGATTAATTAAGAGGAATCAGAATCCTCATCATCATCATCAGCATCGGAATCCATTTCACCACATTTTCCCTTCACCAAAGCAGAAATTACCCCGATGTTTCCTTGCATCTCATCCATTCTCGCATCCAATTTATCCAACCTCCCAAGAACTTCAGCCCGAAACCCAGCAAGTTCTACTAATATGGCTTCACTGGCAACAGTCGGATCGACTGTTGCATGCTTATCACACTTACCTCACTTGGAAGAACCCGTCGTAGCCCTAGTTAATTTCTTGTTGGATACCTTAACCAACATCTTACCCATTATTCCACTGGACATAATATCATACGAGCGGTGGGTATCGACTGTAGTAGGAAGAAGGACCCCTTTAGCTCGGAAAACGATAGATAACCACATGTAGTAAGGAAGGGAAACTCTAGGGTAAGCTCGACTCGAGATTTGAGTCTGGGTGTAATGGAGGCGGTGGAGGATTAGGGTAGGCAAGTTTATTGGCTTATGTTTGGTCAAATGATAAAGAAAGTAGTGTTGGTAGATGGACACCTTACCTCTATCATTATTAGGAATGAGAGATCGAATAAGCAAATTAAAGAAGATCTTATGGGGAGGTGAAAGCTCGGCATGGGCAACAGTGTCAGTGGTTGTTGCCTTAGGGTGGAGAAAGGTGCCAATATCAGTAGGAGACACATTATCGGGTAGGGCAACCCAAGACTCGGAGGGGGTGAGACAATATCCAGAGTCGGGGATGCCTAGGATTTTTCCTAACTCATGGGCCGTTAAGGTCAGATCTTTGCCATTAACTGTAGCAGTAAGAGAGGTGGGTGAAGTGACTTTAAGTGTAGCATAAAACTATATCAACTCACACACAAAAGATGGTTCTTTGTACTGAATCAGAGAGGTCCATTTTTGGGCTTTCATGGCATCTTTGAAAAATGAAAAAGCGGGACTTGAATCATACCATGCTCGTTTAAAAACTCGGGCTGTTGTAATATTATCGGATTTGAGGATCTCCTGAAACTTGGAGAACACATCAATAGGAAGAGTCAAGTCTCCAAGTTGCTTGGTTATGGTAGCCACAGTCCACTTGTCTGTGATTGTAATATTTTCAATTGGAGATAAGAACTTAGGCCCTGATTTCGATTTCTTGGAGGCAATGGTTTTTCCTTCCTTTTTGGGTGTAGGAGAGGGAACGACATCCTTGCTCACAGGTTCGTCGGAGGCAGAATTCATGGACCCGGAAGTGGTATTAAGATCCATTGAAGCATTGGATTTCTTTTTTGGGGTTGCTTCGATTTCAGTTTCATTCAAGTCACCCATCACATTAGAGGGAGAAGGTGATGCAGCAGGGACGGTTTTTGCAGTAGGAACCCAGGATCTTTTCCGACGTTTTGTTGATAATGAAGGAGCAGTAGGAGCTTTGGATGATTTCTTCCGTTTGAGTGAAGAAATAGAAGCATTGTCCTTGGGTGACATGTCTAGAGATGTTGGTTGAACCAAGGATACAGTGTGAGAGGAAGATCTTGTGGTTCTTGTGTTGTGGGAAGATGATTCTTGAGAGGGAGGAAGATTTGCTATGACTTCCATTTGTTCCCTTTGTATTTGAGAAGTTAGTATGGATTTGGGGTTTTTGGTATTTTTTTGGAGGTATGGTTATGGAGTTTGGGTAAAGAAGAAAGATGAAAAAGAAAGGGTAAAAGAGGGGTTAAAGAAGAAGAAGAAGAAGATGAAGAAGAAGTGACAAAACAGTGAGAGGGAAAGAGGAAAGTAACTGACTGACTTTTTCGATTTTTTTTTCGATTTTTTTTTCGTCAGCCAACTACAATAGGAGAATAAAATAGAAGAAAGGGTAATTGAAAGGAGGTAAAATATGGGAAGGTAACTTATGGGGAAGGTAGAAGTGGTGGTAAATAGGAAGAGTGATGATCGTAAAAAAAGAGGAAGGAAGAAATAAAGAGGAGAGAGAAATGTAAGTTTGAAAAGAAGTTTGAAAAAGAGAGGGAGAGTTGTCAGTTATGGGGAAGGCAGAAAAATTATAAAAAAAAATTTTTAAAAAAAGATTGAAAGGTGAAGAGTGGTGTGAAACAGAGGAGAGAGGAGAGAGGGAAAGATATTTTTGGGTAAAATAGGATATTGGTGGATAATAGGCTATATTACTTGCTAGATATTATATGGTGGATATTTGGTTAATATGAGAGATATTAATTTATTTTTGACAACTTCCCAAAAAAATACAATGGTTAATATACACAATTCAAAATTCATCACATAAGAATGGCAATTAATTCATTGAGTAAGATTAAGGACTAAGTCACATGCATAATTACTAGAATAAGAATTATCGGTTCGTCTAGCCAATCATGCAAGGAAAAATGATAAATCACACATAATCAATTAGAACAATTAATCAAACCAATTTCGGGTCAAAACTTCTCAATTGGTCTCTTGCTAGTGGCTCAGTAAATATATCGGCAATTTGATCTTCGGTATTGCAAAAAATTAACTTAATGTGACCCTTTTCTACGTGATCCCTAATAAAGTGGTGACGTATATCTATATGCTTAGTTCGAGAATGTTGAATCGGATTTTTAGATATGTTTATGCACTTGTATTATCACACATTATAGAAATGGAGTCATAAATCATACCAAAAGCGACAAGTTGTTGTCGTACCCACAATACTTGAGAACAACAATGAGCGGCGGCCAGTCCGGCCACATATTCACTTTCGGCCGTACAGAGAGCAACGGTGTTTTGCTTCTTCGAACCCCATGAAATGAGACACGGACCTAAGAAGGTAGCAAAACCCGAAGTGCTCTTTCGATCGACCATACACCCCGCATAGGCTGCGTCCGAGAAACCTATTAGATCAAATGGACAACTTAAGGGGTACCATAGATAAAGCTCTTGTGTTCCAACCAAATACCGAAAAATGCGTTTTACGGCTTTAAAATGAGATTCTTTGGGATTTGCTTGGAAACGAGTACACAAACAAACACTAAATAATATATCGGGACGACTTGCGGTTAAGTAAAGAAGTGAGCCTATCATAACTCTATACACCGATTCACTAACATTCTTACCACTTTCATCCCTGTCCAATTTGGACGATGATACCATCGGTGTAGTGTATGGCTTACCATTAGTCATCCCGAACTTAGTTAGTGATGAGGGTTGGTTGCCTGTCATTGGCCGCCCGCCAATCAGGGCCCCAAGGCGACCGAGCCCCAAGAAAGGGGAAGGATCTGTCCGGCTGCTTTTCCCATCAGTTACTGGAATCTCCAAGTGTAGCCCCAATTCCCCGGGCCGCCCGCCAAACGGGATAGACCAGGCCTGCCGCCTGCGTCCAGGGCATCTCCGCCTGAATGAAGCCAAAAGGGAACCAAGGACCCATCCGTCATTTTGCCTAAGGTAATTGAGAATGGAGGGATGGGAGGCCACCACTTGTCACTCTCCCATCCAACCATTCCTCTTTCTCTTCTCTCTCTTGTGGGAAGGTATAAATACCTCCCCATTTCCCACATGAGGGGGGTTGGATTTTTCTCTCTCTAGACTCTTACTCCTAAAAACGCCGCCTAGTTCCTCACGAGCTAGGTTCGTCAAGGCATTTCACGGACTGACTTAGGCATCGGAGAGGGTTTCCTCGGACAACCTCCGAGGCCCTGTGCGTTCATTGTGCAGGGAGCAGGCCATTTCCGCCGGGAAGGTCCGATCTAAGGAGTGGGAGGAAAGGGGAGACCAAGGGAAATCAAACGATCAGTTGTTCGCAATTAACCCGATTATACAGCCCGGATCCTAGGCCGGGCGAATTGTTTCCGTGACCGGAACAATTTGGCGCCGTCTGTGGGGAACTTACGGTTGTGCTCACGAGTTACCCACTAAAATCAACCACTCATAACCACAAAATTAAACACAACCATGCCAGAAATCGTTGATGACAGTGCAGGAGCGGTTCCGACGGTCCCTCCGGTGACCCCCCTGTACGGAATGCCGCTATTGGAGAGGGTCCCTCCTGCCACAACCCTTGGGGTTGAGGGAACCAATCCCTTTGGTGGACCCAACACTGCTGTGACACCCGAGCTGGGGGCACGCCCTGGACGTGCTCTTAATCTGACCCCAGCTCAGATGGCACAGGCAGCCGCGTTCTTCTCTGCGATGCTGGATCAGGAGTTCACACCTGAAGACCTGGTGGGCAGGGTCGCGTCGGCTCCTAGGCAGCCGTCCCCAGGCAGCAGGGACGAGGCCGGGGGCACGAGGCGGACCGCCGCCAGAAACGCTCAAAGAAAGGCAAGAAGAACAGCCCAAGTGTATACGCATGTGCAGAGGCGCATTACCACTGACAAACCAGGATCACCTGCCCAGCAGGCGGTCTCTATTCACACGACAGAATCGGCGTCTGGAAGGCAGGGAGGCTTATCTCAAGGACTACAGGAGCGCATGAGGCCCAGGGAGCCTGTATCAAAACGCCTAGGAGAGAGGCCAGGCGGAGTTTTTTCCAGGTTAACACCTGCGGCCAAGGAACAGTCAGCCCCCGGCTTATCGCAAAGCTTGCAATCCAGACTCAACCGAGGGCAACCGCTTGAATCCAGGTACCATCAGGGTGAAAATCTCTGTCACTCCCAGAGAAAGAGGCCCAGGCAGACCCTCTCGGGAACAGAGGACGAGGCAGCTAGCAGACCGCCACCGAGGCACCGCTCCCCCAGTACGAGGAAACCAACCCATAGACAATGGGAATCTCATGGTAACCAGTCTGGGGAAAGCAGGTCACGATTGGTAGGCAGGCCCACGAAAACCCCGTTGCACCCTGAGGTACAAGAGTACCCCATTCCAAAAATCAAAATGCCCACCATCAAATTTGACGGGACGACGGACCCTGAAGATCACCTGGCAGCCTTTGAGAGCCACATGGGAATGTATGATGTAGATGACGCCATCTGGTGCAAAGTTTTCCCTACCACCCTGGTAGAACTTGCGCAGGGGTGGTTCAGAGATCTCCGCCAGGGGTCAATCAGGTTCTTCCTAGAGTTAGCTGAGATCTTCCTTGAGCAGTATGCTGGAAATAAGAGAAGACGACTTACCCGTTTCGATCTCATGACCTTGAAACAAAAGAAGGGTGAGAGTGTGAGAGAATACATGAGGAGATTCGATCTATCCTACCAGCAGGTTAGGGAGATCGACGATTCCACCGCCGCCTACGCCCTGACGATCTCCCTACTTCCGGGGGAAATGAAAAAACAGATGATCAGGGCCCAGCCCGAAACCTTGGCCATGGCCAGGAAGATTGCTGAGGGGTTCATTCTGCAGGAGGAGTTCCACGGCCTGACGGACACCCCTGCAGGCCAAACAAAGCCTCAAGGGGGACCGCAGGGTGGAAGGGGCAGAGGTGAACCAGGAAAGCAGAAAGAGGAAGGAGACACTCCCAAGAAGGAGCGCCCAGTCTACCAACCCAGATTCGATAGTTACACCGCTCTGAACAAATCCAGGGCGGAAATCTTCGAACTGGAAAAAGAAACGGCCAAATGGAACCGTCCAAGCAAACCTCGCAGCCCAAAAGGCGACCCAAAGAAGTTCTGCACTTTCCACGACTGTATTGGCCACACCACTGAAGAGTGCCGTCACCTGAAAGATGAAATTGAGAAATTAATCAGAAACGGATGGCTGGCCAACTATGCAGCTAAAAACAAGACTCAGAAGGAAATGCCTGAGAAACCAGAGGGGTCTGTGCAGAACCGGATGATAATCCACGTGATTTCAGGGGGCGCTGAGGGCCAGCTCAGCCGAAGAAGTCAAAAAAGGCAAATGCGAGAGCTGAAAAACCAAATCTGCTACGCTGAGAAAGAAGGGAGCCCAAAAGGAGTGACACTAAGCATCACCCCTGATGATGCAGGGCGGGTGATATATCCGCACAGTGATCCTCTGGTGCTGTCCCTAGAAATCAGCAACCATATTGTACGAAGATGTATGGTAGACACAGGCGCATATACAAACCTTCTGTACAAGGATGCTTTCGAAAAAATGGGCCTGGAAAAAAGGCATCTGCGGCCCGCTCCCGGGTCCCTGTATGGATTCAGTGGGGCTGGCGTGCTGCCCATGGGCGTCATCGACTTACCCGTAACCTTCGGAGAGGGTTCCGCAGCCAGAAATGTCAGGGCAACTTTTGTCGTTGTAGACGCAAGGTCTGCCTATAATGCCCTGATTGGCAGGGCCACCCTGGATGAAATCGAGGCAGCAATCTCCATCAGAGCTCTCACCATTGCATATGTCACAGACTTCGGGCTGGAAGGAAAGATACGTGGGGACCAAGAGTCAGCTAGACAATGCTACTCCGTGGCCCTACAAGAACATGAGAAGGACAGGAAAGGAAAAAGAAAAGCTGACAGTTCCCCCTGCAGAGAAGGTGAAGTCCCAATTGAGCACCCGATGCCCGACCGCCTGGAGCCAGGAGGTGACAGTATGCTGGTGGACTTAGAACCAGGAAGGCAGGTCTTGGTAGGAACAGGCTTGGAGGAATCCTACCAGGCCGAACTAATCAAACTTCTGAGAGAAAACAAAGACGTGTTTGCCTACTCCGCAGACGAGATGCCCGGCGTTGATCCCTCATGCATCGTTCACAAGCTGAACGTAAGCACAGAGGCTCGCCCTGTAAAACAGAAGAAACGAAATATGTCTGCAGAAAAAGACGCAGCAATCAAGGAAGAGATCAGTAAGCTCCTGAAAGCAGACTTCATTGAAGTCTGCGACTACCCAGAATGGCTGGCAAATGTTGTTATGGTCAAAAAGTCGTCTGGAGCATGGAGAATGTGCGTCGACTTTACGAACCTGAATAAAGCCTGCCCGAAGGACTGCTATCCGCTCCCTCGGATCGATCAACTGGTAGACGCCACTAGTGGCTACACCATGCTAAGCTTCTTGGACGCTTTTTCAGGCTACCATCAAGTGTACTTATGGCAGCCAGACAGGGTGAAGTGCGCGTTCATCACCAGCTCGGGCACGTACATGTACAAGATGATGCCCTTCGGGCTCAAAAATGCGGGAGCTACGTACCAGCGTCTGGTTGATAAAGTGTTTGAGAAGCAGAAAGGTAGAAACATCGAGGCTTATGTTGACGATGCCATCGTAAAAAGCAGGGAAGACAAGGAACACCTGACAGACTTGCAGGAAACCTTCAGTTCTCTGCGCGCCTACAAAATGAAACTGAATCCGAAAAAGTGCACGTTTGGAGTCCGCTCCGGAAAATTTCTAGGTTTTCTGGTCAGTTCTCGGGGTATTGATGCCAACCCTGAAAAAGTTCAGGCGGTCTTAGACCTTCCTGAACCCAAAACCATCAGGGACATCCAGCGCCTGACGGGACGAATGGCCGCCTTGGCGCGATTTATTGCCCGATCAGCAGACAGAGCCACTCCTTTTTTCAAAATTCTGAAAGGAAACAAACAGTTCAAATGGGAAAGCGAGCAGAGAGAAGCCTTTGAGCAACTGAAAGACCATCTTAAGAGTCTCCCTACCCTGGCAAGACCAGTAGCAGGAGAGAAACTTTTTCTCTACATCGCGGTAACTAACATAACTGTCAGCGCAGTCATCCTGCGGGAAGAAGCAAGCACCCAGCAGCCTATATATTTTGTGAGTCATGCGCTGGGGGTAGCTGAGAAGAATTATCCCATGGTTGAGAAGGCTGCCTACGCGGTCATAATTGCAGCCCGGAAGCTCAGACCTTATTTTGACGCGCATCCAGTCATTGTCCTCACCGATCAACCCCTGGAAAAGGTGTTGGAAAAATTCGAAAAATCGGGAAGGTTGTTAAAATGGGCAATTGAGCTGAGCGGGCTGGGTATATCTTACCAGCCAAGAACAGCCATCAAGGCCCAAGCCTTGGCAGACTTTTTGGCTGAGTGCTCCCATTCAGGGGAAGAGGAAGCCCCTGCCCAGGAGTGGGTCGTGCACACTGATGGGTCCTCCACGGCCAGCGGCGCAGGCGCAGGCGTAATATTAACCAGCCCAGAGGGAGCCGACTTCGAGCATGCTCTCAGGTTCATCTTCCCAGCATCAAACAATGAGGCAGAGTACGAAGCAGTACTCGCAGGCGTCAGGTTAGCTAAGGCTGCAGGGGCGGAACGAATTATCTTGGCGACAGATTCCCAACTCATCGCCAACCAGATTAATGGGGAGTACGAAGCCAGAGACCAAACAATGGCCTCATACCTAGAAATGGTAAAAAGAGAACTATCCAGCCTGAAATCATACGAGATCAAGCAAATTCCCCGATCCCAGAACAACAGAGCAGACGCCCTGTCAAAACTGGCAAGCTCCAGTCTGCAGGACATCCGGAGGTCGGTATGGGTGGACGTTTTACACGAAAGGTCTACTGATCCTGGTCAAGAGATTAATACCATGGAAGAAGAGCCAGAAAGTTGGATGACCCCTTTCGTCCAATATAAGAGGCACGGTACCCTACCCCCAGACCCATTGCAAAGAAGGAAGGTACAGGCTAAAGCAGCCTGGTTCATATTCGTTAATGGAGAACTCTACAAAAAATCCTTTACTCATCCCCTGCTTAAATGCCTACGGGCGGATCAGGCCGTTGAAGTGTTGGATGATATCCATTCAGGAATTTGTGGACATCACATCGGCGGGAGGTCGCTGGCCCACAAGGCCCTCAGGGCAGGCTACTACTGGCCTACCATGCTGGCAGATGCCAGGAGCCTGGCCCAGAAATGCAGAAAATGTCAACTCTTCGCCCCGTCGATCCATGCCCCGGCCCAGGAGCTCAGGCCAATCCTATCTCCCATTCCCTTTGCTCGATGGGGGATGGACATTCTAGGGCCCTTCACAGTGGCCACAGGGGGCAGAAAATTTTTGATAGTCGCCATAGACTACTTCACCAAATGGGTGGAGGCTGAAGCAGTACCCAACATCACTGAGCCGGCTGTCCGAAAGGTAATCTGGCGGAATGTCATTACCCGGTTCGGTGTACCGAAGATGCTAGTGTTCGACCACGGCAGGCAGTTCGATAATGACCCACTAAGGATCTGGCTAGAAAGCCATAACATCTCAGTCGCCTACTCAGCGGTCTGTCACCCTCAAACCAATGGGCAGGCAGAAGCAGCCAACAAACAGATTCTGAATGGCCTGAAGAAAATGGTGGATGACTGCAAGGGTAGGTGGGCTGATGAACTCCCCAGCATACTCTGGTCCATCCGAACTACCAGGAAGGAGTCTACGGGCCAGACCCCATTTGGCTTGGTGTACGGAGCAGAGGCTTTATTGCCGATTGAGACAAGGATTCCCTCTCTGCGTTCCCAACTATACAACCAAGCTGAGAATGAGGCCGTGATGGTCGAGGCCCTGGACCTGGTAAGTGAGCTAAGAGAGGAAGTTGGTACAAATATCGCTGCCTACCAGCAGCGAATGAGGAAGGCCTTCAATAGCAAAGTCCGGCAGAGGAGCTTTCAGGTGGGCGAGCTAGTCCTAAGAAAAACACAGGCAACTGGAAAATCGAGAGAGCATGGGAAACTTAGTGCCAATTGGGAGGGCCCATACCAAGTAACTCAGGTTTTGGGTCCAGGCACGTACAAGATATCCGATCTAGAGGGACAGGAGCTGAACGCTCATTGGAATGCAGATACACTAAAGAAATATTACGTCTAAGCAAGAGTGTAGGCAATTTTTACTTTTACTAGAGTAAAAAGGCGGAGGACGATCAGAAATGTCGACGACTCCGACCACCCCTGTGTCAAGAAGAAAAATTTAAGAGAAATGAGAAAATGCAGGTTTATACTCGTTGCCTGTTCACACTCGCGTCTTTCACACACAAACGAGCAGGGGGCAATAGGGGGAGGCCCCCCTGTTACCAAAATGGGGAAAAGTGAACCCCCCAACGCAAACCAAAGAAAGCTACCCTGCTTACCTCTGGGCAGGCAGGGCGCAGGCCCCCTGGACTTTGAATGAAAAGCCAGGGACAGGCCAGGCTAACAAGGACTGAGGGCAGGCCCCCCAACCTTGTATAAAAAACGCAAAGGCCACCCTGCTTACCTCTGGGCAGGCAGGGGGCAGGCCCCCTGGACTTTGAACGAAAAGCCAGGGACAGGCCAGGCTAACAAGGACTGGGGGCAGGCCCCCCAACCTTGTATAAAAAACGCAAAGGCCACCCTGCTTACCTCTGGGCAGGCAGGGGGCAGGCCCCCTGGACTTTGAACGAAAAGCCAGGGACAGGCCAGGCTAACAAGAACTGGGGGCAGGCCCCCCAACCTTGTATAAAAAACACAAAAGCCACCCTGCTTACCTCTGGGCAGGCAGGGGGCAGGCCCCCTGGACTTTGAACGAAAAGCCAGGGACAGGCCAGGCTAACAAGGACTGGGGGCAGGCCCCCCAACCTTGTATAAAAAACGCAAAGGCCACCCTGCTTACCTCTGGGCAGGCAGGGGGCAGGCCCCCTGGACTTTGAACGAAAAGCCAGGGACAGGCCAGGCTAACAAGAACTGGGGGCAGGCCCCCCAACCTTGTATAAAAAACGCAAAGGCCACCCTGCTTACCTCTGGGCAGGCAGGGCGCAGGCCCCCTGGACTTTGAATGAAAAGCCAGGGACAGGCCAGGCTAACAAGAACTGGGGGCAGGCCCCCCAACCTTGTATAAAAAACACAAAAGCCACCCTGCTTACCTCTGGGCAGGCAGGGGGCAGGCTCCCTGGATTTCAAACAAAAACCAGGGACAGGCCAAGCAGATAAAAACCCTCCTACCTACGGGCGGATAGGTCGCAAGTCAAACTCATGAAGAATCAAAATGCACAAAAGCAAACAGAATTCACATATAGAAGAAAAAGCAGCGTCAAGGAAACACAAGACATAAGTTTTCAAAGTTTTCAAGACAAACAGTTACAACCAAGAGTACGGCAGCCGGCCACCAAAGGGCTCGGAGCGCAAAGAAGTAAGGAAATTAAAGCGTTGGCACAGGCGCAGCAGGGGACGAGCAAGAGCCCTCTGAGGAAGACTGCCCTCCATGTTAAGCAGGGGGAGCGTCTGGGCCAGAAGCCTCTCCCTCAGACAGCCTACGCATTTGAGCTTCATCCTTAGCTGTGTAAAGGGTCCGGAAAGCATCTTCGTCAAAACCCGGGAACATCTCCCTGACAGCCTCCATCACAACCTTCAAACAGGAATTGGCACCATTAACGAAGCCCGCCGACACCGCCATTTCCACCTCCTGGAGAATCTCACTCCTCTCTTTCTCCCAGTCCTTGGTCTTCGTCGCCAGATCCTCGGTCTTCGCCGCCAAATCGCCAAGGGCCGTCTGCAGATCAGAGTTTGCCTTGGAAAGGCGATCACCAAGGTCAACAACGCTCTTCTTAGCATGGTCCAGTTCAGCCAAAGCTTTTCTGGCCCGCTCCAGTTCAGCAAAGGCCTGCCGTGCTCTCTTGGACTCCTCTCCCAGGCGAGACACCTCCCGTGTAGCTTTCTCGCTCTCAAGCTTCCAATGGATAGCCCGACCACCGGCCTCTTCTAGCTCAATCTCCTTTTTCGCCAACTGATCCTTCAGGCTGGCAATGAGAGCAACGTCTCTCTCAACTGCAGAAAGGCGGTCTGGGTTGGCTAGTTCCTCATCACTCAGGCGACCAAGGGCAGCCAGCTCCGCGGAAGCCTGCATGATTCGGGAGGTGCGCTTAATATACTGGGTCACTTGACTGGCAGCGGACTTAACGGTCTTGAGAAGATGGTCAGTCAAAACCGCCCCTAAGTCGGAGAGCAGGGCAGAAATATCTTGGCTGTCGCCCGCATTATAGTGGAACTCAACGTTCTCCTCAGAGAAAAGGGTGGCGGGAATCTCCGGAGCAAGACGCTTGGGTTCAGGCGTGGCAGTCTCCAAATCCACCACCTGGTCAGCATTAGGGGCCTCCCGACTCCTCTTTCTGATCAGTGCTCGGGGGGTGCTCTCCCCAGTCTCCTCGGAACCTGCGGCCCGCGACTGCGGGGGGATCTGAATCCCTGCTGAAAGGCCCTCTTGCCTGCCAACAGGCGATGGAGTAGCCTCGAAAGCGATCGCCCTCACCGCTGGCAAAGGAGTAGCCTCAGAAACCGCCGTCTTGGCAGGCGTAACACGAGGAGGAGGGGGAAGCCTCGGCCTACTGAATGACAGGCCCTTCAAATGCTTCATCAGATTCTTCTCGCCTCTCTTAAAACCAGGGGGAAGAGAAGGGCGACTTTGGATGACAGTGAGGTTCTCGTCCAGGCCCAGGCGTCTCACCTCCCCCTTTTTCCAGATAAAAGTGGCAAGAGCTGCAAAGCAAACAAACAGGCCGTCAAGGCATTTCCAAAATACACAAAAGAGTAAGAAGGAATCACCAGCACTCCTGAACTACCTTTATCCAGACCCGGATTCATGCCCAGCCGAGTCAGATAATTGTCAGTCGCTAAAAGCTCCGCATGAGGGAGCCATAAGGTGGGGCCGTACACCCCATACTTGTTAGTATGGCCTGCAAAGTAGGCCGTCAACTCCTTCTCCTTCTCACTCAACTTAACCTCCAAGGCCTTCCCACCCACGCCAGGGTGGTACTCCTCAGGAGTCTCCATCCTGGTATGGACGTGGTTTCTGAAGTGACGAGGAATCCTCCACCCATGGGTGCTGTGTATATAAATGAAGTTGTTCTTCCAATCCCTCAAGCTGTCCATACCAGGCCACACCAAACAATGTCCTTTCTGCCTCAAGAGGGACCAATAACCAGGGGAGCCCGCACTCCCAGATGAAACCATCTGCAAGCCCACCATGAACCGCAGGGCGTCGATGGAAGGCTCCATGTGGTGAAAAAGGCAGGTCCATACATATGAAATCAGCGCCCTGACAGCTGTGGCTGTCAGCTGCGCGACGGCGACGTTCATACGCCTGAAAATCTCCTCTAAAGCAGGATGTAGGGGGAAACGAAGGCCAAACTCTAAGCATTTGTGATAAACCGCTATGCACCCATCCGGGGGGTTGCATACGGTATCTTTTTCGCCGGGGACAACAACTGTGTACCCCTCCCCGAAGTTATAGAGCCGCTCAATCACAACGGCGGCGTTCTTGGCAAGGATAATCTCCCGATTTTTCAGGTCAGGGAAAGTACTCAGAGGGATGCGGTATTTAGCCTTGTCTAAATAGTAAACCCTCCCCTTTTCCCGACGAACGAGGGGGCCGGAAGTTCTGGAAAGGTCAATTTCCAACGCCCCGTCGTCTGAATCAACAGCATCATACGAGGGGGGGTCAGGAGAATTGCCACCCCCACTTCCCGACGAACGCTCATCCTCAAGGCCAACCTCCCTAGAGGAGGAGGCGAAGTCCATCCCTTCTCCCCTCTTTGATGGGCCAGTGAAGGGCAAAATCCTCTCTCGGGTTCCAGACATGATTACTCTAAAAAGATGCGGAAAAAAGGAAATCGAAGAGAAAAAGAGAGTGGAGGATGAAAGTCTGACCTAAGATCGCCTGACAACGCGCCGCAAGCCCGAGGAGAGGAGTCTCAGAGAAATGAAGATGCAAGGAAAAATACGATTCGTCAATACTCCAAGGTTTTTGACAAAAAAGAAAGAATGAGAGATGTCAAAAGAGAAGAAAGATTGGAAAAGATGAGAGTGATGGATAGTGGATCATTCTTATAGAGGAAGGCATGGCAAGAGTCACTCGACCCTTCAAAATTCGCCCAAAGGCTGCGGTCCACGTGTCACTTCTGGGAAGGGTTGCCCTAGGCAGCTTCCCAAGGAAAAGAATGATAGCAAATGAATAAATATTAATAAACCCATATTAAAAATTCAAAAACACAAAATATCCATTTCATTGAAAATACCGCAAGCGGAAGATACATCATAAGGCATACATGAAAGGAAAATTACACAAGGCGTGGAAAAATTCCAGCCTGACAGAAATTAAAGGCCCTACCACGCAGGCCTAATCATCCCCCAAATCTGGAGAGTAATCTCCAGGACTGCCTGGGCTCCCGAGAGTCGAACCCCAATCCCAACTTGGGGAATCCAGAAAGGGGTCAGTTGCAGCCCCATCCTCGCCCCTGTCACTCAGGCAGCCGAGGCCTTCACTGTCGTCGGAGTCACGGCTGCTGTCTTCCCAATCCCTTCCAAAAGGGACGGCTCGAGAATCGTCGCAAGTACGACAGCCTGTTTTCTTTACAGGCGAAGAAGGGCCCGACTCCAGGGAAGAGTCAGTACCGGAGTTAGGGCCAAATTGTTCAGGGTGCAGCCATGGAAAACACTCATGGCACCCCCTGTCATAGCAGCCCCCTCCCTGGGGGCAACGCCTAAATCTAGGCACGGTAGGAGGAGAGGACCTCCTAGGGCGCTTGCCCATCCTGACAGAGGCCTTCCCTCCCCTCCGGCGAAGGCGAAGTCGGGAGCAACGGCTCCGGCGGACAGTTAAATAAGCAGCTCGTGCATATCTGAGTCGCCAAAAACCTCTGAAGATAAAGGAAACGTGTTTGACTCCGCGGCGGACAATACTTTTCTTAATCCAAGCCATGTTTAAGATGAAGAAAATGTAAAGATTGAGGGTGGAATGAAGCACAAAGTAATCAGGGAGGCTAAAGGTTTTATACTAAGGAAAATATCGCATTAATGACACCCCAACCACCTCTGCGAAGGAGAAAGCCAATCAGCGAAGCGGCACGCTGCCCAAAAATTCTCTATGCAGAGGAAGGTAATCATAACAAAGGACGCTTGAACTCCCTGCGTGCCCAGAGAAGTTAAAGCATGTTCCCTCGGGAACATGCGACGCATTAAATGCAAGAACCCAAAGAGGCAACCTCCCGCTGTCCTGGGGAAATACACCGCCTGCCGAGCTGGAACCCCGTTCCTCCTCAGCCAGCGAGGGCCAATTGATGAGGGTTGGTTGCCTGTCATTGGCCGCCCGCCAATCAGGGCCCCAAGGCGACCGAGCCCCAAGAAAGGGGAAGGATCTGTCCGGCTGCTTTTCCCATCAGTTACTGGAATCTCCAAGTGTAGCCCCAATTCCCCGGGCCGCCCGCCAAACGGGATAGACCAGGCCTGCCGCCTGCGTCCAGGGCATCTCCGCCTGAATGAAGCCAAAAGGGAACCAAGGACCCATCCGTCATTTTGCCTAAGGTAATTGAGAATGGAGGGATGGGAGGCCACCACTTGTCACTCTCCCATCCAACCATTCCTCTTTCTCTTCTCTCTCTTGTGGGAAGGTATAAATACCTCCCCATTTCCCACATGAGGGGGGTTGGATTTTTCTCTCTCTAGACTCTTACTCCTAAAAACGCCGCCTAGTTCCTCACGAGCTAGGTTCGTCAAGGCATTTCACGGACTGACTTAGGCATCGGAGAGGGTTTCCTCGGACAACCTCCGAGGCCCTGTGCGTTCATTGTGCAGGGAGCAGGCCATTTCCGCCGGGAAGGTCCGATCTAAGGAGTGGGAGGAAAGGGGAGACCAAGGGAAATCAAACGATCAGTTGTTCGCAATTAACCCGATTATACAGCCCGGATCCTAGGCCGGGCGAATTGTTTCCGTGACCGGAACAGTTAGCATCTCCTTGATGTACTTTTGTTGGTGAATCATGATTCCTTCCTTCGATTGCTTGATTTGAAGACCAAGAAAGAATCCGAGTTTACCCATCATACTCATCTCAAACTTCAATTTCATTAGATTAGAAAAATAAAGAATAAGGAGTTCACTAGTTGCTCCAAATATGATGTCATTGACATATACCTAGACAACCAACAGTCCATCCGACTGTGACTTTATAAATAATGTCTTATCCACCGAACCTCTACGAAAATCATTTTCAAGCAAAAATTTTGACAAGCAATCGTACCCAGCTCTCGGGGCTTGTTTTAAACCATAAAGTGCTTTGTCAAGTTTAAAGACATGTTCGGGATAATCATTATCTATAAAACCTGAAGATTGCTTCACAAAGACATCTTCCTCTAAATAACCATTTAGGAAAGCGGTTTTTACATCCATTTGAAAAAGTTTGATTCCTTTGTGATCTGCAAAAGCTATTAGAATCCTTATGGCCTCAAGTCTAGCTACCGGTGCATAGGTTTCATCATAGTCGATACCTTCTTGTTGATTATAACCTTGCACCACTAGTCAAGCGTTGTTCCTTACGATTTCACCGGAATCGTCTAGCTTATTGCGAAAGACCCATCTAGTACCAATGACGGTACGATTAGAAGGCCTAGGGACAAGATGCCATACCTCATTCCTCTTGAATTGAACAAGCTCTTCTTGCATTTCTATCAACCAGTCGGCATCACTCAGAGCGACTGTGACATTGGGCGGTTCGATTTGAGAAACGAAAGCGTTGCAAGTGTAGAAATTGTTGAGGGATGATCTTCTCTTTACTCCATATTTCAAGTCACTAGTCAGATTTGAGAGGCGGTGTGAGCTTTGATGCTTCCACTTCCTTGGAATGAAAGTATCTTCCCCCTCGACTGTAACAGTCCTTTCGACTGTTGCTTCTTGGCTGGGAGTCGATGCTTGAGCAGATTCTAAGGACGCCCATGGTCCTTGGGCATTAGCTGTTGTTTCACCATTATCTCCTTAAAGGTCACTTTCAGGAGGATCATTAATTCTCCCTGAACTCGTGCTTTCGTCATCAGGGAACAGTCTGGCAGACTGTTGCTCAGCAGCTCCGTTTAGCTCATTTTCAAGTGTGTGTTCTTTTCGAGCAAGGCCTGGCCTATTTCGAATTCTTCATCTTCTTCATCATCATGTTGTATCTGCTCAAAAAGACTAGATTCATCAAATATGACATGTACACTTTCTTCGATCATCATGGTTCTTTTGTTATAAACCTTGTAAGCTTTTCTATGATCGACATACCCTATGAACACGGCTTCATCACTACATGGTCAAATTTTTCTAAGTTATTTTTAGCATTATTATGCACAAAATAATTGCTTCCAATGCATCTAAAATAGGAAATATTCGATTTTCTACCACGTAGTAACTCATAGGGAGTCTTATTTATTATACTTCTAACCATGACTCTATTATGAATGTAGCAAGCGGTGTTTACTGCTTCGGCCCAAAAGTTTCTGGGTAGCTTACTACATAACAAAATAGTTCTAGCCATGCTTTCAAGAGTTCTATTCATGCGTTCTCGACGCCATTTTTTTGAGGTGTCCTAGGGGCCGAAAAGTTGTGATCTACTCCATTATCATCACAATAAGCACCAAAAGATGAGTTCTCAAATTCGGTTCCATGGTCGGTTCTAATTGACACAAGTTTTAGATCAAGTTTGTTTTGAACCCTTTTTAACCATATTAGAAATTCATCAAATGCTTCATCTTTGGAACTTAGAAATAATGCCCATACAAATCTAGAGTAATCATCAACAATCACCAATACATAGCGACTTCCACCTCAACTACGAACTCTCATAGGACCACACAAATCAATATGCAGCAGTTGTCGTGGTCGTGACGTGCTGACTATCTTTTTGGATTTAAAGAAGCTTCTAACATGTTTGCATTTAGCACATTGATCACACATTTTATCAAATTCAAACTTCATGTTACGGAAACCATCAACAAGATCTAGTCTTCTAAGTGTATTAAGAGTTTTAGCACTAACATGTCCAAATCTTTTATGCCATAACCACGGGTCATTTTTCATTACGCTCATGCAAGACATAGTTTGACCATTTAAAGTATTCAAGTTGGTTAAATAGACATCTTTGACACGTCTACCTTCAAGAACAACTTCACGGGTAGTGGCATTCAAAATACGACACTAACTAGTACTAAACTCAACCAAATTACCACGGTCACATAATTGAGAGATACTTAGAAGATTATGTTTCAAACTTTTGACAAGCCGCACATTGTTGACACAAACCAATGAAAACTTACCAACCTTTCCAAGTCCTATGACTTCACTTTTTTTGTTGTCTCCAAAAGTTACCGTGCCATCATCATACGCTTCTAGTGAGAGGATTGGCTTCTATCACCCGTCATGTGACGAGAGCATCCACTATCAAGATACCATTCACGGCGTCCCCTCACCAAGCCCTACACGAAATTAAGAGGAGAGTTTTAGGATCCCAGACGGATTTGAGTCCCTTAGTTAAAGCATCCTTAATTAATTCCCTTTGTTCCCATGTCTTGTTAGTTACTTTAATACCACGATCAATACTTTGATCCCTTTTCTCACAAGCATTGAGAAAATGACCGGTTTTACCACAATGATGACAAATGATGTACTCGGGAAGTGCTACATATTTTCTTTTCCTAAAGGCCCTTTTAGTGGGGTTGGAGTTGTGAATTTTACAGTCATGATGTCTATTCCATTTGAACCCAAGCCCCTCTTTTTCACGACACAAGTTGTCTTGATTTGTAAGAAAATTTAGCACATTTTGACTTCTTTCCCAAGTTTTATGGACTCTTCTAGCTTCAACAAGTTCATTAATAGTGTCTTAAATAGAGAGAGTGAGACTCTCATTTTCCTTTATTTTTTGTTTGAGCAATTGTTCGGATGTGATACACTTAGCTTCAAATTGACGCAAACTCTTGTCTCTTTGTTCAATTAAGCATTTAAGGTTGAGATTACACTCCTCCAAGCAGAAAATTCTAGCACTTGAAGATCTAGACTCTAGAGTACCATTACTAACAAGTTTCTTTTGGAGTTTCCTCAACTCTTCTTTAGTCACATCGAAATTGACCTTGAGACGTTCATTCTCTTTGGCCAATTCAGTAGTTTGGGGGTTAGGAGACTCATCGGGAACATTAGGTTGGGTTCTGACAAATTTCAGATCAAGCAACTCTTTGGACAAATCTTTGTTGACCTTTCTCAAATTTTTCAGCTCATTTTTAACATCAGTAACAGTCACAATGTCTGTTGCTTTAAGTATTTCTTTAAGTTGGACATTCACAATAGCAATTTCCTCAATTTCTTCTTGCATGGCAAGAGACCTTTTAGTTTGAGAACGACACTTATCAAAAAGACTATCACGCAACTTGCAAACTTTTTCTGTGGAGTAAGTTCTAACTTTAGCCTTAAGTCTTTGTACCTCATTATCGGAGTCAGAATTTGAGTCATCGAGATTGGCCATGAGACAACTAAGATGTTCAAATTTGGAGTTATTGACCTTAGTAGTGACACACACATTAGCATCTAACTCCTCATCCTTGGGTTCGTCGTCTTCTTCCGAATCGGACATTCCCCAAATAGCGGACATGACCTTACTTTTATATTCCCTTTTAGCGTTATCACGTTTATCTTTAGAGTGAATATCATTCCATTTAGGACATTATTCTTTGATTTAATGAGTTTTATCACCAAATTTAAAACATCCTATGGTTGAGCTAGGTTGTTTCTTATGGAATCGTTTCTTATTGAAATTGTTGTTAAACTTACGATTTCCTTGGCCATTTACCATACCAACAATGTTCCTAATGAACATGGCAAATCCGGCCTCCTCGTCCTCATCCTCATCACTTGAGGCGGACTTGAGAGCAAGACTCTTTCCCCGTTGGTTATCACTAGAACGCTTCACGAGGTTTAGCTCGTGAGCCATAAGTGATCCCATTAGTTCATGAAGAGTCAAGGCGGATAAATCTTTAGCTTCCTCTATGGTCGTGACATTTGGTTGCCATTTATCGGTTAGACTACGAAGAATTTTTTGAATGATGTCTTCAGACTCGAATTCCCTTCCTATACTTTTAAGCTCATTAATGATACAAAAAAACGACTCGATAAGCTATATATGGACTCATCTTTTGACATGTGAAACAATTCATATTGTTGCATGAGAAGGTCAATACGGCGTTTTTTTTTACTTGAGACGTACCCTCATAACCAAGCATGAGGGAGTCCCAAATCTCCTTAGCCGTAGGACATCCACTTATACGACTCACTTCCTCCTCACTGACACACCTTTGAAGTATTGACATAGTCTTAGAATTTTTCTCACAATTTTAAAGTCATCTTCATCATATTTAGACTCATCGCTAAGTTTAGTAGACTTACCATCGGCACTAGACACTTTGATTTCAATTGGACCCTCTTTAATAATTTTCCTAACATTGATAATCGATACTTTTGATATAGTGTTCCATTTTCAGCTTCCACCAACCAAAATTCTCACTGTAAAGACCGGGATCTTGGAGTGTTTAGCAGAATCCATATCTAGGAATCAAACTCTAGGTAGTTAGCCTTTAAAAGAGTACGAGGCTCTGATACCAATTGAAGAGTTTATGGATCCCTAAGTACCTAAGAGGGGGAAGGGTGAATTAGGTACCTTTTAAAAAATTCAACTTAATCTTTATTGATTAAAGCGAGTTGAATCAAAGTAGAAGACGAATATGTAAAGAAGTACTAGACTTAAAATACAACGGACAGTCAGACTGTTACGCTTTGTCTTAGCAAGGAGTACGGCTACAGTATGAGCGACTATTGTCAGACTGTATTCGATTCGCTTAGCAGAATGAGAAGCTACAGACGAATGTCACAGTATAGGTGACTGTTGCATGAAATGAAATAGCACAACTAAAACTAAGTTTGAAGCTTGAGCAAATAAAAGAAAAACAAAATAACATGCTTTTATCGAAAGATGTAGCGGAAAAAATAAAGAACACGATATTTTTGAATTGGTTCGGCCAACACTCTAAGGGCCTACGTCCAATTCTTTTCTTATTGCTTTTCTTTAGAAATCTACACCGAAATCAAAAGACCCTTACAATGAAAAGCGACCCATAACCTACTCCGGTTGTGATTTGAGTTTACAAGACTACTCTGTCTCTAACTCACCAATGACCTACTCCGGTCACGACCAATAGCCTACTCCGGCTACGACTCTTAATAACTTAGAAAGTTACAAAGATTACAATTGAAAACCAAGTTAGACAAGAGTGTGTGTGTGATTCTGTGTGACAGTGCGTTCGACTGTGACTTTGAAATTACTAAAGACTTTCTCTTTTGAAAATACTTTGCAAAATGCTTTTAAGATAAAAACCTTTGAAAACAAAATGCAATAAATGAAGTTTTAGTTTGAAAGCCTTGAGAAATAAATGAGGCAAATGAGTTTCTTTTATAGTAGATGTGGAAATGGGTAAAAGAATGTGCCTCATTGAAAAATTCAAAGATTAAAAGGAAACATTTGACTTTGTTAAAAAAGAAAGCTTTTTCAAAAATAAAGGGAAGCATGCTTAAGGTTTACCAAAACTGAAGGAAAGGTGTTTACTTGAAAGTTGATACTTGAAAGAGGAAACATTTCAAGTAAAGTGAAGAACCATTTTTGGAAAACCTTGGAGAAGAGGTGCATTATTTTACAAGAAATCAAACCATCCCTTTTTATTAAAGAAATAAGATTTTTTTTCAAAGTCAATTTAAATTTGTAAAAAGATTTTTCTGAAGATTTAACTTTTGAAATCAAAATCTTTTTGAATCATTAAGAGTTGACGAACGATGTAATAGTCAGTCCGACTGTTACATACTGTTGTACCGAAAAATACACACTTTGCCATTCTTAGTGACTATGGAGTTAGACTCGATTCTATTCTCTTCACTTGTATTTCTTGATCTTTATCTTGGGTAGCTTTGACTTGTCTTGATATCATCATTCTTGAATTAGCACATTTGATAATTATCGCACTAATGACAATTAACCTATTAAGATAAAACTAGAAGACAAGTTAAATATGCATTGTCATCACCAACAAACCCAACAATTACCGACTGCAACATTCCAGAAACTAGTCCACAAGATTGGAATGCGTCGCCTCAAGGATTTAGGTATCTTAAATGTTTTGATAGTAACATCATTGATGATTGGAATTATTACGGTGTACTCTTTTTCCTTCATCAAGGTTTTTTTTCCACTGGGTTTTCATGGTCAAAGTTTTAATGAGGCGTCTGAGTATGTTCAATACATACTCCGTATTAAGTTTTAGATTTAATCATTGCCTCTATTGAAAGTTGTAATGGTAGACACATTTTCGGACTATTTATAAATACTTATCGTAAGGATATCTAGGGTAAATATTTCTTTACATATGTATTGTGATGTCTTTATATGTGTAACCCTATATATAAGAAGGCATAGGTTGTACTCCCTCTCATCCATTCAATCCTTTACACGGGGGATTTCACAAATTTTAAGAAAAGTGGTAAAAGTAATGGTATTATTGGTAAATCAAATGATTTTATGGGTCCACCCAACTTAAAAGTATGGAAAAAAAATAGTAGCATTTTATGTAATAGAGTAAGGTAGAAGGATTATAAGGTAAAGTGTTTTGCCAAAAAGGGAATGTAAAGAATTGATTGGATTGTTCATTTATAGTAAGTGTAAAGAATTGAATGGATGGGAGGGAGTATGTCAATATACACATTGAATAAAACTTTTACCTTTTCATCATAGAGACAAGATTATATAGTAAAAGATAAAAAAATGAAAACATACAAAATAAAAGAAAATAAAATCATTTCCAATTTTTATAAAAAAAAAACAAAAATGATATTCTCTTACTAAGAATAGAGATATTTTTTTAAGAATAAAATATACAGAGTATATTTATGCATAAAGGCCTACGACAATTTTTTCTCTAAAATTAGAGGAAGAACACATATTCCTCATACTTAGATAATGAACCATGAACATCTATAAAACCATCCCCATCCAGGGGGATGACTTAGGTGATGAGGTTTGGGGGGTCACCCTAATGAAGGATTAAGAATTAACTTTCCCAAGGTTTAGTGTGACCTTCTCCCTTGGAGAGTCATGTGATGACCCTCTCCCTTTGTGGATGACCTCTTGTGGGACTCCACCTTCCAACTATTTTAATCTTCAACTGTCAACAATCCTCCCCTGTGGGACCCCCTTTGTCAATTATCTACCTTCTACTTTTTGTCAGCAATTCTTTTTACTCCAACGTCTCAATTTACGTCTCAAATTATGATAACATTCCCAATTATCCAACCCATGTCGGCCTAAAAAATGACCTCATTGAACATATTTGGATGAACTTTCGCGACTAAAATACGTTAATGTTATTTATAGTTCCGAAATATTTTAATTAACCTTCTTATTTAATGTTATGCATTCTGTTAAAGTTGTATTTTTTTTTTAATCAATGTATGCAGATCTCATATATCATTGAAATCGCTACCCGTTTATCTTTTTTTTTGGTAAAATGTGAGTATATTGCCAAAAAAACAATGAGTACATTTACATCCAAGGAATTTCATTTCCTGACTTTTACTACGCAACTAACTACAAATTACACAAGATACAGCCCATGTTAGCAGCTCCAGTGAATCAAATCATTGCATTCTTTCTCATGGCTCTTGCTGTGACTTCTTTCTTTATCCATCCAGCCACTTCTTCCGGTCTCAATATCTTCAATTCATACCAGACTTCATTTCTTTGCCTCCAGACATGATAGTAGTAAGCATTCAGTACCATTGCATCTGTTTTCCAGCGAGTATTATCGTGAATTGCATCAGCCAACATCTACATAGTTCGAGTAGCGCTATACCATGTTACGATTTCAGCCTCAATCCTGCTGCTGTGCACGCACTCCTCAAATATTTGCTCAATAGTTTCCTCTTCCTGACCGCATAGACAGCAGGTATTATCATCCATGTATCCAAATTTGGCTAGCTTTTCTTTAGTATTCATACCTTTATTCAATGTCATCCAAGTGATTAGAAAATGCTTTGGGATGTTCCAATTATTCCATACCACTTTGGCCCAGTTTTTCTCATTTCGTTTACTCCTCAACAGGCTACCCGTTTATCAGTTGTAATAATTTAATTATAATCGTAATTTTTTTGAAAAAAAAAATTGATTGTACATTTTTAATAAATTTCTACATTAAAAAATAATAATGTTGCTATACAATGTTTTTAATAATAAATATATGTAAATATATTGGTATGGACATGACGTAGGTCCACCCCAACGCGGCCACGCGCGGGTTTGGGTAGGCGAATGCATCTCCATATGAGAATGGATCGAATTGAAATTTAAGTCGAAATGGAGTCGTCACCGAACTTTGTGAGAGTTCGGGCCCATTCGAGCCCACTCTATATCGCTATGGACCGTACACAAAGTATGGCCCATTTCGGTTTTAGAGTTTATTGGGCTCGTCCCTTTGCATTGCGATACCGATACCGTCACTACCGGTTATCGTGTATAGAATGACTCTCGTGCGCCAACGGTTTTGGGCATCCGGAAACCGAGGTTCTGAGTAAGGGGTGAGGGTACGTGTTGGGAAGCCCACAAAGGACACCCAACCCCGCCCGCACTTAGCGGCCTCTACTAAGACATCGTTTGACTTTCTAATATGCGCGTTAGTAATCCGGTAAAATGATATGCAAACAACGTTTTACGAGATATAAAAATTGAATGGGTTGCTACGTCATTTTAATGCATCCAAATTATTGTCGAGGTGATTTAGCATGCGATGGTTGATTTATAAACGGTAAAACACGAATAAATAAAAACAAGGCAACATAAATCGGTTACAAGTTACACGGGCGGAAATACAACCCGGCCAAAACGAAAATAACGAATAAGTGGAATAACGACAAGAATAATAATGATATGAACGGACCCGTATATAGTAAATATAAACAAGACCGTAAGTTTGGAAAATTGGACAAACTTCGATTAAACACACATTATGTTGTGTGCTACACGAAGGACGGAGATTTTAATACGCGCTCGCGTATGGGACCTAAGCGTGATGCTAGCTTGATCCCGAACCTCGATGCCTTGTCCCGACTTATCATGCCAAAAATGGTGCCTAGATTAGTTGTGCATCGGATACGACTAAAGAGTCGTCGACGTATAACTAATCGTGGAAGACATCGATCAAAGTCGTGAAGGTGAAATAAAATGTATTAGTTTTAGAAAAGATGCAAACACGCACGTGATAGTCTTTACACGCGTCGACCGAGATCATAAAATATATTACGAGGCAAATTACAATGCTGCATGGGCTGCCGCTCCAGTATACGTCGGACCACTCGATCGAGTCATGGGCAGGACTCGGTCGAGTGACCTCTTACAGACCCTTCTGCCTCGTTTTTTGGATGCTACTCGATCGACTGGCTATGGCACTCGATCGAGTGCTCCCTGTACGAGCAACTGCTCATTTTCGTAATGGATTATACGAAATTCTTATTTGTTTTAAAATCGATAATCAACCGAATCACATATAAATATAGCGTGATTTATACTCGACTCGGTATTCGGTTCTCGTAATGCGCATATTATCATTACAAGACCGTTATCGGGGATTTTGAAAAAGGTGATGTGAAAATCATTTTAAATTGGACCGAGACGAAAATGGTTCCCTCCGCGTTACGTCATCTTTAATAACCCTCTCGGATTATGCGATGCTCGATTTAGCGTCAACGAGTTTCGTACTGATTTTTAGAAATGGAATTAAACACGTTCAACTACGTACTATCACGATCGCGTTACGCCCTTGAGTGCTTCGGGCAGTGCTCCTCGAAAGGGCTCCACCACTATCGCGGCTCTTAAAGGGATTAACAGACTTTGTGCAATAGTCGTAGTCAAACGGGTCGAATCCGAATACGGTTTATTTGTTAATATATATATATACGGTGTTTAATATTATAACAAAATGTAAATGACGATAATTAAATGTTAGGGGTTAGATGCGATAAAGAAAATGTTAGATGTTAGTATTAGTGTCGTTACTATCGACTAATTATGATACGCATGCATACATATAAATAATGACAAAAACGAAAAGAAAAGGGAGGAAGAAATGTCGGTGTTGAATGTCACACCCTCAACCTACATGCTCTTGCTTCTCGAAATACGATTCGTCAAATGGCGACAATGGCACGGGAACGTCGAGATACATAGGAAGAGTTGATGGTGTGTATGTGTTGAGGCTTTGTAGAGACGGATTTTAACGAGTTTTTGCTCTCGAAAGGTGCGTGAGTGTGATGGTGCTTAAGGGTTGAATTATGGCTGAAAAGTTGATGTAAAGTTGATGAATTAAAGTTGTAAAAAAAAGTTGATCCAAAAAAGTTGTGAAATGTGGTGGGTTGATGGGGTATTTATAGGAGAAACCCCACGACCTAGGGTCACTCGATCGAGTGCCCTAAGAAAATGGGTCTGCTCGGTTTTTGTGGCTCCACTCGATCGAGTGAGCCAATCCACTCGATCGAGTGGATAAGGCGGATGAGCCTAAATAGGGAGGAGTTGACTCTTTTGATTTTTTTAGGATTGTGTTCAAACGCAAGTTTCTAGAAGCGAACTTGGTTGATTTTTGTGTTGGATTCGTCTTTGACCGGGTTTTGACTCGGTCGCTAAAAGACGGTTTTTATTTTTGGTGTCGGTTTTAACCCAAATTAGTCTCATTTGACTCGGAATGACCCACTGGGCCTGGATTCGAGGTTGGTTTTGTGAGATTTGTATCCCGTTAAAAGCCCATGCCGGACATTACTGATTCCGAGCCCATATCCGAGCGCGTTAGAGCACGTTTGCGTCCGATCATCATCGGGTGTTTTGTTGGAGACTACCATAGACACCTGGCAGTCAAAATGCGGGTGTCTACAGAGCCCCCACTCTGAATGAGGCTTGAACAAGGCGAAAGTCAGAGTAGCTACCAGGTCAATCGAGGATTAAGACCTGGCAGACTTCCGATCGGGTCGTTTATAGTCCATTAGACTCGCGTGAGAGGCTCGCCAGTCATAAAATAGAAGTCATACCTGAGCTGATGATGATAACTCCGTGGGGAATCAGACTTGTCGCATAAGTCCTGGGTGCGCCTATATGTGGGCCAATCCCGTGCCATTCCGGGGAAAATGCCGTCTTTATACTTTCCGCTGGGGAGATATGTGAGCTGTATAGGCTTGCGTTTGAAGCCTTGAGTTGTACCCGTATCAGTTACATAAAGTTTTGCATGCAACATGTAGGTAAAAATTTGACTCGCGCTGGGGAATAAAAAAAAAATTGGACGCCCGAAAATTTTGGAAAATTTTAGAATATGTATTTTTTTTGAATTTTGAAAAGACTGCTCGGGGTGACTTAATTCCTACGTCCGTAGGAGGAAACAAGGGTCGGGCCTGTATGCTTAGGCCCGCTTGGGCCCAGGAGGCACAGCAGCAAGGGAGCCACCAGGGTTTTGATGTTATAAATACATCATCCTGGCTCCTTCCTTCTCACAATTCTCAAACCCAAGAAAACTTGTCTTTCTCAAGAAACTTAATTATGGGTATTGAGCGCCTGACTGGCATGTTGCAAGATTGGTCCCACCGCTTTAGGGACGCGAACAAGGTAGCCCTAAAGCAGTCGGGCATATTTCAACTGTTCTCGTTCCGCCAAATGCACGTGGATCGATACTTTCTTGACGCTTGTCTGTCCTACTGGGACGACACCTACCACGTTTTTGCCTTTCCTCGGGGCGAAATTTGTCCTCTCCCCGAGGAGATTGCTGCCATAGGAGGGTGGAACCCATTGCTCCGCCCTGCTGTCCCCTTCTCGGTTCCAGACCCTAGGAGGAAGTTACGGGAGTTTTTGGGGCTCTCCCATGCTGAAGTGTCCCGTATGATCGAAGGGGATACTGTTTCTCTGCTTGCCTTAGCTGAGAAGTTCATGAACCCGTATGATATCCGTATTTTGCCCATTCATAGCCTTAGGGCGTTCGCTTTCTGTATGCTTCATGTATATGCTTTCGAAGGCTATCTGGATTTGCTGTCATGTATGGGCAGCGTTCGTCTTCTTGTCATTGCTGACCTGATGGAGACGGAATATAGTCCCGCGTGGCTGATTACAGGGGAAATCATTCAGGGCTTGGACAACCGCAAAAGGGACGAGTCAGCCCGCTTGACTGGGAGCACCCGTCTGCTGCAGGTATATCGCTTTTCCTTTTTCTTTTTTTCGATATTTTTTTTCTTTGAGCGAAATCCTGCTACAGGGGGGCACATGGTCGAGTCACCCCGGCACTCGATCGAGTGCCTTCGTAAAAAGGCCTACTGTTCTGTTTCAGGGGTGTCACTCAATCGAGTGACCCCGGCACTCGGTCGAGTGCCCTTAGGCGGACCTCTAAATCGCCCCGAGGTCTTATGAGCTTTGTGTTCTTTTCAGCTCTGGCTATTTGAGAGACTATCGATTATCGAGCCTCCTCCCAACCCGAGTCAATATTGGTTCAACCAGGTGATGACGAGGAGACGGGCTATCGATTCCTCCTGTCTTATCGATCAGAAATACTTGGAAGAAGAATTATCATTCCATCGTGGTCGATTGATTCGATGGGTGGTTCCATGGTGGCCTATTTACACCTGGACGGGTTTGGCGCCCAGAGATAAGGCACGCAACCAGGTGATTTTGTCCCTCAGCCAGACAGTTCACTTTTATCCCGACCGCATACGCAGGCAGTATGGGTGGTCCCAGCGTATCCCGGAGAAGGAGGCAGTTGTGAGTGAACCTACCCAGCTGGCCGACATCATGTGCGACACCTGGATACAAAGGTGGTATACTCGAGTTACTTGGGCTGTTCCCGAGTCGCTTCATTCAACCTGGGTGTCCCATTCTTATGAGAGGTGGACCAAAGCGGAGACTGCCAAAGCTCGCGCTGCCTTGAAGGTCGACGAAGCCTTCGACCTGCTTCGGCGAGAGCAGGTTAAAGATAACAGGGGTTTCTTCGATGAAGGTGAGACTCCGGCCATCCTGGTCCGTATGAAGTCGGGTCAGAGAGGAAAACCTAGGATTCGAATTGGGGGGTCCAGCGCTAGAGGTGCTCGGGGGGAAGTGAGCCCCCAGACAGACTTGGAGAGGAGACTAGGGCCTAGACTATCGGTCCAGGACCGACTGGGTCCTAGGGATAGGTTGTCGGGGCACGTACGGGCTCGGCTTGAGCCTGTAACAATAGCTGGAGACCCGCTGTCAAAAAAGCGGACCCGTGCTAAGGAGGTTCCTCTTGTCATCCGGGAACGCTCGCCCCCGCCTCGACGTCCTCTGACTCCTCGCGACCCGAAAGACAAAGGCAAGGGCAAGATGCCCTAGATGAATGTCTCTTTTTATTATTATTATTTGGATATTATTACTATTTTTGTTGTGCGTTTTTGTTTGTTTTTTTTTTTTGTGGCTTTTGTAATTTGGAATTACCGAGTTTATCGTTTTTTTAATAACAAAAGTATTATATTAGTGAAATCGCTCCTGTCTTTTTCGTTATTGCGGTGGTTGTGCTCTTTTGAGGGGCTGCCTACGTATCCACAGTTAGTGGAATCAAACCAAACGTAGTTCGGGCGTAGATTTTTTGCAATTTCGAAATACATCAAGACCATTAGTTCAAGATGCGCGACAGTAGGATAAATAATCCTAACTTATTGACTTGCTTATAAATTTTGAAAAGAATGATTTTAATAAATTTTGCAAACGACATTGAGATAAAGTTTTAGGGGTAGTAGCGCTTCAGCTGGTCCAAGTTGGTCGGGTTGACAAATCATTCCCGTCCAGGTCTGTCAGCATCAGTGCTCCTCCTGATAGAACCTTTTTTACCAGATATAGCCCAGCCCAATTGGATTTGAATTTTCCTCTTGGGTCGACTGGTAGCAACGCGCGGACTGATTTGAGAATCAGATCCCCTTCTTTGATATTTCTGGGCCTAACCCTTTTGTTAAAAGCCCGTTGGATCCTCTTTTGATATATTTGGATGTTATTGAGGGCCCGAGACCGCCGTTCGTCCAAAAGAACTAATGAGTCATATCGAGCTTGAACCCAATCTACTTCGGGCACTTGACTTTCTAGCAGAATTCTGAGAGACGGTATTTCCAGTTCGATTGGCTGGACTGCTTCCATTCCATATGTCAGATAATACGGCGTTGCCCCGATTGCAGTACGAATCGATGTCCGATACCCCCATAGGGCAAAGGGTATTTTGTCGGGCCAGTCCCGATAATTATCAGCCATCTTTTTAAGTATGGTGACAATTGTTTTATTAGCAGCTTCAACCGGTCATTTGTTTGGAGACGGTAAGGCGAAGATGTATGCCTTTGGATTTTATATTTTGCTAGGAAAGTAGCGGTTTCGGCTTGGAAATGGGTCCCGTGGTCACTAATGAACTCGTGCGGGATCCCGTACCGGCATATAATTTTATTTTGGATAAATTTGGCAACATGCTTGGCATTCAAGATCCGGTATGACTCGGCTTCGACCCACTTGGTGAAATAATCAATTGCCACCAAAATGAAGCAGTGACCTCCCGTCCCGGAAGGGTTTACCTTTCCAATTATATCAATACCCCACGTCGAAAATGGCCATGATGACGTCATGGTGTATAGTAGGGATGATGGCATATGCTGAACGTTGGCAAAAATTTGACAATTATGGCAGTGTTTGACATATGACTGGCAGTCAGTTTCCATACTGTTCCAGTAGTATCCGAGCCTCATGATTTTTTGGGCTAGCATATGGGCGTTCATATGCGGGCCGTTTTCACCGTCGTGCACCTCGGCCATTACCTTTCCAGCCTGGATTTTGTTGATACATAGGAGTAAAGCCCCCTGTGCCGTCTTTTTGTATAACTGACCATCGTCCGTACGAATGAATTGGGTGGCCAATCTTCGCAGGTCTTTCTTGGCCCGGTTTTCAGTTCCCGAGGGATATTCTCCCGTAGTCAAATAGGTTAGAACAGCCTGGTACCAAGGTTCCGGATTGGTTATTTCGATATCTTGAATGACATTGACATATGCCGACTCAGACCGTCTTTCGACACAAATCGGCGTGCTGGTCATGTGATCCGGGATATTTAGTAAGGATGCCAATTTGAAGAGTGCATCCGCGAACTCATTTTCTTCCCGTGGTAAGTAGATATATTCTACCTTCTGGAATTGCTTCTCTAGAACCCTTACTCGTGCTTGGTAAGCCACGAGATTGGCATTCCGGGTTTTCCACTTTTGAAGAGCTTGATTGATAACCAGAGATGAGTCCCCGTGAACCCGGAGATTTGTAACTCCTAAATCAGCGGCAGCTTGCAACCCGTGGATGCATGCTTCATATTCGGCCGCGTTATTGGTCACGTCGAAATCCAGCTTGATGGATAGCGGCGTATGTTCCCATTTGGGTGATATTAGGAGAATACTGACCCCGAATCCTCGAAAATTGGATGCCCCGTCGAAATATAAATCCCATGTTTCGGTGTCAGTATGAAATATATCTTCGTCTGGGAAGGACCAAGTATCGGTGTGCCCTTCTTCGGTTACGGGACTATCGGCAAGAAATTCAGCTACTACTCGGCCTTTGATAGCTTTTAGTGGAACGAACTTAAGGTCGAATTCTGCTAACATTAAAGTCCATCTAGAAATTCTTCCGTTGAGTATAGGCTTTTCGAAGAGGTATTTGATTGGATCCATTCTGGATAGTACCTGAACCTCGTAGTTGAGCGTATAATGTCAGAGCTTCTTAGTGGCCCAAACAAGAGCTAAGCATGTCTTTTCGAGCATAGTATATTTGCACTTATACTCTAGGAATTTTTTGCTGATGTAATAAATGGCTCGTTCTTCAGAATCGACTGTCTGGGCCAGCATAGCCCCCATGGCTGTCTCGGTCGTTGTTAGGTATAACGACAAAGGCAGACCGGGTTGAGGTGGCATTAAGACTGGCGGGGCAGACAGGATATCTTTAATTTTGTCGAAAGCAGCTTGGCACTTGTCATCTCACAGTATCCTTTCCCCTACTTGCAGTTTCTTGAAAATTGGTTCACACACCATGGTCAGTTTGGAAATGAACCGACTGATATATTGGATTTTCCCGAGAAATCCCCTTATTTCTTTTTCAGTTTTGGGAGGTTGCATCTCGGTAATGGCCTTGATTTTAGCTGGGTCGACCTCGATGCCACGTTGGCTAACGATATGGCCCAGTAATTTGCCTGATGTCACCCCAAAACTGCACTTTTGAGGGTTTAACCTCATGTTGTATTTACGGAGTCGGGTGATGAATTTTCTTAGGGCGGTAACGTGACCGTCCCGTTCTTTGGATTTGACGATCATGTCGTCCACATAAACTTCTACTTCTTTATGCATCATGTCGTGCAGTAAGGTTGTAGCGGTTTGTTGTTACGTAGCCCCGGCGTTAATGAGACCGAACGGCATGACGGTATAATAGTAAGTACCCCAAGGTGTAGTGAAAGTGGTCTTACCCATATCTTCTTTTGCCATCTTGATTTGATTGTACCCGGCATACCCGTCCATAAATGATAGAAGGGCATGATCGGCCGTGTTGTCCACCAGTATGTCGATGTGTGGCAATGGAAAGTCATGTTTTGGGCTGGCCTTATTAAGGTCCCGAAAATCTACACATACCCGCACCTTGCCGTCCTTCTTGGGTACCGGCACGATGTTTGCGACCCAGTCTGGATATTCAGACACTTGTATGAAGCCCGCTTTGAATTGCTTGTCAACTTCTTCTTTGACTTTGAGGGACCATTCGGGCCTCATTCTGCGGAGCTTCTGTTTTACCGGCTTACACCCATCCTTGATAGGTATACGGTGTTCAGCTATTTCCCGGTCTATCCCCGGCATATCCTTGTAGAACCTTGCAAAGACGTCTTTAAACTCTTGGAGGAGGTTCGTGAATTGTTGTCTCTCCTCGGGATCTAAGGATAACCCTATCTTAAGCATCTGGGGCTCTAAGCTTGTTCCCACATTGATAGGCTCGGTTTCTTCGATTACCGGGTCTCGGGATTCCCTCTGTTCCAGTTGCTCGATCAGATGCGGAGGTAAGGATACCTGTTCGTCGGGTTTCTCAATGTCATTGCACAAAATATTTTTGAAATTGAAAGTATTTTGAAAATAAGGCAAGTCGTAAGCAGAACGGTTATCGTTATTATTGATAGAAAACTTGGAAAACAGCTCAAAGAGAGCGGCCATCTGATCATTGGTCAGAGGCGGGATTGGGAGTGCCTTCGGGACAGACCCCGAGGCTCCAGTGGTAGTGACTGCAGAGAGGGGGGTTACAGTTTGGACTCTAGCACCAGACCCCTTAGACTCGAATACAGACTCAGACTCTTACTCTGACTTAGACTCTGACTCGGAATCGGTGTCCGGCATGTCTCCTTCACCGGTTGTCAGCTTGTAGACTCGGCCCTGGCCGTCGGTCCACTTGACGATCTTTCTCCATGCTCTCTTCCCGGCTTCAGCACCGACCTCTGAGATCAGCTTTGAAGGATCGAACATGTTGCTTCGAAGGATCAGGTTCACCAAGTCTTCTTTAGGGGTCGGGACAGCCTTGTATTCCCCAAACAAGAGCCCTGGCACGGGCTCAGCATTGTCAGCACCCTCCTTGGATTCAGATTGGATGAGGGTGAATATGTCATCCGGAATATAGTTGCATTCCCTAGCTAGTTTAGTCTCGGGATATGTGATAGTTGGTTGGTACCCTTAATGATGTTATAGGCCTTCTCAATTCCTGCTCGGACCACATTTCCTGGGGTTAAAGCGTATCCCAGGCCAAAGTGGGATTCCTCATCATTCAGGACTTCAATGATCTTCCCAGCTGGAAGATATGGCCTTGAAGTAGCCCCCGGTAGATACCCCAAATTTTGTAGCATCGTGTCGATGCTCGATGTGAAATAGGGCCTGAAAAGGTATTCTTCCTCAATCATCCCCACAAAATCGAACCCCCAAAGGTCAGTGCGGTCCGTGGCGTTGCAGCTAGCCACGGTCATAGGGGTTGCCTCTAGAGTAATAATGTTGTCTTGCAGGGGCATTTTGATCTTTCAGTGAAGAGTGGAGGACACCGCTTTAACGGCGTGGATCCATGGCCTTCCTAAGAGCAAGTTGAAAGAGGAAGTGACATCGATCACCTGGAACTCTAACTCCTTTTCAATTGGACCCGTTATAATTGTCAGCTTAACGGCCCCAGAAACCGACTTTTGGCTTCCATCAAAAGCCTGGATAGTTTAAGCAGTCGGTATGTAGTCGGTCTCGGTGATGCCGAGTGCTTTGGCAGTCCTTAGAGGGAGGACATTCACAGTAGACCCGTCATCAACTAGGGTCATCGGAAGATACTTACCCCGGCAGATTACCGTGATGTACAGGGCCAGATTGTGAGAGGCCCCGAACGGTGGTAGGTCGGACTCTGAGAAGGTGATTAATGGGCCTTCTTCCTTGGACTTGCCCTTGAGGTAGGGCATGATGGTGGCTACCATTTAAGTAGGGGTAACCTGGGAGTCAACTTTGATTTGATCGAGAGCCTTAGTAAGTGCCTCTCGATGTTCTTGCGAGCTGACCAAGAGTTGCCATATAGTGAGGTCAACCCGATCCCTCTTTAGTTGTTTGACAAGAGCCGTGTCAGTGTTTGGCTCTTCAATGGCCTCTTCCGTCTTGGCAAGTTCAGTGACGGTTACCGGGACAGGGATGTCCTTAGAGCTAGTAGCTTGGTAAGGACGACCGGCATTGGCGAGGTGGTTACTGGCTAAGACCTTGGACTTAGCCTTCCGGATTTCTTCGGGGGTGATAGGGACAGCCTCCCCTTTGGTGAGGTACACATCTTCCTCATCATCGAACCAGATCCCATTGATTTGGGGGATAAAAGTAGAGATGAGGTGAGAACAGTCGATCACCTCCCCGGTGAAGATAGCATGAGAGCTAAAGGGGTTGTCCTTGTTGCTTGGCTTGTCCCCGGGTAACGGTATTTTCCCGCTCTCAATCAAATCTTGAATCAGATGCTTCAACTTCCAACATTTCTCGGTATCATGCCCATTGCCCCGATGATATTGGCAATAGGCTTGGGCATTGTAGCTTTTGGAGCCCTCTCGAGTGAATAAGCTTGTGGGGGAGATTGGATCAGGCCCTTGGAAGATAGCCTTTGTAAGGCATATGTATAGGTAGTCCCTATATCGGTGAATACCCTAGGAGGGGTATTCTTTTTGGACGAGGCATCTAGTAGATTAACCGCGTCAAAGATGTTGCGGGCTGCAGCCGGAGGCTTGGCAGTGGATGAGGAAGCCCCTTAGTATCCCTTGATAGAGGCCTTAGTAAGGTTCTCTAGTCTAAGATCATCTTCAATTCTCATACCCATTTCAGTGAGTGGTGAAATTGGGTATGACAGCATACCGGAGGTGGACCCGGTAGGAGGGAAGGAGGTTCTTGACAAAGGCCTCCACTAAAGTCTTCTCACTGGGCTTATCGACCAGTTTTACACTCTCGGCCCTCCAGCGTTGAAGGTACTTGGTAAAACCTTCCTTAGGTTCTTGGGCCATAACCTCTAGAGACCGCATTGTGGTCTGGATCTCGGTGTTATCAGCATAGTTTCGAGCAAATTCCGTAGCCACATCATCCCAAGTTGGGTATTTCTTCGGGTCTAGCCTATAGTACCAGGCCCGTGGGTGCTTCTCGAGGGATGCGGCAAAAAGATTCTTGAACATTGAAGAATCTACCCCGTTGATAGCCATGAATTCTTTGAAAGCCCGTACATGTAGTAGCGGGTCTTCGGTCCCCTCAAACATGGGTAAGCCCGTGAGATTCAGGTTCGCAGGCAACTTGTCACTCAACGGGGAGTACTCCCGGCTATTCTCCCGATGGATATTGTTACTCCCAGCCAAATGAACTTGTTCCTCTAGTCGGCGCACCGCGCTAACTAGTTCAGCTAGAGGCCCAGTAGCCTCGGCATTAGGAGCCCTTTGCTCCACCGCTGCCATGCGAGCAATAATGGCAACTTGACCAGCCCTCATTTCTGTCAATTGGGCGTCAATGTCAGTTTGTTTGGCGGCCATGGCATCCACGGAGGCCTTCAGATTATTCAGAGTTGCTTCCTATTTGCGGATCTGTCTGGTGGACGGTGGCCTGTCTGTAAGAACACCGCGCAATCAGAAACCCAACCCGGACCTCGGAACCACAGAAAGACAAGTACATCCCGACCAGGGAAAAGACTAAAGAAACGACTTGACAAAGACTCCTAGACGGGTGACTCGTGAATAGTGTGCCATCCTTAGGATTTAGCTATGTGGGCCAAGTCCTGCTCAAAAGAAGGTCCACGTGAGGTTTCCCCATACTTTAGACTCGAGTGTGTGGACGGACCCTCTTTTGTAAGAGTATGTCTTACGTAGGTGGGCCTTGCCTTAGACCAATAAGGCGGACTGGGATAGGGAAGAAACTCGTGATGTAAAATCGACAGAGTTCCGACGCTTAAAGACTTCGACAACTTATGAAACGACCCGACACTGCTAAATACGGGAAGTCCTAAGAAGAGGAAGGTTTTGAAAAGGGGCTATTTTTGGAAAATCCGAGAAAACTCGGGGAAAGGGCCGATTTTTCGAAAATCAGAAAATGTATCGGACCACAATTTTGAAAGTTCGAAAATATTTTTGAGTTGAAAAATGGGCAGCATACCTATTTTGAGTAAAAATCAAGAGTCCTAAATTCGGTAGCTTCCCGGTTTTTGAAATTTGAATATTTTTGAAAAGATGCATTTTTGAAATGATGATTTTTGAAAACGACATGAAAACCAAGTAGCACATAGTCACGCAAGCATTATAACGACGCCATGTATGCTTTACACTAAGTCTCGGTCGGTCTAAATGGGGTCTATACCAATGCACATAGCCTAGACGAGAATCGGGACGGACTTCCTAAGTCGAGTTGAGCTTAGAACATGCCGCGAAACCCATACGAATCGGCTATGAACACCTTTAACATATCCAAGTCGGAGTATATCGTGGTATAGTGGGACGTCGGTCACCAGTACCGGCCCGGGCAAAAATGGGGTTATGCATGAACAGTAAAACTAAAACGCGTATTGTACTAGTCAAACGATTTCTATTCAAGTCTCACCCTGAGGATGCCGATGGTAAGTCACGCATCAGTTAATCCCCAGCGGAGTCGCCAAATTGTGGACATGACGTAGGTCCACCTCGACGCGGCCACGCGCGGGTTTGGGTAGGCGAATGCATCTTCATATGAGAATGGATCGAATTGAAATTTAAGTCGAAATGGAGTCGCCACCGAACTTTGTGGGAGTTTGGGCCCATTCGAGCCCACTCTATATCGCTATGGACCGTACACAAAGTACGGCCCATTTCGGTTTTAGAGTTTATTGGGCTCGTCTCTTTGCATTGCGATACCGATACCGTCACTACCGGTTATCGTGTATAGAATGACTCTCGTGCGCCAACGATTTCGGGCATCCGGAAACCGAGGTTCTGAGTAAGGGGTGAGGGTACGTGTTGGGAAGCCCACAAAGGACACCCAACCCCGCCCGCACTTAGCGGCCTCTACTAAGACATCGTTTGACTTTCTAATATGCGCGTTAGTAATCCGGTAAAATGATATGCAAACAACGTTTTACGAGATATAAAAATTGAATGGGTTGCTACGTCATTTTAATGCATCCAAATTATTGTCGAGGTGATTTAGCATGCGATGGTTCATTTATAAACGGTAAAACGCGAATAAATAAAAACACAGGCAAAATAAATTGGTTACAAGTTACACGGGCGGAAATACAACCCGGCCAAAACGAAAATAACGAATAAGTGGAATAACGACAAGAATAATAATGATATGAACGGACCCGTATATAGTAAATATAAACAAGACCGTAAGTTTGGAAAATTGGACAAACTTCGATTAAACACACATTATGTTGTGTGCTACACGAAGGACAGAGATTTTAATACGCGCTCACGTATGGGACCTAAGCGTGATGCTAGCTTGATCCCGAACCTCGATGCCTTGTCCCGACTTATCATGCCAAAAATGGTGCCTAGATTAGTTGTGCATCGGATACGACTAAAGATTCGTCGACGTATAACTAATCGTGGAAGACATCGATCAAATTCGTGAAGGTGAAACAAAATGTATTAGTTTTAGAAAAGATGCAAACACGCACGTGATAGTCTTTACACGCGTCGACCGAGATCGTAAAATATATTACGAGGCAAATGACAATGCTGCATGGGCTGCCGCTCCAGTATACGTCGGACCACTCGATCGAGTCATGGGCAGGACTCGGTCGAGTGGCCTCTTACAGACCCTTCTGCCTCGTTTTTTGGACGCTACTCGATCGAGTGGCTATGGCACTCGATCGAGTGCTCCCTGTACGAGCAACTGCTCATTTTCGTAATGGATTATATGAAATTCTTATTTGTTTTAAAATCGATAATCAACTGAATCACATATAAATATAGCGTGATTTATACTCGACTCGGTATTCGGTGCTCGTAATGCGCATATTATCATTACAAGACCGTTATCAGGGATTTTGAAAAAGGTGATGTGAAAATCGTTTTAAATTGGACCGAGACGAAAATGGTTCCCTCCGCGTTACGTCATCTTTAATAACCCTCTAGGATTATGCGATGCTCGATTTAGCGTCAACGGGTTTCGTACCAATTTTTAGAAATGAAATTAAACACGTTCAACTATGTACTATCACGATCGCGTTACGCCCTTGAGTGCTTAGGGCGGTGCTCCTCGAAAGGGCTCCACCACTATCGTGGCTCTTAAAGGGATTAACAGACTTTGTACAATAGTCGTAGTTAAACAGGTCGAATCCGAATACGGTTTATTTGTTAATATATATATATATATATATACGGTGTTTAATATTATAACAAAATGTAAATGACGATAATTAAATGTTAGGGGTTAGATGCGATAAAGAAAAAGTTAGATGTTAGTATTAGTGTCGTTACTATCGACTAATTATGATACGCATGCAAACATATAAATAATGACAAAAACGAAAAGAAAAGGGAGGAAGAAATGTCGGTGTTGAATCTCACACCCTCAACCTACATGTTCTTGCTTCTCGGAATACGGTTCGTCAAATGGCGGCAATGGCACGGGAACGTCGAGATACGTAGGAAAAGTTGATGGTGTGTATGTGTTGAGGCTTTGTAGAGACGGATTTTAACGAGTTTTTGCTCTCGAAAGGTGCATGAGTGTGATGGTGCTTAAGGGTTGAATTATGGCTGAAAAGTTGATGTAAAGTTGATGAATTAAAGTTGTAAAAAAAAGTTGATCCAAAAAAGTTGTTAAATGTGGTGGGTTGATGGGGTATTTATAGGAGAAACCCCACGACCTAGGGTCACTAGATCGAGTGGCCCTAGTGCACTCGATCGAGTGCCCTAAGAAAACGGGTCTGCTCGGTTTTTGTGGCTCCACTCGATCGAGTGGATATAAGGCGGATGAGCCTAAATAGGGAAAGAGTTGACTCTTTTGATTTTTGAGGATTGTGTTCAAACGCAAGTTTCTAGAAGCGAACTTGGTTGATTTTTGTGTCGGATTCGTTTTTGACCGGGTTTTGACTCGGTCGCTAAAAGACGGTTTTTATTTTTGGTGTCGGTTTTGACCCAAATTAGTCTCATTTGACTCGGAATGACCCACTGGGCCTGGATTCGAGGTTGGTTCTGTGAGATTTGTATCCCGTTAAAAGCCCATGCCGGACATTACTGATTCCGAACCCATATCCGAGCGCGTTAAAGCACGTTTGCGTCCGATCATCATCGGGTGTTTTGTTGGAGACTACCATAGACACCTAGCAGTCAAAATGCGGGTGTCTACAATTGTTAGTTGAAAAAAGAAGTAGGAGAAAGATACTAGGGATAGAGAAAGTGATAAATGATTTGATTGAAAAGTAGAAAATTGATGGGGGTCGGTAGCCGGCAATGGGTCACCCGCCATTTGGGCCCCAGGATGGCCCGCCCCGTGAAAGAAGAAGAGCCTGCCCTATGGGCCATTAAGCGAGGAGTCGCTACTCCAAGGTACCCACCTGCCCGGCAGGGCAACATCACCCGCCAGGCAGGGCAACCATGACCCCCTGCCTTCTGGTCCCCAGGGTGTCCACACACCTAGCAGGGGCAGGGGAGACCAGGGGCCCTCTCGTCATTTTGCCTAAGGTAAAGGGGAATGAGTGGATGAGGTGAAGCCACTTGTCACCCTCTCATCCACCCATCCTCCTTCTCTCTCTCTCCTTCTCTTTCCTCTCTCTTGTGGGAAGGTATAAATACTCTTCCATTTCCCACAAGAAAGGGGTTGGAATTTCTCTCTCTAGACTCTCACTCTATAACCGCCACCTAGCTCCTCACTAGCTGGGTTCTTAAAGGCTATTCACGGACTGACTTAGGCATCGGAGAGGGTTCCCCCGGACACCTCCGGGGCCATGTGCGTTCATTGTGCAGGGACTAACCGTCTTCGCCAGGAAGGTCCGATCAATCGGAGTGAGGAGAAAGGGAGATCAGAGGAAGACTAGCATTGACCGTTTTGAGCTTCAATTGCACTTGTTAAGACCCGAACCCAAAGTCGGGTTTAATTGTTTCCATACCCGAAACAATTTAGCACCTTCTGTGAGGACGATCTGGTTGTACCCACGAATCACCCACAAAAATTAACCACAATCAATCACGACAAAATGCCTGAAATCATAGAGGCAAGCTCTGGGGCGGGTCCGACGATACCACCGGTGGTCCCCCCATATGGAATGTCTGCGCCTGGGAGAACGCCTGCTGCAACAATCTCAGTGGTGGGGCGTACCAGCCTTCATGAGGCGCCTGATGGAGGCGCTGCAGTTACAGCTGGGCAGGTTGGCCATCAGAGGCCTAATTTAAACCTTACCCCTGCCCAGGTTCTACAAACTGCAGCCTTCTTTTCAGCGATGCTTAATCAAGAGTTCACTCCAGAAGACTTGGTTGGCAGGATCGCAACTACTTCTAGGCAGCTTCATTTTGAGAGTGGAGGAGGTGCCAGGGGTACGAAGCGAACCGCCGCCAGGAACATTCAACGGAAAGCACAGAAGGTTGCTCAGGGATATCAACAAGCCCAGAAACGCATTACCAGCAATCAAGAGCAGCCAGCTCAGCAACAAGCGTTTTCCATACACACTACAGAGTCCACAGCTGGCAGGGAAAAGAGGGGTCTGTCTCAAGGCTTCTAAGATCAAATGAGGCATAAGGAGCCTGCATCTAAGCGCCTGGGAGAGAAGCAGGGCGGAGTCTTCTCAAGGTTGACGCCAGCAGCAGAGGAGCAGCCAGCTCCAGAGCTATCTCAAAGCCTGCAATCCAGGCTTAACCGGAGGCGACCACTTGAGTCAAGACATCGCCAGGGCGACAACCTTGATCAGCCCCAGAGAAAAAGTTCCAGACATCCTTCTCCTGATAAGGAGGATGAAGCTATGAGCAGGCTGCCACCAAGGCACCGCTCCCCCAGTACAAGGAAACAGACCCCTGGAAAATGGGATGACCACGGTTACCACACTGGGGGGGAGCAGGTCACGAGTGGTAGGCAGGCCCACAAAAACTCCCCTCCACCCTGACGTACAAGAGTATCCCATCCCAAAGATCAAAATGCCCTCCGTCAAATTTGACGGGACCTCAGATCCAGAAGATCATTTGGCAGCATTTGAAAGTCACATGGGCATGTATGACGTGGACGATGCAGTCTGGTGCAAAGTCTTTCCAACTACCCTTGTTGGGCTAGCGCAGGGATGGTTCAGGGATCTTGTCAGGGTTCGATCAGCTCTTTCATAGAGCTGGTCGAAGCTTTCTTGGAGCAATACGCAGGGAACAAGAGGCGTCGGCTCACTCGATTTGACCTGATGACCCTAAAACAGAAAAAGGGCAAAAGTGTCAGGGAGTACCTGAAAAGATTCGACCAGTCTTACCAACAGGTCAGAGAGATTGACGACTCGACTGCTGCATACGCTCTGACCATCTCGCTGCTCCCGGGGGAGATGAAGAACCAGATGATCAGAGCTTAGCCTGAAACCCTGGCTAAGGCTAGAAAAATTGTCGAAGGCTTCATACTACAGGAGGAGTTCCACAGCCTGCCGGATACCCCCGCAGGACCGGCCAGGCCACAGGGGGGACCGCAGGGTGGGCGTGGCAGGAATGAGCCAAACAGGCAGAAAGAAGAGGGAGATACCCCATGAAAAGAACGCACAGCTTACCAGCCTAGATTCGACAGCTACACAGCCCTTAATAAGTCCAGGGTAGAGATTTTCGAACTGGAGAAAGAAACGGCTAAATGGAATCGCCCTAATAAGCCTCGCGGCCCAAAAGGGGACCCAAAGAAATTTTGCACGTTTCACGATTGTGAGGGGCACACCACCGAGGAATGCCGCCACCTGAAAGACGAAATCGAAAAGCTTATCAGGAATGGTTGGCTGAGCAATTACGCAGTAAGAAACAAAAGCCAGAAAGACGCAGCAGATAAGCCTGAAGGCTCAACGCAGACTCGCATGATAATCCATGTGATATCAGGGGATGCGGAGGGCCAAACAAGCTGGAGAAGCCAAAAAAGGCAAATCCGAGAGTTGCGAAATCAAATCTACTATGCTGAGAGGGCAGGGAGTCCCAAGGGCATGACCCTGAGCATCACCCCCGAGGATGTAGGGCGGGTAATATACCCCCACAGTGACTCTCTAGTACTGTCCTTGGAAATCATCAACCACATCGTAAAAAGATACATGGTAGATACAGGAGCTTATACCAATCTATTGTATAAGGACGCATTTGAAAGGATGAACCTTGAAAAAAGGCACCTGAAGCCAGCCCCTGGATCCCTGTATGGGTTTAGCGGGGCAGGTGTACTCCCCATGGGTATCATTGACTTGCCGGTAACATTTGGGGAAGGAGCCTCCGCCAGGAATGTCAGGGCTTCATTTGTTGTAGTGGACGCGAGATCTGCATACAACGCCCTGATAGGCAAATACCTTGGACGAAATCGAAGCTGTCATATCAATCAGGGCTCTGACTGTAGCCTATGTAACAGACTTTGGTATGGAGGGAAAAATTCATGGGGACCAGGAGTCAGCCAGACAATGCTATTCTGTGGCCCTGCAAACCCATGAAACCGAAAGAAAGGGAAAAAGAAAAGCTGACAGTTCCCCCAGCAGGGAGGGTGAGATTCCAGCCGGCCAGCAGGCAGCTGACCATCTTAAACCTGGGGGGGGAAGTATGCTGGTGGACCTAGAGCCAGGGAGACAAGTCCTCATAGGGGCTGACCTGGAAGAGTCCTACCAAACAGAGCTGGTCGAGGTCCTAAGAAGAAACAGGGACGTGTTCGCCTACTCGGCAGATGAAATGTCGGGGGTCGATTCGGCTTACATCGTTCACAAGCTGAACGTAAATCCGGAAGCCCGCCCTGTGAAGCAGAAAAAGAGAAACATGTCTGCAGAAAAGGACCTGGCCATAAAAGAGGAAGTAGAAAAATTACTGAAAGCAGATTTTGTAGAGGTTTGCGACTACCCTGAATGGCTGGCAAATGTAGTGATGGTAAAAAAGTCCTCAGGGGCATGGAGGATGTGCGTGGACTTCACAAACCTCAACAAAGCTTGCCCGAAAGATTGCTACCCCCTCCCAAGGATAGACCAGCTGGTAGACGCCACTAGTGGGTACTCCATGCTGAGTTTTTTGGACGCTTTTTCAGGGTACCATCAGGTGCATCTTTGGCAGCCTGACAGGGTGAAGTGTGCCTTCATCACCAGCTATGGCACCTACATGTATAATGATGTCATTCGGACTTAAAAATGCAGGCGCCACTTACCAAAGGCTAGTTGACAAGGTCTTCGAAAATCAGAAGGGAAGAAATCTAGAGGCTTATGTCGACGACGCCATCGTAAAAAGCAAGGGAGAGGAGCACCTCACAGATTTGCAGGAGACTTTCTCCTCCCTGCGAGCCTACAAGATGAAGCTCAACCACAAAAAATACACGTTTGGATTTCGCTCTGGAAAATTCCTGGGTTTTCTGGTCAGCGCAAGGGGAATAGACGCCAACCCTGAAAAGGTTCAGGCAGTCTTGGACCTTCCAGAACCGAAGACCATTAGAGATATCCAGCGCCTAACTGGCAGGATGGCTGCCCTGGCACGCTTCATCGCCAGGTCAGCAGACAAATCAACTCCGTTCTTCAAGGTGTTGAAAGGCAACAAACAGTTTAAATGGGAAGACGAGCAAAAAGAAGCCTTTAAACAACTGAAGGAACATTTGAAAGAGCTCCCTACCCTGGCAAGACCGGTGGCAGGGGAAAAACTTTTCCTTTACATCGCTGTGACTAACTCAACAGTAAGCGCAGTTATCTTAAGAGAAGAAACAGGCTCTCAGCAGCCTATATACTTCGTGAGCCATGCTCTGGGGGCAGCCGAGAAAAATTACCCGGTGGTTGAGAAGGCAGCATACGCAGTCGTCGTTGCAGCCCGAAAGCTCAGACCATACTTCGAAGCACACCCTGTTGTAGTGCTAACTGACCAACCATTAGAAAAAGTCTTGGAAAAATTCGAGAAATCAGGAAGGTTGCTGAAATGGGCCGTCGAGTTGAGCGGGCTCGGAATATCCTATCAGCCCAGGGCAGCCATTAAAGCACAAGCCCTGACAGATTTCCTGGCCGAATGCTCTCATTCAGAGGAAGATGATCCCCCCGCCGGAGTATGGGTGGTAAACACTGACGGATCTTCCATGACCAACGGCGCAGGGGCAGGGGTCGTATTGACCAGCCCTGAAAGAACGGACTTTGAGCATGCTCTCAGGTTCACCTTCCATGCATCCAACAATGAGGCCGAGTATGAGGCCGTCCTTGCAGGCATAAAGTTGGCCAAAGCCGCAGGGGCAGAGCGGGTTATTCTGGCAACAAGCTCCCAACTCATCGCCAACCAAATCAATGGAGAATATGAAGAAAGAGACCATGCAATGGCCGCGTATTTGGAAAGGGTGAAGCAAGAACTGTCATGACTTAAGTCCTATGAAATCAGACAGATCCCCCGGTCCCAGAATAACCGGGCAGATGCTCTGTCAAAACTGGCCAGCTCCATCTTGCAAGACATACGAAGATCGGTCTGGGTGGACGTGGTCCAAGAAAAATCTACCACCCCCTGCCAAACAGTCAGTGTCGTTGAAGAAAATGGCCCTGGAAATTGGATGGCTCCAATCATCCAATTCTAAAAACATGGAATCCTACCACTTGACCCCGCTCAAAAAAGAAAAACGCTAGCAAGGGCCGCATGGTTTATACTAATAGGAGATGACCTGTACAAAAAATCGTTTTCCACACCCCTGCTCAAGTGTCTGGGGGCAGGGCAGGCGGAGGAGGTCCTAGACGACATTCATTCAGGAATCTACGGGCATCACATAGGAGGAAGGTCCCTGGCCCACAAAGCCTTGAGAGCATGGTACTACTGGCCGACCCTGCTAGCAGACGCAAAAGATCTGACTTGAAAATGCAGGAAGTGCCAACTCTTTGCCCCATCAATCCATGCTCCAGCCCAGGAGCTCAGGCCAATCCTTTCCCCCATTCCTTTCGCTCAATGGGGAATGGACATATTGGGCCCCTTTACTGCAGCCACGGGAGGTCGGAAGTTCTTAATAGTGGGGATTGACTACTTTACAAAATGGATCGAAGCTGAAGCAGTCCCTAACATCACTGAGCCTGCAGTCAGGAAAGTCATCTGGAGGAATATCATAACCAGATTTGACCTACCAAAGATGCTAGTATTCGATCATGGAAGGCAGTTTGACAACGACCCCCTGAGAGACTGGCTGGAAGGACACTTAATAGCAGTCGCCTATTCCGCCGTCTGCCACCCACAAACTAATGGGCAAGCTGAGGTCGCCAACAAGCAAATCCTGAATGGGCTAAAGAAAATGGTAGACGATCTCAAGGGCAGATGGGCAGATGAATTACCAAGCATCCTGTGGTCAATCAGAACCACACGCAAAGAGTCTATAGGTCAGACCCCCTTTGGCCTGGTCTATGGAGCAGAGGCCTTGCTACCCATAGAAGCCCGAATACCAAACCTGAGGTCCCAATAATATAACCGGGCGGATAACGAAGCATCAATGGCTGAAGCCCCGGACTTAGTCCACGAGGTCAGGGAGGAGGCCAGCATTAACATAGCTGCCTATTAGCAAAAAATGAGAAGGGTGTACAACAGAAGGGTAAATGAGAGAAGCTTCCAAGTGGGAGACTTGGTCTTAAGGAAAACGCAGGCGGTGGGAAAATCACGTGAGCATGGAAAGATGAGCGCCAACTGGGAGGGCCTATACGAGGTAACCCAGATTAAGAGGCCAGGCACCTACAGGATCGCCAACCTTGAAGGCCAAGAGTTAGCTGCCCACTGGAATGCAGACACTTTGAAGAAATACTACGTCTAAAACTAGGAAGCTAAGTAGCTCTTTTTTACCTTTCAAAGAAAATTGGCGGAGGACGTCAAAATAGAAATGTCGACGACTCCGACCACAAATGATTGTAGCAATTTCCGAAGAAATGAAAAGTTTGCAGTCCATACTCGTTGTCTGTTCAAAATTAGCAGTTTTTACACACAAACGAGCAGGGGGCAATAGGGGGAGGCCCCCCTGTTGCTGAAACCAAGGAAAATTGCCCCCCCGACAAAAATTTGTCCCCTTGCCTACCTCCGGGCAGACAGGGGTCAGGCCCCCTGGACTTCGACCAGAAGCCAGGGTCAGGCCAGGCCCCATGTGCCGAACGAACAAGGACTGGGGGCAATCCCCCCCAACCTTGTATAAAAAACGCAAAAGCCCCCCTCCCTGCCTCTGGGCAGGCAGGGAGCAGGCCCCCTGGACTTCGAAAAGAAGCCAGGGTCAGGCCAGGCTTGGCACGCCAAACGAACAAGGACTGGGGGCAATCCCCCCAACCTTATATAAAAAACGCAAAAGCCCCCCTCCCTGCCTCTGGGTAGGCAGGGGGCAGGCCCCCTGGACTTCGAAAAAAAGCCAGGGTCAGGCCAGGCTTCGCACGCCAAAAGAACAAGGACTAGGGGCAGCCCCCCAACCTTGTATAAAAAACCCATAACCCCTCCCTGCCTCTGGGCAGGCAGGGGGCAAACTCTCTGGACTTCGATCAGAAGCCAGAGCTGAGCCGGACTTTGAAAGAAAAGCAAGCAAAATAGAATAGATACATTCATAAACAAAAGTCTTTATACAAGGACGTTGAAATTTGCAAAGGAGTTAAAGCATTACACCAGAAACGACAGCCGGCCACATCAGGGCCCGACTCGCAAAAAAGATTAAAAAATTCAGCAGGGAAGCGAAGGCGCAGTAGGTGAAGGACAAGAGCCCTCAGAGGACGACTGCCCTACATGTTAGACGTCAGGAGCACCCTGGCTAGGGCCGGCAGCCTCATCAGGTGGCCTGTTTTCCCGAGCATCGTTCTTGGTAGTATAAAGACTAAGGAAGGCGTCCTCGTTAAAATCTGGAAACATCTCTCTGATGACTTCCATGAGAAGTTGCAGAGAGAAGTTGGCGCTAGCCTCAAAACCCTTCACCACCTCACCTTCGGCCTCCTGAATTATGGCGCTTTTCTCTTTCTGCCACTCCCCATCCTTTGTCACCAATTCAGTTTGAGCTTTTTGAAAGTCGGAATTGGTCTGGGACAGGAGCTCCTCCAGATCACTTACCCTCCTCTTCACATGCTCTAGTTCAGCCATCGCCTTCCCGGCCCGTTCTAGCTCAGCAACATCCTGCCTGGCTTTCTTCAGCTCCTCTTCCATGTTGGACATCCCCCTGATAGCTCTTTCACCCTGGAGCTTTCAGTGGGCCACCTGACCTCTGGCATCCTCCAGAGCACCCTCCTACTTTGACAGTTGATCTTTCAAGCCGACAATAAGGATGACATCCCTCTCAACTGCGGCCAGGCGGTCGGAAAGAGGGGAAGAAACAACCAACTCCTCATTAGCCAGGCGACTAAGGGCTGCCAATTCGGCAGAAGCCTGAAAAACTCGAGAGGTGCCCTGTATGTACTGAACCACCTATTTGGTGGTGGAAGTCACAGTTTTGGTAAGATGGTATGCCAGGACAGCGCCAGAATCAGATAGTAGAGCAGAAACCTCCAGACTGTCACCGGCAGTATAGTGAAACTCAACGTTCTCCTCTGAAAAGAGGGTGCCGGGGACGTCATGAGCAGGACGCTTAGGACCAGGCGTGTCAGCCTCAAGATCCACCACATGCGCATCATTTATGGGCTCCCTGCCCCTCTTCCTAATCAACTCCCGAGGGGTGCTTTCCCCAGTCTCCTCAGAGCCGGTAGGCTGCGGTCCAGGGGAAGTACGAATCCCCGTAGGGGGGCCTCCTTGTTTGTTGGTGGGAGAAGGGGTGGCCTCAGAAGCATTCGCCGTCTCCACACCTCGAGCAGGGGAGGATGCCGACTTCGTAGATAGAAGTCTGGGGGGAAGAGGAAGTTTCGCCCTGTTAGCTGAGAGGCCCCTCAGGTACTTCATCAAATTCTTCTCGCCCTTCTTAAAATTGGAAGGAAGGGGGGGCGCTTTTCAACAACGATGAAATCTTCGTTCAGACCCAGATGCCTCACCTCCTTTCTCGACCAAGTCCGAGTAGCGAGATCTGCAGGGTAAAAGGAAAATCAATTAGACTATAAGAGGGACGAATGGAAGCAAGACACGACCAATAATATCCCTGGAGCTACCTCTATCAAGATCAGGATTCATGCCCACTCGGGTTAGATATTTATCAAGGGCAATAAGCTCCGCATTAGGAAGCCAGAAACCAGGGCCGTACACGCCAGATTTGTCCACATAAGCAACGAACTTCTTCACCAGATCCTCATCTTTCTCGCTCAGTTTCACCTCCAGAGCCTTCCCCCCGACCCCAGGGTGATACTCCTCGCGAGTTTGCAGTCTTGTATGAACGTGATTTCTGAAATGTCGAGGAATCTTCCATTCTATGGCAGTATGCACGTAAAGGAAGTTGTTCTTCCAGTCTTTCAGGCTATCTAAAATTGGCCACACCAGAGAATACCCCTTCTGCCTCTGGATGGACCAGTATCCAGGGGAGCCCTCACTCCCAGAAGCCACCATCTGCAGGCCAGCCATATACCTCAGGGCATCGATTGAAGGCTGGTCGCAATGGAACATGCAGGTCCATGTGTAGGATATCAGCGACCTAACTGCCAGGGCAATCAATTGGGCGATGGGTACATTCATTCGCCTAAACGCCTCCTCCAAAAAGGGATGGAGGGGGAAACGCAGGCCAAATTCTAAGCATTTATGAAAAACGGCTATACAGCCGTCGGGGGGGTTACACACAGTATCCTTCTCATCAGGGACGATTATTGTGTAGCCTTCCCCAAAATTGTAAAAATTAGCAATATCCTCAGCAGCATTCTTCTCTAGGATCAAATCTATGCTCTTGGTGTCAGGATAAGTTCTCAAGGGAACATGGTACCTAGCCTTATCTAAATAATAGGTCCTCCCTTTCTCCCTAGGGACAAGGGGACCGGCTATGGTTGAAGGGTCGATTTCCCTCGCCTCGTCATCAGAATCGATGACATCAAAAGGGGCGGGGTCCGGAGAGTTGACACCCCCATCCGGGCAACCCTCCTCGGCCCTCCTAGCATTAGACCCTCTAAAGGAGGAGGCCAAGTCAGTCCCAATCCTATTTCTACCCTCTTCCCCTCCGGCAGAAGAGCTGGAAAAGTCCAAGATACGGATTCGAGCGCTACTCATGGCGATTGAGAAGAGTAAAAATGAGGAATTAAAGGGAAAACGAAGGGGGAGAAGAAGATTCTAACCTAAGGTCGATGGCCGATTAGACGAAGGCGCAAAGAAAGTAGTTCCTCAGGCTGGAGTATTTCTAGCAAGGGGATTTTGGAAAATAGAGTTGTTTGGGTTTGCAAAAGTGTAAAAGGGAGAGCAGGAGGAGGAAAAGTGTTTTTATAGACATGGGCAGATGAAGAGTCGCCCATCTCAAAGACATTCCCAAAAAACTCCCACGTGTCACATTTTCAAAACCCAACTACCCACCATTTCCCAAGAAAAACCTCGAAAAAGCAGAGGGTGTCAGAGGATTAGTCATCCTTGGACGGCATCCCTCCATTCATTCACTCATTCAAAAAAGAAAAAAAAATAATAAAAAAACGCAGAGCACATAAAAACCCGCCTGATCTTTCATTCATTGAAAAAGGCCCAAAAATCGGCAAGTTACATTCAAGACAAAAATAAAAAAGTACAAAAAGAGCCTAACTTTCTGGCTCAGTTAACCAGCCTGCGAATCCTGAGCAGGCCTAATCATCATCAGGGCCTAGGAAGTAATTCCCTGGGCTGTAGTCATCCAGGGCAGACCCTCAGTCCCAATCATCAGAGTCCTTGAAGGGATCGGTAGGGAAGTCATCCTCGCCACCACCTGAAGAATAACCTCGACCTTCACTGTCCCCGGAATCACGGCTGCTGATGTCCCAGTCCCTGCCGTAAGGAGCCGTCCTGACATCGTCGCAGGAACCACAACCCACCTTCTTCACAGGAGAAGAAGGGCCCGACTCAGGAGAAGAGTTTAACTCAGGGCAGTTAGGAACAAACTGCTCTGGGTGTAGCCAGGGGAAGCACGTATAGCACCCCCGGTCAAAACAGCCAGAGCAGCGCTTAAACATGGGTCCAAGTGGGGATGAGGATTGGGCAGGACGTTTGCCTGCCCTAGCAGCTCTCTTTCTAGCAGCTCTCCTCCTGACATTCCGAGAAAAGCGAAGCTGAAGTCGCCTGCTGCGACGCAGGGCCAGAAAAGCCGCCCTTGGATATCTCAACCTCCAGAATCCCTTGAAACGAAAAGTACCCACGCGGACTCCATAACGAAGAACTGTTTTCTTAATCCAAGACATTGTTCTTTGAAGTGAGGATAAAAGAAAAATTGAGGATGGAACGTGAAAATGGTGGAGGCCAGAATTTATATAAAGGCAAAGACCCACCATTTATGGCACTCCAACCACCTCAGTAAAAAGAAGGGCCAATCGCCGAGTAGACACATTGTCCAAAAATCCTCTTTGCAAGAGAGGTAATCATGAGCCAAGAACATTCCAACTCTTTGCATGCCCAATGCAGTTGAGTTTCTTTCCTCGGGAACACGCAACGCATTAAATGCTAAAGTCACTCAAAGAAGTCAGCCTCCCATCATAGAGATCGCCTGCCAAAGGGAGCCTTGCTTCCCCTTAGCCGGCGAGGGCCAATTGATGGGGGTCGGTAGCCGACAATGGGTCACCCGCCATTTGGGCCCCGGGATGGCCCGACCCGTGAAAGAAGAAGAGCCTGCCCTACAGGCCATTAAGCAAGGAGTCGCTACTCCAAGGTACCCACCTGCCCAGCAGGGCAACATCACCCGCCAGGAAGGGCAACCAAGACCCCCTGCCTTCTGGTCCCCAGGGTGTCCACACACCCAGCAGGGGCAGGGGAGACCAAGGGCCCTCTCGTCATTTTGCCTAAGGTAAAGGGGAATGAGTGGATGAGGTGAAGCCACTTGTCACCCTCTCATCCACCCATCCTCCTTCTCTCTCTCTCCTTCTCTTTCCTCTCTCTTGTGGGAAGGTATAAATACTCTTCCATTTCCCACAAGAAAGGGGTTGGAATTTCTCTCTCTAGACTCTCACTCTATAACCGCCACCTAGCTCCTCACGAGCTAGGTTCCTAAAGGCTATTCACGGACTTAGGCATCGGAGAGGGTTCCCCCGGACACCTCCGGGGCCCTGTGCGTTCATTGTGCAGGGACTAACCGTCTTCGCTGGGAAGGTCCGATCAATCGGAGTGAGGAGAAGGGGAGATCAGAGGAAGACTAGCATTGACCGTTTTGAGCATCAATTGCACTTGTTAAGACCCGAACCCAAAGTCGGGTTTAATTGTTTCCATACCCGGAACAAAAATGATTGGGTTGATGATGTAGATCATGATTTTTTGAATGAGAGTGTATAAGATGGGTGAGCGTCAACAAATTAATTAAAACACTAAAATAGGGATGACCTTCATTAAGGTGACTCTTGAATGAGATGGTCTAATAAAGATGTATTCTTTTAAGGAGAGAACACCAAGAGAATGGTAAATTCTCCCAATTGTAGATGCTAAGACCATGTAAATTTGAGAGGACATTTGCATCCTCTTATTTCTTCTTTTCCCCTCTATTTTTTCGACACCTCGTACTCTCTTTCTTCTATTACATTTTTCACTATCTACATCTTCTTCCTCTTCTATCCTTCAATTTTTCTCCCACAATAGAGAGGATCCTCTTATATATTACTTTTCTTATTATTTTAACTATCATCAAATTTTTATAAAAGCTAAAAAGTAAAAATAAATTACATGTAATATATTATTGATTAATTTGGCACAAGGGCCAATAATGTTTTTCCTCTAAAATTAGAGGAATAAGACCATGTATATTAGAGAGGATGTTTTCCTCTTATTTTTTCTCTTTCATTCTATATTTTTGACACATCACCCTCTCTTTCATCCACCTCATTTTCCATCATCTTCATTCTCTTCATTATTTCTTTTCTAATTTTTACCCCACAATAGAGAGGATCCTCTTATTTATTTTAATTATTTAATGATTAATATTATTTTTTATTTAATTTAATTTTTTACATGACCAATAGCCTTTGATAACATGCACAAGGGCCAATGTAAAAAAATCCTCTAAAATTAGAGGAAGTACTCAACTTCCTCTAAGTAAAAGGACCTTCCATGTTGATCCCACAATGGAGAGGACCTCCTCTTAGAGGATAGAGGGTGCTAAGAGGAGGGCAAATCCTCTCCATTGTACATGTTCTAAGTCATCTTCCTCTTACTAAGAGGATGCACAATGAAGATATCACAATAGAGAGGACCTCCTCTTAGAGAAAAGAGAGTGTTAAGAGGAGGGTAAATCCTCTCTATTGTACATGCTAAAACTATGTTTATCCACAGACCCATCATTTTTCCTCAGACTCGATCACCCCAGCTTTCCACTCACTTTTCATTCTTCAGACTCAGACTCAGTCTCAGACTCACTACAAAAGTACACTTTATCTACAAACTCATCTCATACTTTCTCCCCTCACATATCTTATTTTATACTCCCTCCGATTCTCGTTTAATATATGTGAGGTATATTTTAATCAAAGGGGAAGATCTTTGTGAATCAGAGGGAGTATTATTTTTTATTCATCTCACCTCAACTTTTTATCTACCTTATTTTATTTTTTTATTTTTTTATTTACATCATCTCACCTCAACTTTCTACATAACTTATTTTATTTTTTTATTTACCTCAATATCTACGTTTATTTTATAACTCGATTAATTACTCGAATAATTACAATTAAATAATTAATTGTTAAATAAATCTTGTGACATACGAATAAATTTATTTCCAAGTGGTCATTATTAAAAGTGGCAATCGGGCGAGTGGGTCGAGTTCGGGTTGGGTTGTCGATAAACCTGGCAAACAAGTCAACCGGGTCGGGTTTGGGTTAAGTGAGTTTCGCTTTGACTTTGGGTCGGGCCAGATCATTTCGGGTTTGCTATTTTCATCTTTTTAGGGATATCGACTCGTTTTTTATAATAATCGTCGAGTCAATTTTGGGTTTACTCGAGTCAATTCAGGTTACGAGTCCACCTAGAATCTTTAGTTTGGATATCAGATCGGGATTGAGTTGGCTTATTAAGGTTGGGTCATTTCAGGTCGAGTCAGTTTTGTTATGTCTAATTGTCGGGTCTGGGTCGGATCGTTGGTTCGGGTCGGGTCGGTTTGGTCATGTTCAGGTCGAACTAGGTTTTGTTTGGTTTGGTCGGGAATAACTATCAATTCATTATCCGTTTTTATTACTACGTGCAGTATTATTTATCATTTATTATACGAATTTGCTTTTTATCATATATACAACTATATAATCTAATACAAATTATTTTGATCATGTCCTTTTATAATGAAGTAAAATGAGCTAAAGTAAAATAAGTTGAACTGAACTGAACTGAGCTGAGACAAATTGAACTAAAGTAGCCTGAAATACAGAAATAATAATAACAAGTTTACTAGTTACAAAAAAATTATTAATTATTATTGTAACAACAAATTATAATGTTAATTATTGTATCAAATGTAACACCCCTAATTTTTATAAAAGTAAAATAAATTAAAATTATGTTCGTATTTTTATTTTTACGAATAAACTCGTAATTCTTAAAATTATTATAAAACGAATTTATTGTTTAATCGTTTCAAACTCCTAAAATTCTATTTGACTCGGAAACTCTTCTTATATTTAAAACATATTTTTATTTTTGTTTCGATTTATTTTATACATTTAATTCAATTTTTATCGAAAATCTATTTCGACGATTTAAATTCCAAATTTTATTCATTTATTTATATTTAAGCTCGAATTTCCATTTTTGGCTCGAAGTTCATTTAATTTAATTTCGTCAAAACATTTATTTTCTTTCCTCGAGAAATCAATTTAATTCACTCTATCAAAAATTTATTATTTATCGGGAAATACTGTTTCATCATCTAATTATTCATAAGCCTCGTTTTCGTCCCGAATGCTTTATTTACTCATTTTATTTGACGGCCAGATTATTTATTTAGTTTTTATTACTCGTTTTTGATTCAACTCGTTGATCAGTCAACCTAGTTACGGAATTTGTTTCTCACCCGATTCATTTAATCCCTTGTTTTCCCACTAAACATTCATCCCCTTTTCCTTCTTTTTATTTGACGTGTCCCCTTACTGTTGATTTAATCTGTCCACCTCTTCATTTTTCCTTCCCACGGTTATATCTTCATCTTTCCTTCCTCTGTTCATCGGTTCCTTTACGTTTTCCCTTTTATTCTTCCCCCTTCATCTCCTCTATCCACCGGCTTCTTCATTCTTTTCGAAGGAAATCGGTCCTGCTGCTGCTCTTTGCTTCTGTGCTGCTCGATATTGTTGTTGCTGTGGTGAGCGCGACTGCGTTTCATTCGTCCAGCCTGTTCATTCTTTCCCCAGTTCTCTTCGTCGTCGGATTTCGGTGAGTGATCTGTTCTTCTCCCTCTTCTTCTCATTCTCGTATTGTTTCTCTACAGTTGTTTATTGTTGCGTGGTGCTGTTGTTGGAATCTCCTTCGTCTTCTTCTTCATTCTGCCTTCATTTTTTTTCTTCTTTCTCGTTCTCGATTTGCTGCTGTTCCTTGGGTGTTGTACGTTGCTGTTCGGTTCAGTTTCCGTCTCTCTGTCCGTCTTCTTTTCTTCCTTTTCCTTCTATGTTAATTGCTGCGTGCATCTGCTGCTATTGTTCAGTCTTTTTGGTTCGGTTTTGCAGCTGCTGTTTTGTACGGCTTCTGGTGTTGTTATTACTGTTGGCGTTGCGGTCTGCTGTTGATATTATCACGATTCTGTTTTCATTCCCACCTTCGTGTTTCGCTTGATTGATTCCTTATCGATGCTTTTCTGTCTGATCTCGGTCTCTTCTCTCTCAACTGTTTCGTCGATTTTTGTTCAACTTTTGTCTACCGTCTTATTGCTGTTGCGGTTTGGTCGTTTTGTTTCCGTTGTACGACGATCTCCTTTTCTTCTTTTTCTTCCTGCCATTGCGGCTGTAGTTGCCGTTCATGATTGCTGCTGTTTTGTTCATTTTCGAGCTGTGCCATGTTTTTGGTCTTTCATCTCATCTGATGTTGGTGTCGTGTGGGTTATTTATCGAGTCCCGATTCCTTGGTTCTTCTTCTTCGTTCCTTTGCTTCTCTTCTATTATTTCCTCCTTCTTCTTCCTCTTCATATTTCTATTTTTATCACATCGTTTCCCTTTCCGTCTTGTGTCGTATATGTCTCATTCTTTTCTTTTTTTTTCTACTCGTTTGTCGTGTTGAATCGTGTTCAAAGACTAGCGGTTCTATCGACTTGGAGCTTAAAGGCCTTGCTATCGATTTGGGAGCTTGGAATAATCAAGGTTGAGTACGTGAGCGTTTCTGATGCCGGCCGAAGGTAACTTTAGGACGTTACTCGATTTTATATCGTATGTTTGAGTAGTAGTATGTAGTAAATATTTTAACTTCGATTTTCTAATTTTAGCTATTTATTATTTGCTAAAAATATTATTTTAAATTGCGTACCTTATAAATATTTTATAAGTTTTCGATATCGTTTTATTAATCGTTAGTAATTTAATTATTTACGATCGTTATAATATTTTGTTGGTTATCGTGACACTAGTAACTAAATAATAATGATTTCATATTTTCTTCAGATTCCGTTAAAGTATAATTTTAACACAAAATTGTATTTTTATATTATAATCAAGGTTTGTATACTTGTTTAATAAATTAATCATCGTTTTACGATTTATACTAATAAATGAGAAAATAGTCGATTTTGTTTTAAAAATATTTTTAGTCGAGACTATTTTCAGTAATATTTTCTTATTTGTTTACAATTGACAATTTTTAGTAAAAATCCGTATTATTTATTAATAAAAGCTATTTGTTAAAAATGATTTGAAATCTTTGTAAATTCATCTCATTTATAAAACTCGTTGACTCAATTAATTTTGATATCGTTTTCGTAAAACATCTCTTTTCTAAAATTTATAGTTTTAACTCGATTTCTTAATTATTTGTAAAATACTATATATTGACGTGTTATATTTTATTTATATTTTCAGTAACAAATTTAGAAATATATTAAAGTTACGATAACGACGATAATAATAAAATGTTAATTTCGTTAGAAATGCTATTTTTATACATTTCACTTATTTTAATAACTTACGTATTTTCTATAAGACTTTCTATTTTTAATAAGTTTCTAAAATTAGTAAGTTTCTATTTATAGAAAGTTTCCCTTTTAATATAAAATGGTTATTCCTTTTATCCATATCATTTATATTGCTTATATTTACTTTTGACTATCAATAATGGCTGTTTTGGAGTTATGGAATGAGAACAAGTGTATGGGTAGAGTAATACAGTCTAGGGTATACGTTTTGTCATCAACTATAAAGCTGGTGTGTCTATGTTGAGACGCATTGGTCGTTGAACTGAGCATGGTTTGTGTTCAGGAGTGTGTATATTTTGACCTTAAACTTAGATATCGCATCGTGTAAGTCGCCGTCGGGTTGAACTGGATTACGGTTAGTGTCCAGGAGGGGTGTACATTACTTAAGCCAGGACCTCGCTGCACGCAGTCCTGTTATAGTTGAGTTGCCTAGTTAGAGACCAAAGTCTAATTTGTTTTGACTAAGTTCTCGAAGCTAGTTTGAGTATTATCCTAGTGAAAGTCTATTCCGTTGCACTGATTGATTTCCATAATGCCATTTTTGAATATTATTATTATCGATTGATATTGACTTGCAGGTTTGCAAATGCTTTAAGTTTCGCTAAAAACTTATTTTTATTATATCGTTTTAATGTTTTCTCATTTTAATTATTTTGATATAGTAATACTATTTTTTTTCCATATGATATAATATGGCTGGGAGAACGTCCGAGTTACTCCCCACTGACGTGGCTGTTATGTTTATAACATGACAGGTATTTGCTGCTGGGTTTTGGGTGTGAGCTAGCGAGTAGCGTGGATCTACTCTTTCTTCATTTATGTAATTTATGGATTCGTATAACCCGTTTGGTGAATTTTCTCTTTAGCCCTTTTGTAAAAAGGGCCTTTGTATAGACTTACCATTTCTTTTAATAAGATATAGTTTGTCAGTGTGTTTTAATCCCACTCTACAGTGTTTCCGCCACTGTATTGCGTTAGAATTTCTAGGGGATTACATCAAAAATATTAATTATTATAATTATTGTATTAATTTTAATTTTAATTTTAATAAAAATATTATTAATAAAAATATTTTATAATAATAATAATAATATTTATAACAATAACAATAACAATAGTAATAATAGTAATAATAAATAATAATATTAATAATATTTATTATTAATAATATTATAATAATACTAATATTATTATTAATAATTAATATTATTATTTAATAGTAATAATATTAATAACAATAAAAACAATATTAATTTTTATTATTATATTAATATTAAAATTTTTATAAAAATGTCATTAGTTTTAATATTTAACAAATAATAATAATAATTAATAATAATAATAATAATAATAATAATAATAACTTATTTGAACTGAACTGAACTAAACTGAACTGAACTGAACTGAATGAACGAGTCTGAGGATGAGTCTTTGAAATCTAAGACTCAACTTCAGACTTATCTGAGTCTCAGACCGTCTCAACCACTTTAATCAGGTATGAGTCTCAGACTCAAAGAATCTGAGACTCAGACTTTTGTTCAGACTCAACTTCAGACCTTCTTTAATCTTACATCCGTTTGAGCCTCAGGCTCGTACCAACCACATTATCCAGGTATGAGTCCAGACTCAACAAATCTGAGTCTCAGACTTTTACTCAAACTCATACTCAGATTCCCTTTAAACTTAGCAACCAAAAGATGAAAGTGGATGGTTGGGCGTACAAAAGCAAGCAAAAGGCATTCCTGGTATTTCCATTCCTCTCTCCTCCGCTTTCTCAGGGATAGGCCGAGATGACAACCATCATAAAAGCCAAGTTAAACAAAACTTAAAAACGCAACCATACAAAATTAAACCCCCTCGATTAAATTAATTAAATCTCAATTGTATACTCACTCCGTATCTTAAATCAATAATAATTCTAACTTTCTATTCTATATATAAAAGTATAAAACCAACCTTCTTCCCACTTCTCTCACCATCCCATTCCATACCCCCTCTTTTCTCCTCTCCTCCACCTACTCATTCATGGACCATGGCCTTATTACTTAATTAATTCTCACACAAACCCACTCATTCCTTCTTAACGCCAACTAAATCCAACCCCAATCCCTAATCTCTATTTAAACACAACCCATGTTGCTCAAATCCCACCTACATTTTTCTGGGTTATGAAGATTTCATAAACCCCAAATCAATGGCGACAACATTAGCAGCAACACCAACAACAGAGACAACAACAGCAGCAGCACTTTACCATGGTGATGTAGAACAGGGAATCATAATAACCCCACATCGCCGGAGCTGCGGCGACGGTGACGAGGAAATTGACCGGAGCTCCGTCGATGAAACTACAAGCTCAGGTGTTGCTTCTTCGACTAAGGAATGTGAAGCTTTGGATCTTGAATGCGGTGGGAACGAGGAGGAGGAGGAGGCGGTGGTGGAAAGTGGGAAAGTGGGTGTGCATTTATCAAAAGCCGAGACAGACTGTAGAATATGTCACTTGAGCTTAGATGGGTCGAATCTTGAATCCGGGTTTCCGATTGAATTAGGGTGTTCTTGTAAAGGGGATTTAGCTGCTGCTCATAAGCATTGTGCTGAAGCTTGGTTTAAAATTCGGGGTAACAAGTATGTCTTCTTCATAATTTTTTGAAGTTTTTCTTATAACTTTGATTTCTAATAATAGTTTTATTTATAACTTCTGTGAATTGTTTAATCTGATTTTTTTATGTGTTGGTTGGTACGAAGTACAGTTTTTTTTTCTTTTTTAAATGTATATCTGATGTTTATTGCATATTTGCATCTAATCATATGAATTTAGTCTTGGGTTGGTCTAAAGTTGTTGTCTTTTTTGGAGTGGAGAAGACGTTATGTTTTGGGTGCTCCATTGATAAGTGATAAGTTTATGGTGAAATGGATGGCAACATCATGGTAGTAATGGGTAATCTTCATTGATTAGGATCAATAAAACACTGAATCTCACCCGACTTGGTGTCGATCTTTGATGTTTCACTGAATCGACCCTCAAGGTTGTAGTCTTGGTTTGTCCAAGGTTGTTGTCTTTTTTTGTTTATTATCTGCTTCATTGTTAAGTGATAATCTTATAGTGTTGAATTTAGTTAAATTGATGGTAATGGCTTTTTTTCATTGATTAGATGACTAAAAAACACTGAATCTCACCCGTCTTTGTGTCGAAATGGTCCCTGCCTTGGATCTCTTATGAGTGGTCTGACTCATCTTGGATGCCTTGTGTAATTCTATTGAATGTTTGTTTTTATCTTTTTAGGCATATTGGATGGTTTTAAATGGAAAAGCAGAAATTATATTTGTCAGGTTTTCTGAAAGGGATAGTGATAGTGTTAAAGTTAGGTTGAGATAGAGTTTTAGTTTGTTGGAGAAAAGATGGAAATGTTATAAAGAAAGTAAAAGTGGTGTCCATTTGAATGAAGGAATCATTTAAAGAAACCAAGGCTGAAATGACCATTTTGCTTTCTTAGTTTATCTAATTTCTTTAGATGTACAAATTAAGCTTAACCATCTCACTTTGTTTCTTTCTATATTGTCGGTCGCTGCCTAATACGAAGCACTCCCTAATAAATTAACTTCCTCAAGTGAGGCTAGGCATATATATGTAATGTTATGCATTCATCTATCTATTCATTCTTATGAATTGTGAAACATATCATTTTCAAAATCCTCTCGGTCTATCTTTAGCATGCTTATATCCTTGCGATGTTAATAGTTCTGCACCAAGAATGATGGCCATTTGTGGTCAAATGATACTATCGTAGTCACATATTAGTGGACAAATCACAAATGTAACTCCTTTGAATCTAGGAATAGCTTTTTTCAATTCTCTCTTATATACATTCTTCATGAGTAGAAGTGACGTACTTTACTGGGTTGTTCCCACTATTTACAAGAATGCAATGATTTTTATGGCACTACCATGTGTACTGGTCACTTCTAATATCATTACTACAAACCCTAGTTTTTTTTAACTCTTTTATTCTATCCGTACTAAATTAGCGGCAATGGTTTTCCACGGATTGAGTGAGCTTCTTGACGTACATTCATGTTTATGAGTTGAAACATTGAATATGCCGCCCTTATTCGACAATCAAATCTGAAGTCAAGTCAATCTGGAGTTACTTCCGTATGTCTTACACATAACTAGGGTTAAAACGGTTTATCTATTTGAATGCATTAATTAGCACAAGTGCTTATAAAAATACAAAATAATTAGATTGAATTTTCTTCATCCCATCCAAGTTTGTAATGGGTGTCAACTAGCTGTCTGAAAGTCAGGTATAGTGTATGGTAGCTACCTGTTTGGGGTGCCTTGACAGGCATTTTTTGTCTGAATGTAGGACAACACATGATTTTGTGAGGAATTGGTTGTTCATTTTTTCTTTGAGACGTATTCTTCTGGCATTTGTTTCGTTGGATGTCCCATCCCCACGTTTCTTCCTTTGTACATAGTTTGTTTTGTTGTATCTGTATCCATGTGAAAGTTGCATTCAACATAAATAGGTGGGTAATCTGTATGAATCTAGTCTCTAGGATTTTTCTTTTTTCAATAATTCATCATACAATTCAGTAGTGATTGAAATGCAATCATTATCTATGTGGTGGAAATATACGTGTCAGGGAAATTGAGTTCTGTGAAATATGGATGAAGCCCAAACGATGGTCATTTTTTTTGCAAGGGATAGGGGTTGACTGAATTAATGAGAATGGTGTCACCTCTTTGAGGAGTTTGTAGAAGGGAAAGACATTTTCCATTGTCGGGTTAGGTCGTGGAGATGGTGGGGGATGGGCATGATCAATGAAGGAACCATTTACCGTCCAAGACACATTCAATTCTTGTCAATATAGAAAATTTTTGGAGGGAAAATGATTATTTTCTCACCCTTAACTGTATCCAAACAAAGGCATTGTCTTTATCTTTAGTCGGTTGGTGACTTGGTGTTCTATAGTATCTATCACCTCTTGGTCCTATGGCTACTCCTAAAAGTATGTTTCCCTCTTTTTTTTCTCTGTGTTTACGACTAAGCTTGAAATGTTATGTCTTTACTAGTTATATATGTACTTCAGTATGTACTTGTATAAGATTTATGTACTCGTATGTTATTGTATGAGATTTGCCTTGATTGATATGCAGTGAACTTTAAAAGTCTCTCCTTGCTAGTTATGACTTATGACACCTGTTTGACTGCACATGTTGTGGCTGCTTTGTATCCTCAAACCTCCTCACTGTGAATATTTGATTTCTGGCTTTGCTTTTCTCAATTTTTTTGTTGAGCACGCTTTTATAATCGCCTTTCATTTCTAAACCTTTTTCTCCATCCATAATGTAGAACCTGTGAAATCTGCGGCTCAACAGCTCGGAATGTAGTTGGGGTTAATGAAGTTGAAATGATGGAGCAATGGAGCGAGGCTAACGATACTACATCAACAGCTGCTGTGGCCCCACACCCTGCTGAAACACGCCATTTCTGGCAAGGACACAAGTTCTTGAATTTCCTGCTAGCATGCATGGTCTTTGCCTTTGTCATCTCCTGGCTGTTTCACTTCAACGTTCCCTCATGAATCATGGCATTTGTGTACAAAATCAGTAGCTGAATGAAGCGTGACAGTCTTTCTTCTCAAAGAAACCCGACAATCTCCTTTGGCTTTAAAGTTAATTATGAATTGTGTAGACTTAGTAGCAATGTAGCATTGGGCTAAAGTGTGTTTATATCGGCGGTTGGTTAGAGGCCCAAGAGGTCTTAGGGAGGGAGGTGTTGTAATTTCATGTTGTAACTTTGTGCAATTTTTGTTTGTTTAAACTTTAGATGTAGGTGGATCATAACCTTCACGGCCTGGCGGGTCGTGGTTGGATATGTAAGAGTAGCGCTTAGTATTAATGTTAGGATCCACTGGGAAGAACCAAGGTGTAAGCGATGGTGGTGTACTTATGATTTATGAATAGATGCCATTCCTGGATTCTCAGTCTTATCCATGAATGTAAATGTTTTTAGGTTTTCTTTGGCCAAAGAGTGGTATGTGGAATGTGGTAGTATCAACGTAGGGGGGTTTTACTTTGACTATTGCTATCACTTGCCATCTGATAGGTTCTGAACCTTGACCTAAGTTTAATATTTGTCCGAGCTAAATTGTCCACGGCTTACTTAACCCTTTCCGGGGTTGTACTCAGTATTTCACTATTTCGTGCTTAATCTTACAGAATACAGACCAAAACGATGACCATCTCCAGCTGGTCCTGGAGAAGGGATTGCAGAATCAAAGAGAAATTTATCGGGGGTACACGTAGAACTGGTGGAGGAGAACAGAAAATCCATACACAATGAAGCAAGGATATGATTGGTTGAGGACTGATAAACCTGAGGTTGTTTGGATATATTAATTTGGCATAGACGACTGCAATCAAAGCACTCCTTTATTGCTTGATTGTGAATTACCCGAATGACCCGACCTGAATAAGTCAATCCGAATCCGAACTGAAAACTCGAGCTTGAGCCATAACCTGAATTGACCCGAGCTAACTTGAAACTGACCCGACTATTATGATAGAAAACGAGTTGATATCTCTAAAAAAAAATGAAAATCCCAAAAATGAAACGACCCATTATCTTATGTTAAATGGGATAATTTTATGTTACCATTATCTAATACTCGTATAGTTTTTCGTCTCAATAATTTATTTACTTTTATACGGAGTATTAATCAAAACACAGTCCTGAGACTGGAGTAGCTTACATTATACATCACACATAGTGTGTGGTCCAGTCCATCAACAATAACGCCTTTAAACCCAAAGCCCAAAACCCAAGATTTTATCGCCCAACTTGTTTTCCAAGGCGAAGCTGTTAGCTTACTTGCATATATATCCATCCGTACAGTAGTACACTCCACTCCACTATTCCTTCCAGTAATTCCACTACCAAACAAAAAACAAAAACAGAGAATATCCCAGCAATATAATATAATATAATAATGGGGTCCACATTATCAGCACTGAAAGCACCGCTGTCCTACTTGAGCGGCGAGGGAGAGTCAGTGGAGTGGAGGGAGACGGAGTCGACATTCGTGCTGCGGGTTTCGGCTCCACAGACGAGGAAGGGCGTCCCCGTGAGTGTTGAGTTGGTTGAGTGTCCGGGTCGGGTGATGAAGCTCAGGATCTCCGGGCAGCTGGCGAGTACCGGTAAGACGTTCACTAAGTTGATCAAGCTTCCCCAAGACGGTGGCCTCCTTCATCGGACTTACGTCAATGTTGATGACGACGATGCCTCTCTTGTTGTCACTGTTCCTAAGGCTGAAGAAGTTTAACCACCATCCAGTACCAGTACGTAACCAACCACTACAACTACTCCCATCCATCTTACTAGTACTCCTAATTGATTAACTAATTAGTGATTAATGCAAATTATTGAATCAAAGGTAGATTAATTAATTAAAGATATATATGTGGCGAGTCTGATTAAGGTGCAATGGACGACTGTAGATCTATAATGCAGTATACTCTGATAGTTACTTACTTACTTGACTGCCTAAGGCTTCTTATGTATGAATTTTGTTAATTAATTATGATTATGATTATGATTATATATACAGAAGCTTCAAACCCAACTATCGTTTTTAGTATTTCCAAATTATTATAAATATATACTCCGTATATGGTATGGTGTAATGTTTTTGGTTACAATTTGTTTTCATGTAAGATTTGATTATTTTGTGATAAATCAGTTTCGCAAGGCTAATGTTTAATGAATTTTGGAATCGGTTACGGTAGTCAAATAAGATAGCAACATTTCTAAACCTAATCAGTTTTCGTTAACGATCATCAATGGTCCTCAAGGGAACAATTAAATCATCGAGAACAATACCAACCCAAACTCATTACTCAAAAATGCAACAACTGCACTTGTCAGACCCGTCAGTGTCGGTCTCCACATTTCCGTCAATATGGGGTTGTAAATGTTTAAAGGAATATCGACACTCAATTCCGGATATAAATCGTTCTTAAATGGAAAAAATAAATTAACCGGCAATTGTTTTAATCTTAACATATGGCATATGGGTACTAGATAACCCACCACAGAAAATTACCAACCGGTGTCTAATCTGTCATTGCTGTTATATGGGTAGAGAATGTACTAGGGCCCTCAATTTCGGAGGCCCAATTCAAATGCGTCTATAGAGCAATGCCTAAAACAGGCCGGAGAAGGTATGTAGATGGCTATCCTCATTTAGAAAGTCAAAAGTGTAGAATTGAAGATCATTTATTTACTCCTTGTTTATTTTACCGTCAAGAATCAAACAAAGAGTTATCGAATTTTCAGCCTGCTATGAGATCAGTACAAGATCATACTCCGCATTGACTATATTTTTTTGCCGTAGAATTCAACACATCAGTAGGTGTATGTATTCTACCCATATTACAAATTACAATTAACACCTAACACGGCTTAAAGAGGAGGATAACATTCTTAAGCGGGACTTGGTTCAATCGTAATTAAAGTGTAACTATCATCGTTTATTTATTTTTTTGAGATTCGAACAAACTGTAAATAAATTGCTCTGAGTTGAAATAAACGTTAGTCAAATGCTACGTGTTACAATAACTGTTTCATTTGAAATATATGATCCGTATCAATCAATGCAAAATATAATACTCGTAAATATTTGTAGAATTGCGTAAATAACAGCAAGGTCGCTTATACTAGTAATTTATAAAGCCAAATTATGGCTTTTAAGATACTCAACTCATTTGAATGATTTGATTATCCACTATGTTTTACGTATGCCGGGCTAAATATGAGTCGATCCCTAGACCACCAATTTGAATCGGAAGCTCATTTGACGATTGGAGCCTGTTTTTATTATATACTCCCTCATTTCCATTTGATTCCACACATTTACCTTTTTGAACACTATTCATCAATGTGGAGAATTTTCGATATAAATTCTAATATATAAAAGAAAACATAGTCAAGTGAGATCTTGTTTAAATCGTCTAACCGAGTGCATTATGAATATCAAATTTTTATAACTTTTAGTAACACGGAACTAAAATTATGGACAAAAGAAAACGAGTATTGACATACGTGCATAAAGCAAACGTATGAAATCAAATGGAACGGAGGGAGTAGTAAACTTAGTAGGAGTATTTATTACTAATTGCAGTTTTTTAAAATCTATATTCTCTTTTCATAATTTTTCTGTTCTAAATATATGTATTTTTGGATTAGTTATTTACAAAAATAATGAAAAGGATACAACATGCTAAGCTTAAGTTTCAATTTACTTAGACTTATTACTGATGAGCCGAAACTTAAGCCTGAGTTCAGCCTCAAATATGAGTCAATCTCAAGCCTATTGGATCTCAACTCTCAAGCTAAGATCGTTTATGCTAATTATAATTAGTACACCCTTAATACTCTAAGATAAAAAGGAACTAAAGAAAATGGCAAACCTCATAAAAGAATTAAGAAATACTCCGTATATATGAACCAAAATCGAACAGGTTCCAAAAAAAGAACCCAAGATCGAATATTAATTTAAATAGTTGAAGCTCAACATCGGGCTCGCGTAGACCTGTCAAAAACTGACCCGACCCGAAAACCCGACCCGAAACCGCCCGGAAAAAAACCCGAAAAAACCCACCCGCAAATGACCGAAACCCGAAAGTGACCCGCCCGATAAAAACCCGAATATATTGGGTCAAAACCCGTCCGAACCCGTTACCCGCCCGAAAATAGATAAATTAAAAAAATATTGCTATTATACACTAAAGTTTCTCAAAAAAAACTAAGAAATATTTTTTTATTTTCAAAATTTTAAGAAATAATATTTATATATATCTTTAAAATCATATTTTTATCACATGATTATTATAATGAAAAAAAAAATATCAATAAATCAAGTCAAAGTTTGTCATATATATTCGTACTTCCTATATAAATAAAATATCAATGTATACTAAAAAATATATTAAATAAAACATGTTTATTCTCACTAATATATTATATTAAATGAGTTCATTAAGAAAATTAAGAATAAAATTGTATTTATGATAAAAAAATGTAAAGAAAATTAATGTTTTTAAAGTGCGTTAATAACCCGTATTTGACCCGAACCCGACCCGAAACCCGTATAAACCCGACCCGTATAAAATCCGTATTTTTCAAACCCGAAATACACCCGATCCGTATTTTATCCGAACCCGAAATGACCGAACACGAAACCCGACCGCCCGACCCGTTTGACAGGTCTAGGCTCGCGTTTGTTTTTTAATATACGAGCTCATATTGAGTTTAGCTAAGCTCGGTCGTCTCGTTGGAGCCCTAATAAGTATCCGCTGCTTCGTATTTGACCCTCTAAATTTATTTCATAATTAGTGATCAATCTTATGGACGGTCAATCATTTTAGCCAGTTACTTTTAACTAATTACACTAATACTAATGACTAGTATTGGATAGTGATGACTTGTTTTCTTCAATTGCGATGTGCTCTAATACTAAGTTAGAAAATTATATTTTACCAAAAAGTTGCTTTTGATAATCTCACATTGGACTTTGTGAATTCAGACGACTAACAAAACAAAAGAGATTAAGAAAATAATAAGATGCCCTCTATTCAAACCATTTGGTTCCATTCTCATTTGTGATTTAATACAAGCTAAGCTTATTCAGGAAGGAAGGAAAACAAAAAATCTAATATAAGAGGATATAGATAGGATAATTATCTTAAGTATTTTCTCATTTGTACCATTATACGGAGTGTACTGATCTCTTTGTTCAAAAAATATTTCGATTGTCTACAAGCTCCAAACATTGTAAGTTTTTTTCTCAAATCAAAGATCGCACAAAGATGGTAACTTTGTAAACATTTCGCATGCAATTTCAAATTTGTCACCGAAAGTTATAGTCGCCTAAAGTATTTTCGTTTAGAAACTTTAACTCACTATAAATCTCGAATGTGAGGTTAAAAATGAGGATTTTATTTATCTAAATCAAAGATTTCATCAAAACTATGAATTTAGTACGACTTAGAGAGTACAAAATAAATTTCTTCCGATAATGTTATGTACAATACTTAACTAGATTAAAGTCGTTATGTACAATACTTAACTAGATTAAAGTCCGTGCACTGCACGTGTTAGTTGACTGAATGACATTGATGATGTACATTTGTTAAATAAGAAACATAATTGTTTCGGTATGGAAACAATTGACCCGAAACGGATTCGGTTCTCTTGAGATGATGATGTTGTCTTGCTTTTCAAACCTCCCTATCCTCCCACTCCAGCGATCGGACTGCCCCGGCGGAGATGGCCTGCCACCTGCACACAGGGCCTCGGAGGTGTCCGAGGGAACCCTCTCTAATGCCTAAGTCAGTCCGTGAAATGCACTTGACGAACCTTACTCGTGAGGAGTAAGGCGGCATTTTTAGAGTGAGATTTTAGAGAGAGAAAATCCAACCTCCCTCTTGTGGGAAATATATGAGTATTTATAGGTTCCCACTAGAGAGAGGAAGAGAGAGGGAAAAAGGGAGAGAATGAGGGATTGACACGTGCGTTCCCCTTGTCCACTCATTCTCCCTTACCTTAGGCATGGACAGGAGGGGCTCCATCCTCCCCCCTGAGCCTGTCAGGGGAGGACACCCTAACGCCCGACGGGCAGGAAGGAAACTTCTTCTCTTCTGATCATATCGCTCGTGGCCAGACCCTGACGGGCAGGGAGGGTCGACTCCTTGCTTGGAGCTCGACATGGCTCTCCCAGGACGTTCCTTGGGGCTGTTGACAAGGTCCTGCTGACTGTCTTGTCAGGCAGGCCCCTTCTCTGATTTGGGCTAGGCTACCCCGGGGCTCACATGGCGGGCGACCCATGGCAGGCAACCGACCCCCATCAATTGGCCCTCGTCGGCAGGGGAGAAGCAGGGTTCCCCCTTCAGCAGACGACTTTTGATCAGGATGGTGGGAGGTTGACTTTTTAAATCCTTCTTTTGCATTTAATGCCGCGCGTGTTCCCTAGGGGGAATGTCTTAAATGACTTTGGGCATGCAAAGAGTTGGGAAACCTTTCTCATGATTGCTCTTCGTAAAGTGATCCTTTGAGTCGCGTGCTCGACTGATGGTTGGCTCTCTTTTGTAGGGACGGTTGGGGCATCATTTAATACTCAGCCTTCATCCTTTGCGTATAAAATCCAAGTTCACTCCACTTTCTTTTTGCAAACTTTCTCCACATCCTTTTTCACCATTTTCCTCTAAAATGTCTTGGGTGAGAGATAAGATTCTTCGTCGAGGGATTTTTGTCAACGCCCTCCGCTACAGGGGACGTAGGAGGCTTAAGTACCCTAGGCAGGTGCACTCAGCTATTCGTCGCTGCAGGTGAACATACTCCCGCTCTCTGCGAGCTACTGGGGCAAAGTCCCCGTCAAGGGCTATCAAACGCCCTAGGAAATCTCTGTCCCCTGCGAAACCGAGGCCCAAGTACTGCACCCAGGCAGGAGGCTGTTCCTTCAAAGGGTGCCATCAGTGCTTCCCTTGGCTGCAACCGGAGAATTTCGACCCTGACTGCCCTTATTCGGGCCCTTCTTCCCTTGACTCAGGCCCTTCTTCCTCTGTATCGAAGAAACCGAAGGATTACTATGGCTCCCCTGAGGGCATCAGGGTGGCCAAATTTGGCGAAGACTGGGACCTGAGTAGCTACGACTCAGAAGATAGCAATGGTCAGGGCTATTCGTCTGGCCGCGATGCCTTGGGAAGCGAAGAAGAGGGTCCTGACGACCCATTTAAAGACTTGGGCAGCTGGGACTGGGGGTCTGATGATGGAGGCTGCAGCAGCCCCAGTGACTACTCCTTCCCAGGCTCTGACGAAGATTAGATCTTCCCTGTGCTCGCAGGCGGGTTGAGCCGGTCTTTAGGCTCCTTTTGTAATCTTATTTTCTTCTTCTTTTGATTCCAACTCCTGTTTTGTAATTCTGGCCCTTTGGGCCTTTAATTAATGGAGAAAATCTGGTGGGCTTTTGCTTAATGTGCTGTTTTTTTTTTGAATTGCACTTTGGATGACGTAATGTAATGATTTCCCGCTGTCCCTTTTATGTTTTCAAGGCTTCTTGGGAAGTGGTGGGTGGTTAGGTTCAAAAAGTGTGACACGTGGGGGTTTTATAGGGAGGCTCTGACTGGACGACTTTCCCAGGAGGGACTTCTCATCTTCCCCTTCCTATAAAAGCGCCTTTACCTCCACTATTCTCCCCTTTACACTTTTGAACTCTCATAAACCCATCTTCTTCATACAATCCCTCTTCCGTCGAGCGTTTAGACTGAGGAGCTTTTCCGACGTCTTCCTCCGACGATCCTTAATTAGGTCAGAACCCTGATCTCCGACTTCCCCGCCTTTCAATTACTCATTTTTTCTTGCTTCTTTAAACACCATGACTCTTCACTGTTCCCAGATTCTATCTTTCGATGAACCGTCAGAGGAGGGTGTGGGTAGGGTTGATACTGACCTTCCCTCCTCCTCTGGCGGGCCAGGGCTTACAGTGGCCGGGGGATCGCCCTCAGAGGACAGTGGGGGCGCTAACTCCCTCGACCCTGCCCCGTTTGACATTGTTGACTCCGACCATGAGGCGTTGGAGATTGACCCCTTCACAATCGCCGGCGACCTCGTGCCTAGAAAACCGGGGAAGATTTATTACCTGGACAAGAATAAGTATAGGGTTCCCATGCAAACTTACCCTGCGCCTAAGCCGCGGGAGACCATAATGGTGAAGAATGTTGCCGGAGCCATAGCTAATTTCTATAATTATGGGGAGGGCTACACAGTTGTCATCCCTGGAGAAAAGGACATTGTCTGCAACCCTCCTGACGGTTGCATAGCCGTTTACCACAAGTGTCTGGAATTTGGCTTGCGTTTTCCTCTTCACCCCTTTTTTGAGGAGGCTTTCAGGCGTATGAATGTTGTTATTGCCCAGCTGACCGCCGTGGCTGTCAGGTCGTTGGTAGCCTACGCCTGGGTCTGCCTGTTCCTAGGGGACGAGCCTTCCATAGACGCTTTTAGGTACATGGTTGGTCTACAGATGGTCGTTTCTGCGGAGGGGGGCGGATCTCCAAGGTACTTCTCGCTTCTTAGACAGAAAAATTGTTCCTTGGTCAGGCCGATCATGAACGACCTGAAGGACTGGAAGAACTACTTCCTGTACGTGCACAGCGCGGAAGGGTGAAAGATCCCTCGGCACTTCAGAACCATGTCCACACCCGCCTGGAAATCCGTCAGGAGTATCACCCTGGGGTTGGTGGGAGGGCCCTTGAAGTTAAGCTGAATGACAAAGAGGAATCTTTGGTCAAACGGTTTGCTTGCGCCAAGGATGGGAAGGGTGTGTATGGCCTTGTTGTTTGGCTTCCCCATGCGGACCTTATATCAACCGACGATTATATGACCCCAATGGGGTTGAACCCTGACCTTTGAGAAGGTAGCTCAGGGGCTTGCTAATAATTGGTTTTTTTCTGGCTTTGTTTTACCGCATGCTTACTTGATGAATTTTCTTGATTTTCTGCAGAACTCGTCAGTCATACCTGGTCTAGGAGGAAGCTGAGGGATATCGGTCTGAGCAAGGATATTGTACCTTTTAATAGTCGTCCCCCCTTCCCCCTAGCCTTAAGAAGCAGACCCTTATGGGGCATGTGAAGAGTATTTCGGCCAGCAGGGCGAGGCTTCCTCCTCCTCCTCCTAAGCCGGCTTCTACACGTCCTGCAGCTTTAATCCCTGCCCCCAGGACAACAGAGAGAGAGGAGGGCGGGGGGGGGGGGGGGGGGGGGGGGCTGCTTCAGAGACTACTCCCTCTCCGGCTAGCAAGCGTGGAGGTACCTCTCCCAGTACTCGTCCCTCTGAGGTGGTGAAACCCTCTGCCTCTGAGGAGACTGGGGAGAGTGTCCCCCTGGTTGGCAGGAAGAGGAAGAACAAAGAGCCAGTGGATGCCGACCAGGTAGTAGACTTGGAAGTAGATGCCAGCACACCCCAGGCCAAGCGGCCTGCCCCTCACCTTCCAGAGACCTTGTTCACAGAGGGGAATCCTGAGTTCAATTTTACAGTTGGTGAAGGTGTGGACGTTTCTGCTTTGTTCTCAGATACCAACTTTACGTCCATGAATCAGACTGCCAAATCCCTGACGTTTGCTAGTAATCAGGTGGCTTAACTCATCCATCGCTGCTCCAGGATCTTCCAGGCTTCTGCGGAGCTGGCGGCCCTCAACCGCCTAGGTGATGAGGAGCTGAAACCACTCCTGGGTCCTCTCTCCCTGAGCACATAACGATGGTTGAAAGAGATATTGCTCTCATTGGCAACTTAAAGCTTCAGGTGTCCAAGTGTGAAGGTGAGCTGGTGGAAGCCAGGGGTCAGGCCGCCCATTGGAAGGACCAGGGTGAAAAGGCTGTAAAAGAGGCAGTGGACTTGGAGGCTAAACTGGGGCAGGCCAGGAAGGAGGCTGCCGAGCTGGAGCAAGTTAAAAGGAAGGCTGCTGAGCTGGAGAACCGCCTTGGGGAGTATGCTACCCGTTTGACAAAGGCTGATTCAGATTTTCAGGCGGCACAGGAAGAGATGAAAACTCATGGCGAAAAGTTGCTCAAGAAGAAGGAGGAAATCATCCAAGAGGCTAACTCGGAGGTGGATAAGGCCTTTGCTTCAGGAGCCTCTTCTTCTTCTGAATTTATTATGGAGGTCATCAAGGAGATGCTACCTGACTTTGACGTGGACGCCTTCAGCACCCTTTACGTAATCAAGAACGAGGCCAGTGCCAACAAGTCTCCTGAGGAGGCCCTTGGTCCTGACCAGGATGCCCCTGCCGCATAATATGCAGGGCAGTCGTCTTCTGAGGGCTCTTGTCCTTACCCTCATGCGCCTCTACTTCCTCGTTGATTTCACTATCTTTTGCGCGCCGGGCCATGATGTGGCCGGCCGCCGGTTATGTAATCTGTATTTTTCTGTACCCAGATTCTTAATGCTTTCTTTGCAAGCCTTTTTCTTGTCTTATTATTGACTTTGATGGATGCTTTCTTGCCTGCATGCTTGTTATTCTTATTACTTTGTCTTTTGAGGTTTTGTTTGATCCTAACTTCTGATCTGGAGTCAGGTGGTTAGCTCCCCGCCTGCCCAGAGGCATGTGGGGGACTTAGCGTTTTTTATACAAGGTTGAGTGTTGCTCAGTCCTTGTTCATTCGGCACGTGGGGCCTGGCCTGACCCTGACTTCTGGTCGAAGTCCAGAGGGCCTGCCCCCTGCCTGCCCAGAGGCAGGTGGGGGACTTAGCATTTTTTATACAAGGTTTAGTGTTACTCAGTCCTTGTTCATTCAGCACGTGGGGCCTGGCCTGACCCTGGCTTCTGGTTGAAGTCCAGAGAGCCTGCCCCCTGCCTGCCCAGAGGCAGGTGGGGGACTTAGCGTTTTTTATACAAGGTTGAGTGTTGCTTAGTCCTTGTTCATTCGGCACGTGGGCCTGGCCTGACCCCGGCTTCTGGTCGAAGTCCAGAGGGCTTGCCCCCTGCCTGCCCAGAGGCAGGTGGGGGATTTAGCGATTTTTGTTGGGAGGTCTATTTCACTGGGTGTTGCAACAGGGGGCCCTTCCCCCTATTGTCCTCTGCTCGTTTGTGTGTGAAGTGCTAATCTGAACAGACAACGAGTATGAACTTGCGAATCTTTTCATTCCTTGAAGCAAGAACTTGACGTTTTTGGCCGGAGCCGTCGATATTTCAATTTTAACCGTCCTCCGCCGACGTCTTTAGGGAAAGGAAAATAATTAGACTTTTAACCTAGACGTAGTACTTCTTCAGGGTGTCTGCATTCCAGTGTGCTGCTAGCTCTTAACCTTCGGGGTTGGCGATCCTATAAGTTCCTGGCCCCATGATCTGGGTGACCCGATACGGACCCTCCCAATTCGCGCTCAGCTTGCCATACTTCCTGGACTTTCCTATCGCCTGAGTCTTTCGTAGGACCAGGTCTCACACCTGGAAGTTTCTTATGTTCACTCTTTTGTTGTAAACCTTCCTCATCCTCCGCTGATAGGCGGCGATGTTGATGCAGGCCTCTTGTCTCACCTCACTGACCAGATCAAGAGCCTCGATCATTGCTGCCTCATTGCTTGCCTTGTCAAATTGCTGAGACCGGAGGGTGGGGATACGCGCTTCTATAGGTAGCAGGGCATCAGCTCCATAGACCAAGTCAAAAGGAGTTTGCCCTGTGGACTCTTTTCTGGTGGTCCTGATTGACCACAATACGCTTGGAAGCTCATCTGCCCATCTCCCTTTCAGCTCGTCCACCATCCTCTTCAGCCCATTCAGTATTTGCTTGTTTGCTGCTTCAGCTTGTCCGTTGGTCTGCGGGTGGCAGACGGCAGAGTAGGCGACAGCTATGCCGTGGCCTTCCAACCAAGCTCTCAGGGGATCGTTATCAAACTGCCTGCCATGATCGAACACCAGTACTTTTGGCAGGCCGTACCTCGTTATTATGTTTCTCCAGATCACCTTCATGACCGTCGACTCTGTTATATTCGGGACAGCTTCAGCTTCAATCGATTTGGTGAAGTAGTCAATCCCTACTATCAAGAACTTTCTACCTCCAGTCGCAACGAAAAATGGCCCCAGGATGTCCATCCCCCATTGGGCGAAGGGAATGGGAGACAAAATTGGTCTGAGGTCTTGGGCCAGGGCGTGTATGGCGGGGGCGAAAAGTTGGCACTTCCTCCACTTCCGAGTGAGGTCCCTAGCGTCCGCGAGCAGGGTTGGCCAATAGTACCCTGCCCTCAGGGCCTTGTGTGCCAGCGCTCGTCCCCCAATGTGGTGACCCCAGATACCTGAGTGTATGTCGTTCTGTACTTCTGTAGCTTCTCCTGCCCCCAGGCGCTTGAGCAATGGGGCGGAAAATGATTTGCGGTATAATTCCTCTCCAACCATTATGAACCATGCAGCTTTGGCAGACATTCTTTTCTTCTGAGCTGGGTCCTGTGGAAGGATTCCATGTTTCTTGAACTGGGTGATTGGGGTCATCCAGTTTTCAGTCTTTGCCCCTTCGATGACATTGACCAGTTGGCAGGGAGTCGTAGAATTTTCTTGTATTACATCTACCCGTACCGACTTCCTTATATCTTGCAGGCTGGAGCTGGCCAGTTTAGACAGGGCATCTGCCCGGTTGTTTTGTGACCGAGGGACTTGCCTGATTTCATAAGACTTTAATCCAGATAGCTCTTGTTTTACCTTTTCCAGGTATGAGGCCATGGCCTGATCCCTGGCTTCGTATTCCCCATTGATCTGATTTGCGATGAGTTCGGAAACCGTGTCTAGGACGAGCCTTTCTTCTCCTGCGGCTTTAGCTAGGTTGATGCCTGCCAGTACAGCCTCATACTCAGCTTCATTGTTTGATGCTGGGAAGGTGAACCTGAGCGCATGCTCAAAGTCTGTCCCCTCAGGGCTGGTAAGCACGATCCCTGCCCCCGCACCGTTGGCCGTGGATGATCCATCGGTGTATACCGTCCACTCACCGGTAGGGGGATCGTCTTCTTCTGAATTGGAACATTCTGCCTGGAAGTCCTATGTATTTATTCACCTTTGAATGACAAGCTTTGAATGCTCGTATTTATTCACCTTTGAATGACGAGCTACCTGCCAACCTCAACTTAACGGGAATTTCTATGTTTGAGGGTACCGAAGACCCGGTCCACCACATCCGGGCTTTCAAGGACTTCATGGCGGTCAAGGGGGTGAAGTCAACTATGTTCAAGCACTTATTCCCTTCTTCCTTGGAGAAACATCCTAAGGCCTGGTTCTACAGGCTCGACCCCAAGAAATACAAGACTTGGGATGATGTGGCGACCGAATTTGCTCGGAATTACGCCGATAACACTGAAATCCAGACTACAATGCGTGCTCTAGAGGTAATGGCCCAAGAGCCCAAAGAAGGGTTCACAAAATACTTGCAAAGATGGAGGGCCGAGAGTGTGAAGCTGGTCGACAAGCCCGGCGAGAAGGTCCTAGTGGAAGCCTTCGTCAAGAACCTACTCCCATCCTACCGGGTCTACCTCCGGTATGCTATCATCCCAAACTTTGTTGTCCTTACTGAAATGGGCACGAGAATCGAGGATGACCTGAGACTAGAGAGCCTGACTAAGGCCTCTACCAAGGGCTATCAAGGGGCTAGTTCATCCACAAACAAGCCCGCACCTGCAGCTGCAACTCGCAGCATCTTCGACGAAATAAATCTGCTTGACACCTCATCTAAAAAGAATACACCAAATCGGGTATTCACAGATATAGGGACTACCTATACTTATGCCTTACAAAGGCTATCTTCAAAGGGCCTGATCCAACCGATAGGCCCAACCGCAGAACCTCCAGTAGAGAAGCGGCCCAAAACTTATAATGCCCAAGCCTACTATCAGTATCACAAGGGTAACGGGCATGATACTGAAAAATGTTGGAGGTTAAAGCACCTGATCCAAGATCTTATCGAGAGCGGGAAAATCCCGTTGCCCGGAGACAAGCCGAGCAACAAAGAAAACCCGTTCAACGCCCATGCTATATTCTCGGGAGAGGTGATATATTGTTCTCACCTCATTTCTCCTCTTATCCCACAAATCAATGGGATATGGTTCGATGACGAGAACGACGTGTATCTAGCCAAAGGGGAAGCTGTCCCCATCACCCTTGAAGAGGTCCGAAAAGCTAAGTCCAAGGCCTTGGCCACCAACCACCTCGCCACTACTGAGCGCGCCACTCCAACACCCGTCCCTGAACCTGCAAGGACGGGAGCTACCCTCGAAGAGCCGATCAATGACACGGCTCTAGTCCAACAACTGAAGAGGGTTCGAACTGATCTAACTATATGGCAACTATTGGTTAGCTCACAAGCACATCGAGAAGCACTGACTAAGGCTCTCGATGAAATCAAGGTCGATTCAGAAGCTACCCCTGTTGAAATGGTAGCCACCATTATGCCCTACCTTAAGGGCAAATCCAAAGAAGGAGGCCTGCTCATAACCTTCTCCGAAGCTGATCTACCACCATTTGGGCCCAATCACAATCTGGCCCTATACATCACGGTCATCTGCAAGGGTAAATACCTCCCGATGACGCTTATCGATGACGGATCTGCCGTAAATGTCCTTCCTCTAAGGACCGCAAAAGCCCTCGGCATCACCGATGCCGATTACCTTCCGACGGCGCATACCATCCAGGCTTTCGACGGAAGCCCAAAACCTGTTGCCGGGGCCGTTAAACTAAAGATCATAACGGGCCCGATCGAAAAAGAGTTAGACTTCCGGGTGATTGATGTCACCTCATCCTTTAACCTACTACTAGGGAGGCCGTGGATCCATGCAGTCAAGGCCGTGTCCTCTACCTTACATAGGAAAGTCAAGATGCCACTCCGGGACGACATCATCACACTAGAGGCTACTCCTATCACCGTGGCTAGCTGTAATGCCACAAACCGGGCCGAACCACGAGGATTCGACTTCGTGGGCATGATTGATGAGGCATATCTCTTCAAGCCTTACTTCACCGTTAGAATCGACACGATGCTACAAAATCTGGGTTACCTACCCGGAGCCACCTCAAGGCCGAACCTTCCGGCAGGGAAGATCATCGAGGTCCTGGACAACGGAGAGTCTCGGCTCGGTTTGGGATATACTATGAGCTCGGAAAACGTGGGCCGGGCATATGCAATCATTTTTGTCACTCTCGTGTTTGGGGCGATCCAGGTGGGCCTCTACCAACCCACCATCACATATCCCGAGACCAAAACGGCTCGGGAATGCAACTACATCCCTAACGATATATTCACCATCGTCCAGGCCGAATCCCAGGAGGATGAAAACAATTCTGAGCCCGCGCTGGGGCTCTTATTTGGAGAAGACAAGGCCGTCCCCGCTCCGAAAGACGACTTGGTCAACCCGATCCTTCGCAGCGGTCGGTTTGACCCAACGAAGCTGATCACCGAAGTTGGTGCGGATACAGGGAAGCGGGCCTGGAGAAAGATCGTCAAATGGACCGACAGCCAGGGGCGGATCTACAAGCTGACCACCGACGAGGGAGACATACCGGATACTGAGTCCGAGTCTGAGTCAGAATCAGAGTCTGAGTCTGAGTCTAGGGGGTCCGGTGCTAAAGTCGAGTCTGTAACTCCCTTTCCCTTAGCCACATCCACTGAGGTCTCGGGGCCTGTCCCAAGACCTCTCCCTATCCCGCCACTGACCAACGATCAGATGGCCGCTCTTTTTGAGCTTTTCACAAAATTCACCATTAATAATAATAACGAAAACCGTTCTGCTTACGGCTTGTCTTATTTCCAAAATTTTCTCAATTTCAAAGATTCTATATGCAATGACATTGAGAAACCCGACGAACAGGTACCTCTGCCTCCACATCTGATCGAGTAGCTCGAACAAAGGGACTCCCAAGATCCGGTAATCAAAGAAACCGAATCCATCAACGTGGGAACCACTTTAGAGCCCCAGATGCTTAAGTTGGGCCTATCCTTAGATCCAGAGGAGAGAAGACAATTCACAGACCTCCTACAGGAATTCAAAGACGTTTTCGCATGGTCCTACAAGGACATGCCGGGTATAGACCGGGAAATAGCGGAGCATCGAATACCCATCAAAGATGGGTGTAAGCCGGTAAAGCAAAAGCTTCGAAGAATGAAGCCCGAGTGGTCTCTCAAGGTCAAAGAAGAAGTAGACAAGCAGTTCAAAGCGGGCTTTATACAAGTGTCTGAATATCCAGACTGGGTTGCAAACATCGTGCCGGTACCCAAGAAGGACGGCAAGGTGCGGGTATGTGTGGACTTCCGGGACTTAAACAAGGCAAGCCCAAAAGACGATTTTCCGTTACCACATATCGACATACTGGTGGATAACACGACCGATCATGCCCTTCTATCGTTCATGGACGGGTATGCCGGATACAATCAGATCAAGATGGCAGAAGAAGATATGAGTAAGACCACCTTCATTTACACCTTGGGGTACTTACTGTTACACCGTTATGCCATTTGGGCTTATCAATGCCGGAGCCACTTACCAACGAACCGCCACTACTTTACTACATGACATGATGGATAAAGAAGTGGAGGTCTATGTCGACGACATGATTGTCAAATCTAAGGACCGAAGTGGGCACATTGTAGCCCTAAGAAAATTCTTCACCAGGTTACGCAAATACAACATGAGATTAAACCCACAGAAGTGTAGTTTTGGGGTAATGTCGGGCAAATTACTGGGCCATATCGTTAGCCAACGCGGCATCGAGGTCGGCCCAGCTAAAATCAAAGCCATTACCGAGATGCAACCACCCAAGACCGAAAAAGAAATACGGGGGTTTCTTGGGAAAGTCCAATACATCAGCTGATTCATTTCAAAATTAACCATGGTATGTGAGCCCATTTTCAAGAAGCTGAAGGTAGGAGAACGGGTACTGTGGGACGACAAATGTCAAACGGCTTTTGATAAAATCAAGGAGATACTGTCTGCTCCACCAGTATTAATGCCACCTCAACCCGGTTTGCCTTTGTCGTTATACCTAACAACGACCAAGACAGCCATGGGGGCTATGCTGGCCCAGACAGTCGATGCAGAAGAACGGGCTATTTACTACATCAGTAAATAGTTCCTCGAATATGAGTGCAAGTACACAATGCTCGAAAAGACGTGCCTAGCTCTGATTTGGGCCACTAAAAAGCTCCGACATTACATGCTGAGTCACGAGGTACATGTATTATCCAAAATGGATCCCATCAAATACCTGTTCGAGAAGCCCATCCTCAACGGCAGGATGTCCAGATGGACTTTAATGTTATCCGAGTTCGACCTCAAATTTGTACCATTAAAACCATCAAGGGACGGGTAGTAGCCGAGTTCCTCGCCGATAGCCCAATATCCGAAGACGGAGACACCGATACTTGGTCCTTTTCTGATGAAGACATATTCCATACCGATACTGAGACATGGGATTTATATTTTGATAGAGCATCCAAATTTCGAGGATTCGGGGTCGGAATTCTGCTAATTTCACCACAGGGAGAACACACTCCCTTATCAATCAAATTGGACTTTGACGTGACCAATAACGCAGCCGAATACGAAGCATGCATTCACGGGTTGCAAGCTGCCGCTGATTTAGGGGTAACAAACCTCCGGGTCCACGGTGATTCATCATTGGTCATCAATCAGGCTCTCCAAAAATGGAAAACTCGGAACGCCAATCTCGTGGCTTACCAAGCACGGGTAAGGGTTCTAGAGAAACAATTCCAAAAGGTAGAATACATTTATCTGCCCCGGGAAGAAAATCAATTTGCAGATGCACTTTCCAAATTGGCATCTCTACTGAACATCCCGGATCACCTGACCAGCATGCCAATCTGTGTCGAAAGACGGTCCGAGCCGGCGTATGTACACGCCATCCAAGACATCGAGCTAGCTGACCCAGAGCCCTGGTATCAGTCAGTCCTAACTTACTTGGCAATGGGAGAATATCCCCCGGGAACTGAAAACCGGGCCAAGAAGGCTCTGCGGAGATTGGCAACCCAATTCGTTCGCACGGACGACGGGCAATTGTATAAGAAGACGGCACAGGGGGCTCTCCTTCTATGCATCGACAAAATACAGGCCGAAAAGGTCATGGCCGGGGTCCACGACGGTGAAAATGGTCCGCATATGAACGCCCATATGCTATCCCGAAAAATCATGAGGCTCGGGTACTACTGGAACACCATGGAAACAGACTGCCAGTTATATGTCAAGCACTGCCACAACTGTCAGATCTTTGCCAATGTGCAGCACATGCCATCTTCCATCTTATATACCATGACATCACCATGGCCATTTTCGACATGGGGTATAGACATAATTGGAAAGGTGCATCCTTCCGAAACGGGAGGTCATTGTTTCATTTTGGTGGCCATCGACTACTTCACCAAATGGGTCGAAGCCGACTACTTCCGGAACGTGCCTAGCTTTGGTTTGGGCCACTAAAAAGCTCCGACATTACATACTCAGTCACGAGGTACGTGTATTATCCAAAATGGATCCTATCAAGTATCTCTTCGAGAAGCCCATCCTCAATGGCAGGATGTCCAAATGGACTTTAATGTTAGCTGAGTTCCACCTCAAATTTGTACCATTAAAAGACATCAAAGGCCGGGTAGTAGCCGAGTTCCTCGCCGATAGCCCGATATCTGAAGAAGGGCATACCGACACTTGGGCTTTTCCAGATGAAGACATATTCCATACTGACACCGAAACATGGATTTGTATTTTGATGGTGCGTCCAACTTCCTAGGATTTGGAGTCGGCATTTTATTAATATCACCAAAAGGGGAGCATACGCCGTTATCCATTAAATTGGACTTTGATGTGACTAACAACGCAGCCGAGTATGAAGCATGCATTCACGGGTTACAAGCCGCCACCGATTTAGGAGTAACAAACCTCCAGGTCCACGGTGACTCATCCCTAGTCATCAATCAAGCTCTCCAAAAATGGAAAAATCGGAACGCCAATCTCGTGGCTTACCAAGCGCGAGTAAGGGTTCTTGAGAAAAAATTCCAATAGGTGAAATATATCTATCTACCCCGAGAGGAGAATCAATTTGCAGATGCACTTTCCAAATTAGCATCCCTGCTAAATATCCCAGAGCATCTGACTAGCATGCCAATGCGGTCCGAACCGGCCTATATCCACGTCATCCAGGATATCGAGATAACTGACCCAGAACCTTGGTATCAAGCCATCCTAACCTACTTGACAATGGGAGAGTATCCCCCGGGAACTGAAAACCGGGCCAAGAAGGCCTTGCGGAGATTGGCGACCAAATTTGTTCGCGCGGACGACGGGCAGTTATACAAAAAGACGGCACAAGGGGCTCTCCTTCTGTGTATCGATAAAATACAGGCCGAAAAGGTTATGTCCGAGGTGCACGATGGTGAAAATGGTCCGCATATGAACGCCCATATGCTAGCCCGAAAAATCATGAGGCTCGGGTATTATTGGAACACCAAGGAAACTGACTGTCAATTATATGTCAAGCACTGCCATAATTGTCAGATCTTTGCTAATGTACAACATATGCCATCTTCCCTATTATATACCATGACATCACCATGGCCATTTTCGACGTGGGGTATTGACATAATTGGAAAGGTGCACCCGTCCGGGACGGGAGGTCATTGCTTCATTTTGGTGGCCATCGACTATTTCACCAAATGGGTCGAAGCCGAGTCATATCGCATCTTGAACGCCAAGCATGTTGCCAAATTCATCCAAAACAAGATTATATGCCGATACGGGATCCCGCACGAATTTATTAGTGATCACGGGACTCACTTCCAAGCTGAAACCGCTGCATTGTTAGCAAAATACAAGATCCAAAGACATACATCCTCGCCTTACCGTCCTCAAACAAATGGAGCGGTAGAGGCGGCCAATAAAACAATTGTCACCATACTTAAAAAGATGGCTGAGAATTACCAGGATTGGCCCGATAAAATACCTTTTGCCCTTTGGGGGTATCGGACGTCAATTTGCACCGCAACCGGAGCTACTCCATATTATTTGACATATGAAATGGAAGCGGTCCAACCGGTCAAGCTAGAAGTGCCATTCCTCAGGATCCTACTTGAGAGCCAAGTGTCGGAAGCAGATTGGGTACGAGCCAGATACGATTCGCTAGTTCTTTTGGATGAACGGCGGTCCCGGGCCCTCAACAATATCCAAATATATCAAAAGAGGATCCAACGGGCTTTCAACAAAAGAGTTAGGCCCAGAAATATCAAGGAAGGGGATCTAGTTCTAAAGTCCGTACGGGCCCTACTACCGGTTGACCCAAGAGGAAAATTCAAACCCAATTGGGCCGGGCCGTATTTGGTAAAGAAGGTCTTATCAGGAGGAGCGGTGATGCTGACAGACTTGGACAGGAATGAATTCGTCAACCCAACTAATTTGGAGCAGCTGAAACGCTACTACCCTTAAACTCTATCTCAATGTCATCTGCAAAGAGTTTATAAAAAAAATTCGACTCTTTTTTATAAATTTTCAAAAGTTATAGACAAGTCAATGAGCTAGGATTATTCATCCTACTGTCGCACATCTTGAACTAATAGTCTTGGTGTATTTCGAAAATTGCAAAAAAAATCCATGTTTGAACTACGTTTGGTTTGATTCCGCTAATCGTGGATACGTGGGCAACCCCTCAAAAGGTTACAACCACTGCAATAAACGAAAAGATGGGAACGGTATTCACTAATATATCTTTTATTAAAAACCCGACACCACACACCAAAAAAAAAATGCCAAAAACGACAAACACACGAAAAAAGCACACCACAAAAATAGTAATAATACTTAAATAATAAAGCTAAGGAGACTAGTGTTCGTGCATTTTGCTCTTCCCTTTATCCTTTGGGTCGCGTGGAGCCCGAGGTCGCCGGAGTGAGGGCGAGCGCTCCCGAATCACAAGGGGAACCTCTTTAGCTCGAACCCGCTTCTTCGACAACGGGTTTTCTGCTTTTGTCACTGGTCCAAGTTGAGCCCGCATGTGCTCAGGTAGTCTGTCTCACGGGCCAAGTCGGTCTCGCACTGCCAGTCTTGGGCCAAGTCTCCTTTCCAAGTCAGTCTGGGGGCTCATCTTCCCCCTTGCACCTCTAGCACTAGACCCTTCGCCTTGCGTCCTAGTCTTCTTCTTTTGACTTGACATAAGACGGACTAGAGTAGCTGGAGTGTCGCCCTCATAAAAAAATCCCCTATTGTCTTTAACTTGCTCCCTTCGCAGCAGGTCGAAAGCTTCGTCAACCTTCAAAGCAGCTCGGGCCTTCGCAGAATCAGCTTTGGTCCACTTCACATAAGAATCTAAAACCCAGATTGAATGAAGAGATTTGGGAATGGGCCAAGTGTGCCGGGTATACCATCTTTGCATCCAAGTATCGCACATTACATCCGTCAGTTGGGTAGATTCACTCACAACTGCTTCAACTTCTTGGATTCTTTGAGTCCAACCATACTGCCTTAGTATGCGATCCGGGTAGAGATGAACTGTCTGCCTGAAAGACAAGATTACCTGATAGCGAGCTTTGTCCCTCGGGTCCAAGCCCGTCCAAACATAAATGGGCCACCATGGCACTACCCATCGGATCAACGGGCCACTATGGAATGATAACACCTCGTCCCAATACTTCTAAGTAATCTGGCGAGAAAAATCAATGGCCCGTCTCCTCGTCATCACCTGATTGTGACGGTATTTGCTCGAATCAAGGGGAGGATCTATGACTGATAGCCTCTCATACAGCCAAATCTGAAGAAAAAAAATCAAAAAATCAAAAAATCGAAAATAAAAAAAAATATCGGGAAATCGAAAAAAATCAAAAAAAAAAACGAGGGAAAAATCAAGAAGTCCAAAATACCTGCAATAGACGGGTACTTCCGATAAGACGAAACGATGGATCCCTCTTATGTTTGTCTAAGCCCTGGATAATCTCACCCGTAATCAGCCAAGCCGGACTGTGCTCCGTCTCCATCAAATCAACCACGGTCAAAAGGCGAGCGTTACCCATGCATGACAATAAGTCCATATGACCTTCAAAAGCATAAATGTGAAGCATACAAAAAGAAAAGGCCCTACGGTTGTGAATTTGTCTCACCCAGACATCATGCAGGTTCACAAATTTCTCGGCCAAATCAATCAAGGAAATATGGCCATCCTCCATCATGCGAGATACCTCATTGTGGGAGAGTCCTAAAAATTCTCGAAGCTTCCTTCTCGGGTCATAAACCAAAAACGGGACGGCAGGCCAGAGTATCGGGTTCCATCCTCCCACAGCAGCAATCTCCTCGGGTAAGGGACAAACTTCTCCCCGGGGAAAGGCAAAGACATGATATGTATCGTCCCAATAAGACAAACAAGCATCGAGAAAGCAGCGATTAACTAGCATCTGACGGAAGGGATACAGCTTAGTGATACCCGTCTGATTGAGAGCCACCCTATCCATGTCCCTAAAGCATCGGGACCATTCTTGCAGCATCACGGTCAATCGATCGATTCCCATGGTTAAAATTCCTGAAAGGAATAAAGAAACTTTCTTTTTGAGAAGGTGTGAATTGTGAGGAAGTTGTGAAGAAAATCAAAGACAAGGGAGGGGTATTTATAGAATTAACTCCGCAACCCTCTTTCCATATCTTCCCTACACAGAAGTTTCCTAATTCTAACGGGATCAAAATGCAGGCCTCGTCTCGAGATTCCCTAATCTTAGCCCGGGAATTAGTCATCCTGAGTTTCCTAATTCCAAAAATTTCAAAATATTTCAAAACTTTCAAAAAAATTCAAAAATTTCAAAATTTCAAAATTCAAAGAATTCAAATTTTTATCCCCCAGCGCGAGTCATATTTTCACCTACGTGTTGCATGCAAAATTTATGTAACTGCTAAAGGTACGACTCAAGGCTTCAGAGGCAAGCCCGCTCAATTCATATATCTCCCCAGCGGAAAGCCCTAGGCGGCATTTTCCCCAGAATAGCACGGGATGGGCCCGTATATAGGCGCACCCAGGACTTATGTGACAAGTCTGATTCCCCACGGAGTTATCATCATCTGCTCAGGTATGATTTCTATCTTATGGCTGGCGAGCCCTTCACGCAAGTCTAATGGACTATAAACGACCCGATCGGAAGTCTGCCAGGTCCTAATCCTCGATTGGCATGGTAGTTACTCTGACTTTCGCCTTGTCCAAGCCTCAGTCAGAGTGGGGGCTTTGTAGACACCCACATTTTGACCGCCAGGTCTCTATAGCAGTTTCCAAAAAACACCAGATGATGATCGGACGCAAACGTGTTTCCACGCGCTTGGATTTGGGCTCGAAACCATTAATTTCTGGCTTGGGCTTTTTACAGAGCACAAATCTCACAAAACTGACCTCAAATTCAGGTCCAGTGGGTCCTTTCCAATCAAATAAGACTAATTTGGGTCAAAACCGACACCGGAAATAAAACCGACATTTAGCGACCGGGTCAAAACCCGGTCAAAGCCGGTTCCGAGAAGCAAACCCGCGGTCCTCCTTCAGGCGGGCCATCGGATCAAGTCCGTCAAGGCACTAAACCCTAGACACCAAGGGGGAGCATTTGCCTATATATACACCCCCCTTGCATGCAATTTGTATCATCTACACATAAACTTTTAGAACCCTAATTCTACACACACACGATACATCCTTTGCAAAGCCTAATCACTCTTCATATTCAACCTTAGAACCCTAGCAACTACAAACCCTAAAACCATCAAAACTCGACTTACATCAACCTCGATACTCCCGTGCTCAAGCCACAATTAACGAGTTCTTTTCGAGACTAAGAAACATGTAGGTTGAGGATAATCCCGCTCCTCTCTCTTCTCTTCCCTTTTTCTCGTGTCGTCCGTCCGTCTCTTCTTTTTTTTTTATTTTTTATTTTTTTTGTGTGTCGCGTCTATAATATCGATAATAATTACTAAAATAAAACATTAAAATACTTGCTAATTCGTGTCGAATACGAGGGATGACGGGATAAGAAAACACGAATATACAAGGATGTTTCATCCGATTTTGACGGTCGCTTAACCCGACACCCCGAATGTTTGATTGTTGAAGCGAGTCAACGTAAACCATAATTTTCTTATTTTTGTTTGCATCATCATTAATCACATATTTTAATTAAAGTAAATACAATGCGTCAATCTTTTAGATTCGATACCAACTCAATAGTTGGATGTCGAATTTAAATAGTCTAGTCAAACAATCCAACTAATACGATGTTCGTTGATGCTAAAGTAGTTGTCATCCAACTCAATCGAGTTAATACGACACTATAAAAGCGGAGATCATCATATTGTGTTAGTCCGATTTAATTCGACTTACAAAATTGTATTTTCAAAAATCACTCTAAATATCCGGTATTGGTCCTATAACCAAGCACCAGATACAACGAGTAGCACGAAATCGGGACCGAGAACAGTCCGCCACGCGAGTCGCACGGGACTTGTGCGAGTCGTGTGGTGGCGCGAGTCGCGCCCTTCTCGCGCAGGTCGCATGGATCCCTAAAAATCGTGACATATTCGATTATTTTGCCTTAACTCGTTTAGCAATAATTTTTCAAACCTTTTCCTTATTCCGAATATTTGATATCGATTCCATAATCGAACATCGAATATAACGAATATCGTTTTTTTTAAGTCGAGTATAAATTATGTCATATTTGTACGCGATTTAATAAAAGCGTCGATTTTCCAAAAAACGCCTCGAGAACAGTCCTCCATGCGAGTCGCACGTGCCCAGTGTGAGTAGCGTGGCCACGCGAGTCCCGCACCCTTTGCGCGGGTCGCGTGATACCCTGAAAACCGCAACATAAAAAGCTATTTTTGCCCTATTCTTTAACGAAACAGCGGGTTTTTCAACATATTCTAAATCTCGATAAATATTTTCTTGACCTCGGTCAACACGTGTCAAGTCCATCACGTGACCTACTATTTTTTCAATACCGTGCATCATGTTTACTTTATTTTATAGCATCCTATACTTTTGCAAACCGTTATTATCGCTATACCGTTACTAACATGTTTGTTTCTGTTTGTCGATTTATTTCCGTTGTTTATTTTATTGTACTAAAATGAACCCGCATGCTAAATATAACTTTGACGTTAAATTTAGTTGCATTAAATCGACTTAGCAACCCTTTCAATTCTCGCATGTTAGGCAAAACACTGTTTGCATATCATTTTCATCGTTCTACTAACACGCTTATTAAAACGTCATTCGATATCTTAGTAGAGGCCGCTAATGTGCGGGCGGGGTTGGGTGTTCTTTGTGAACTTCCCAACACGTACCCTCACCCCTTACTCAGAACCATGGTTTCCGGATATCCGAATCCATTGGCACACGAGAGTTATTCAATACACAGTATCCGATAATGTCGGTATCGGTATCAAATGCAAAGGGACGAGCCCAATAAACTCTGACGTTGGAAATGGGCCATACTTTGTGCATGGCCTACTACGACATAGAGTGGGTTCGAACGGGCCCAAACTCCCACAAAGTTCGGTGGCGACTCCACTTCGATCTAAATTTCAATTCGACCTATCTCATATGGAGATTCATTCGCCTCCCCAAACCCGCACGTGGCCGCGTCGGGGTGGACCTATGTCATGTCCACACTTTGTAAGGCGTAGATATAGGGGTAGTCCCTATATCCGTGAATACCCAAGTTGGAGTATTATTTTTTGGATGAGGTATCCAGCAGATTAACCTCATCGAAAATACTGCGGGTTGCAGCTGCAGGTGTGGGCTTGCTCACAGATGAGCTGGCCCCTTGATATCCCTTGGTAGAGACCTTAGTCAGGCTCTCTGACCTTAAATCATCCTCGATCCTTGTGCCCATTTCAGTTAGGATGGCAAAGTTAGGAATGACGGCATACCGGAGATGGACCCGGTAGGAAGAGAGGAGGTTCTTGACGAAAGCCTCCATTAGGACTTTCTCGCTGGGCTTATCAACCAACTTCACACTCTCGGCCCTCCATCTTTGAAGATATTTAGTGAACCCTTCTTTGGGCTCTTGGGCCATGACTTCTAGAGTACGCATCATAGTTTGGATCTCGGTATTGTCAGCATAATTCCGAGCAAATTCAGTTGCCACATCGTCCCAAGTCTTGTACTTTTTGGAATCGAGCCTGTAGTACCAGGCTTTGGGATGATTCTCACGGGAGGAAGCGAACAAGTGCTTGAACATGGTGGATTTCACCCCCTTGACCGCCATAAATTCTTTGAAAGCCCGAATGTGATGGACCGGGTCTTCAGTACCCTCAAACATTTGTATTCCCGTAAAGTTGAGGTTGGCAGGCAACTCGTCATTCAACGGTGAGTAGGAGCGAGCATTTTCAGTATGGATCGAGTTGCTTGTTGACAAGTGGACCTGCTCTTCAAGCTTACGAACAACGCTGATTAGTTCAGTTATGGGTCCGGTGGGCTCAAATCCAGCAACAGGAGTTCCTTTCTCCACGACACTCAAACGGGTGGCAAGGGTTGTCTGGTCGGTCTGGATGGCAGTCAATTGGGTCTCGATCTTGGCCAGTACGGCGATCAGTTGATCCAGAGTAGCTTGCATTTTCTGGCGTCTGGTTAACGGTGGCCTGTCTGTAAGAATACCGCACAATCAGAAATTAGCCAAAACCCTGGAATAATAAGTACATCCCGTGCGAAGGAAAGACTGAAAAAGACTCGGAAAAGACACCTAGATGGGTGACTTGTGAAAGGTTGGCCTCCCTTAGAATCCGACAATGTGGGCCGGGTCCTGTTCGAAGGGAGGTCCACGTGAGACATCCCCAGACTTTGGACTCGAATGTGTAGACGGACCTTCCTTTGTAAGAGTATGTCTTACGTAGGTGGGCCATGCCTTAGTCAAATAAGGCGGACCGGGATAGGGAGGAAACTCGTGATGTAAGATCGACAGAGTTTCGACGCTAAAGACTTCGACGACTTATGACATGACCCGACACTGCTAAATACGGGAAGTCCTAAGAAGAGGAAGGTTTTTGAAAAGGGTTTTTTTGGAGAATCCGAGAAGACTTGGTGGAGGGCCCGATTTTTTCGAAAATCGGAAAGTGTATCGGGCCACAATTTTGAAAGTTTGAGAATAAATCGAGTTTTGAAATGGGCATAATACCGACTAGAAATAGGCTATTTTGAGTAAAACCATAAGTCCTAAATTCGGTATGCTTCTCGGGTTTTGAAATTGGATATTTTGAAAAAGATGCAATTTTTGAAAGATTGATGGTTTTTGAAAAACGACGGTAAAAACCAAGTAGCACATAGTCACGCAAGCATTATAACGACGCCATGTATGCTCTACACTAAGTCTCGGTCGGTCTATAGAGGGTCTATACCAGTGCACTTAGCCTATCCGTGAATCGGGACGAACTCTCTAAGTCGAGTTGAGCTTAGAACATGCCGCAAAACCCATACGAATCGACCATGAACACCTTTGACATATCCATATTGGAGTACATCACGGTATAGTGGGACGTCGGGCACCAGTACCGGCCCGGGTAAAAATAGGGTTGTGCATGAACCGTAAAACTAAAACGCGTATGGTACTAGTCAAACGATTTCTATTCGAGTCTCACCCTAAGGATGCCGATGGTAAGTCACGCATCAGTTAATCCCCAGCGGAGTCGCCAAATTGTGGACATGACATAGGTCCACCCCGACGCGGCCACGCGCGGGTTTGGGGAGGCAAATGAATCTCCATATGAGATGGGTCAAATTGAAATTTAAATCAAAATGGAGTCGCCACCGAACTTTGTGGGATTCGGGCCCGTTCGAACCCACTCTATATCTTAGTCGGCCATGCACAAAGTATGACCCATTCGGATGTCAGAGTTTATTGGGCTCGTCCCTTTGCATTTGATACCGATACCGACATTATCGGATACCGTGTATTGAATGACTCTCGTGCGCCAACGGTTTCGGGCATCCGAAAACCGAGGTTCTGAGTAAGGGGTGAGAGTACGTGTTGAGAAGTTCACAAAGAACACCCAACCCCGCCCGCACATTAGCGGCCTCTGCTAAGATATCGTTTGACTTTCGAATATGCGCGTTAGTAATACGATGAGATGGTATGCAAACAACGTTTTACCTAAACATGCGAGAATTTGAATGGGTTGCTAAGTTGATTTAATGCATTTAATATTAACGTCAAAGTTATATTTAGCATGCGAGTTCATTTTAGTACAATAAAATAAACAACGGAATAAAAAGCCAAAAATAGGAATAAACGTGTTAGTAACGATAATGATGTAAATGACATGATGCATGGTTTTGAAAAAGTAGTACGACACGTGATTGACTTGACACGTGTTGACCGAAGTCATAAAATATTTTGTAAGGCTCGGAATACGTTTAGGGCTAACGTTTTGACGTGATGAGAGGACACTCGATCGAGTCATTGAAGGACTCGACCGAGTGTGCCTCGAAAAAGGGTCTGCCCAGAATTTGAGGTGCTACTCGGCCGAGTCACGAAGGGACTCGACCGAGTAGGTCGCCACTCGACCGAGTCATTGCGGGACTGGACCGAGTGGTCCTCAAGAAAACCGTTCTGTCTCGGTTTTTGGATGTCACTCGATCGAGTGGCCTATGGCACTCGGTCGAGTGACCCCTGTACAAAACAGGGTTTGTTTCGGTTTTGCTTTTGAGAATTGATTTTGTGTTTAAAAATTGTCGATTCGTTAGGTCACGTAGAAATATAATGAGATTTATACTCGACCTGAACTTCTCGATACTCGCTATATTCTATGCTCGATTATGAAATCGATATCGAATATTTGGAGTGTACTTTAGGGAAAAGACGTTAGAAAAATAGTTGTTTAATTGAATTAAGACGAAATAACTTGTTTTGTGTCACGGTTTTCAGGGAACCACGCGACCCGCGCGAGAGAGGTGCGACTCGCGCAGCGTGGCGGACTGTTCTTGATCCCGATTTTGCATTACTCATTGTACCCGGTGCTTGATTATAGGACCAATACCGAATACTTAGAGTAAGTTTTGAAAAAAAAGTGATTTTGTGAGTCGATTTAAATTAAACCAAAACGATGTGGATTATCTCCGCGTTTATAGTGTCGTAGTTAATTCTATCGAATTAGATGACAACTACTTAGCATCAACGAAAGTCGAGTTGGTTAAATTAGTTGACCAAACCGTTTTAGATACGACATCCAATTATCGAATTGGTATCGGATCTAAAGACGTTTCACGAGTACTTGAATTGAAAAGGACTTGATTTGATTCCCTCCGCATCCCGACATCGTAATAAATCCTTGCGGATTATGTGATGTCGGATCCGCATCAACGGGTTTCAACCCATAAAAAAAGTGTAATTTGAAAAAAGATTGATGAATATGCGGTGAATGATGACTATGATGATAACGACGCGACAAGAATGAAAAAGACGATTTTTGTTGATGTTAACTCGCTTCAACAATCAAACGTTCGGGGAGTCGGGATAAGCAACCGACAACGTCGGGAGACGCACCCTTGTATATTCGGATTTCCTTATCCCGTCATCACTCCCGCTCGACACGAATTAGCGAGTATTTTAATGATTTTATACTATTAATATTATCGATATTAGAGATACGACGATAGAATGACAAAAAAAACAACGACCGACGAAAAAGAACGACGCGAGAAGAAGAGAGGAAGAGAAATAAGAAATCGGGATTGTACACCCTCAACCTACATGTTTCTTGTCTCGGATGGAACTCGTTAGTTGTGGCTTTAGCACGAGAGTTTCGAGGTTTATGAAGGTTGAGTTATGGTGGTTTAGGGTTTTGCTAGATGCTAGGGTTAGGATGTTTTGGGGTTGATTAGGGTTGATTAGGGTGCCAAAAGATGTGTGAAATTGCATGCAAGGGGGTGTATATATAGGCATTGGCTATCCCCCCCGTTTAGGATTACTCGACCGAGTACCCTGCTGACTCAGTCGAGTGGCCCAAACAACCGCAGTCGGGCCTGTTGGAGGGCCCACTCGATCGAGTGGGCTGACACTCGATCGGGTGGGTCAGCTGAAATGCAAGGCCCGGTTTTTTGTGATGGGTTCGTAACCCTCTAATTAGGCTCCTCTAATTAGTTACTAAATTACTTGTTAATTTAGTATATAAAGATCTAGTTACATGCATGAGATAAAAAGACAAAACTAGATACAAGAAGAAATTTCCTTACATAAACAATGTGGAATTAATGGGCACAATAAGAAAACTCATTTTCTTATTGTTCTTGAGCTAATATTAGTATGGATGATCCTCCAAAACTTGAATCTTCAAAGTAGAAGATCTCCTTCTAGTTGCACCAAGATTTAACCCAAATAATCACCACTATTATTAACTAGATAATAGTAGTGATAAAACTATACTAATATTATGAATATTACTACTTTAGTAATAAGGATGAATCTTTGTATATGAGAGTATTTTGGAGAAGAGGAAAAGCATTTACTAACAAAAGGATAGATCTTAAATGAGAACAAAATGTTCCCTTATAATGAGTCCCAAAACCGGCCACCCCACCCTAGGGAAGACAAAAATGCTTTTTTTTTAATTGCATGTTTAAAGGTCTAAGGTCTAGGGTAATTATGACTATTATCCATGCATGCACATAAATAAGAACAACCATCATTGCCCTTATTTTTCTAATGTGCCGTGTACATGTACATAAAATGGGTCCATTTTATTTTTGTCATTTGTCTTACAAATGCTTATGTGTGACATGATTAATTATCTTATATAATTGATCACATCAAATAAATAATATACTCTTAACTCTTTAGGTATTACATTACTATTATATCTATATATAATAGGTCCCATAATAATAATAATCATTGAGCTAAATTTACAACTCCTTGTAAATATTAATATCTAATTACCACTACCCATAAAAGCATACAAAACCTCAACTAATTTAGTAATTAACCTTTAAATACTAAATTAGGTCTTATTTAATCGTATTAAAATAAGACGTAAAATTTATTCAGTCAATTATCGTATAATAGACTAATAAACTTAATCGAACTGAGTTCAAAACTCTATCTCCAATAAATAACTCTCATTTCCAAGCATATATCAAATATACACGCAAGGAACTAATTAACTTTATCAAATACAAATAATTAGTTTTCTATTTGGGTCTCATCCTATAGGTGTGACCGAAAGGGATCAGTTGATCACCACCGTCTTACGACAATAACGTCTAACTCTAGTCAGCTAAGCGTTATCGATTTACATTAATCAACTGACGTGGAGTATCAATGTACTATTTATCGCAAGTATATTCCATCCATGAGATTTAATATATAAATGCACTATTGTGGAGGACACTTGCTCCAACAATCTCCCACTTGTCCGATACAAGTTGTGCATGTAGCCACTATATTGCGGAGGACTCCTACTCCATCAATATTTCCCACTTGTCTACACAAGCTGTGTGCTACCGATTCTCTTGTCTCTTTGATGTCACATTCTCCCACTCATCACAAGGTGTCTTTCTGGTCGCACTTGTAATTTAATTATAATTAGATTGGTTTTCTCGATCTAGAGAATAACTGTCTGACCGAAAAATCTACCATAGATCTATTTCCGAGCGTGGCCACGCATTTCCAGTTACTTCTCCTCGAGTGGCCCAAGGATGTTTGTACCCAACGTGGGTGGACAATTCCTATTGACCCATCTTATACTGTATAATGCAGATCACCATGTCCCAGAAGATGTCCATCAGCCTCCTTTCATGGTACGACCTAGGACAACAACCAAAGCCAATCGGAAACTGCACCGACTCAGATAAATGGTCGCCAGTCTAAAGAATCGACTCATAGGAATAAAATAGAAATCCCCGCCACGACCAGGCCTCAACTATTTTGATAAGGGACTCTATTGTGGTCACTGCCCGGCAGAGTGACAATCAGTCTGCCTATGTAAATGACCAGTCATCTCCATGACCCCATGGTCTTGAACTAACCATCGATCAACTTACAATCTCGTCACTCCGAGTCGTCACCTCATTAAGTGACAAGGGGCAAAAATACTATGTTCAAATGTTCACTTGAATAGGGTTCAAGATTGTCTCACAATCCATTCGAATGAACAAAGTATAAGTTTTAGTCAAACTAAATAAAAGAGTTCATACTGAAACTCGAACAATGAATGCTATTATCAGAAATGTAAAAATTGCTTACAATATCCAATTATTATATCTTAGATAACTTAAAGAAAATCTGGGACTTTTCTCAATCCCATTGCAACAACATGACCATCATGTTTAGCCTTTGAAAGAGGCTTGGTTAAAGGATCAACGATGTTATCGTCTGTCCCAACCTTACATATATCGATTTCCTTCCTTTCCTCGAGATCTCTTATCACGTGGTATTTCCTAAGTACATGTCTAGACTTATTGCTAGACTTGGGCTCTTTTGCTTGAAAAATGGCCTCGCTGTTATCACAATATAAGGTGATAGGATATTTGACGGAGTGGACTACTCCTAGTCCTTCCAAAAACTGACGAATCCAAACTGCTTCCTTTGCAGCTTCCGAAGCCGCGATGTACTCAGCTTCTGTTGTAGAATCCGCGGTGACACTTTGCTTGGAGCTCTTCCAACTAATGGCTCTTCCATTCAACATATAAACATAGCCGGATTGCACTACAACAAATTGGCACTTGCGCCACGAATTATGTCACGGGAATTTGTTATTTGTGGCTAAATTTTACCTAGCCACAGGAAAAATTTGATTCACTACTTGGGAAAAAAAATATGCCACGGGAACATTTTTTCCCGTGGCAAAAATTCACTTGCGCCACGAATTTTATTAAAGTCGTGGCCAATAATCACTCTTGCCACGAAAGATGTCACACCCATGGCAAAAATATGTTTAGCCACGAATTTGTTCAGTGGCAAATATTATTTAGCCACGACATAATTTACTTCCGTGGCGAAATTGACTTTTAGCCACAGATTTAATATATGCATGTGGCTAATGGTTCTCCAAATTTTAATCAAATTACTTTCAAGTTAAGCTGAGTGTCAAATATTGATCTTAAAAAATTCATTAAAAATCAAAGTTAAAGATAATATGAAAAAAAATATTAACTTTGAAAATATTTTATTAATAAAAAATTGGTATTATTATATTTAGTTTTAAGAAAAAAAAATTGATTTTTTTGTAAAATTAAATACAAGAAAACTTTGGTTGTCTAATTTGTTGATTTTTTACTAATCATCATTTTTGAAGTAATAGATTTCTTTTAATTTGACAATATGTTTTATTAAAATACTATTATCTTAAGTATGACTTTTGAAAAACAACTAACATTTACATAGTGTTATATATGCTAGCTAAAATGTGGCGTACATAGCATATCAAGTAAATAAAAGAAGCATGCGATTGATCATCCATCATTGAGACGTCTAATATATTTAAGATTCTTTCATTTTTACCGCATAATTATTTAATTTTTTCACATGTAATACACTTCTTTTTAAGACAAAAAAACTTAAAAAAGAAAGTGACTGAGAATGATTTTTTTTTTCCAAATTATTGATTCTCTTACAATATTTTCATTGTGAAAAAAATTGCTTTATTAAATTTGTATTTAAGAATTCTAATCAGTCTATATATTTTTATGGAATTAACTTTGACTGTGAAAATAATAATTATTTTTGTAATTTAATTGCCTTTCAAGTTGTTTGGTTTGGAAAAAAGATTAATGTATTAGAAAGTTGTGCCTAAGTTCAAAAACCAGTCAAAATAATTTTTCCAAAAAAGAGAGGTATAAATAAGAAAATCAAATAATTAACAAATACAAGTAAGAAAATATAATAATTAAGGACTAATAGTGAGAAAATCCAAAATTAATTTATCGGCAACTTTTTAATTCAATAACTGTTCTGTAATATTATTTGGAAGATATTTTAAAAAATGAATTTAAAATAAAATTTACTTAATGGAAAATAAAATTCGGGTAAAACTTGAAGTAGGCAAGAGAAAACTCAATGAGGATAAAAAACTGATGAAATAAAATAATGACCAATAACGAAAAGAAAAAAACATATCGAAAGAACAAGCAATAAAAGAACGTGGAAAATAGAAACTAAAATAGAAATTTCGATAAATTAATGAAATCATGAGTCCGAAAATCAACTTTGAAACTCTTTTTTTTCCGGATTAATAATTTTTAAGTCATAATATGTAAATCATTGGGGAAAAAAATTAATTACTCAAAAGTAAATGTAGTTTGTGAAAAAAACATCACTTTAAAAGAATTCAAACCAATGATTATGTCAATAAAGTTCAATTTCATTTCTGGTAGCTGACCATAAGAACTCCACAGTTAAGCGTGCTTGAGTGAGAGTAGTGTTAATATGGGTGACCTCATGGGAAGGCCCTTCGATGCATATGGTGAATTAAATAATATTGGAATGACTCAGCTATAAAGCTAGTAATCGTTCCAGATGTGACTATTATAGGGGTAGAGAATTCTTACGGTTATTAATTTATTTAATTTATTATATATTTTGTCACCGGAATAAATGTTTTGCTACAAACATAATTAGCCACGGGATAATCCGTGGCAAAAAATTAATTCTAGCCACGGGAGACTCCGTGGCAATAAAATAAATACTTGCCACGTTTTTTTTTCCCGTGGCTATTTGTTTGCCACAGCCACTTGCGCCACGGATGGTCTTTCCGTGGCAAAGTACTTTAGCCACTAAAATTTAGCACTTTTGCCACGAATTCAACCGTGGCCCAAGTGCCATAGTAGTGTTGGGATTTCAAATCATCCCGATCGGATTGGAAACTGGCATCCGTGTAACCTCTTACACGTAAATCAGTATCCCCTCCAAACAGTAAGAACGAATCCTTGGTCCTTCGCAAGTACTTAAGGATGTTCTTTACGGCTGTCCAGTGACTTTCACCTGGGTTGGCTTGATAACGACTCGTCATGCTCAAAGCATACGAAACATCGGGACGAGTGCACGTCATGGCATACATGATTGATCCAACAGTGGAAGCATATGGGATCAACTTCATGCGTTCAATCTCTTCGGGTGTGGTAGGACACTGTGACTTGCACAAAATGGTACCTTGACTCATGGGAAGAAAGCCTCTCTTAGAGTCTTTCATTTTGAATCTATCAAGAATCTTATCTATATAAGCTTCTTGACTTAATACCAACATCCTTTTGGACCTATCTCTATGGATCCGAATACCCAAAATGCATTGTGCATTTCCCAAATCTTTCATTTGGAAGTGTTTTCCTAGCCACTCCTTTACAGAAGCAAGCATCGGAACGTCATTCCCGATAAGAAGTATGTCATCCACATACAAGACAAGAAAGGTTACCTTACTCCCACTAAACTTCATGTACAAACAAGGTTCCTCGACACTTCGAACAAAACCATACTGTTTGATAACATGATCAAAGCGATGATTCCAACTTCTGGGCGCTTGCTTAAGACCATAAATGGATCTCTTAAGCATGCATACCTTCTTAGGATTAGATGTATCTACAAAACTTTCTGGTTGTGTCATATACACTTCCTCTTCTAGAATCCCATTCAAGAAGGCGGTTTTGACATCCATTTGCCAAATCTCATAATCATGAAATGCGGCAATCGCTAAGATAATCCTAATGGAGCGAAGCATTGCGACTGGAGCAAAGGTTTCGTCATAGTGAAGACCATGAACTTGAGTAAAACCCTTTGCCACCAATCTGGCTTTGTAGACATCTTTATGTCCATCTATGCCATTCTTGATCTTAAAGATCCACTTACACTAAAGAGGTCTCACCTTTTCAGGTAAATCGACCAAATCCCATACTTGGTTTTCGTGCATAGAGTCCATTGCGAATCGCATGGCTTCAAGCCATTGCATGGAATCTCGACTGGATATGGCCGCCTTGTAGGTTGTAGGTTCGTCACTTTCGCAAAGCAACATATCTAACGCATCTTCCTCGACAATACCAAGGTATCGATCAGGAGGATGACTAATCCTCGTGGATTTCCTAGGTTCAAAGGGAACAACAACCATGTCCGAGGAGGAGGGAACACTTTCCTCCACTTCATTTTCGGTTTGTGGCTCTTGGACTTCATCAAGTTCAAATTTTCTCCCACTCTGTCTTCTAGAAACGAAGTCATTTTCTAGAAAGACAGCGTCACGTGCCACAAACACTTTGTTTTCGTGACGATTGTAGAAGTAATAACCTTGTGTTTCCTTTGGATACCCTACAAAAAGACATTTGTCGGATCTGGGTGCGAGTTTGTTGTCAGACTTATTCTGAACATATGCCTCACAACCCCATATTCTCATAAATGACAAATAAGGAACCCTTCCCTTCCATATATCATATGGAGTCTTATTGGCTGCTTTAGTCGGGCTTCGATTTAGTGAAAATATTGCGGACAAAATGGCAAAACCCCAAAATGAATCAGGAAGCTCAGTGAGACTCATCATGGACCGAACCATATCTAATAAAGTTCGGTTTCTCCTTTCGGCCACACCATTCAATTGTGGTGTGCCAGGAGGAGTCCATTGTGATACTATGCCACAATTTTTAGGTGTGAATCAAATTCATTATTTAGGTATTCACCACCACGATCGGATCGTAGTACTTTAATCTTCTTATCCAATTGGTTCTCTACTTCACTTTGAAACTCCTTGAACTTTTCAAAAGCATCACTCTTGTGCCTCATTAAGTAGACATACCCATATCTACTTAAGTCGTCGGTAAAAGTGATGAAGTAGTTGTAACCACCCCTAGCGGTGATAGTCATTGGGCCACACACATCGGTATGTACAAGGCCCAACACCTCACTTGCTCGTGTTCCTTTACTTGATAAAGGAGCACGAGTCATCTTGCCTAAAAGGCAAGACTCGCATATACCATAAGATTCGTAATCAAACGGTTTGAGAAGTTTCGTTGAAACAAGCCTCTTTATGCGTCGTTCGTTTATGTGTCCTAAACAACAATGCCAAAGGTAGGATTGATTAAGTTCACCCGTTTTGAGCTTCTTGTTTTCTACATGATATACATCATTAACATTATCTAGAACATAAATACCTTCGATAGACGTAGCTTTACCATAAACCATGTCATTAAATGAAAAAGTACAACAATTTTCCTTAATCATAAAGGAAAAACCTTCCATATCAAGTACGGAAATGGAGATAATGTTCTTAGTTAAAGTTGGTACGAAATAACAATTATTCAAATACAACTCAAAACCACTAGCTAGAGTGAGTACATAAGTTTCTACGGATATAGCGGCTACTCTAGCTCCAATTCCCATGCGTAGGTCCACATCACTCTTGGCTAGTGCTTGCACGTCCCTCAGCCCCTGTAAATGATTACAAAGGTGAGAACCACATCCGGTATCTAATACCCAAGTGGAAGTGCAAGTATAGTTAATGTCTATCATATAGAGAGAAGTGAGGGCAATACCTGACGGAGTCTCCACTCTCGTCTTTCTTGTTCTTCAAATCTTTCAAATATTTGGGACAATTGTGCTTCCAATGTCCCTTGCCATTACAATAATAGCAATCGGCGTCGGCATGTTTGTTAACCTTAGCCTTAGGCTTGCTATTCACAATAGTCTTCCCTTTATTCTTGTCTTTTCCTTGTTTCTTGAATTGGGTCTTACCCTTATTTTTACCCTTTTGAACCCCAAGGTTGAGATTCTTCATTTTCATGGAGAGCATGTGTCTCTTCTCACTCCCACTAGCCTCCATGTCCCTCTCCGCTTGGTTGAGGAGTGCATGAAGCTCTTGGAAACTCTTGTACATGCCATGCATATTATAGTTCACCCTAATTTGGGAGAACTTGGAGGGAGTGAGTGAAGAATGCGACCTATCGTAAGCTTCTTGGGAATGCTACACCCTAGACGTTCTAGAGTGTCAATATGCTCAATCATCTTGAGCACATGGGGGCCAACTTTTTGACCCTTTTCTAGCTTACCCTCGAAGAATTTCATCATAGCCTCATATTGACGGATATCGGGTGATTGAGAAAAAGCCGTCGTAACCCATGAGAATATCTCATATGCATTAAGGGTAATGTATTGAAGCTTGAGTTTTGGAGACATTGACCATATCAAGACGTTTTTGATATCGTTAGATATCTTCAAAAACTCCTCATAGGCGGTCCTTTGTGCCGCGGTGGCTCTAGGACCGGGTTCATTGGGTGGTGGCTCGTTCAAGTAACGAAGGACGTTGTCGGACAACGCCGCACCTTTTATGGTAGATTCCCATTCGATGAAATTACTTCCATCGTCTTTCAAGATACATTTGTCCATAACGGACCTAAGCCAAGAATCCTTTCCGAGTTGAATGGTTGCATTGGTAGCCATAGCGAATTATTAATACTACAACAAAGTTTAGGAAATATTAACATTCATTGTTATATAATTTACTTGTAAAACAATTTTAACAAGTCACTCATATAATGACCCCTCACGAAATTATATAAGTGATTCCGAGACCCGCATTTAGATAAGAACTAACATCGCATGCAATCCTTATGTAAAAACGGTAAATCATTACTTGACCAATTCTACCCTAGAACTCTCGGTTGACGGATTTCATCCAAACCCATCTCCTAGTCCCGGAATAACTCTTATCCCGTTGAGTCCAACCCAATCTTGGCATGTGATCTTATCACCCTACTTACCCAAGGTAAAAAGGCATCCACGTTGTGGTTGCCCTAATGAACAAGGGGTTCATAGGTGCTTTAATTGGTAAGGCTAAATCTCAATTCTTACTATGCATGTGAGAGGTCTTGTCAATGTTAAGTTACTAATCACTTATAAGTGAACTAAGTTGGTGATTACGTAAATTGGTGAATTGACAATCGATGAATAAAATGCATGATTGGCGATTTTGGCATGAGCGAATATAAAGCAAGCATCAAACAAAATAAATACTAGTGTGGCCATCTAACTAATCTAATTAACTAGACTATTACAAAATCGGAAACCAACTCCTTGGTCCCTAGCCTCTTCAATGGAACAACTCCAAAAGGCACCGTCTTTTGTCCACCGTCTTGAGTAATCTCCGTCTTCATAATAATTAATTACAAATGATGCAAATGAATACATAGCAATTCCTATTATACATTTGTATAAATAAAACTATTAATTATTACAAACGGGCGATACGAGATCGCAATTAATTACAACCAAATCGATATTCCCTTACATTACGGGTAATACCGATTAAAAGACTAGGCCATACTAGGTACAATCTTGCAAAATAATCAATGAATGATTTTTATCAACAGCTGAAAGCATTCCTAAAGTAAAGACATTGAATAAAAATACTGTAAAATCATGCCAAAATCGCCCTACTATTTATCAAGTTCATCCTAGCTCGGTTTTTATGGAATTTATCGATTTTTAACCATTAAAAATCATTAATCAACACTTAATTCTCAATTAAGCTCAAAATAATCTTCCAAACCAATTTGGAATTTCAAGAATTAGTCTCCACTAATTTGAAAAATAAAAAATTAGTTTGAATTGATTTAATTTGCTAATTTAATCGGTAAATAGCAATTTTATGAAATAAATTCAAATTAAATCTTAAAACACCAAAAAACAAAAATAAAATTTTTTGTACACTCTGGAACATTTCAAGGAACTTAAAAACAAAAATTTGTCCATAAAAAATTTCGAATAAATTTGGAACAAATAAATGCATGTTTATCGATTTTTATCTAATAAAACAAATAAACATCCCAAAAGGACAAAATAAATTTCAAATATTTACAAATATGTCCTTAAACATATGATGAAATGTACAAAAAAATAGCATGCCCAAAAACAACATGCAACTATTTTTAGTTAACTTTTAACATTAAATAGGCATAAAAACTCGGTTTTAAGGCATAAATGATTATAAATTAGCAAATTAATTCAAAAAATTACCAAACTCGACCACAACCATTTTGAGGTCATTAGGTATGCGCATGTACCCAAAAATTTCGTGTGAAACAAATTTTTACACAAAATTTTCGGTTTTTACAAAGTTATCATATAACCCAAAAAATGTCAAAAATCGACATGCATGCAACAACAAAGCTCTGATACCACTCACTTGATGGGTTCATAACCCTCTAATTAGGCTCCTCTAATTAGTTACTAAATTACTTGTTAATTTAGTATATAAAGATCTAGTTACATGCATGAGATAAAAAGACAAAACTAGATACAAGAAGAAATTTCCTTACATAAACAATGTGGAATATAATGGGCACAATAAGAAACTCCTTTTCTTATTGTTCTTGAGCTAATATTAGTATGGATGATCCTCCAAAACTTGAATCTTCAAAGTAGAAGATCTCTTTCTAGTTGCACCAAGATTCAACCCAAATGATCACCACTATTATTAACTAGATAATAGTAGTGATAAAACTATACTAATATTATTAATATTACTACTTTAGTAATAAGGATGAATATTAGTATATGAGAGTATTTTGGAGAAGAGGAGAAGCATTTACTAACAAAAGGATAGATCTCAAATGAGAACAAAATGTTCCCTTATAATGAGTCCCAAAACCGGCCACCCCACCCTAGGGAAGACAAAAATGCTTTATTTTAATTGCATGCTTAAAGGTCTAGGGTCTAGGGTAATTATGACTATTATCCATGCATGCACATAAATAAGAACAACCATCATTGCCCTTATTTTTCTAGTGTGCCGTGTACATGTACATAAAATGGGTCCATTTTATTTTTGTCATTTGTCTTACAAATGTTTATGTGTGACATGATTAATTATCTTATATAATTGATCACATCAAATAAATAATATACTCTTAACTCTTTAAGTAGTACATTACTATTATATCTATATATAATAGGTCTCATAATAATAATAATAATCATTTAGCTAAATTTACAACTCCTTGTAAATATTAATAGCTAATTACCACTACCCATAAAAGCATACAAAACCTCAACTAATTTAGTAATTAACCTTTAAATACTAAATTAGATCTTATTTAATCGTATTAAAATAAGACGTAAAATTTATTCAGTCAATTATCGTATAATAGACTAATAAACTTAATCGAACTGAGTTCAAAACTCTATCTCCAATAAATAACTCTAATTTCCAAGCATATATCAAATATTCACGCAAGGAACTAATTAACTTTATCAAATACAAATAATTAGTTTTCTATTTGGGTCTCATCCTATAGGTGTGACCGAAAGGGATCAGTTGATCACCGCCGTCTTACGACAATAACGTCTAACTCTAGTCAGCTGAGCATTATCGATTTACGTTAATCAACTGACGTGGAGTACCAATGTACTATTTATCCCAAGTATATTCCATCCATGAGATTTAATATATAAATGCACTATTGTGGAGGACACTTGCTTCAACATTTTGGACCTTGGGTTGGGTATTTTTTGTGGGACTTTTATTTGGATTGGACTTTTGACATTTGAATGGCTGTTTTTTATGTCCCGGAAACGGCTTTGATCGGGGTTTGACCCAATCGCTAAAAGTCGGTTTTATTTCCGGTGTCGGTTTTGATCCGAATTAGTCTTTTTTGATTGGAAACGACCCACTGGGCATGAATTTGATGTTGGTTTTGTGAGATTTATACTCCGTAAAAAGCCCAAGCCAATAACTAATGGTTTCGAGCCCATAACCGAGCACGTAGAAGCACGTTTGCGTCCGATCATCATCGGGTGTTCTTTGGAAACTGCTATAGACACCTAGTAGCCAAATTTGGGTGTCTACACTCTTGTTTGTAGTCTTATATATTAAAAGTTTTTTCAATACTCAAAAGTTTTTTGGTCGATATTTAAAACAGAATTATTACTAATATTTATAATATAGAATTTCATCACTCCATCATGATTACTCTTATTTATAATATAAAATTTCATTTAATATAGGATAATTAATTGAGGTTTATAGTCTTAAGAACTCTTTTTGAGATTCGAAAGACTTTTAGTAGATATCGAAGAACGAATTATTACTCTTATTTATAATATAGAATTTCATCATCATATTATAATTTGTCGATGTGGGATAAATTTTACAATTGTTATATGTAATAAATTCATCACATAATGTGAAACAAATAATATTAAATTTATACACTAATGAAAGCATTTTTTTACCACAACTCAAATTATTTCATTCTTATAATTTATTTTAGGATAATGTTTTTAAAAAACGAACTCTAAAGCTTTTTACCTTAGAATTTTAAAACATCACATTAATATGATAAATTAAATATATATTATAATGATTAAAAGATTCTCTAATTGATTTTTTTTATTTGTGATACTTTTCTAATTTGAGGTTTGATGAAACGGACCAATGAGATCGCTCGAAAAAAGCCATATATATATATACAGAGAGAGAGATATAGAGAGAGAGAGGTAGGTTCAAATAAGGTCAACAATTTTTTTAAGTCTATATTAAAGTTACAGATGACATACAATAAAGTTGCATTTGTTCAAAATTGATATGTAACTATAACATTAAGCACTTTTATCACTCATCTCGTGTAACTTTAAGCTCAACAACTTTTATATAGGTAGGTTCAAATAAGGTCAACAACTTTTTTAAGTTCTTAAGTTCCAGTGTTATAGTTACATAAAAAGTGCTTAAAGTTACACAAGATGAGTGATAAAGTTGCAATTTGTCACTTGAAGTGATAAAAGAGTTGAATGTTATAGTTATATATCAATTTTAAACAAATGCAACTTTATCGTATGTCATCTATAACTTTAATATAGACTTACTGACACATGGTGACCTTATTTGATCTCTCTCTCTCTCTCTCTATATATATATATATATATAGGGATCTTTTACCCACCTTATTTTTTTTTTACATTTTACCTTGATTTTGCAACCATTCAGATCTAATTACATCAATGGTCAGGACTAAATATCAATCAAGTGAAGCCTCAAACATAACTCATCATCATACACAATCCACGTTCAAACCCTATACCTAAACTGAAACAAAAAAACCTATACCTAAACTGAGACAAAACGCTCAAATCTCTCGCATCTCACGGAAAAGCTTCCCAAAATCGCGTACAATCTTGCATCCAAATTACATCTAATCAGGTATTTCAATCTTTAGTTTGATCAATTTTTTTGTATTTCAATTTTTTTGTACTGCTTGATCAATAACGTGAAATCGTTTATCAATCTACTGCGTGAAATCGTTTATCAATTTATTTCTATTTGTATTTCAATCTACTGCGTGAAATCGTATTTCAATTGATAAACGATTTCAATTTACTGCAGCGTGAAATTGTGCCTTTATGTGCCTATAAACAATTTCAATTGTGCATAAACAGCACAAATCTACTGCGTGAAATCTACTGCTGCGTGAAATTGTTTATCAATTTGTATTTCGATCTACTGCGTGATATCGTATTTCAATTTATTTGTGTTATATAGGCACAAATCTACTGCGTGAAATCTACTGCTGCTTATTTCAATTGAATTCAAACATTGGTGCTATTTATTTCAATTTGTACTATTTGGTGCTGAAATCGTATATCAAATATGTTCTAATAATATTTCAATTTCAATGCTAATGATCAATTTATGCCAATGCGTTTTTTGGTACATTATTTTATAGCATGAATTTCTGGTTTTTTAGGTTTTTTGGTACATTATTATTACTACGAAATACCCAATTATTTTATTATGTTATTCCAGTTATTCTATACTATTATTGTGGTTATTCTATAACATATACGTGATTATTGTACTTCAAATTTTTTGTACTGTAACTAACACCCTCTTTATTTTTGTCTTTCAGTGAAGTGTCTTTTGCTGGGTGCACCCTCAATGATATGTACGATGTTTCATCCCAATACAATAACATGAGTTATTCATTACAATAATTGAGTTTCTACATTGGACTAATAACTACGTAAAATTGGATAACATTATTTTAAAACAGATTATATTTGAGTGTCAGCCCAATATAATAACAGGAGTTATTCATTACAATAACGGAGTTTCTACGTCAGAATAACTACGTAAAATCAGATAATATTATTATAAAGTTAATTATATTTGAATTCCATCTCAATACAATAACGGGAGTTATAATAACTGAGTTTCTACATTGGAATAACTACGTAACATCAGATAACAGTATTCTAAAATTTATTATATTTGAGTTTCATTTCAATACAATAACACAAGTTATTCAATACAATAACTGACTTTCTACATTGAAAACACTACGTATCTACTTTGAAATAACTACGTATAACCTGATAACATTATTCTTAGTAAACAATTGAGTTAACTATAAAATAACTATGCTTCTTCATTAAAATAATCATGCTTTTACATCAAAATAACTATAAAAAACTAAGAAAAAGTTGCTTTGGGGATTTAGAGAGTTTTAATCTCAGCTCTTGATCTTGTGATATCCAATGGTCACAATTAAGAGGTAAATTGTACCAAATTTGACAAATGTACCAGATCCTGCCTATATATATATATATATATATATATATATATATATATATATATATATATATATATATATATATATATATAGAGAGAGAGAGAGAGAGAGAGAGAGAGAGAGGGGTAGGTTCAAATAAGGTCAACTATTTTTTAAGTCTATATTAAAGTTACAGATGACATACGTTAAAGTTGCATTTTTCAAAATTGATATTTAACTATAACATTCAGCACTTTTATCACTTCAATTGATAAAGTGCAACTTTATCACTCATCTCGTGTAACTTTAAGCACTTTTTGTGTAACTTTAACACTGGAACTTAGGAACTTAAAAAAGTTGTTGACCTTATTTGAACCTACCTCTCTCTCTCTCTATATATATATATATATATATATATGACTTGACCAGGTGTGATATGTGGTTGGTGTGAGCGTGCCCTTTTCATTAGTCTCACTCAATAGTTACTCAATCATATCTAGTCAATATCTTCGTTCAAAAGAGAAAATCTGCATGGTAAATAATCACTACGAGTATTTTTTCCCTTCATTTTTATTCTAAAAACAATAAATTACCATTGATCGTGATAGAAAAAGAACTAATATAAAATTGCTTAAAACTATATGAAAATTTACTGTGATGAAAACGAATTTTACGATCAAAAATCCCAATAAAAAACCAAACAAAGAAGACCAAAATTATGTACAAAGATGAGTTGTTTTACGTTAATTTTATACTTCGTAACAAACAATATTAACTTCGACTGTATATGCTTTTTTTAAAAAAAAAAATCGTAAACATAAACTAATTTCACATTTTTAGTTTCCGTGCATCGCACATGCATAAAAACTACTGTTAAATTAGATTTTAGAGCTATTATGTAAAGTCAACTTTGCAATGTATATACTTCATCCGTTCCATTTTGATTTCATACATTTACTTTTTAGATACTATTCATAAGTGATAAGAATTTTCGATACATCCACTAATATATAAGATAAAATATAGTCAGGTGAGATCTTGTTTAAATTGTCTAATCGAGTTCATTATGAATATTCAATTTTTATAATTTTTAGAAATATTTAACTAAATATATGAACAAAAGAAAACATGCATTGATGTACGTGTATAAACCAAACGTATGGAATCATATGGAACAGAGGGAGGACATTTTTTTGTAAAACTAGTATATGAGAAGAAAGACAATCATTCTTTTACAAATTGCTTATGTAATTACTTAGGTCAGTACCACATAGTAATAAATGTTAAGAATAAAGATACAATAATAGTAGTTACATACTACCATGGCCTTAATTCTAGATACTATCTAGATCCTATTGTTTAGCTAGGTAACAATACAAATTGTAATCTCTATATTATCAGTAGGTTTAGATACGTGAGATACTAGGTTACGCTTAGGGATGGCAATGGGGCGGGTATGGGTCGGGTTCAGCCGGAACTGGACCCGGACTTCAAAAGTTGGACCCGGACCCGACCCGGACCCTTAAGGGTCCACAAAATTTAGACCCTTACCCGGACCCGACAAGTACGGGTAGAGTCCGGGTCCGTCACAGGTCCAATACGCGACAATTTAAAATATAGTATAATATTTTTAATATATACGATTTATAGCCCGACAATTTAAAAAGGCAAAATAAAATCAACGACTCCAAGCTCGTGCCCATGTAAGGTTGTGTACTTGTGTTACTAACTTACAACTTGCAAAATAAACAAAGAAACAATACAAGTAAAATAACAATGTACAAAGTTACATCCTCACAGAAGCTTTACATTAGCTTTAAAGAATTGATATTAAGGTTTAACATGTGTAGACACCCGCCTTTTGACTGCTTGTGTCTATAGCAGTCTCCAACAAAACACCCGATGATGATCGGACGTAAACGTGCTTTAATGCGCTCGAATTTGGGCTCGGAATCAATAGTATCTGGCATGGGCTTTTAGCGGAGGATAAATCTCACAAAACCGACCTCAAATTCAGGCCCAGTGAATCATTTTAAATAAAATAAGACTAATTTGGGTCAAAATCGGCACCGGAAATAAAACCGTCTTTTGGCAACCGGGTCAAAACCCGGTCGAAGACGAAACCCAAAGCAAAAATCAGCTATGAGAGCTTCTAGAAGCCAGCTCAACCAAATAGTCAAGTCAACCACTAAAAGCTCAACATCCTCCTACATTCCCTCCTTCGGATTGACCCACTCGATCGAGTGGTTCAGGCCCACTCGGTCGAGTAAGACCCTGAACCGACTGAACCAGACTCGAATCGGACACTCCAAGTCCATTTAACCCCTTTACAAGTCGCGAAGGTGGTGGCGCCCTTTCGAGGAGCGCCACCCTAAGCACTTAAGGGCATAATGTGATCGTAGTAGTACGTAGTTGAATACGCCTTATACCATTTTCAAGATTGGTACAAGACCCGTTAACGCTAAACCGAGCATCTCATAATCCGTAAGGATTAATAATGATGTCGTAACGTGGAGGGAAATAATTTCGTTCTAATCCGATTCAAAACAATTTTATCACATTCTTTTCAAAAATCCCGATGTTAGTCTCGTAGTCTTAAAATGCATATTGCGAGTACCAAAAAACCAAGCCAAATGTGAATTACACCATATTCATATTAGACACGGTCAAGATATCGATTTTAAGCAAATTATAAATTTCGTAATAGCCACCATTTCGGAATCGAGTTGCACCTTGAACAGAAGGCACTCGTCGAGTGCTTTGGCTCACTGGATCGAATGACCCCTCAAAAATGAGGCAGGGGGGTCTATATAGGGTCACTCGACCGAACCTCACCAATGACTCGGTCGAGTGGTCCGTTTTATACTAGGACGTGAATTCATAAACGTCATTTTAGCCTCGTCAAATATTTTACGACTTCGGTCAACACGTGTAAAGTCAATCACGTGCCTTCATTTTCTAAACCATGCATTGCATTTTTTTTAATCCATTACTATTTTGCTATTTCGACTTTGCTCGTTATTTTGTTTTATTCGGGTTGTATTTCCGCCCGTGTAAATTGTAACCTATTTATCGTTTTGCTTCGTTTGTTTATTTGTTTGCGCTTTAGTGTTTACAAATGAACCTCGCATGCTAAATACAACCTCGACATAATTCAAAGATGCATTAAACGATGTAGATCAAACATATTTCCCATGTTTAGCTAAAACGCTGTTTGCATTCCATTTCACCGAATTACTAGCGCGCGTATTAACACATCGAACGATATCTTAGTAGAGGCCGCTAAATGCGGGCGGGGTTGGGTGTCCTTTGTGGGCTTCCCAACACGTACCCTCACCCCTTACTCAGAACCTCGGTTTTCGGATGTCCGAAACCGTTGGCGCACGGGTGTCATTCGATATACGATTCCCAAAAACTCGACATTGGTATTGTAATGCAAAGGGACGAACCCCACAAGCTCTAGTATCGAACTGAGCCGTACTTTGTGTATGACCCACCAAAATATAGAGTGGGTTCGAACGGGTCCGAACTCCCACAAAGTTCGGTGGCGACTCCTATTTCGATTTAAATTTCAACCCGAGAACTAACCATCTCACATGGGATTCATTCGCCTACCCAAACCCGCGTGTGACCGCGTCGGGGTGGACCTATGTCATGTCCACAATTTGGCGACTCTGCTGGGGACGACTGATGTGTATCTTACCATCGGGATCCTCAGGGTGAGACTCGAGGAGAAATCGTTCGGCAAGTACAGTACGCACTTTAGTTTTACGGTTCATGCATAACCCCATTTTTACCCGGGCCGGTACTGGTGACCGACCTCCGTCTATACCGTGATATACTCCAAAATGGATATGTCAAGGTGTTCATGGCTAATTCGTATGGGTTTCGTGGCATGTTCTAAGATCAATTCGACTTAGGAAGTTCGTCCCGATTCTCGAAAAGGCCATGCGCACTGGTATAGACCCTATTTCGACCGACCGAGACTTAGTGTAAAGCATACATGGCGTCGTTATAATGCTTGCATGACTATGTGCTACTTGGTTTCCATGTCGTTTTCAAAAATCATCATTTCCAAAATGCTTATTTTCAAAATATACGATTTTCAAAAAAACTTGGAATGCTGCCGAAATTAGGACTTGCGATTTGACTCAAAATAGCCTATTTTTAGCCGGTATGCTATCCATTTCAAAATTCAAAATTTTTTGACTTTTCAAAAAAATCGGTCCTAACGGCATTTTCGCCAATTTTAAAAAGTCGGAACCATCCTCCGATTTTCTCGGAATTCGAACTTTCTTTTCAAAAACCTTCCTTATCTTAGGGACCTACCGTAATCCGTGTGTCGGGTCTTTTCATAAGTCGTCGAAGGTCTCTAGCGTCGAAACTCCGTCGATCTTACATCACGGGTTTCCTCCCTATCCCGGTCCGCCTTATTTGTCAAAGGCACGGCTAACCCACGTTGGGCCACCCCAACAAAGGAAAGTCCATTTACACATTCGAGCCTAAAGTCTGGAGAAAACCTCACGTGGACCTTCCTTCGAACGGGACTCGGCCCACATAACCGAATCCTAAGAAAGGCACACCATTCATGAGTCACCCGTCTAGGTGTCTTTCTCGAGTCGTTTTTTTAGTCTTTTCTTTGCTCGGGATGTACCGTCTTGATTCCAAAGTCTGGTTTCGGCTTCTGATTACACGGTGTTCTTACAGACAGGCCACCGTCAACCAGACACAAAAAAAGAATGGAGACCGCTTTGAACAATTTGAGGGCCTCATTGGATGCCATGGTCGCCAAACAAACTGACATTGAAACCCAACTAACAGCAATGAGGGCTGACCAAACGGCTGTCGCTGCTCGTGTGACTGCAAGGGAGCAAGGGACTCCTAATGCCGAGGCCACTAGGCCTTTAGCTGAACTGGTTGGTGCGGTGCGCCGGCTAGAGGAGCAAGTCCACTTGTCCGGGGGTAATAACTTCCATACGGAAAACTCCCGTACTTATTCTCTGGTGAACGACAAGTTGCCCGCCAATCTGAATCTCACGGGCCTACCCATGTTCTAAGGGACCGAAGACCCGTTACTCCATATTCGGGCCTTCAAAGAATTTATGGCTATCAAGGGGGTTGATTCGAGCATGTTCAAAAATTTGTTCGCTGCCTCTCTTGAGAAACATCCACGCACGGGCCTGGTACTATTGGCTGGATCCTAAGAAATTCCCGACTTGGGATGATGTGGCTACTGAATTTGCTCGGAACTATGCCGACAACATCGAGATCCAGACCACAATGCGGTCTCTAGAGGTTATGGCTCAAGAGCCCAAGGAAGGTTTTACCAAATACCTTCAACGCTAGAGGGCCGAAAGCGTGAAACTGGTCGATAAGCTCAGTGAGAAAACTTTAGTGGAGGCCTTTGTTAAGAATCTCCTCCCCTCTTACCGGGTTCATCTCCGGTACGCTGTCATACCCAATTTCACCACCCTTACTGAAATGGGTATGAGGATTGAGGACGATATGAGGCAAGAGGGCCTTACTAAGGCCTCTAGCAAGGAATACCAAGGGGCTTCTTCGTCCATTACTAAGCCCCCTGCTGCAACCCGCAGCATCTTTGACGCGGTTAATCTACTAGATGTCCCGTCCAAAACGAATACCCCACCTCGGGTATTCACTGATATAGGTACTACCTATACATATGCCTTACAAAGGCTATCTTCCAAGGGCCTGGTCCAACCGATAGGCCCAACTCCTGAAGTCCCAGTTGAGAAACGTTCCAAAAACTACAATGTCCAAGCCTATTTCCAGTATCATCGGGGCAATGGGCACGATACTGAGAAATGTTGAAAGTTGAAGCACCTGATTCAGGATCTAATCGAGAGTGGGAAAATACCGTTTCCCGGGGACAAACCAAGCAACAAAGACAACCCTTTCAGCTTTCTCGCTATCTTCACCGGGGAGGTGATCGACTGTTCTCACCTCATCTCTCCTTTCATTCCGTAAATCAATGGGATCTGGTTCGATGATGAGGATGACGTTTACCTCACTAGAGGGGAAGCTGTCCCTATTACCTCCGAAGAGATCCAGAAGGCTAAGTCCAAGGTCTTAGCCAGTAACCACCTCGCCAATGCGGGCCGTCCTTATCAAGCTACTAGCTTTAAGGACACCCCTATCCCGGCAACCATCACTGAACCTGCCAGGACGGAAGTTTCCCTAGAAGAGCCGAGTACTGATACAGCTCTTGTCAAACAACTGAAGAGGGCTCGAGTTGATATCACTATATGGCAACTCTTCGTTAGCTCGCAAGAACATCGAGAGGCACTTACTAAGGCTCTCGATCAAATCAAGGTCGACTCCCTGGTTACCCCTAATGAAATGGTAGCCACCATCATGCCCTACCTCAAGGGCAAGTCCAAAGAAGAAGGCCCGCTGATCACCTTCTCCGAGTCTGACCTACCACCGTTCGGGGCCTCTCATAATTTGGCCCTGTACATCACGGTGATTTTCCGGGGAAGTATCTCCTAATGACCGTAATTGATGATGGGTCTGCTGTGAATGTCCTCCCTCTAAGGACCACCAAAGCCCATGGCATCACCGAGGCCGATTATATACCGACTGCTCAAACCATCCAGGCTTTTGATGGAAGCCCAAAGTCGGTTGCTGGGGCCGTTAAGCTGACAATTATAACGGGCCCAATTGAAACGGAGCTAGGGTTCCATGTGATCGATGTCACTTCTTTTTTCAACCTGCTCCTCAGAAGGCTGTGGATCCACGCCGTTAAGGCGGTGTCCTCCACTCTTCACCGAAAGGTCAAGTTGCCCCTTCAAGGCAACGTTATCACTATGGACGCAACCCCGATGACCATGGCTAGCTGCAATGCCACGGGCCGTACGGACCTTTGGGGGTTCGATTTTGTGAGGATGATTGGGGAGGAATACCTCTTCAAGCCTTATTTCACCACTAGCATCGACACGATGCTACAAAATTTGGGATATTTTTCGGGGGCTACTTCAAGGCCATATCTTTCAGCTGGGAAGATTATTGAAGTCCTGAACAACGGGGAATCTCGCTTCGGCTTAGGGTACGCTATGACCCCGGGAAATGTGGTTCGGGCAGGTATTGAGAAGGTTTGCAACATCATAAAGGGTACCTACTTGGGCCCTTACAGCCCACGATTGACTGACTACTTTGTCACACCGGTATTCGAGGTTGTCCAGGTTGCTCTGTACCAACCAACCCTCACATATACAGAGACCAAATTGGCTCGAGAATGCAACTACATTCCAGATGATATATTCGCCCTTGTCCAGTCTGAATCTAAGGAGGGAGCGGACAATTCTGAACCCATGTTGGGGCTCCTATTTGGGGAACACAAGGCTGTCCTGACCCCTAAAGAAGACTTGGTGAACTAGACCCTCCGAAGCAATAGGTTCGATCCTTCGAAGCTGATCTTAAAAGTCGGTGCTGATACCGGAAAAAGAGCGTGGAGGAAGACCATCAAATGGACCGACGGCCAGAGCCGAGTCTACAAGCTGACCACCGGTGAAGAAGACATGTCGGACACCAATTCCGAGTCTGAGTCTGAGTCAGAGTTCGAGTCTAGGGGGTCTAGTGCAAGAGTCCAAACTGTAACCCCTCTCCCTGTAGTCACTTCCACTGGAGCCTCTGGGTCTATCCCGAAGGCACTCCCAATCCCGCCTCTGACCAATGATCAGATGGCCGCTCTCTTTGAGCTGTTTTCCAAATTTGATATCAATAATAATGATAACTGTTTTGCTTACGACTTGTCTTATTTTCAAAATACTTTCAATTTCAAAAATATTATATGCAATGACATTGAGAAACCCGACAAACAGGTATCCTTACCTCCGCATCTGATCGAGCAACTAGAGCAAAGGGAATCCCGAGACCCGGTAATTGAGGAAACCGAGTCCATCAATGTGGGAACAACCTTAGAGCCCCAGATGCTTAAGTTAGGGTTATCTTTAGATCCCGAGGAGAGACAACAATTCCCAAACCTCCTTCAAGAGTTCAAAAATGTCTTCGCATGGCCCTACAAGGACATGCCGGGGATAGACCGGGAAATAGCTGAACACCGTATACCTATCAAAGACGGGTGTAAGCCGGTAAAACAGAAGCTCCGCGGAATGAGACCCGAATGGTCTCTCAAGGTCAAATAAGAGGTCAAGAAACAGTTTAAAGCCGGCTTCATACAAGTGTCTGAATATCCAGACTGAGTTGCAAACATCGTGCCGGTACCTAAAAAGGACGGTAAGGTGCGTGAGTGTAGATTTTTGGGATCTTAACAAAGCAAGCCCGAAAGATGATTTTTCATTACCACATATCGACATACTAGTGGACAACACGGTCGATCATGCGCTTTTATCATTTATGGACGGGTATGCCGGGTACAATCAAATCAAAATGGCAGAGGAAGATATGAGTAAGACCACCTTCACTACACCTTGGGGTACTTACTGTTATATACTCATGTTGTTCGGTCTCATCAATGTCGGGGCCACTTATCAACTAACAGCCACGACTTTATTACACGACATGATGCATAAGAAAGTGGAGGTTTATGTGCTCAACATGATCGTCAAATCCAAAAGCCGAGACAGGCATTTGCTGCCCTAAGGAAATTTTTCACCCGACTACGCAAATACAACATGAGGCTAAACCCTAAAAAGTGCAGTTTCGGGGTAACCTCTGACAAATTACTGGGTCATATCGTTAGCCAACGTGGTATCGAGGTCGATCCAGCTAAAATCAAAGCCATTATCGAGATGCAGCCTCCTAAAACCGAAAAAGAAATAAGGGGGTTTCTCGGAAAAGTTCAATACATCAGCCGATTCATATCCAAGCTAACCAGGGTATGCGAACCGATTTTCAAGAAACTAAAAGTGGGTGAACGAAAGCTATGGGACGATAAATGTCAAACGACCTTCGATAAAATCAAAGAGATCCTGTCTGCTCCGCCAGTATTAATGCCACCTCAACCCGGTTTGCGTTTGTCGTTATACCTAACAACGACCGAGACAGCCATGGGGGCTATGCTAGCACAGACATCAGCAAAAAATTCTTGGAGTATGAATGCAAATATACCATGCTCGAGAAGACATGCCTAGCCCTACTCTGAGCCACCAAGAAACTCTGGCACTATATGCTCAGCTATGAGGTACATGTATTATCAGAAATAGATTCTATCAAGTACCTCTTCGAAAAGCTCATCCTCAACGGCAGGATGTCTAGATGGACTTTAATGCTGGCAGAGTTCAACCTCAAATTTGTGCCACTAAAAGCCATCAAAGGCCGGATAGTAGCCGAATTTCTCGTTGATAGTCCCATAACCGAAGAAGGACACACCGACACTTGGTCCTTCCCAGACGAAGATATACTACATACCGATGCAGAAACATGGGATCTATATTTCGATGGGGCATCTAATTTCCGAGGGTTCGGAGTCGACATTCTCCTAATATCACCAAAAGAGGAGCATACTCCGTTATCCATTAAACTGGACTTCGACGTGACTAATAACGCAGCCGAGTATGAAGCATGCATCCACGGGTTGCAAGCTGCCGCAGATCTAGGGGTCAGAAATCTCCGGGTGCACGGTAACTCATCTCTAGTCATCAACCAAGCTCTCCAAAAATGGAAGACTCAGAACACTAATCTCGTGGCCTATCAGGCGCGGGTAAGGGTTCTCGAAAAACAATTCCAAAAAGTAGAATACATTTATCTACCCCGGGAAGAAAACCAGTTCGCAGATGCACTTTCCAAATTGGCATCCTTACTGAACATCCCAGATCACCTAACCAGCATGCCGATTTGCGTCGAAAGACGGTCCGAGCCGGCATATATCCATGCCATTCAAGACATCAAGATAACTGATCCGGAACCTTGGTATCAGACTGTTCTAACCTATATGACAACGGGAGAATATCCTTCGGGAACTGAAAACCGGGCCAAGAAAGCCCTGCAGAGATTGGCAACCCAGTTCCTCCGTACGAACGACGGACAATTATACAAAAAAAAAACGGCACAGGGAGCTCTCCTCCTATGTGTCGACAATACAGGCCGAGAAGGTTATGGCCGAAGTGCACGACGGTGAATGTGGTCCACATATGAACGCCCAGATGTTGGTCCAAAAAATCATGAGACTCGGATACTACTGGAACAGTATGGAAACCGACTGTCAGTTGTATGTCAAACACTGTCATAACTGCCAGATTTTTGCCAACGTTCAACATATGCCTTTATCCCTATTATACACCATGACATCACCATGGCCATTTTCGACATGGGGAATCGATATAATCAGGAAAGTAAACCCTTCCGGGACAGGAGGTCACTGTTTCATCCTAGTGGCTATCGACTATTTCACCAAATAGGTCGAAGCCGAGTCATAGCAAATTTTGAATGCTAAGCATGTTGCCAAGTTCATCCAAAACAAGATTATTTGCCGGTATGGGGTCCCACACGAGTTCATCAGTGATCACGGGACACACTTCCAAGCCGAAACGGCCACTTTGCTAGCCAAATATAAAATCCAAAGGCATACATCTTCGCCCCATCGTCCCCAAACAAATGGAGCGGTAGAGGCAACTAATAAAACAATTGTCGTCATACTTAAAAAGATGGCTGATAATTATCGGGACTGGCCCGACAAAATACCTTTTGCCCTGTGGGGATACCGAATGTCAATCTGCACCGCAACCGAGACAACTCCATATTATTTGATGTATGGGTTGGAAGCAGTTCAACCGGTCGAGCTAGAAATACCGTCTCTCCGAATTTTACTTGAAAGCCAAGTGCCTGAAGCCGATTGGGTCCAAGCACGGTACGACTCGTTAGTTCTTTTGGATGAACGGCGGTCTCGGGCCCTCAACAACATCCAAATATACCATAAAAGCATACAACGGCCTTCAACAAAAGAGTTAGGCCCAGAAATATCAACGAAGGGGATTTGGTCCTCAAATCCGTCAGAGCATTATTACTAGTTGACCGGAGGGGAAAATTCAAACCCAATTGGGTCGGGCTATATCTGGTAAAGAAGGTTCTATCGGGAGGAACAGTGATGCTGACAGACTTGGAAGAAAATGAATTCGTCAACCCGACCAACTTGGACCAGTTGAAGCGCTACTACCCCTAAACCTTATCTCAATGTCATTTGCAAAAGTTTATAAAATTTGTCTTTTTATAAATAAATTTTCAAAATTTTAAGCAAGTCAATAAGTTAGGATTATTTATCCTACTGTCACGCGCACCTCGAACTAATAGTCTTGGTTTATTTCAAAATTGCAAGAATCTAAGCCTGAACTATGTTTGGTTTGATTCCACTAACTGTGGATACGTAGGCAGCCCCTCAAAAGGGCACAACCACCGCAATAACTAAGAGACAAGAACGGTTTCCCTAATAAAATACTTTTATTATTCGGGAAAAAAAAACCCCGATAGACTTGGGAATTTCAAATTACAAAAGCCATGAAAAAGCCACACAAAAAAGAGCACACTACAAAAATAGTAATAATATCTAAATAATAAAAATTAGGAGACAGATATTTAGGGCATCTTGCCCTTCCCTTTGTCTTTTGGGTCACGTGGAGCCCGTTGTCGTCGAGGCGGGGGCGAACGTTTACGGATCAAGGGGAACCTCTTTAGTCCGGACTCGTTTCTTCGACAGTGGGTCTTCTGCAATTGTAACATGCCCAAGACGAGCCCATACATGCTCCAGCAACCTGTCCCTAGGACCAAGTCGATCCTGGACTGACAATCTGGGCCCAAGTCTCCTCTATAAGTCTGTCTGAGGGCTCACTTCCCCTTGAGCACTTCTAGCATTAGACCCTCCAGCTTGAGTCCTAGATCTTGCCCTCTGACCTGACATTAGACGGACCAGTGTGGCCGGAGTCTCGCCTTCGTCGAAGAAGCCCCTATTGTCTTTAGCCTGCTCTCGTCGAAGCAGGTCAAAAGCTTCATCGACCTTCAAAGCAGCTCGGGCCTCGGCAGAATCTGCTTTGGTTCACTTCACGTAGGAGTCAGATACCCAAATTGAGTGAAGAGACTCGGGAGCGAACCAATTGACCCGGGTGTACCATTGTTGCATCTAGGTATCGCACATTACGTTAGTCAGCTGGGTAGGTTCACTCACAACTGCCTCGTTTTCTGGAATTCTCTGAGACCAACCATACTGCCTAAGTATACAGTCGGGGTAGAGGTGAACTGTCTGGGTAATGGACAAAATCACCTGATAATGGGCCTTATCCCTCGGTGCCAAACCCGTCCAGACATAAATAAACCACCATGGGACAACCCAGCGGATCAATGGACCACTATGGAATGATAGTTCTTCGTCCCAGTACATCTAATTGATAAGGCAGGTTGAATAAATAGTCCGTCTCCTTATCATAACTTGATTAGGCTGGTATCAACTTGGGTCAAGGGGAGGCTCTATGATTGATAGCCTCTCAAATAGCCAGAGCTGAAGAAAAAAAATCAAAATTCAATAAGTTCTCAAGACAATTCTGGTATTCGCTTAGGGGCACTCGATCGAGTGCCTAGGGGTCACTCGATCGAGTGACATCCCTAAAACTGGGCAGCGTGATTTTAGCGAAGGCACTCGATCGAGTGTCAGGGTGACTCGATCGAGTGCCCCTGTAGCAGGCTATCGCAAAAAAAAATCGAAAAAAAGAAAAAGTGATATACCTGTAACAGGCGAGTGCTCCCAGTCAAACGGGCTGTCGGGTCATTCTTATGGTTATCTAAGCCTTGGATAATTCCCCCGGTGATCAGCCACGCGGGACTATATTCCGTCTCCATTAAGTCAACGATGGTAAAAAGCCAAACGTGGCCCATACATGACAGCAGGTTCAAGTAACCTTCGAAAACATACACGTGAAGCATACAGAAGGCAAACACCCTGCGACTATGAACTGGTAAAAACCGAACATCATGCGGGTTCATAAATTTCTCAGCCAAAGCAAACAGGGAAATACTATCCCCGTCTATCATACGGGAGACTTCTATATGGGAAAGTCCTAAAAATTCCCGTAATATCCTCCTGAGATCGTGAACTGAAAACGGGACGACATGACAGAGCAAATGGGTTCCATCCTCCCACAGCAGCAATCTCCTTAGGATTAGGACAGATCTCGCTCCGAGGAAGGGTAAAAACGTGGTACGTATCGTCCCAGTAGGACAGACAAGCATCAAGGAAGTGGCGATCCAAATGCATCTGGCGGATCGGGAACAGTTGAGAAATACCCGATTGGTTCAGGGCTACCTTATTCGCGTCCCTAAAGCGTCAGAACCAATCTTGCAGCATGGCAGTCAAGCACTTAATACCCATAGCTAGATTTCTTGAAAGAGACATGTTTTTCTTTTAAGGAAAGGAAGAATTGAGAGTAGTAGAAAAGATGGAGCAGGGATCATGTATTTATAACATCAAAACCCTGGCAATTCCCCTGCTACTGTACCTTCTTGGCCCAAGCGGGCCCAAACATACAGGCCCAGTCAGCGTCTCCTCATACGGATATAGGAATTAAGTCATCCCGAGCAGTCCAAATAATTTTCAAAAAATTCAAAAGTCTTCAAATATTTCAAATTTTTTGCTCCCCAACGTGAGTCGGTGTTTCACCTAAATATTACGTGCAAATTATTATGTAACCATGTACAGGTACACATAGGACTTCAAACGCAAGTCCGACTCCCCACGGAGCCATCAACATCAAGGCAGGTATGACCCTTTTGCTTATGGCTGGTAAGCCCTTCACACGAGTCTAATGGACTATAAACGACCCGACTGGAAGGCTGCCAGGTCGTAATCTGTGATTGGCTTGGTAGCTACTCTGACTTTCGGCTTGTCCAAGCCTCAGTCAGAGTAAGGCCTCTGTAGACACCCGTATTTTGACTGCTTGTGTCTATAGCAGTCTCCAACAAAATATCCGATGATGATCGGACGTAAACGTGCTTTACTGCGCTCGAATTTGGGCTCGAAATCAATAGTATCTGGCATGGGCTTTTAGTGGAGAACAAATCTCACAAATCCGACCTCAAATTCAGGCCTAGTGGGCCGTTTCCAATAAAATAAGACTAATTTGGGTCAAAACCAGCACCGGAAACAAAACCGTCTTTTGGCAACCGGGTCAAAACCCGGTTGTAGACACCGACATTTGGCCGTTAGGTGTCTAAAGCAGTTTCCAAAGAACACCCGATGATGATCGGACGCAAACATGTTTTAATATACTCGAATATGGGCTCGAAATCATTAGCATTTGACTTGGGCTTTTACGGAGTACAAATCTCACAAAACTAACCTCAAATTCAGGCCCAGTGGGTCGTTTCTAGTCAAATAAGACTAATTTGGGTCAAAACCGACACCAAGGGCAAAACCGTCTTTTAGCGACCGAGTCAAACCTCAGTCAAAGACGCTCCCGAGGCGTAAATATTTGCTGCGTCACGTCGGAAATTCGACTTAAAGTCAAAATCTACAAAAATCAGCTACAAAAAAGATTAAACAATTTCGTTAGAGATAGAATTCGATCTCTAAAGAGCCTTCTACCCGAGCTAGACCCACTCGATCGAGTGGACCAGCCCACTCGGTCGAGTAGGCCCACAAAATCGCCCACAGCCAGGCTTAAACTGGGCACTCGATCGAGTACTAGGCACATTCATCTCATTGATGCTACGATAATCGTCATATAGTCCTAAAAGTGAAACACGACGATTTCAACGCGGGGAGAATTTATTTTAGTTCGATTTTCAAACAATTCTTAGCCATCTTTTTTAAATAACCATTCCGAATATTTGATATTGAATCCATGATCAAGTGTCGAATATGACGAATATCGAAAATTTAAGTCGAGTATAAATCCTAATATATTTCTTACACGACTTGGCAAAATTATCAATCTTTTCAAAAAGGCAATTTCGAAATCAAAAACCAAACGAACCATAGTTCGTACAGGGGGCACTCGATCGAGCGCCAAGCCCACTCGATCGAGTGGCACCCCATAAATTGGGCAAAATGTTCTTTTTCGAGACCACTCGGTCGAGTCCCTCAGTTACTCGATCGAGTGGCTCCTGGTTCGTCAAAACCGTGAGTCTTTCATCATCTTTTGAGTCCCGATAAAATTCTTTTAGTGACTTCGGTCATCACGAGTCAAGTCCATCACGTGATTCATCTTTTCAAAACCATGCATTGCGTTATATTCATGTCATATCTTCAATTTACAAACCGTTATCGTCGTTACTAACTTGTTTGTTCATGTTTCAGCAATTTATTTCTTATTGTTTGTTTTATTATACTGAAACGAACCTCGCATGCTAAATACAACTTTGACATTAATTTAGATGCATTAAATCGACATAGCAACTTATTCAAATCTTCGCATGCTTAGTCCAAATATTGTTGGCATATCATTCAATCGAATTACTAACGCGCGTATTCAAAAGTCAAGTGATATCTTAGTTGAGGCCGCTAAGTGCGGGCAGGGTTGGGTGTTCTTTGTGAACTTCCCAACACGTACCCTCACCCCTTACTCAGAACCATGGTTTTCGGATGTCCGAAACCATTAGCACACGAGAGTCATTCAATACAAGATATCCGATAATGTCGACATCGGTATCAAAATGCAAAGGGACGAACCCAATAAAGTCTGACATCCGAATGGGCCGTATTTTGTACACGGTCCACCAAGATATAGAGTGGGTTCGAACGGGCCCGAACTCCCACAAAGCTCGGTGGCGACTCCACTTCGATTTAAATTTCAATTCGATCCATCTCATATGGAGATTCATTCGCCTCCCCAAACCCGGGCTTGGCCGCGTCGGGGTGGACCTATGTCATGTCCACACCGGTCAAAGAAGAAACCCGAAGCAAAAATCAGCTATGAGAGCTTCTAGAAGCCAGCTCAACCAAATAGTCAAGTCAACCACTAAAAGATCAACATCCTCCTATATTCTCTCCTTCGGATTGACCCACTCGATCGAGTGGTTCAGGCCCACTCGGTCGAGTAAGACCCTGAACCGGCTGAACCGGACTCGAACCGGACACTCGATTGAGTGAACCCATACCACTCGATCGAGTGGCCCCAAACCGGGGTATTTCTCTATAAATACCCCGTCACCCCAAGCCATTTGGGTAATTTCGGCCATCATTTTACTTCAAAAACCCTCACACTCCCGTGCATACCTTCAACCTTTAAGCAACACCATCGTACACACATACATTTACACATATTCCGAGACCGAAACTCGTAAAAGCTAAAAAGCAATCTTCTCTACAAACCACACACACCATAAGTCCCCTACGTATCTCGACGCTCCCGTGACTTCGCCACCATTTGACGAGCCCTATTCCGAGAAGCAAAAACATGTAGGTTGAGGGTGTAACATTCAAACCCGACATCTCTTTCTCCCTCTTTTTTTTTTCTTCCGTTTTATATATATATATATATATATATAGAGAGAGAGAGAGAGAGAGAGAGAGAGCAAGGATCAAATGAGTCCTCTTTTCATCTTTGAGTACGTAAGTCCTAATTACAACCATTGATTTAGAGGGAGATGGATGGTGGTGATTGATTTGAGTAATAAAAGAAGTAACTGACATATATGGTAAAAATATATGAAATCTCTCTCTTCCCTTAATTCTCTCTACAGAATCTTCCTCTCTCTTCTCATACCCATTACCTCATAATTAAAAAAAAAATCATTCAAAACTCACCCGCCCAACTACTGTACAACCTTTCACCCTTCATCTTCATAATTATTTCCTCTTCATAATTTTCAATTGTCATATTCAACAATCGTCATCTTCATAAGCTTCGAAATTTCTTCCTCACAAACTTCGAAATTCAAAAATTATTGCAGTCATATTCAATTCAATCCCTTCAACTATACCCAAGGAACGCTTCGATCATCTTTCTATGATTAGAGTTTACGAAATTTTCAGAGTTTTAACCTTTTTGTGTGCTAATTAGTGATTGCATATTGTCATCTGGGTATTCGACTTACATTGAATTTGATTATCACTAATGGAATAACGCTGTTAAATTATGTTACACTGACTAAGTGTTCTTGTTACTCTAAGGAACGACTGGTGTTACTATGAGAGTGAATGATGTTAACCTACAATACAAATCTGATCTCATAATCAGTGTGTTACAGCGACACATTGTAGCTGTTACTTTAACGACTAAATGATGTTACTCTAAGTGATGAATGATGGTATTTTCATAATGGTGGTTAAACAACGCTGTTTTCATCAGTTACTCTGACGCATTATATATGTTATTGAAAGGAACGAATGTTGTTACTTTGGTAATGAATAGTTCTAACCTAAGAAAGAAGGTTGTTAACCTGCATCACTGTGTTACTCTAACGCAGTGTAGCTGTTACTTTAACGAACAAATCATGTTACTATAAGGAATGGTTGTTAACCTGCATTACTGTGTTACTCTGACTGTACTTGTTACTCTAAGTAACGAATGGTGTTACTATGGCAATGAATGAATTTTACCCAAAATACATGTGGTCTCATAATCAGCGTGTTACATTGACGTATTATAAGTGTTACTTTAATGAACAAATGATGTTACTCTAAGTAATTAATAGTGTTATTCTTTGTCTCATGGTTAAACAATGCTATTATCATCAATTACTCTGACGCATTATTTATCGTTCTTTAAAGAGCGACAATCGTTAATTTGTTAATGAATGGTTCCAATTCAAGCTATCCTCACTTACTTTGGTAATCATTTGTTTAAACAACGCTGCTGTCCTCAGTTACTTTAACGCATTAGGTCTGTTACTCTAACTGACGAAAGGTGTTACTCCAATAGAACTGAGATGTTACTCTAACTAAATGCACTTGTATTAAATAAAATATAGAGTTAATTGCTACGTAGCTCAACGCTACTCGTAAAAAAATGTGTACAAAAATCAGTTATTCTTGTAAACAAAAGAAGGCAAATATTTTTATCATGACAAATCCGCAAGCCAAAGCGTAGATTGTAAAATTCCACTGCCTCATCAATTGTTCCGAATACTTGCTTCATGTACGGAGTGAAAGCCTCAGACACATCTCTGCACCATTCTTGTGCATTCGGTTCTTTGTCAATGCTTCCTGCAAGAAATTAAAAACCTTACGCGCATGGACATACGTGTTACTTCAACTCATAAGTTGTGTTACTTTAACTCTTAAAGGAAGTTACTTCAACGCCAACGCCAAAAACCCTTTTCAATGTTACGTGTTTGTGTTACTCTAATTAGAATTAGGTATTACTGTAATTCATAACGTGTGTTACTTCAATGCCATGTCTGCTTCAACATAAAGCAAAACAATAATATCAGTGAAACAATAATATCAATGAACCATTGTTATTAATCCATGATTAATCAAATGAATAAAATTCCACCTCTTCCAGTGTTATCCTGTGCGTTCGCATCTTTGCCAATACCACCTGCACAAAATTGAACAGCGTTACACCCATGCAAACCATTTGTTACTTCAATTCCTAAGTTGTGTTACTCTAACGAGTACAATACGTTACTTTAACATCATCATCAAAACCCTTTTCTCAACGTCCATTTGTGTTACTGTAATTGCAATTAAGTGTTACTTTAACTCAGAAGGCATGTTACTTCAACCACGTTTCTGCGTTAATAGAAATCAAAACAATAGTATCAGTGGATATCATGGAAAATCTAAATAAAAAACATAAAACCCTGGAATCTATAAAGATCGAGAGAGCAATTAACCATTGATACGAAATTATGATGAATGAAATGACAATGAAAGCAATATAAACATGAAAATCGACGTAAAAAAAGAACGCAAATTGACGCACAATTTATCCATGAATAAAAATTGAATCAAAACGTTAAAGAAATATTGAAACTCACCATTGTTATACTCGATCAATTGCTTATCAACAGTTGAAGAAGATGACGCGGTTATTGAATCCATTGTAACGGGATTTCAAGAACAAAATTGATGAATGAACGTGAATGAAGAAAGGATTTTTTTGTGAATGAAGAAAGAGTTTTTTTTTCGGTTTTGAATGAAGGTGAATGATGAATGAACGTGAATGATGAATGAATGTGATCAAGGGAGTTATTGTTTCCTAAATTCATGGGAGCTATTTTAGGAACGTAAATCTTTTTTTTTAATGTAAATGTTAGGATGCATTTTGTCCATCCATCCTCATCCCATCCAATGGATGAGATGAGGACTTATGGACTCATATAGAGTAAAGGACTCATAAGAGCCTTACTATATATATATATATATATGTATGTATGTATGTATGTATGTATGTATGTATATGTATATTAATTATAATTAGTCGATAGTAACGACTCTACCTAGTTATTAACACTAACATTTTTTTATATTTCTCGCATTCTAACATTTTATCTAACGTATCTAATCTTAACATTTTCATTTCGTCACTAACCATTTTAATTTCTGTTTACTAACATTTTCATTATCGTTCATTTATTATCGTTATAACTAAATATTACCTCGTACATATAAATTTAATAATCGCTTTTGGATTGGACGTGTTTAACTATGACTACCACTCCAAGTCCATTTAACCCCTTTACAAGTCGCGAAGGTGGTGGCGCCCTTTCGAGGAGCGCCGCCCTAAGCACTTAAGGGCATAATGTGATCGTAGTAGTACGTAGTTAAATACGCCCGATACCATTTTCAAGATTGGTACGAGACCCGTTGATGCTAAACCGAGCATCACATAATCCGTAAGGATTAATAATGATGTCGTAACGTGGAGGGAAATAATTTCGTTCTAATCCGATTCAAATCAATTTTATCACACTCTTTTCAAAAATCCCGATGTTGGTCTCGTAATCTTAAAATGCATATTGCCAGTACCAAAAAACCGAGCCGAATGTGAATTACACCATATTCGTATTAGACACGGTCAAGATATCGATTTTAAGCAAATTATAAATTTCGTAATAGCCACCATTTTGGAATCGAGTTGCACCTCGAACAGAGGGCACTCGATCGAGTTCTTTGGCTCACTCGATCGAGTGACCCCTCAAAAATGAGGTAGGGGAGTCTGTATAGGGTCACTCGACCGAATCCCATCCATGACTCGGTCGAATGATCCGTTTTATACTAGGACGTGAATTCATAAACGTCATTTTAGCCTTGTCAAATATTTTACGACTTCGGTCGACACATGTAAAGTCAATCACGTGCCTACATTTTCCAAACCGTGCATTGCATTTTTTTAATCCATTACTATTTTGATATTTTGACTTTGCTCGTTATTTTGTTTAATCCGGGTTGTATTTCCGCCTGTGTAACTTGTAACCTATTTATCGTTTTGCTTCGTTTTTTTATTTGTTTGCGCTTTACTGTTTACAAATGAACCTCACATGCTAAATACAACCTCGACATAATTCAAAGATGCATTAAATGACGTAGATCAAACATATTTCACATGTTTAGCTAAAACGCTGTTTGCATTCCATTTCACCGAATTACTAGCGCGGGTATTAAAACATCGAATGGTATCTTAGTAGAGGCCGCTAAGTGCGGGCGGGGTTGGGTGTCCTTTGTGGGCTTCCCAACACGTACCCTCACCCCTTACTCAGAACCTCGGTTTTCGGATGTCCGAAACCGTTGGCGCACGAGTGTCATTCAATATACGATTCCCGAAAACTCGACATCGGTATTGTAATGCAAAAGGACGAACCCCACAAGCTCTAGTATCAAAGTGGGCCGTACTTTGTGTATGGCCCACCAAAATATAGAGTGGGTTCGAACGGGTCCAAACTATCACAAAGTTCGGTGGCGACTCCTATTTCGATTTAAATTTCAACCCGAAAACCATCTCACAGGGGATTCATTCGCCTACCCAAACTCGCGCGTGGCTGTGTCGGGGTGGACCTATGTCATGTCCACAACATGATTAGTCCTCACTCATCAGTATTATATATTTATTACTTTTTTTTATTTTATACGGGTCCAACGGTCGGGTCCGGGTCTAACTCTTAGGACCCGGACCCAGAATGTTTTTGAAGGACCCATACCCAAACCGTACCAATAGGGCCCAAAAAAATTAGGACCCGTACCCGACCCGTTAGGGTAAGACCCCGAGGGTATGGGCAGGGTCCCGGACCCATTGTCATCCCTAGTTACGACTCTCGACATTGTAGCAGTTTGTTCTCTCATTATTGTATTTATATCTGTTCAGTTATCAATATAATTATTCATTCAAGCATACTTAACTATTTCTACATGGTATCGGAGCAGTAAAACGCTCAACCACCAAGCCCTAAAAGCACCCTTCATCAACCACTTCAAAATCGCCACGCCCGCCACCATGACAGGCTCGGTAACCACTTTCTCCAACCCTCACGACATTGTTACGCCATTTGTGTCGATCGAACTTATCGGGATCGACAAGCTTACACTCTTGACCTATCGAGGATGGTCGAACACCCTCTCCGACCTTCCCTTTGGTTTCGACCTAATCAAATATCTTGATGGATTGTATCCCTTTCCAGCCAAAACCATCACCTCCGTTGACAAAGATGAGAAATCAGTGACCACTCCCAACCCAGCGTACGCGACCTGGCTTCGCCAGGATTTTATGCTCAAGACGGCGCTGCGCGGGTTCGTGGTTCCTGCTATTGCTTCAATGCTAAATAAATGCACCATTACCTCCGCTGAAATCTGGCCACTCCTTGCTATGACCTACGCTAATCCGTCTCGCGGACATATTATGCAGATAAAAGAGCGTCTTGACTCCATCTCCAAAGACGTTTCACTGTCACCGAGTATATGCAAGCCTTTCAGTCATGTGTGGATGAATTGGCTCAACTTGGGAAGACCATGGATGAAAAAGATGTCGTTGCCAAGGTCCTCCGTGGGCTCGAGTATGCTAAATATTCCTCGCTTATTGAAGTTGTGAAGCATCGAGACACGATTATTTCTTTTGATACCCTTCATGAGAGATTGATTCATTTCGATCTATCTCTCTCACACTCACCGTAACCTATTTCCGTCTCTGCCTCGGCTCATGTTGTTTATCACAAGGCGTCGACCTCCTGTCCACGACCTTCACCTAAACCGGCCCTCCTACCCACTTCCAACGATACAACTCTACCACCTTTTAAAGGAAAGTGCCAGTGGTGTCATACCCCTGGTCACTACCTCCGTAACTGTTCTATCTTCAAGTCTTTCTACCTCAATATTACTGTCCCTCCACGCCCTTCACCACCTCACACTGCACGTGCTTTACCCCGTGCTAACCATATTTCCGCCCAACCTGCTACCAAATCTGCCCCATGGATCATTGATAGCAGTGCCACCCATCATATTACCCACAATCTAAATAACCTAGCCCTTCATGCTTCGTATGACGGGACCGATGATCTTCTCATTGGCGATGGTTCTCCACTTTACATTGCTAATATTAGTTCTTTTTTTATTTCTATTCCTTCACTCTCCTCTCAAATTTGACGAAGTCCGCCCCATTTATTTCTAAAATTATTATTTCCGTCTCTCAATTTTGTCTTGATAATGATGCAGTTGCTAATTTTACTCATAATGCTTGTGTCTTACAGGACCGGTTAACGGGCAGAGAGATTTTCCGAGGACGGCTTAAATCGGGATTATATGAGTGGCTGAACCCGAGTATTCAACCTACGGTGTGTCTTGCGCCCACCACCTCCTCCCATCTTTGGCATCATAATTAAGCTCGGTCACCCCTCACCACCTATTATTAGTATTATTTCTAAAATAGCTAATTTTACTATTCCAAATAAATTATCGCATTGTAATGCGTGTGTGACTCATATGAGTCATAAGCTTCCTTTCGCTATTAACTCTTTAGGCTCCACTAAACCGCTTGAATTTAATTACTTTACTCGGATGTTTGGACATCCCCTATTTATTCTGTTGATGGTTTTAAGTATTATATTGTTTTCGTTGATCACTTTACTCGCTATACGTAGATTTATCCTCTCTGTGAAAAATCTGAATCTCTTGCTATTTTTACCCATTTTCATGCCCTAGTAGAAATTTTTTTTAACTTATTGTTCAAATTTTTTCGAATAATGGTGGAGAATATCTCAAACTCACACCTAACATTACATCCGACGGAATCATCCATCTTACCTCTCCTCTTCACACCCCTGAATACAATGGTCTCGCGGAACGACGCCATCGTCACAGTGTCGAGACTGGTCTAGCCCTTCTCACTCATGCTCATATGCCCACCGCATACTGGTCATACGCTTTTACCACTGCTGTCTATCTCATTAATCGTATTCCCACCTCTAACCTTAATCATCTTTCCTCATTCACCAAACTATTTGGACGTAGTCCGAATTACACTAAGCTTAGGAGCTTTGGGTGGCTGTGTTACCCTTGGCTCTGCCCCTACACTAAGCATAAGCTTGAACTCAAGTCCAAACCCTGCATCTTTATTGGTTACTCTCCCACTCAGAGTGCTTATCACTGTCTTGATCTCACCACCAAACCTATCTACACCTCTTGGCATGTTCACTTTGTTGAGGACTCCTTTCCGCTCTCCTCTGTTCCCTTAGCCGAACCCCACCCTATACCCACAGAATGGTGCTATGTTCCACTGGTCGTTCTTCCCTCTCCCTCTGATCTTGTGGCCAAACCCACTCCACCTCCCTTTCGTGTCTATTCTCGACGCGCCAGACCCCCCAATCTAACTAGGGTGACTCCACCACCCCCTATCACTGTCAAGCCGCCCACTAACCCGGCTCCTCTCCCTCCCCTTCCTCCCTCTTCTACCGAAACCCTTATCGACCAACCTCCTCCCCAATCTCGTCATATTACTCGTCTTATAAACAAAATCAGAGTACCCAACCCAAAGTATGTTGCCCTTACTCACACTTCCCTTCCCACTTCCGCACCCGTTACTCTTAAAGCTACTCTGTCTGACCCACAATAGCAGTCAATCATGAATGCTGAGTACTCTGCTCTTCTCGCAAATAATACCTGGATCCTCGTTCCTCCGCACCCCTCTTACAATGTCGTTGGCTGTCGATGGGTTTTTCGAGTAAAGTATAAACTCGATAATACTATCGACAAATATAAAGCCCGTCTTGTTGCCAAAGGTTTCCATCAAAGTCCAAGAGTGGATTACTCGGAGATATTCAACCCCGTTGTCAATCCCGTCACGGTTCGTGTCCTTCTCGCTCTATCTCTTGCTCGTGGTTGGTTCCTCAGGCAATTTAACATTATTAACGCCTCTCTTCAAGGTACGTTAACTGAAACCGTCTATATGGCTCAATCCCCGGGTTTCATTGACTCTACCTCGCCCGGTCATGTGTGTCGTCTAACTCGGGCTGTATACGGCCTTAAACAAGCCCCAAAATCTTGGTACACAGAACTCAAAAACTATCTTCTGTCATATGGTTTCAGTCAATCACAGTCTGACCCATCTATGTTTTTACTTTATAATCAATCTAACCCAATCTATCTTCTTGTGTATGTGGATGACATTATTGTCACAGTACTGGTCTCACCATTTCTCACGGCCTTTTTGCTTGCAATCTTCCGTCATTTTTCTTTGAAAGATCTCGGTTTCCCGTCTTACTTCTTAGACATGGAAGTTACCCCCAATTCCACAGGTCTTCAACTTACGCAAACCAAATATATCCATGACATACTTACCCGAGCCTCTTTGGTTGACTGTAAGCCAGCCACAACCCCCATGGCCTCCTATCCTCCTCTTCTTGCGACCTCTGGTTCACCTATATCCAACCCAACCGACTATCGCACCTTAATCGATAGCTTACAATATTTATCTCTAACCCATCCTGATATTACTTTCAGCGTCAATAGGCTAGCACAATTTATGCAGGATCCTCAGGAGTCTCACCGGCAGGCGTTGAAACGACTTCTGCGTTATATATCTCAAGGGTACTCTTCAGGTTGATATCAATTTATTTCACTCTTCCCCAGTTTTTCGTCATGCGTTTTGTGATGCTTCTTGGGCAGATAATAAAGATATGTATGTCTCCATGATTGGGTTCATCGTCTGCCTTGGTCGGAATCCAATCTCTTGGTCATCTCGCAAACAGCAAGTTGTTGCTCTCTCTTCAACTGAAGTCGAATTATGTGTTGTCGCTACTGTCATCATTTAACTCGTCTGGCTACGTTCTCTTCTCACTAAGCTTCAGTTCAGCATATCTTCTCCTCCCGTCGTCTACTGTGATAATTTGGGTGCAACCCATTATGCTGCTAACCCGGTTTCTCACTCTAAAATGAAGGATGTCGCTCTGTCATTTTACTTTGTCAGGGAGCATGTACACAATGGTGGCCTTCGTGTTCAACACATTTCAGCTGACGATCAATTAGCTAATGCTCTAACAAAACCTCTGTCTCGACCTCATTTTGAGCCTCTCTTGCGCAAGATCCGACTCTCTCTTGAATCGTCCTCCTTGAGGGAGCATGTTAAGAATAAAGATACAGAATAATAGTAGTTACATACTATCCTTAATTGTAGATACCAGATCCTATTGTTTAGCTAGGTAACAATACGTATTGTAATATCTGTATTATCAGTAGGTTTAGATACGGGAGATACTAGGTTACGGCTCTCTACATTGTATCAGTTTGTTCTCTCCTAGTATTTATATCTATTCAATTATCAATATAATTATTCATTCAAGCATACGATTTCTACATTAATTAAAATGATATACGGAGTATTATGCAATGCATCGTGTTTTCCCTGCTGACAAAAAATACATAAATTAAAATGGTAATTCTGAAAGAAAATTTGAAGTTATTGTAAAAAAAACATGAAAAGAAACCCGAACCATGACCCATGACGGCCAACATAACTGTCTTGTCTGTCTACACATGGCCTCGTAGTAGTAGTAGAAGAATAGTAGTGTTACGTCAAAAAACAATTACTCAATAATGTGACTAAAGATTTGCAAAGAAGCGACATGCATTGAAATACTAATCAAAGGCAGCCAATAATCTAAGTTCTCAAACTAGTTAACCCTAAGCTAAAACATCATATCAAGCACGTACATACAATTCTTTGAATGATGTGGATAATAAGACCAAGATATTTATTTTAATGCTACAATTCTCCATGCACGATTAATTCTTACCCCGATGAATATAATAAACCAAAAGGGTAGAAAATTCAGAGAGACTAATCAATAGAACTCTAATTTTGACTAATTAATACCATTGCTGTATGCTATAAATAAGAATGATCCGAAGAGCAATGTATGTACAAGTATTAATTGCAAATAAGAGTAGTGTTATTAACTAACTCAAAAGCAAAAACTAACAAGTAAGACAAATAAAAATAGTGTTATATACTCCAAGCTAATTAAGATAGTCGTGATGGAGACAAAGAATATCCTTCACATGACTATTGGTGATGGAGAGTTCAGCTATGCTCACAACTCCAACGCTCAGGTAATAATCTTAACTATCATACCAACATATATAATTAACTCTCTCTATATAACTATATCTCAATACAACATGTTACATCGTACCACATTCCTATTTATTTGATAAATTCAAAACCCAATCTAAGTATTGCTTCATCAGATCGATCAATCGAGATACATTTACAATAGTAATACATATGGAGTAACGTATTGATTTTTGCATGGTTATTGCCATGATATATGAGATCAATGTTGTTAGGATTGATTAGGGAACTAGATCGAACCATAAGTTCACAAGATGCTACATACATAAATAGTAATTAACTACGAGTAACACACATTATATTACATTGTTTGTGTAATTAAATTACATAATCATGCATGCATGATAAAATCATCTCAAATAACTACTACGGAGTATATATTATTATATACCCGCAAATTGTTTATCTCTAAGGGTTATGAAATATTTTAGGGTTTAAAAAATAAGATATGCTACTAATGTAGGATTAGGTCATACAATCAATGAAGAACCAAGTCTAATAATTTTTGGAACAAGTTGACTCCTAAATTCTACTCCCTCCGTCAGAGAATAAAATTCACACATTACACCTATTATTGCACAAATATTAACAAGGAAGAAGAATATGTGATGGAAAATAAAAACCGAGAAATATGTTATAGGTCACAATATACTAGCACCCCAAAAATAAATAAAGTAAAGCGTAGTGACCCTTATTGTGAGACAACATGATATAGAAAGCGTGAATATTATTATGGGACAGAATGATCACAAAACAAAATCATACTACACCCGTTCAATTCATTTCTCTATATGTTTGATTTTTTGACACTTTCATAATTAAGAAGAATTTTCGATATCATTTCTAATATATGTATATATCATAATCATGTAAGATATTATTTAAATTGTCTAATTGAGTTCATTATGAATATCAATCAATTTTTTTATAAGTTTTAGTAATATGTAATTAAAGAAATACGGAGTAGATAAAAGAAAACGATGATGGATGTACGTCCATAAACTAAACGTATAGAAATAAATATAACGAATGAAGTATTTAAGATTGGGATCATTAATTCACTACCTCCTTTTAATTTGGAGCTTAGAGATATGTTAGTAGTGCATGAATTATACTACGTAGCGTAATCCGTATATTTTGCTAAAAAATGCATGAAATTAATATAATTAGTGGTACGTAAACTTAAACTTGAATTAATTGAATTTGATGCATGCAGAATCGGGCATTCTCTTGTGTGATAAAGCCACTGCTTGAGGCGTCGGTGAGATCCGTCCTTTATGATATGAAGCCATCATGCGACGTCCTAAATGTGGCGGATTTAGGGTGTGGAGTGGGGCCTACTCCTATTTCAGTAATATCAACTGTACTAAAAACTGTGCACAAAATATGCAACGAGATGAAATCTGAAGATGATGAAGAAGTGCCACAACTACAAGTGCAAATATTTATGAGTGACCTTCCATCAAATGATTTCAACCTCTTATTCCGAGAAGTTGGAAAGCTACACTTTGGAGATAAACCATCCTGCTTTCTCATGGCTGCTCCAGGCTCCTTCCATGCAAGACTTTTCCCTTCTAATTCCTTACAACTTGTTCTCTCTAATTATGCCATTCATTGGCTCTCTCAGGTAGTTATTCATTCTTCACCCACACTTTCAACACACACACACTATAAGTTAATTTAAGACACAACACACATGAGACACAATACTAAAAATACGCGCACACACACAAAAACGTTCAATCATATAAATGTTCTCTCGTTAATATGATTGGAAAATCATGTTCTATATATTCTCCTGTTTCATTGATATCTTTCACATTTCTTTTTTCAACAATTTTTTTGATTTCTTTCATTTTCTTTTTTTATTATCAAGGTTCTCTCTTAGGTAGATGGCCCACTTACTTTACTTCTCCTCTTTACTGTTACATACGGAGTATTTTATTATTTTCTTAAGAAATGTGTCACTTTTAAGGTGGAAGAAATCAATGAAACGGAGGGAGTCATTAAGTTTTTGTGATTTTCTATCCTCTTGCCAATTTTAATCACAAGTTTATTTTCTTAAGAACTTCCTTCACCTCATCATTATTTATCCTAATGTTTAAGTACAGAACCTCTAACAATACGTACATTAAAATACATGGTGAATACTTCTTTGAGCATCAACAAAATAAAGTTAGTCAATTTTTGTTTATATTTGATTTTTCGGAAGAGAAGGTCATTTATTAGTAGCAGAAATAATACTCATAGATAACCCTAGCTAAGATAAAAGTATTTGAGTTGGGTATACTGAAATTTGTTACTATGGAAAATGAGTATGTAGCTTAAGTCAGTGAGTGAGTGAGTCTTTGGTTATTAGTGGAAGTGTATGGATAAAATGTTGGATTATCTAAAGTGGTGTGGCATGGATTGTGAAGGTACCCAAGGGTCTTTCCAATGAAAAGGGGACACCTATGAATAAGGGCAAGATTGTTGCGTCAGAGACCAGTAAACCCGAAGCACTGAAAGCTTACTATGCTCAATTCCAACAAGACTTTTCTAAGTTCCTCAACTGTCGTTCCCATGAAGTCGTCCCCAATGGTTACATGCTACTCGCCACTCTTTGTCGTCCATCCACCAAACCTATGGAAACACGTTTGCTTAGGTTCCTTTATCAAGCTCTAGCTCGTCTTGTTCTCAAGGTACCTACGTATATCTATCTCATTTCCATTCCTAACTCTTTATTCTGATCTATCACTGTGTCTTAATCTAGCCAGGTCTTAAAACCCGATAATAATTGTCTACATACAGTCATGCGATTAATTACCCACTTAGTTTAAAAAATAGCACTCACAGGATAACACATACATTGGCAAAATACACTATGAAATAGGTTGTCCATCTCCTTGTAATAAAAAACTTCTTTTGTCGTTCAGATATGTAGAAAATACTCCCAATACGGCTACGTTGAAATTGCATATAATGTCTCCCACCCCTTATACTCTTAGGGTGCATACAAATGAAAGATTATCTTTATAATGATTCACCAAATATAATAGGACGAAACCCTTTAGGAGAAACCCCAAAATTAAATCTACGAGGATGAGAGACAAAATGAACAATATTGTATTATACTATTATTATTATTATATTATGAACTGTAAACATGAAATCTATTACGATCGAATTTACGAGATACATGAATAGCATCCGTGACATGACGCTTTTGCATTGCGGTAAATTTTGTCAAATATTTCTGTAAAAAAAAAGGATGTCAATTCCTCAATTATGGACCATATTATTCCATTCAACAATGCGGTGATATCGGATTATGATTTTTACATTAATATATTTATATTTTTATTAGGAGATTTGGTCCAGATGTGTCACGTGTGTGTGTTTTTACTGTTGACTGTAATAATATCGTCAAACATGGAATTTATTTAGGCATAATAATGTGAATTGTGAAACAAACAGGGAGTGATAAAGGAGGAAAAGCTTGATTGTTTCAACCTACCAGTGTACTTCCCATGCAAAGAAGAAATCCAGGAAATTGTATTAAAACAAGGATCATTTTCAATAGAACATTTGCAAGTGACGTATGATGAAGTTCAGAATGACGTGAAAGACGTTAAATCAGGAGCTGAATTCCTAGCTAAAGTCGCAAGATCCATCTCTGAAGCTTTGATTTCCTACCATTTTGGAGATGATATATGGGATGAGTTGTACGATGTTCTCTACCAAGTTGTTTTGAAGCACTTAAAGTTGGGTACCTATCCAAGTGATATCTTCAACATTGTTATTGCTCTTAGGAAGTTGAACAATTGATGATGTTTCTTCTTTTCCCATGTATCCAAATTAATTTGTGACCATGTGTCATTGTATAATCAAACGTCTTCAGTGTACCAATAATAATGATAAAGAGAAAATAATAATAAAGTCAAAAAGATTAGAGATACACTTGGTGTATAAGGGATCTCATACACCATCAATCACAATCTTCCACTTGTCTATGTGAAAGAATCTTGTTTTTTATTTAATAACATAGATTCCATCAATAATTAGGCTTAATAAATGATCTTTTATTAATACTAGTACTATTACTTTAATAATTAATAGAGTTTATATTTTCAATATTTATACGGATACTGTTTATGTATTTGGTCCATACAGTATATTTGTACAGCCAGCAGTTACGTACGTCAAGTATAATTGTACACAATTTCGTAGTTTTGGCAGATGTACCTATATATTCGCTATTTAGTTTGTGTTTCGTGTAATTTTTCTTACGATTATTTTTTATATAATGTATTTACTTAAACGCTTTTAAATATAATTTAAATTTAAGTATTTTAATGCACATTTGTTTTTTTGGTGTGAAATGCAAATTTGTTATTAAGATGTACATTATTACTTTATACAGTTTTACATCATTTGGTTACTTTTCTTATATTTGTTTATTTGTACGTTAGCCTAAATGATGTATTATTAATATTGTATGATTATTATTTACTAAGATTAATCGTTGTATCGTACGTCTAAACAAAATCGTTTTACTTAGATTTAGAGTGCAATATAATACTTCATTAATTAGTGTGTATGTGTGTGTGTGTATAGACACATGTATGTATACACACGTAATTTATTCGAGTTACGTCCGTATTTATGCATCTTTTACCATGATAACTATGATTAATTGTTACACGTATGTACGATATTACTAACTTATTACAATTTTGTTTTGTGATATATATTACTCCCTCCCTTCAAAACCAAACACACCAAAACTCATTTTGCCACTATTCACAAGTGAAGACAATCTTCAATATTCTCGACAATCTACAAAGTAAAATATAGTCAGGTGAGATCTTGTTTGATTCATCTTTGCGAGTAGAATAAGAATATCAAATTTTTAGAATTTTTAGTAACGTAAAATGAAAGATATTGACGGTGTAAAATGCGTCTCGGCAAATGTGAAAAAGCAAGTGGTGTGTTTGGTTATGAAGGGAGGGAGTAATATTTAATATGTAAAATAATAGTTTTAGTATTATTTATGCATATACATATGTTATATCTTGTTTTTGATATACGAGTAATTTGTAATTGTTATATTTGTACTTGAGCTTATATGATACTCTTATTACTACCCTACCGTTTTATTGACACGAAGAGTTGAGTACTTTAGTTCATTCGTATATGTATGTTTAAGCTTAGTTGATATGACATACAGACATACCGCATGATATATAATTTTCATATTAATTTGTAGTAGTACGATTATTTACTTTTATTATTTGTTCTATGGTATTAATAATCTTGTTTTTCGGTATAATCATGTTTAGTCAATCAACATTTAATAGATAGTCGATAGTTCGATGTCATTAGTCGATCGATGAAATAATTTGTCATTCGATCGAACAACGCCTTTAGTTGATCGACATGAATTGTGTACTCCCTCCGATTTTTTATTATCTTCCCTATTTCCTTATTGGGCTGAAACACCCTTTCTTTCCTATTTCCATTTTAGGCCATCAATATGTGGTCTAGAATCACCCTTACATTTCTCTCTCTTCTTTCTTTTATTTTGAACCACACATTCCTACATCCTTATTTTCTTCCCCAAAACCAAAGGGGAAGATAATAAAAAATCGGAGGGAGTATATGTTAGTTAATTATGCGTTTTCGGCGTTAGGTTGTAGATTTGTTGTAAACAGTCGACTGAACTGATTATTTAGTTGGTCGTTCGTCAACATTGTATGTATCGGCTTTTGTTTGATAATATTTAAGATGTATTTTTGTCATTATTATATTTCATCTTATTTTATTTTTGCATGCGTCCCAAATTAATTTTAATAAAAAAATATTCGTATGAGATAAAACAATAATTTGAAACGTAATTAGAGGGTTCAAAATAAAACATCTTAATTTTTTTTTCTATAAAAATTTAAAATAAAAATAAAGTGCAAATAAAGTTTACTAAACGTAATAGAGTATAAATAAAACTGTATAAATAAAGTATAAATACCATATAAATACACTACAAATATGTATTGGGGTATAAATAAACAAAGAGTATAAATAAATTAATATACAAAGACTGTATAAATATGTAACTATAACATGCGTATAAAATACAATATAAAAATACGTAATAAAACATATTGGGGATAAAAATACGTCGCTATAACACTAACGTATAGATACATTTAGAATACAATACCGTATAAAAATATACGTATAATATGAGATATAAAAGTACACGTATAAAAATATGGAGTATTTAATTTGAAGTTAATAAAAAAACAAAAAAAAGAGGTGATTAGGTGAAGAAGTAAGTGAGAGTTAGGTGAGAAGGTGAATTAATGAAGAATCTTGCAAAAAGTAAATTCCTTATAATGGACAAGTGGCATGCCTACATTGGTGGTGTACAAACCCCCATACAATGAGTGTATCTCTATCACTTGCCTAATAAAGTGTGATAAAGCAATATTTCGGGAATTTACACTTAGTAATAGTTTCGATTTCATGTTCGTGGTTTTAAGATCATCCCCAACCAAGACCGTCTTAAATAGGTCATCACAACTCATGTTTTACTTCTAATTTCACCTTATTTATTTGGACTCACTTTCACCCTCTCAAACAGAAGATCACGACCTAGGTCACAAAGTTAATCATTTTCCACTTTAATTACAATTTTTCCAACCAATACATGATAGACTCATGACCGCAAATTAAAGTGGTCACGACTAGGTTACAAGGAAGGTCACAAAACTCGAAAGTTGTCCTCCCATGAGCCATGACCCTTTCTCGTATTGGCTCATGTTAATTTTTTTGTTAATTGATGATTAAGGTGACACCCCCACATGACTTAGTTCATGACCTTGCTTGGGGGGTGCATGGTCTAAGTATTGGAAATAAAGGGTCACTATAGAGGCGATATATAATTAAAGAATAAATGATGTTGTTCACTTGTTCTTAGTAAATAAAATGTAAATATAATGTACTCATTAATCTCTCATACTTATGTCTTTGTAGGTTACAAGACTAGTCAAGTCCCTCAATAATGGTGTCATTAGTTACGCTAATTAACTATGTAATAGTAGCATAGATTCATTGTACCTTGCTTTCTACTCTCGGTATTTAAACCGAATTGGTTTAGCATAATCGATCAAGGATTTTACTATTCTACATGGTATCAGACTAGGTCGAAATACTTACCCTTTCAACCTGCCAGAACGCTCCCGGCGTACCATCTCTATCGCCGTAGCATCCTACTACGATGCCCGACTCCAAAAAGTTGGAAAAATCCCCCACCAGGCCCTCTGTAAACCCGATGTACACGGTCATCGATATCCAACCAAGGTTCGAGTCCTCGACGGTACCAGTCACTTATGTTTCGTGGGTTAGTCTTTTCACACTTCATGCTCGGGGATACAAAGTGCTCTGTCACATTGACGGAACTGCAGCCTCTGCCAAAACCGACCCCGACTACACTTCATGGGAAGAGGTTGATGCCATTGTCCTTCAATGGATATATGGCACAATGTCCGATGACTTGATACAACGAGTTCTCGAAGAAGACTCCACCACTCAAGAGGCATGGGATCGCGTCAAGAACATCTTCCTCAACAACAAAGGAGTCAGAGCCGCTAGCCTCGAAAGCGAGTTTATCAACCTTAAACTCGAGGCTATGCCCTCCATTAATTTGACCTCTATTGTCAACGACCCCGTGCTATCTCTGGTCAATTAAAGAATGTCGGTGCTCCGGTCACCGACCAACGCTTGGTCCGAAAACTCGTCCGTGGTCTTCCTAAGGAATATAATACAGTCGTCGTCTACATCAATCAGACTTTGCCTTATTTTGAGATCGCTCGGAGCATGATCGAATTGAAATGATCGCTCTTGACGACCCTCTGCCTTGGCCCTGGTGGCTTCTGCCGCCTCGCTTGAATTCCGGCTTTGGGATGACGGCTCGAGGCCGACTGCCCAGAGGGAGAACAGTCGGCCACTCTCTCGTGGCAACCCCGGGAGACACAACAATAAAGGCGGCAACCGCCGCGCTGCACCACCTCAGAAACCACGCTCCACCATCGTGCTAGCCTCACCCCTAACATAGGGTCCGACCCTGCCTTGGTTCTCCTGCTGGCAGGTGCCTCCGTGTCCCTACCCTACCTAACCCGGTTGTACCCCTCCATGGCAGCCTTGGTCCAACCCGGCTCAATCTCCGTCCCGACAGGGCTCTTGCTCGAATTCCCAAACGAATAATCGAAGGTATGGTCAGGCCTATGTCACGTAGGATGAATTTTTGCAGCCCTCTGGCCTTGGTTAATAATTCCAAACTCTTCATATTCAGCAACATGTGGATAATGGACAATGGTTCTTAGATACAGGAGCTTCATCTCATCTCGGTGCTAACCCAGGTACCTTCCATTCGTTTTTGGGTTATTTAACAGGAATAATACCAACTTTGGGTGGTATTCCATAAATAAAACCAACTTTAATTAATACGGGAATAAAACCATGTATGAGATATATTATACACGAATGAAATTGCCTCTTAAATGACCGGATGAAGTCGGCTTTTGTGGGTCCCATACTACTAATTAATACACATCTTCATCTTCTTCATTCCCACAATAACAAACTCCATTTTCCTCGTGACAAAACTTCAAGGTCACAAGTCTCCATGAATCCATCTACGTTTTCAATCAAACCAATTGAAAAGAACGCTAGTAGGAAACCCAAAATAAGAAAACCCTAAATTAGTAAAGAAAACCATGAAAAATCGATTTGAGGGAAATGAAAACAATACTCACCATTGACATTGCCGACGCAAAGGATTGAGGAATGAACTTCTCTACAACTATAACCCCTGAAAATGAATTTTCGACAATTTTAATGGTAATTATACGCACAAAAAAAACAATTTTAATGGTAATTATAAAGACGCACAAGATGAATTACCTTCGAAAGTTGATATAGAAACAAAAGTTTTGAAAAAAAATTACCTTCGATGAGATGAATTGAGGAAGAAGAAGATGAAGTGAAGATGAAGTTAAAAAGTTGAAAAGTCAATATTAGTGAAATATTGACGGGCGTAGGCGGTAGCAGGTGAGTTAATTCCATTTATGTATAATATGTCTCATACATGGTTTTATTCCTGTATTAATTAATAATGGTTTTATTTATGGAATACCACCCAAAGTTGGTATTATTCCTGTTAAATAACCCTTTTTTTAAATTCTAGTCTGATTCATTCAATTTACGTCGGGAATGCCTCAAGTATACCTATTCTCGGGTCCGGTACTTCATCCCTTCCAAATCCTATACACGCCTCAATTAATTCAAAACCTTATTTCCGTTCGTTAATTAACGAAAGAAAATAATGTTTCCGTTGAATTTGACCCATTTGGTTTTTCTGTGAAGGATTTAGCGACTGAGACATTGATTTTGAGGAGCAATAGTGACGGTGAATTCTACCCCGTGTCTGCCTCCACCACCGTGTCCGCTGCCTCATCACAAAGTCTTGTTGCCCATTCCTTCTGTCTTTGGCATTCACGCCTTGAACATCCCGGTCCTAATATTTTAAATATCCTTTGTTCTAAAATTTCCCTTGATTGTACTAATAACGAGCATGCCTCAAATTTGTGTCATTCTTGTCAAATTAGTAAACAAAAGCGATTGCCTTTTTCTGAGTCGTCTTCTACCACGGTTGCTTCTTTTGACATAATTCACAGCGACTTGTGGACCTCACCCGTGTATAGTAAAGCTGGGTATAAGTACTATATGGCCCTTATTCACAATTCGTTTGGATTTTTCCACTTAAGTTCAAATCTAAGAGGTTCACTAAATTTTTTAAATTTAAAGCCTACGTTAAAACCCAATTTAATCGTGAAATTAAAGCTTTTCAGTGTGACCGTGGCCGCGAATTTGATAATAATTCGTTCACAAATTTTGGTGATCAACATGGCCTCGTTTTTCGGTTCTCATGTCCCCACACTTCGAGTCAAAATGGTAGAGCTGAACGAATGATTCGACGTCTAAACGAACTATTTCTCGCCCTTTTATATCATGCCTCCGCCCCGACTATCTATTGGGTTAATGTTCTTCAGACCGCTGATGGTGGGGATTTGTCACGGGTCCTACCGATCAATATATAACCAACTAATCCTAACCGTAGCTAGGGTAAGTCGGGTCGTGTCCACAGAGACGGTAATGTAATGTCTAGACTATGCTCTACTCACAAACAAGGCTAAGTCACACAAACAAACACAAAGAAGACGATAATTGACAAACTATGATGGAAGAAGAGGTATGAACAAGACTAACAATGAGCTAGCTATAACACGAACTAATGAACAACTAAAATAAACTAAATAATGAACTAAAGGAAAGATAACTAACAAAAAGGATGAATCAAATATAGAAAGGAGTAGGGTTAGGTCGGGTTCATAAGCATAGTAGGATAATTGAGTAATCGAGGGTGTAGGTGCCACTTAGTCAATAAGATCGGTTTGCGCTCTCGCGCCAAAGCCAAAGTCCGCACTCTCGTGTCTAAGACTAGACCCGAACATTCATGCAAGATGATACTCAAAACACAAACATTCAACCACTAATTGAATACACAATGAGCAGGAGAGAACAAGCATGAGAAGCATTGGCCACTACTACCCATACAAGCAATACAACAAACACATAGTGTGCCCAATAAGTGACTAGCAACAAATGAATCACCTTTACCCACAATCAAGCCCTAATCACCCATAATCCACACTTAATCCCCCTACTAACCCCACAAGGAAACTACTCACTCATTATCAAACTAACAATAACAAGGATAAGAGAAATCAACATGAATAACCCAACATTCATCATGAACAAACAAGAATAAATAAACAATATGTAAAGATTAAAACTTGAGAGATTAACAAAGATTAAGAGAAGAGAAATTATACCCACTACAATAGGATGAACAAGATATGAACTTGAATTAATAAGAAACCCAAATAAAACTCCGAGGTTGTCAAGCTTGGAAGTAATCTTCAAGAATCTCCTTAATACAAGACTAAATACTAGATTAAACAAAGATTAATTAAAGATTAACTAGAGATGAAAGGAGGCTAATTAGGGTTTTGAATTCTTAAGAGAGGTCTAAAATAATCTAGGGTAAGGTATGGTGCTTAAACAATACAAGGGAGGAGTATTTATAGGGTTACAAGAATGAAGGAGGAAGATAAAAGGGTCACGTGCTACAGCTCGCTCATCCCGTCCGGGACGGTTCGGTCCCGACCGGGACGGTCTGATCCCGACCAGGACGGGTTGGTCCCGACCGGGACGGGTCCAAAACAGAACCACTGCAATATGCGCACCTCATCCCGGACGGGATGAGTTCCTTCCCGTCGGGGATGGGTCTTGTAGGCTTCCAATATGATATTTAAGGCCCCTCCTTGCTTCTCATGGGCTTCTCATCGACTCTTGGGTCTCGGGATCGAGTCTAAGGGCGTCGGGATCGGGTCCCGAGGTCTCGGGGTCGAATCCAAGGCATCGATTGATCGTTCCTTCACTTCGTTGGCTCCGAAAAGTGTATGTATTGAATCGGAATCGCTTCAACTCTTCATGAATGGTCTCGGGAACCTGAAACGAACTAGAGGAAGCATAAGTAGCCCATGAACCGCTCCCAAGGAGCGATTCCGCAAGGAAAAAGGGACCAAAACATGACAAACTAGACACTACAAACTACACTTATCAACCGTAGTCCACCTCCACAATATCCTTCCTACTCGTGTCCTTCAATCTCGATCTCTCACCTCTATTCTTTTCCTAAAAAATCCATCCTATTTCCATCTTCGTGTTTTTGGCTGTGCATGCTACCCTAATATGTCGTCCACCCGGTCTCACAAACTCGTTCCCCGTTCCACTCGTTGTGACTTCCTCGACTATCCCCAAGAATTTTGTGGCTATAAGTGTCGTGACCTATCCACCGGAAAACTAATTCATTCTCGTCACGTTACTTTCGATGAGTCTATGAGTCAGTGTCCCCATTTGGTAAGTTTGGACCACCACCAACGGAGGCCTACTTATTTCTAATCCCAAATCCCTCCCTAACCCCTGCTATAATAGCTGACCTCCTCCAGCCCAACCCAATCCCCTACACTCTCCCCTCTAGCAGGCCCATTATCCTCCCTCTAACCAGCCCACTCCCACCAACTCTATTTAACCAGACCCATCAACCCTCCATCCTCTACAGACCACCATTCACCTCTCACCTCATCGGCCCACTCCACCCACACTCCAGCCCAGACCTTCCCCTCAACTTTACCCAGCCCAAACCACCCCACTAGCTAGGCCTCTACCTTGCCTTCCACTACACCTCCTCCCCCACCTCCCCCACCACCGTCTAATACCTTTATCCATCGCATGACAACCCGTGCTATGCACGGAATATTCAAACCATGTGCCTTCCCCACTTTCGCCCCAACTAACATCTCCCCCATTCCCCAATCCCCTCACTTAGCCCTTCGTGACCCGAACTGGAATACTGTTTTGACTGACGAGTATTAGACTTTAATTAAAAATGGAACGTGGGATTTGGTACCTCATCCCACTAATGCCTCAAATATTAGATGTATGTGGCTTTTGCGTCACAAATTTAAATATGACGGTTCGCTTAAACGTTACAAGGCTTGCCTTTATGTGGTCAATGGTAAAAGTCAACAGGTGGGTGTCGACTGTGACGAAACTTTTAACCCGGTTGTGAAACCAAACACTATTTGCATAGTTCTAAGTCTTACAGTCTCTCGGTCTTAGGCCACCCATGAATTGGAATTCAAGAATGCCTTTTTACATGGGGATTTAGTTGAAACTATTTTTATGCATCAACCCCCCGGATTCGTCGACTCCTCATCTCCAGGGCACGTCTGCCGCCTACGTAAGTCCCTTTACGGCCTTAAACAGGCCCCTCAAGCGTGGTATCAACGCCTCGCTAATTTTATTATTCCTCGATGTTTTGTCAGTAGTGTTTGCAATCAGTCCTTATTTATTTTTCGAGAAGGTTCCGTTCACTACTACAATTGAGCACTTGGGCCACGACTGAATTCGTGGCAAAAGTGCTAAATTTTCGTGGCTAAAGTACTTTGCCACGGAAAAACCATCCGTGGCGCAAGTGGCTGTGGCAAACAAATAGCCACGGGAAAAAAAAGTGTGGCAAGTATTGATTTTATTGCCACGGAGTCTCCCGTGGCTAGAATTAATTTTTTGCCACGGATTATCCCGTGGCTAAATATTTATTCCGGTGACAAAATATACCGTAAGAATTCTCTACCCCTATAGTAGTCACATCTGGACCGGTTAGTAGCTTTATAGCTGAGTCAAGCTGAGTCATTCCACTGTTATTTAATTTCATTATACGCATCGAAGAGCCTTCCCAGGAGGTCACCCATCTTAACACTACTCTCACTCAAGCACGCTTAACTGTGGAGTTCTTATGGGCAACTACCAGAAATGAAATAGAACTTTATTGACCTAATCATTGGTTTGAATTCTTTTAAAGTGATGTTTTTTTCAAACTACATTTTCTTTTGAGTAATTAATTTTTTTTCCCTTATGATTTACATATTATGATTAAAAAATTATTATTCCGGAAAAAAAAATTCGAAGTTGATTTTCGGACTCATGATTCCATTAATTTATCGATATTTTTATTTCAGTTTCTATTTTCACGTTCTTTTATTGCTAGTTCTTTCGATATGTTTTTTTCTTTTCGTTATCGGTCGTTATTTTATATCATCAGTTTTTTTATCCTCATTGAGTTTCCTCTAGCCTACTTCAAGTTTTACCCGAATTTTATTTTTTTATTAAGTATATTTTATTTTAAATTCATTTTTTAAAATAACTTCGAAATAATATTACAGAACAGCTACCGAATTAAACAGTTGACGATAAATTAATAATTTTTGATTTTCACACTATTAGTCCTTAATTATTAAATTTTCTTACTTGTATTTGTTAATTATTTGATTTTGTCACTTATACCTCTCTTTTTTTTGAAAAATTATTTTAACTTGTTATTGAACTTAGGCACGACGTTCTAATACGTTAATATTTCTTCCAAACCAAACAACTTGAAAGACAATTAATTACAAAAATAATTATTGTTTTCACAGTCAAAGTTAATTCCATAAAAAAATATAGACCGATTAGAATTCTTAAATACGAGTTTAATAAAGCGGTTTTTTTCACACTGAAAATATTGTAAGAAAATCAATAATTTGGACAAGAATCATGCTCAGTCACTTTTTTTTAAGTTTTTTTTGTTTTAAAAAGAAGTGTATTACATGTGAAAAAATTAATTAATTAAGCGGTAAAAATGAAAGAGTCTTAAATAATATTAGATGTCTTAATGATGGATGATCAATCACATACTAATTTTACTTGATATGCTATGTACGCCGCATTTTAGCTAGCATATATTACACTATGCAAATGTTAGTTGTCTTTCAAAAGTCATACTTAAGATTATAAAATTTTAATAAAACATCTTGTCAAATTAAGAGAAATCAATTGCTTCACAAATGATGATTAATAAAAAAATCAACAAATTAGACAACCAAAGTTTTCTTGTATTTCATTTTACAAAAAATCTATTTTTTTTTCTTAAAACTAAATTAAATAATACGAAATTTTTTTATTAATAAAATATTTTCAAATTTAATATTTTTTTTCTTCATATTATCTTTAGCTTTGAATTTTAATGAATTTTTAAGATCAATAATTGACACTCGGCTTAACTTAAAAGTAATTTGATTAAAATTTGGAGAACCATTAGCCACATGCGTTTATTACATCTGTGGCTAAAAAATAATTTTGCCACGGAAGTTAATTATGTCGTGCCTAAATAATATTTGCCACTGAACAAATTCGTGGCTAAATAATTTTTTGCCACAGGTGTGGCATCTTTCGTGGCAAGAGTGATTATTGGCCACGACTTTAATAAAATTCGTGGCGCAAGTGAATTTTTGCCACGGGAAAAATTGTTCCCATGGCATATTTTATTTCCCAAGTAGTGAATCAAATTTTTCCCGTGGCTAGGTAAAATTTAGCCACAAATAACAAATTTTCGTGGCATAATTCGTGGCGCAAGTGTCAATTTGTTGTAGTGGTTATTGCTTATTTACTTCTATATGTGGATGATATTGTTCTAACCACGTCTAGTACTCAGTTACTCCGACACATTATTACTGATCTTTCACGGGAATTTGTCATGACGGATTTTGACACACTTCATCACATTCTCGGAATTAATGTCACACCCCGCCAAAACGGACTAGTTGTACCTACCGTTTTTTTGGGGTATCCCAGGAAGCCTATGCCCGCGATATTCTTGCCCGTGTCTCAATGTCCATCTGCAATCCGGTTTTGACCCCGGTCGATGCCGGTTCGAAATTGAGCTCTACTGCGGGTGCCCTTCTCCCGAACTCAACATTATATTGCAGTTTTGCCGGTGCGCTACTGTATTTGACAATTACTCGTCCCGATATTTCATATGCCGTCCAACAAGTGTGCTTAATTATGCACGCCCCCCGTGAGACACATTTTCAATTTCCGAAGCGGATCCTCCGCTATCTTAAATGTACTCTTGATCATGGTCTCAGCATCGTCAAATCCTCGTCTCAGACACTCACGACCTATTCCGATGCGGATCGGGCCAGATGTCCCGACCTCCGTTGATCGACCTCTGACTACTGTGTTTTTCTTGGTAATAATTTGGTGCCTTGGTCCTCCAAACGCCAACCTACGATCTCTCGATGCAGTGCCAAAGCTGAGTATTGAGGCATTGCAAACGTCGTCACAGAAACCAGTTGGCTTCAGAATCTTCTCCTCGAACTACATATGCCGATCCGAAAAGCCCCTGTTATCTATTGCGATAATATATCTGCCGTTTATTTATCCGGGAATCTCGTCCAACACTAATACACCAAACATATTGAAATTGATATCCACTTTGTTCGCGTGAAAGTTCATCTCGGTTTGGTGCGTGTCCTCCATATTCCCGCTGACTATCAATACTCAGATATATTTACAAAGGGACTCCCCAAATATTTATTTGATCGTTTCCGGTCCAGTCTCAACGTCCATTCCTCTACCGTTCAGACTGCTGGGGTGTCTTAGTAAATAAAATGTAAATATAAATGTACTCATTAATCTCTCATACTTGTCTCTGTAGGTTACAAGACTAGTCAAGTCCCTCAATAATGGTGTCATTAGTTAGGCTAATTAACTATATACTCCCTCCGTCCCTAAAAGATTGTCCAGTTTCTCTATTATATGTGAGGAGTATTTTAATAAAATGTGACAATCTTAGTGGGACGGAGGTAGTATGTAATTAGTACAGTAGATTCATTGTACCTTGCTCTCTTCTCGGTATTTAAACCGAATTGGTTTAGCATAATCGATCAAGGATTTTACTATTCTAGAGTTGTGTCGTGGTATGGAGGCAACTGAATCAGACAAAAAATCGTCTCGACTACGGTACAAATCAGAATGGGTATCGTCCCCCAAGGTCACACAACTCTCCTAAAAGGTTATGTGTATGTACTCAACCATTAAGAGTTGGAACTCACATTGTATGCTCAAAATTATCATAGAGAAGATGTAGCTGAGATGAAAGATCATGTCCCTCAAAAGACTACAAGCTTCTCATTTTTATAGTGGTATGAGAGGAAAGCCAAAGACCAAAGTGATTAATTGGCATCATAGCCACCAAGTTAATGACATTCCCACTACCACAAACATAAGACATAAACAAAAATTTTAATGGTCATAACCATGCTATTAGTGACAAAATTCCTTTACGATGTTATGAAAAACTTCTCTACAATATAAATGAATATGGTCAACATTACTAGCCATTGCAACATCCAACAATCCCCCACTAATGCAAATGATAGACAAAATTATGAGCATATGAAAAGGTTTACACTTAGACGTTAATATCTTTCGATTTGAATTAACTTATTAGTGAAATGAGGCAGCAACAACTTACAACAAGAGAATATCTTTCGATTTGAATTCCTTATTGAACTTCGGTTGAATTATTCTCACAACACATATCATACCTTAAAGTTCCACACGAGTTCCGCGATATGATTCAACAAATTTATAGCCAAATGAACCTTGAGATTCTAATGAGTGGTCTAGAGAGCTCACATAGAAGGAGGTCAACCCTTCACACTCACTTAGAAGCTATAGAATCATTAAGAGCTCTAAAGCTCAACTTCTCAATACTACAGTAAATCCATCAAGTCATTCACAACAGGACCACCCAAACATAGGGATATAGATTCATTAAGAGAAATATCTCAATCTTTATCATTATGGTAATCTCATCAAGTCCGTCTCTCAAGGATCACCCAAATTTGGGCTATAAGAGCATTAAGAGCTATATGCTCAACCTTTCAAATACACAAAATCATATTTGTTGATCGATTTCAACTCTCTCAAATCTGAATAATACATGTGTGTTTGTGATTCACTACACATCATTTTTAGCAATATGAAGCTGAAATTAACATCAAACATTGCATAACAATAGATGCTTCCACAATTACGCAATAAATATTAAGCTCGCAGTCACCATGCATCTTTCCCAGTAAGGTTAAGAGAGCAAAATAATATGCATACACGATAGATAAAATTATACTCCGTAATAGTCTTCTCAATATACTTATAATAAAAGGTTATTTAACGACAATAATACCAACTATAGGGCGTCTTTCCAAAATAATATTAATTTTAATTAATCTGATAATAATACGTATTATTGGAATAGTTAAACCAGAGTAGTATAGGTGACCGATTACCTGTAAAACCCTTCCACCTTCCTTTTTCACCTTTAATTTTATTTAACGACAATAATACCAACTATAGTGCGTTTTCCCAAAATAATATCAATTTTAAAAAATCTAAGAATAATACGTACTATTGGAATAGTTAAACCACATTAGTATAAGTGAACGGTTACCGATAGAACCCGTCCACCTTCTTTTTTCGCCTTTAATTTATTTCATATTACTTCACTCCCATTCGCTTACTCAGTGTACAAAGCACTAAACGTCATTAATGTCCTCCGCCTTCCCCGTCCTTCAACCTCACCAAATCTAGCTAACAACACAATCCTACAGCAAAATCAACACGTTAATCTAAACAAAACCTATAGAAAAAAAAACAACTAAATAATTTAGAAAACCTTGAGAGAATCGGAAGCATTCTTGAGCTCAATCTCAAGCTCCATCATAGTAGTAGTCTTACTAAACCTAGTAAGTAATAAAGGATGCCAAAGCTCGTATAATAGCCACCGCCTATGCTAGATCCTGTTATTTCCTCCAGCTATTTAACTCAACGACAACACTCTCCCCCCCCCCCCAATCGACAACACCAAGGGGGAAATGCAGATTGAAGTGCAATTTTGAAGCCCATAAATTTTAGACTTTTTTTTGGAGATGCACATCTGCCATCAATAAAGAGAATGTGCAGGGTGATAGAGAGAGATGACGAAGGAGAACTAATAAGGAGGAGTAGACCTGCAAAACTGACCAGAACCGAATGACCCGACCCAAATAAGTCAACCCAAACTCCTCTCGACATCCGAACTGAATACCCAATTTTGACCCGTTATCCAAATTGACCCTAGCTAACCCGAAGCTAACCCGATTATTATTGTAGAAAACGAGTCAATATCCCAAAAAGGGTTGAAAATAACAAACCCGAATATTGTGATCCAACATCTTTTTAAATATACAACATAGTGCAATTCTCAATATTGCACCATAACGCGAAATAAGATTTTGGTAATATACACCAACGAAATGTACTAACTACATAAGCTACATGTACACACGTTACACGAAGTGTTTGTGTTTTTGACCCAGATCATACTCCGCATTGTTTTATTGAAGTCTCTATAAATATATACATCACCATTCTTACACTCCCTCCAATTCTTTTGTTTCTTTACGTTTACTTTTTGGTACTATTCATGGGTAGGAGGAATTTCTAATATAATTTCTAATATATAAGTTAAAAGATAGTCATGTGGGATCATTTTTTAATCGTCTTAATGAGTACATTAAGAATATCAAACTTTTACGATTTTTAATAATGTGTAAATAAAGATATAAATAAAACAAAAAGTGCATCGGCAAGTGTGATAAAGCAAACGTAAAGAATTAAATGAATCGGAGGGAGTATTAGAGAACAACAAATCTCAATGATTGTTTCACTTATATTTTCTTTTTGCAAATTCACAAATTAAAATATCCTTTACTCAGATAAAACCAATCATCATAATCTCATGCAGTATGGTGTAAGCCAAGTATATGACATAAATTATTGAACATTACACAACCATTATTTATTGACGTAGCCAACAAATTAGAACTTCTACATTTGGTTCATTTTGTCAACTATAAAACATGCTATTGATCATCACTTTCCCCCACAATAAGAGGTATACATACTCTTCGCAAATTATATATAAGATATAAAATATAAAATTGATGCATGAATAATTTTATCAAATAAGTTGAACGATTTCCCCCACATGTTGTTACGCCACAAAATAGTGATAAACATAAGCGTTCAAACAAAATATACAAATTAGTCATTCATTAATCATCTTAACTTTTAGATATATCAAATAATTGTACTTGAAAATTTATCTATTCCATAATAATCTATTCTTAGAGTAATTAACCAAATAATTTATTCAATTATTTAATACATACGTGATCAAGATTATGCATGTCACTAAAAACAAAATATTTAACCCTCACATTTAGCTTATTTTACTCAAGTGAGCATTGATGCATCTCTAGTGGGAAATTAAATTCTCCTCTCAAACGTAACCAAAATAATTTACAATACGAAAAACCAGATTTGTAACACTCTGTTTTTAACCAACGTAATTAAAAATTTTAGTTTTTCGTTAAACAAAGTTTAAAACTCGAAAATATTTTAATCGAGACCTGTCGTTCTGACATTTTTTCTTCTTGTAAAAATTTAAACATAATTTATCAATTATATATATATATATATATATATATATATATATATATATATAGATGTAGAAATAAGATCAAGGGAGTTGGTGCTAGATTGGAAATTTGAGAAGTAGTGTTGTTGACCCTTATATTGGGTTGAATGGATGACTTAGATGGATGATATGTTATAAAAAAAAGGAGAAAAGGAGATGTCAGTAAACTAACACAGCAGCAGTGGAGAGAGAAACAACCCTCCCCTCAATCAAACTTTCACTTCTTACAACTACTCTCACTCCTTACAACTTGATGCTCTCATCTTCATCTTCATCTATCGAACAAAAAAAAAGCAACATCATCTTCAAGATCCATTCATTCATTCAACAAAAAAAACATCCTCATCTTCAAAATTCATTCATTCAACAAAATAAAGTTTCTCCATCTTCAAGCATCATTCATCCAACAAAAACTAAGAACATCTTCATCTTCAAGCTTGATGAATGAAGGAAGTTTGATGAACATCTTCCCCTTCATCTTCATCCTATCATCTTGATCATGCGTAATGTTCTTGCAGAATTGCAAGATCACACACTTTCAGTTGTATAGTCACACTCATTATGTTGTATAGTCACACTCATTATGTTGTAGAATCACGCAGCTGTACACTCATTGTAGTCACATATTCAGTTGTATAGTCACACTTATTATGCTGTATAGTGTAGACACCCACATTTTGACCGCCAGGTGTCTATAGTAGTTCCCGACAAACACCCGATGATGATCGGACGCTAACGTGCTTTAACGTACTCGGAAATGGGCTCGAAATTATGGACATTTGGCCTAGGCATTTTAAGGAGTACAAATCTCACAAAACCAACCTCAAATTCGGGCCCAGTGGGTCGTTTCGAGTCAAATAACACTAATTTGGGTCGAATCCGTCACCAGGGGTAAAACCGTCTTTTAGCGACCGAGTCAAAACCCGGTCAAAGACGTTTCTCGAAACTCGTGAGTCCACCGTGATGTCTCACACGGTTGGTTCACACTCCAACTCTAAAAAAATCAGCCATTCACAAAAATAATAAACAATTCCGTTTAAGGTAGAATTCGATCCCGAGTAGGAATCCTATCCGAGAACCGACCCAAACACTCAACCGAGTTGAAACACTCGGCCAGGTACACAACCAGCCGGTTTTTTTTCCTCTTTTCTTCTCTCACAAGAAAACGGAATTCTCGTTCTCCTCAGCTTCTTACTCAAGCGGTAATTCTAGCTCAAACAGGAGTCCTATTCAAAAACCGATTCGAGCATCCGACCGAGTGTAAAACACTCGACCGAAGCAGCCCAAAACAGTAGCAAAACACCCGGTTTCCCTTTCTTCCTCTACAAGAAAGCGGAATTCTTACTTCCCTCAAATTCTCTCGTTTCCTATCCTAAGCGGTAGTCAAACTCTCCCAAGCCAAGGTCGGGAATTTCCTATAAATAGCCCCTTGCATCCATCAATTATCAACACGAATTAACCATCAATAATTTACCGAAATCACACACACACACACACGATTTTTCAGCAATAGTTATCTAGCATCCCGACACACATAATTCCTTAGCATCGTTAGACCGATATTACGTCGTAAACCCGAAGGAAAACCGGTTCCCATACCCGAGCCTTCACCCGTCCGAACCTTCACCTTAGCCGAACCAAATCTCGACGCTCCCGTGCCTAGTCACATTCCGACGAGTCCCGATCCGAGTCGACAAGAGCATGTAGGTTGAGGGTGCAACAAAACCCGATTTATTCCTTTCTCTCCTTCTCCTTCCTTCGTCCGTTTTTTTATTACGGGTCTAGAGTCGTTTTTTTAATATCGTTATTAACGAAAAACTATTTTCATAACGAATATTCTTAAACATACGATATCGATTTTTCTATAATCAAATATCGTATCAAAAAGAATTATATTAAGATTTCGACGACATTAAAAATCGTTACATCTTTTTGGTCAAAATTCTTTTCTTTTACTTTTCGTTCAAAATAACAATTTTCGAACAAAAATATAAAGACGGACAGACCCGCACGCGAGTCGCGCCACACCCAGGCGACTCGCGCGCTGGCCTGGAATCCGAGATTTCTTTTTTCTACGTTTTCGTTCGTTTTATTATTTATTCTTCGATCGATTTCTAAAATTACATCTTTTCTAAAAACTATTCCAAGTATTTGATATTGATTTCGTAGCCAACTATCAAATATAAAGAATATCGAAAATATTAAGTCGAGTACGAATCATGCAATATTCATACGCGATTTAATACGAACTTCGAGTTTTCGAAAACCGGCACCGAGACAGGCTACCACGCGACCCGCCGGCGTCTCGGGCGAGTCGCGCGGTTGGCTGTCATGCCGCGCCCTTTTCGTTTTTTTTTACTATTTTTCGAACATCGTTTTTTATACAAAACAACGTTCTTTTCAACGATATTTTTCAGATTTCGATTAATATTTATTTTCTCGATTTCGCATATTTATTTTTGCTATTATTATTTACAAATCGATACTAACTCGTTTGTTCATCTTTTTGTAGCAAATTCATTTTTTTATTTCATTTGTTTTATTATACTAAAACGAATCTCGCATGCTAAATTCAACTTTGACGTTAATCAATTTTCATGCATTAAACCACTTAGCAACCCATTCAATTCCTCACATGCTTAGGAAAACAATGTTTGCATATCATTCATCGTATTACTAACGCGCGCATTAAAACGTCATTCGATATCCTAGTAGAGGCCGCTAATGTGCGGGCGGGGTTGGGTGTTCTTAGTGAACTTCCCAACACGTACCCTCACCCCTTACTCAGAACCGTGGTTTCCGGATGTCCGAAACCATTGGCAACGAGAGTCATTCAATATACGATTAACCGCCCAGTCGGCATCTATATCGATATGCAAAAGGGACGAGCCCAATAAACTCTGACATCGGAAATGGGCCGTATTTTGTACACGGCCCACTACGACATAGAGTGGGCTCGAACGGTTCCGAATAACCATAAAATTCGGTGGCGACTCCGACTTCGATTTAAATTTCCATTTGACCATCTCATGGAGATTCATTCGCCTCCCCAAACCCGCGCGTGGCCGCGTCGGGGTGGACCTATGTCATGTCCACAATTTGGCGACTCCACTGGGGATTTTCTGATGAGTTAATAACCTTCAGTGTCCTCAGGGTGAGACTCGAATAGAAATCGTTTGACTAGTACAATGCGCGTTTTAGTTTTACGGTTCATGCATAAACCCCATTTTCCCGGGCCGGTACTCGCGACCGACGTCCCACTATAACGTTGATATAGTCCAAACTGGTTATGTCAAAGGTGTCCATTAGCCGATTCATATGGGTTTTACGGCATGTCCTAATCTCAACTCGAGTTAGGGAGTCCGCCCCGATTCTTGATAGGCTGTGTACACTGGTATAGACCCTTATAGATTGACCGAGACTTAGATTAAGAGCATACATGGCGTCGTTATACTGTTTCCATGACTACGTGCTACTTGATCCACATCTTTTTTTTCAAAACCGTCATTTTTTCAAATTTGCATTCTTTTTTCAAAATATCCAATTTTCAAAACCCGGGTCATGTACCGAACTTAGGACTTATGATTTTACTCAAAATAGCCTTTTTCTAGCCGGTATTATGCCCAATTCAAAACTCGAAAATATTTTCGAAATTTTCAAAACCCGACATCCGGCCCACTCCTTTTTCTTTTTTCGAAAAAGGGTCGGGTTTCTCTACCCGATTCATTTCGGGCTTTTCAAAATTCATATTTTAAAACTTCCTCTTCTTAGACTCCCCGTATTTAGCAGTGTCGGGTCGTGTCATAAGTCATTGAAGTCTCTAGCGTCGAAACTCCGTCGATCTTACATCACGGGTTTCCCCCCCATCCTGGTCCGCCTTACCTAACTAAGGCAAGGCCCACCTACGTAGGACATACTCCTACAAAGGTCGGCCCGTTTACACAATCGAGTCTAAAAGTCTGGGAATGTCTCACGTGAACCTTCCTCTGGACAGGGCCCAACCCACATCGTTGGATCCTGAGGAAGGCCCACATTTTCACAAGTCGCCCATCTAGGTGTCTTTTCCGAGTCATTTCCGTTTTAGTCTTCTTTCTTTTTCCCTTGCTCGGGATGTACTTTCCTTAGGATTCGGGTTAAATTGCTAATTACGCGGTGCTCTTACAGACATGCCACCCTTCACTCGAACCATGACGCAAAAAGCCATAGATGAGTTGAACACCACGTTGGCCCAAATCCAGACCCAATTGAGGCAAATGAGGGAAGACCAGATCGCTATCGTCACCCGGGTTAGTGCCGTAGAACAGGGAACTCCTAACGCCTCGATCGATGACGATGGGCCCTTAGCCGCGCTAGCCGGCGCAGTCCAAAAATTGCAGGAACAGGTCCACTCGACCACCAGAAACACCATTCTCACTGAAAATGCCCGTACTTATTCGACCCTAACTGATGAACTGCCCGCTAACCTTAACTTAACGGGCTTACCAATGTTCGATGGGACTGAAGACCCGGTACTTCATATTCGGGCTTTTAAGGACTTTATGGCTGTCAAGGGGGTCAAATCGACCATGTTCAAGCATCTCTTTGCTTCCTCTCTGGAGAAACACCCAAAAGCCTGGTACTACAGGCTTGACCCTAAGAAATTCAAAACTTGGGACGATGTTGCCATGGAATTCGCACGGAACTACGCGGATAATGCTGAAATCCAGACTACCATGCGTACTCTGGAAGTTATGGCCCAAGAACCAAAGGAGGGTTTCACCAAATACCTCCAAAGGTGGCGGACCGAAAGTGTTAAGCTGGTGGACAAGCCCACCGAAAAAGTTCTAGTGGAGGCCTTTGTCAAAAACCTCCTCCCTGCTTACCGAGTCCATCTCAGGTACGCTATTATACCCGACTTCGCAACTTTGACCGAAATGGGTACCAGAATCGAAGACGATTTAAGGCAAGAGAGCCTTACTAAGGCCTCTACCAAGGGATATCAAGGAGCTAGTTCATCCTCCAGTAAGCCCGCCAACACAACGGCGGCCCGAAGCATCTTCGACGAGGTAAACTCACTTGACACCTCAACCAAAAAGAATGCTCCAAATCGGGTATTCACTGACATTGGGACAACTTATGCTAATGCCTTACAAAGGCTATCTTCGAAGGGCCTAATCCAACCAATAGGCCCAACTCCAGAAGTTCCCATAGAAAAGCGGTCCAAAAGCTACAACATTTAGGCCTATTGCCACTACCACCAAGGCAATGGGCATGATACGGAGAAATGCTGGAAATTAAAACATCTTATCCAAGATCTGATCGAAAATGGGAAGATACCGCTACCTAGTGACAAGCCAAGTAACAAAAACAATCCTCTCGCTACTCACGCCATTTTTACTGGAGAGATAGTTGACTGCTCTCATCTCATTTCCCCTTTCATTTCCCAAATCAACGGGATATGGAACGACGACGAAGATGACGTCTACTTGGTTAAAGGGGAGGCTATCCCCGTCACTATCGAGGAAGTCCGGAGGGCTAAAGCCAGAGCTCTGGCCGGTACACACTCCATCACTGCCACCCCGGAAACCGTCACTGAACCTTCCAGGACGGAACTCATTCCTGAAGAACCAAACGCCGACACGGCCCTAGTCAGACAATTGAAGAGGGTCCGAACCGATATTACTATATGGCAGGTTTTGGTTAGTTCACAGGAGCATCGAGCGGTACTTACTAAGGCCCTTGATGAAATCAAGGTCGACTCATCGGTTACCCCCGCTGAAATGGTAGCCACAGTCTTGCCATATCTCAAGGACAAGCCCAAAGGAGAAGGCCCACTTATCACTTTCTCTGAATCCGACCTTCCACCATTCGGGACCACGCATAATTTGGCCCTATATATCACGGTGATTTGTCGAAACAAATATCTCCCGATGACCCTAATTGATGACGGGTCCGCAGTTAACGTCCTTCCTTTAAGGACAGCCAAGGCCCTCGGCATTACCGAGGCTGACTACCTTCCGACCGCGAAGACTATCCAGGCTTTTGATGGAAGCCCAAAATCAGTGGCTGGGGCCGTTAAATTAACCATCATAACAGGCCCGATCGAGAAGGAGCTAGAATTCCAAGTGATTGATGTTACTTCATCTTTCAATCTGCTACTCGGAAGACCATGGATTCATGCGGTCAAGGCTGTATCTTCTACTCTTCACAGGAAGGTCAAACTACCTTTACAAGACGGGATTATCACTCTCGAAGCCACTCCCATAACCGTGTCAAGCTGTAACACGACGGGCTCAGCTGACCCACGAGGATTCAACTTTGTGGGAATGATCGAAGAAGAGCACCTTTTTCAGCCATACTTCACCGTTAGCATCTACACGATGCTACAGAACCTGGGTTGCCTACCGGGAGTCACTTCAAGGCCATATCTACCACCGGGAAAGATCATCGAAACCTTGAACAACGGGCAATCTCACCTCGGTCTAGGCTATACTATGGCATCCGGCTACACGAACCAAACCAAGACGGTCGCGTTCGTCACCCCGGTATTCGAAACCGTGCAAACAGGCCTCTATCGGCCCACCATCTCATATCCCGGGGCCAAACTGGCTCGGGAATGCAATTTCATTCCAGATGACATATTCGCCCTTATCCAGGCCGAATCAAAGGAGGGCCCAAGCAACACTGAGCCCATTCTAGGACTACTCTTTGGGGAAGACAAGATCATCCCTACCCCTAAGCAAGAGCTGGTCAGCTTGATCCTTCGCAGCAGCAACTTTGATCCAACCAAGCTGATCTCGGAAGTTGGTGCCGACACCGGGAAGAGAGCTTGGAAGAAGACAATCAAGTGGACCGACAGCCAGGGTCGAGTCTACAAGCTAACTACTGGCAAAGGAGATATGTATGCTATCGAGTCTGAATCTGAGTCCGAGTCCGAGTCAGAGTCAGAGTCGGAGTCTGAGTCAAAGTCTAGAGGGTCCAGTACTAGGATCGAGTCTGTAACCCCTCTCCCTTCTTTAGCCTCACCATCGGGAGCCCCGGAGTCTGTCCCGAGGGCTCTCCCTATCCCGCCTCTGACCAACGATCAGATGGCAGCTCTCTTCGAGCTCTTTTCAAAATTTACTATCAATAATAACGATAACCGTTCCGCTTACGACTTGGCTTATTTTCAAAATGTTTTCAAAAATCTTACTTGCAATGACATTGAGAAACCCGACGAACAGGTACCATTGCCTCCGCATCTAATCGAGCAGCTTGAACAAAGGGAATCCCGAGATCCGGTAATCGAAGAAACCGATTCCATCAACGTAGGAACCCCTTTAGAGCCTCAGATACTTAGGTTGGGCCTATCTTTAGATCCCGAGGAGAAACAACAATTCACGGACCTCCTCCAGGAATTCAAAGACGTTTTCGCATGGTCCTACAAGGACATGCCGGGAATAGACCGGGAGATAGCTGAACACCGAATACCCATCAAAGACGGGTACAAGCCGGTAAAACAGAAACTCCGAAGAATGAGGCCCGAATGGTCTCTCAAAGTCAAAGAAGAAGTTTATAAACAATTCAAAGCGGGCTTTATTCAAGTGTCCGAATATCCAGACTGGGTCGCGAACATAGTACCGGTACCTAAAAAGGATGGCAAAGTCCGAGTATGTGTAGATTTTCGGGACCTTAATAAGGCCAGCCCAAAAGACGATTTTCCGTTACCACACATCGACATACTGGTGGATAACACGGCCGATCATGCCCTTCTGTCATTTATGGACGGGTACGCCGGATATAATCAGATCAAAATGGCGGAAGAAGACATGAGTAAGACCACCTTCATCACACCTTGGGGGACTTACTGTTATACAGTGATGCCATTTGGGCTTATCAACGCTGGTGCCACTTATCAACGGACCGCTACTACTTTATTGCATGACATGATGCATAAGGAAGTAGAGGTCTACGTCGACGATATGATTGTCAAATCCAAGGACCGAAACGGGCACATTACAGCCCTAAGGAAGTTCTTTACCCGACTACGCAAGTACAACATGAGGTTAAACCCTCAAAAATGCAGTTTCGGGGTAACATCGGGCAAGCTACTGGGCCACATTGTCAGCCAACGGGACATCAAAGTTGACCCAGCAAAGATCAAGGCCATAACCGAGATGCAGCCGCCTAAAACCGAAAAAGAAATAAGGGGGTTTCTCGGGAAAGTCCAATACATAAGCCGATTCATTTCAAAGCTAACCATGGTATGTGAACCCATTTTCAAGAAACTGAAGATAGGAGAACGAACACTATGGGACGACAAATGTCAAATGGCTTTCGACAAGATCAAGGAAATTCTATCCTCTCCACCGGTGCTAATGCCACCTCAACACGGTTTGCCTTTATCGCTATATTTAACAACGACTGAGACAGCCATGGGCGCTATGCTAGCTCAGACGGTCAATTCTGAAGAACGAGCCATTTACTACATCAGTAAGAAGTTCTTGGAATATGAATGCAAATACACCATGCTCGAGAAGACGTGTCTAGCATTAGTATGGGCCACTAAAAAGCTCCGACACTATATGCTTAGTCACGAGGTGCATGTGCTATCCAAGATGGATCCAATCAAATATCTGTTCGAAAAGCCCATCCTCAACGGTCGTATATCCAGGTGGACTTTAATGCTAGCTGAGTTTGACCTCAAGTTCATACCTTTAAAAGCCATCAAGGGTCGGGTAGTAGCAGAATTCCTCGCCGATAGTCCGGTACCCGAGGAAGATCACACCGACACTTGGGCTTTTCCAGATGAGGATATATTCTATACCGACACTGACACATGGGATCTGTATTTTGACGGAGCGTCCAACTTTCGAGGATTTGGTGTCGGGATCTTGCTAATCTCACCACAAGGTGAACATACCCCGTTATCCATCAAGCTAGATTTTGACGTGACTAATAACGCAGCCGAATACGAAGCGTGCATTCACGGGTTGCAAGCCGCCGCCGATTTAGGAGTAACAAACCTCCGGGTCCACGGTGACTCATCATTAGTCATAAACCAAACCCTACAAAAATGGAAGACTCGGAACGCAAATCTCGTGCCTTACCAAGCACGAGTAAGAGTTCTCGAAAAACAATTTCAAAAGGTGGAGTACATTTATCTGCCTCGGGAAGAAAACCAGTTTGCAGATGCTCTGTCAAAATTAGCATCTTTACTGAATATCCCAGCGCATCTAACCAGCATGCCCATTTGTGTCGAAAGACGGTCTGAGCCAGCATATATCAACACTATCCAAGATATTGAGATAACTGATCCAGAACCTTGGTACCAGGCTGTTCTAACCTACTTGACGTCAGGGGAATATCCTCCGGGAACTGAAAACCGGGCCAAGAAGGCTCTACGAAGATGGGCAACCCAGTTCGTCCGCACAGATGATGGACAGCTATACAAAAAGACAGCACAGGGGGCTTTACTTCTATGCATTGACAAAACTCGAGCCGAAAGAGTTATGGCCGAGGTGCACGATGGCGAAAACGGACCACACATGAATGCCCATATGTTGGCCCGGAAAATCGCAAGACTCGGTTACTATTGGAATAGCATGGAAACTGACTGCCAGCTGTATGTCAAACACTGTCACAACTGTCAGATTTTCGCTAACGTTCAGCATATGCCTTCATCCCTACTATATACAATGACATCACCATGGCCATTCTCGACATGGGGAATTGACATAATCGGGAAAGTGAACCCTTCTGGGACAGGAGGTCACTGTTTCATTCTAGTGGCTATCGACTATTTCACCAAATGGGTCGAAGCCGAGTCATATCGGATCTTGAATGCCAAACATGTGGCTAAGTTCATCCAAAACAAAATTATATGCCGATATGGGATTCCACACGAGTTCATCAGCGATCACGGGACCCATTTCCAAGCTAAAACTGCCACTCTACTGGAAAAGTACAAGATCCAAAGGCATACATCATCACCTTACCGTCCTCAAACAAATGGAGCGGTAGAAGCGGCCAATAAAACAATCGTCACCATTCTTAAAAAGATGGCTGAGAATTACCGGGACTGGCCCGACAAGATACCCTTTGCTTTATGGGGATATCGGACCTCAATCCGGACTGCAACCGGAGCAACTCCATACTATCTAACATATGGAATGGAAGCAGTCCAGCCGGTCGAACTAGAAGTACCATCCCTTAGGATTCTGCTTGAAAGTCAGGTGCCTGAAGCAGATTGGGTCCAAGCCCGATATGACTCGCTAATCCTCTTAGACGAACGACGATCCCGGGCTCTGAATAATATTCAGATATATCAGAAAAGGATCCAACGGGCCTTTAACAAAAGGGTAAGACCCAGGAACATCAAAGAGGGCGATCTAGTCCTGAAATCCGTTCGAGCTTTACTACCAGTCGACCCAAGAGGAAAATTCAAACCTAATTGGGCTGGGCCATATTTGGTGAAGAAGATTCTTTCAGAAGGGGCGGTAATGCTAACTGACTTGGACGGGAACGAGTTCGTTAACCCAACAAACTTGGACCAACTGAAGCGTTACTACCCGTAAACCCTGTCTCAATGTCATTTGCAAAGTTTATAAAAAAATGTCTTTTTTATGAATTTTCGAAATTTTAAGCAAGTCAATAAGTTAGGATCATTTATCCTACCGTTGCACATCTCGAATTAATAATCTTGATGTATTTCAAAAATTGCAAAAATATTTCTGAACTACGGAAGGTTTGATTCCATTAATTTTGGATACGTAGGCAACCCCTCAAAAGGGTACAACCATTGCAATAAAAGAAAAGACGGGAACGGTTTTCACTAATATGTCTTTTTATTATTTCAAAAAATACACCACAAAAAATAGTAGTAATACTTAAATAATAAATTTAGGAGACTACTCTTACATTTTACCCTTTCCCTTATCTTTCGGGTCGCGTGGAGCCCGAGGCCGACGAGGCGGGGGCGAACGTTCCCTAATCACAAGGGGAACTTCCTTTGCTCGAACCCGTTTCTTCGATTTTGGGTTTTCCACCCTTTGCACCGGTTCAAGCCGAGCCCTAACCGGCTCGGGGAGTCTTTCTCGAGGACCAAGTCGGTCCTTAGCAGCCAGTCTTGGCCCTAGTCTCCTTTCTAAGTCCATCTGGGGGCTCACTCTCCCCCGTGCACCCTTGTTACTGGACCCTTCAGTCTGAGTCTTGGATTTTCTTTTCTGACCTGTCGAAGTATCTCCCTCGGTAAAGAAGCTCCTATTGTCCTTAGCATGCTCCCGGCGTAATAGGTCATAAGCCTCGTCAATTTTCAGGGCAGCCCGAGTCTTAGCTGAGTCAGCTCGGGTCCACCTTACATAAGAATCGGTTACCCAGATCGAATGAGAATTTTTAAGAACAGGCCAAGTAGCTCGAGTATACCACCTTTGCATCCAGGTGTCACACATCACGTCCGTCAGCTGAGTAGATTCACTCACAACGGCCTCGATTTCCGGGATTCTTTGCGCCCGACCATATTGCCTAAGTATGCGATCGGGAAAGAGGTGAATTGTCTGCCTAAAAGATAGGATTACCTGATATCTAGCCCTATCTCGAGACTCTAGACCAGTCCAGAGGTAAATAGGCCACCATGGCACGGCCCAACGGATTAACAGGCCCCCATGGAAAGATAACACCTCATCCCAGTATTTTTGGGTATTGAAGCGAGAAAAGGCAATGGCTCGTCTCCTCGACATAAATTGCCTGGGTTGATATCAGCTCACATTTAAGGGAGGGTCCAAGATCGATAACCTCTCGAATAGCCATAGCTGAAAAATCCGAAAAAAAAATCAAAATTGCAAAAATCGTCAAAATCACGTTAAAAAAAAAAAAAAAACGTGAAAATGCGTGAAAACCGCAGAAGCCGGAAAATCGGAAAAAAACCGCGCAAAACCGGAAAAATGGGAAAAGCCGGAAATTCAAAAAATTCAAAAAAATTCAAAGGAACGGCATACCTGCAGAAGCCGAGTACTCCCAGTCAACCGAATTGACGGATCTCTTTTACGATTATCCAAACCTTGAATAATCTCCCCTGTAATCAGCCAAGCCGGGCTGTGTTCTGTCTCCATCAGGGCAGCCACGGTAAAGAGTCTAACGTGGCCCATGCAAGATAACAAGTCCATATGCCCTTCAAAGGCATAAACATGGAGCATACAAAAAGTGAAGGCCCTACGACTATGAACCGGCCTGACACGGACATCATCTGGATTCATGAATTTTTCAGCCAGGTCGATCAGGGAAACGGTATCTCCTTCTAGCATACGGGATACCTCCATATGAGAAAGCCCTAAGAATTACCTTAACTTCCTCCTTGGGTCAGAAACTAAAAAAGGGATAGCAGGGCGAAGTATAGGATTCCATCCTCCTGCAGCAGCAATTTCCTCAGGAATAGGGCAAATCTCTCCTCGAGGAAAACCAAATACATGATATGTGTCATCCCAATAGGATAGACAAGCGTCCAAGAAGTGACAGTCTACTTGCATCTGACGGATCACGGACAATTGGGTAACGCCATTCTGATTTAGGATAGCCCTATCGGCATCCCTAAAATATTTGGACCACTCGTGCAACATTCCGACTAATCGATCGATTCCCATATTTGATTTGCTAAAAAGAAAAGATAAATTTTTCAGGGCTTATTCTTTTCTTTGAGAAACTAAGGAATTGTGGAATTATGAAATTTATGAAGCAAGAAGGGGTATTTATAGCATAAAAATAAGTTCTCCTCCTTACCTTAGGATTCCCAATCCTAGAGCGTTTAGCATACAAGCCATTGTCCTAAGGCTTAGCTAAGTCATCCCGAGCATTCCTATTCCTTTTCAAAGTCAAAACAAAAATTCCCTATTTTTTTCAAAGACTTTTTGCAAACTCAAAAATTCAAACCTTTTCTCAAAATTTTTATTCCCTAGCACGAGTCATTTCTCCTACAAATGTTACATGCAAAATTTTGCAGCTTTGCATAAATATGTACAGGACGACTCAAGCAGGACCATGCAATTTGCATAACTCCCCAGCGGCATTTAACAAGGTGAGCCCACATACAGGCCCATTTTAAGTCTCATGCGACGAATTCCCCCACGGAGTTATCATCAATTCAGGTACATTTCTTGCCCATGGCCGGCGGGCCCTCCACGCAGGTCTAATGGACCTTAAACGACCCGACCGGAAGCTGCCAGGTTTTAATCCTTGGTTGACCTGGTAGCTACTCTGACTTTCGCCCTGTCCAAGCCTCAGTCAGAGTGGGGGCTCTGTAGACACCCACATTTTGACCGCCAGGTGTCTATAGTAGTTCCCGACAAACACCCGATGATGATCGGACGCTAACGTGCTTTAACGTACTCGGAAATGGGCTCGAAATGATGGACATTTGGCCTAGGCATTTTAAGGAGTACAAATCTCACAAAACCAACCTCAAATTCAGGCCCAGTGGGTCGTTTCGAGTCAAATAACACTAATTTGGGTCGAATCCGTCACCAGGGGTAAAACCGTCTTTTAGCGACCGAGTCAAAACCCGGTCAAAGACGTTTCTCGAAACTCGTGAGTCCACCGTGATGTCTCACACGGTTGGTTCACACTCCAACTCTACAAAAATCAGCCATTCACAAAAATAATAAACAATTCCGTTTAAGGTAGAATTCGATCCCGAGTAGGAATCCTATCCGAGAACCGACCCAAACACTCAACCGAGTTGAAACACTCGGCCAGGTACACAACCAGCCGGTTTTTTTTCCTCTTTTCTTCTCTCACAAGAAAACGGAATTCTCGTTCTCCTCAGCTTCTTACTCAAGCGGTAATTCTAGCTCAAACAGGAGTCCTATTCAAAAACCGATTCGAGCATCCGACCGAGTGTAAAACACTCGGCCGAAGCAGCCCAAAACAGTAGCAAAACACCCGGTTTCCCTTTCTTCCTCTACAAGAAAGCGGAATTCTTACTTCCCTCAAATTCTCTCGTTTCCTATCCTAAGCGGTAGTCAAACTCTCCCAAGCCAAGGTCGGGAATTTCCTATAAATAGCCCCTTGCATCCATCAATTATCAACACGAATTAACCATCAATAATTTACCAAAATCACACACACACACACGATTTTTCAGCAATAGTTATCTAGCATCCCGACACACATAATTCCTTAGCATCGTTAGACCGATATTACGTCGTAAACCCGAAGGAAAACCGGTTCCCATACCCGAGCCTTCACCCGTCCGAACCTTCACCTTAGCCGAACCAAATCTCGACGCTCCCGTGCCTAGTCACATTCCGACGAGTCCCGATCCGAGTCGACAAGAGCATGTAGGTTGAGGGTGCAACAAAACCCGATTTCTTCCTTTCTCTCCTTCTCCTTCCTTCGTCCGTTTTTTTATTACGGGTCTAGAGTCGTTTTTTTAATATCGTTATTAACGAAAAACTATTTTCATAACGAATATTCTTAAACATACGATATCGATTTTTCTATAATCAAATATCGTATCAAAAAGAATTATATTAAGATTTCGACGACATTAAAAATCGTTACATCTTTTTGGTCAAAATTCTTTTCTTTTACTTTTCGTTCAAAATAACAATTTTCGAACAAAAATATAAAGACGGACAGACCCGCACGCGAGTCGCGCCACACCCAGGCGACTCGCGCGCTGGCCTGGAATCCGGGATTTCTTTTTTCTACGTTTTCGTTCGTTTTATTATTTATTCTTCGATCGATTTCTAAAATTACATCTTTTCTAAAAACTATTCCAAGTATTTGATATTGATTTCGTAGCCAACTATCAAATATAAAGAATATCGAAAATATTAAGTCGAGTACGAATCATGCAATATTCATACGCGATTTAATACGAACTTCGAGTTTTCGAAAACCGGCACCGAGACAGGCTACCACGCGACCCGCCGGCGTCTCGGGCGAGTCGCGCGGTTGGCTGTCATGCCGCGCCCTTTTCGTTTTTTTTTACTATTTTTCGAACATCGTTTTTTATACAAAACAACGTTCTTTTCAACGATATTTTTCAGATTTCGATTAATATTTATTTTCTCGATTTCGCATATTTATTTTTGCTATTATTATTTACAAATCGATACTAACTCGTTTGTTCATCTTTTTGTAGCAAATTCATTTTTTTATTTCATTTGTTTTATTATACTAAAACGAATCTCGCATGCTAAATTCAACTTTGACGTTAATCAATTTTCATGCATTAAACCACTTAGCAACCTATTCAATTCCTCACATGCTTAGGAAAACAATGTTTGCATATCATTCATCGTATTACTAACGCGCGCATTAAAACGTCATTCGATATCCTAGTAGAGGCCGCTAATGTGCGGGCGGGGTTGGGTGTTCTTAGTGAACTTCCCAACACGTACCCTCACCCCTTACTCAGAACCGTGGTTTCCGGATGTCCGAAACCATTGGCAACGAGAGTCATTCAATATACGATTAACCGCCCAGTCGGCATCTATATCGATATGCAAAAGGGACGAGCCCAATAAACTCTGACATCGGAAATGGGCCGTATTTTGTACACGGCCCACTACGACATAGAGTGGGCTCGAACGGTTCCGAATAACCAAAAAATTCGGTGGCGACTCCGACTTCGATTTAAATTTCCATTTGACCATCTCATGGAGATTCATTCGCCTCCCCAAACCCGCGCGTGGCCGCGTCGGGGTGGACCTATGTCATGTCCACATATAGTCACACTCGCTATGTTGTAGAATCACGCAGCTTTAGAATACCATGGGATTAAGGTATCATTCGTTTAATCATCTTCATCTTCATGCTTGTTTTATTTTTCATACATTTTTTTTGTATTTATAAAATTATTCATCTTATTATCCAAAAAAATGAAAGTTTAATATGGATGAATGGACGACTGTGATTTTCCTCTGTAACGACATTCTAAAAAACGAAAGTAGTAATCACATACAAAAGTATTTAAACATTCATTAAATATTCAACCCCCATTCATGTTGATTTCTTTTATAGTTGATTTCATGTTTGTAAGACGCATTTAAAAATTCGGAAAATTACTGAAACGTTCTACTCTCCTATCACAAATATTACAACAGGTGATTATTAGACGTAAAATGAGCAACTTCGATTCATCCAACAAAAAGAAGAATTTCTTCATTTTCAAGATTCGTTCATCCAAAAAAAACAACTTCATCTTCCAACTTCAATCATCTAACAAAAAAACATTCTAATTAATATATGTTCTAGTTAGAAATATTATTTTGATTGACTGTAAAACATTTTAATTTAAAAAGAACAACTCATTTTATGCGTAATGTTCTTGCAGAATTGCAAGGTCACACACTTTCAGTTGTATAGTCACACTCATTATGTTGTATAGTCAAACTCATTATGTTGACGACATTACACACAAAATGAGTGTGATTCTACAACATAATGAGTGTGATTCTACTGCATGGCGAGTGTGACTACACAAAATGAAAAACCAAAATATGTCCCCGGTTATACAATATTAGGAGTGTGACTATACAACAAGGCGAATGTGTCTATACAAATACGACCACTTTTGGCTACAAACAAATTGGTGCACAGCTGCGGGGTTTTAAAGGTGAAAGGATAAGTGATTTTGCTATAGACCTCGCGTGATTAATTATGAAACCACAAAATAGCGATGAAAATATATTTACGTTAGAAAAAGTCCATCCTTTACCTATAGTACGTCAAACATAAAAACATTCTAACCCACCAAACATCCTTTACATATAGTACATTCATCCTAAAGCAAACATTTTATCCCATATAAACACTCAAGAGCTTAATGATGGTATCCGGTACGTGCGCAACAATACGTTGTCCAATTACGTGGTCGACCGCTGTATCTTCCACGACCTTCTTCTTCCCACCGTCCCTTTTTACCAACATTTCTCTTTCCACCAGCCATTTCGCTGCGACAAAACACAAAATCAATCTAAATTTCACAATGAATATGACTACACAACTGAATATGTGACTACAATGACTGTACAGCTGCATGATTGTACAGCATAATGAGTGTGACTATGCAACTTTAACTGTGTGACTATACAACGTAAACGGTGTGATCATGCAATATAATGACTGTGATCCTACAACATAACGAGTATGACTATACAACTTCAACTGTGTGACTATACAACTAAATTATACTTATTTATACTTCAATCATCATTAACAAAGATGATTACACACACTAATCACTGCAAGAATTTGTGTGATTCTACAATATAATGAGTGTGACTATACAACATCAACTGTTTGACTATACAACTTAAAGTGTGTGACTACAAAATTGAAACCGTAAAATGAAAAATAAAAGCCATACATATAGTTCAATCATCATTAGCAAAGTTACATTCATAATTAGAAAGATGATTATACCTATGAATCTGAGCAAATTATTTAAACATTCATTAAATATTCAACCTTCATTCATCCATATTCAACCTTCATTTTTTTGTGAATAATGAAGATGAATAATATTATAAATACCAAAAAAAAGGAATGAAAAATAAAACAACCAAGCATGAGAATGAAGATGATTAATTATTTTAAAGATGCTCTAAAAATATAAAAACAAATGCCTGAAAATCATCGAGGTTCGGAAGTAGGGATTTGACGAACGTGGAATCTTGAACGTAGATAAAAAAAACCTGACAATAGTCACACACTTTAAGTTGTATAGTCACACACTTTCAGTTGTATAGTCATACTCATTATTTTGTAGAATAACGCAGCTGTAGAATACCTTGGAATTAGGGTATCATGCGTTTAATCATCTTCATCTTCATGCTTGTTTTATTTTTCATACCTTTTTTTTGTATTTATAAAATTATTCATCTTCATTATCCACAAAAAAAATGAAGGTTGAATATGGATGAATGGACGATTGTGACTATAAAAAAATGAAAATATCTAAACATTCATTAAATATATTCAACCTCCATTCATCCATATTCAATCTTCATTTTTTTTGGATAATGAAGATGAATAGTTTTATAAATACCAAAAAAAAAAGGTATGAAAAATAAAATAAGCATGAAGATGAAGATGATTAAATGCATGATACCTTAATGCTAAGGTATTCTACAGTTGTGTGATTCTACAACATATCGAGTGTGACTATACATCATAATAAGTGTGACTATACAACTGAATATGTGACTACAATGAGTGTACAACTGCTGCGTGATTCTACAACCTAATGAGTGTGACTATACAACTGAAAGTGTGTGACTTTGCAATTCTGCAAGAACATTACGCATTAAATGACTTGTTCATCTTCATCTTCAACATCTTCAACATTTTCAACATCTCTATCTTCAAGATTCATTCATCCCACGTAAAAAGAACAACTTCATCTTCAAACTTCGTCTTGAAGATGAAGTTGTTCTTTTTTTTTGTGGATAATGAAGATGAATAATTTTATAATTACAAAAAAAAGGGTATGAAAAATAAAAGAAGCATGAAGATGAAGAAGATCGAAGTTTATTCATAAACATACCTTGTTATGATGATTGGAGTTACTGACGGAGTATGTTGTGTTAAAAACGAAGTATGATCGGAGTTGTTGACGGAGTATGGTTGGAGTTGTTGACGGAGTATGGTCGGAGTTATTAATTGAGCTTATTTGATGAGGTTTGTTAGGGAGAGATGAATTGAATTGAGGAAATGAATTAAAAAGAAGGGAATTGAGAAGGGTAATAATAGGCGGGAGAGTAGAAGAGGGAAGAGTGATTGATTTGGGTGTGAGGATCCCCCCCCCCCCCCCCCCCCCCGGTTTTGAAGGTCATCCATCCATCCATCTTAAGATGGATGGAAGGCCAAGATCAACACTAAAGAACTTCAAGGAAGTTACTAACTTCCTCGATCCCCTCTCTATGTATGTATGTATGCATGCATGCATGCATGTATGTATGTATGTATGTATGTATAGAAGTAGGATCTTTTATCCCATGTTTATTTTGTTACAATTTACCTGTGTATACCAGCCATTAGATCTCACTAAATCAATGGATGATATTAAATCTTCAGATAATGTAAAACCCTCTTTTTTTTGCAACTTCCACCTCTTGTTTCCTTTCTTTACGTTTATTTATTCCTTTCATTTTAAAGTTCCAATTTTTCAAAACCTCTCAATTTTGCTCTTCAATTTTCCATCAAAATCAGTTTGTACTCAAGATTAAACTTTAAGGTTAAGTTAATTTCAGTCTTTAACTCTTTAATATCTTCTTTTTCTTATTACGTTTGTTGATTTTTATTATCAATTTTATCGATTTCAGTATAGTAATTTTGTTCGATTTTCACACAATCTTGTTAATTTTGGTATTGTTATTGTTAGTGATTTAGAAACCGTTTGATTTTTTGATTATTTTTATGACTTTTACGTTATTCTATATGTTTTGATCCATTATTTGAGTAATATTTATAATTTTGGTTATAAAATGGAAAATCGAAATTACGAATATTACAATACTTGAATATGAATCGCTGATTATACGTTTAGAATTACCCAGAATTCTAGGGTTTATTTCGTTTTGGAATATACCTAGAATTTCTTAATTCTGGGTTTATGAGATTTTTTGAGTGATTTATGATTTATGTGTTATTTTAGATGTTTTGATATATTATTTGAATAATTTCTGTATTTTGTCTTACAAGATTGAAAGTCGAAATTATGAATATTGTAATACTTGAATATGAGTAATAAAATATTTGAATATGAACATTGAAATAACTACATATTATTTCAGGAGTAATGTTAAATACAACCCTTAGTGTTGTAATTAAACATTAAATATCTCCTATATTTGGAATAAAGTTAGAAATTTAAGAATAAATTACTAATACAACGATGCAATTAATACAAGTATTAGCATTTTGTTTCCACTTTTAGTCTCTTAGATACAACCCTAAGAGTTGTATTTATCATTTTCCTTATTTCAGAGCATAAATTTTGTGTTTTGATATATTACTATGTATTTGAAATCCCTAGTTATTTTATTATGTTGTTTCAGTTATTGTAATACATGTACGTGATTATTGTATTTCAATTTTTCGTAGTTATTGCTCTATTATGACAAAACATGTTTTTATTTCTCTAAAAATTCTATTATTTTATAGTGTTGTTATAGTTATTCTAATACTTATAATTGATTATTATATTTGATTAGTTACATAATTACTTTCAACTAACTCCCTTTTTCTCTCTCTCAGTGAGGTGTAGAAAAGCTAATTGGAAGTCATACACTATTCTAAAATAATTGAGTTTCTACATTGGAATAACTACATAAAGTCACATAACATTAATCTAAAATTGATTATTTCGAATTTCATCTCAATATAATAGTAAGAGTTATTCATTACAATAACTAAGTTTCTACAATAGAATAACTACTTAAAATCAGATAACATTGTTAATATTCTAAAATTGATTAAATTTGAGTTTCATCCCAATATAATACAGTAAAACGAATTATTCAATACATAACTGAGTTCCTACACTGCAATAATTACGTATTTACATTGAAATAAATACTTACAACCTGATAACATTAATTGAATAATCAAAATATTAATTGAATTGAATAAATTGAACAATTAACCAAATTGAATGTCACTTTTATGAATTAATTACACTGTACAATATAAAATAACTAAATTAATATTATAAAATAACTGGATAAACACCTTACAATAACTGGACAAACACCTATTACAATAACTCTTTAAGAATTACAATAACTGGATAAACACCTTACAATAACTATATTTGTGTATTAGAATAACTGGATAAACACCTTACAATAACTAAGCATTAAAAAACTAAATAAATATTATGTAGATTGAAACATCTTGAATATCATTGAAGGCGCACCAAACAAAAAACAAAACCTCACTGAAAGACAAAAAAAACAAAAAAGAGGGATTAGTTGAAAGTACAAAAATTGAAATGTGATAATCACATATGTACGATAGAATAACTGTAAAAACACTACAAAATAACTGTTTATAAAACACGTTAACATTGTGTAGAAATAATCCACACAAAAACTTGAAACCTGCAAGTCACAAACAACAGTACGCCGCACCTGAGGTCTGAGGAGCATTATAAATATGCACATAACAATACAATAACCAAGTTTGAACATAGAATAATTCAAATATGTGTCTTATATTCAAATCATATACAAACTTTCATCTTCTAATCAATATAAGTAATTGAAATATGTGTTTACTCAAATCTTAATTGAAATAATCGAAATATGTAAAAACAGAAATCAAAATTACACGAAATAATCAAAAACATGGAATAATCAAAATTATCAAAATTAATGATTTGAGTCTAATCATAATTGAAATAATCATAAACAGAAATATGTTTATACAAATCATAGTTGAAATAATAAAAAATTCAATTATCAGAATACGTATACTAGCATATTTATGATGTTATACGAATTGAGAAATTACAAACATATGCGTTTACAAACAGAAAATTATAAACATAATACGAAATTGTCAAATTACTAATTTGTAATCAGCTTGTATCAATTGAGAAACTGAAAACAGATTTCGAAGTTAAGCGGTGATGAATACCAAGATCTCAAAAAATTGAAATACCTGATTTCAGATGCGAGAAGCGTGAGTATCTCGTGAGATGCGAGAGGATCTCGTGATTTCAATTGAAAAAAAATTGACCTTGGATGTGCGTTTTGTGAGCGTTTTGGTGAGCGTCGATGATACCTTCGTGAGGTTTTGATTTTCAGTTTAAGTTTTGATTTAGGGTTTTGTGAGCTTGGTGAGCGTTGATGAATATGAGTTGTGTTTTTAGTTTAGTTTTAATCTTCACCCTTGATTTAATTAGATTTGAATGGCTATAAATAAAAGGTAAATTGTACCAAATATTAAGGTGGGTAAAAGATCCCACTTCTATATATATATATATATATATATATATATATATATATATATATATTTCATTTATGACTAAATTACTTATGTATATATAAAAATGTTACATGAGATTTTAACTATGTTATGTATGTTTATGACTAAATTTACCTTGTCTAAATTATCACTTGTTTAATTTATTTATGTACATTTACATTTCTGTTTATATGAAAAATTGAGTAAAAGAACTTAAAGTAATATAATTTATTTACATCATTTCCGTTTTATTTATTTATATTTACTGTGCTTCTGCTTATTATATATTTATTTTATACACTTTACATTTTTATATTTACTTTATGTGTTTAAGATTTTATTCATATTTTAATTTTCATAGTGTTTTTATGCTTATTTATGTATGAGAAAGATGGTATAAATTAGTAGCCTACAAAATATCTTATTTTAAATCACTTTTTAAGTTATAAAAAAAGACAAAAAAATTTAAAACTAGTGCAGACATACTAAATAAACTTAGTTTATTATGAAACTTTTAGTGTTGGAGTAGTGGTTGGAACTAGTCATTTAAGTTTGTTTGTGTTGCGAGGTCAACAATTCCACCATTGGAATGTCTCATGTTAGGTTTTTCTTTTCAAAATTTTCTTTTTGTTTTTCCCCAGCGTACATTCATTAATGTTGTCTTGTTAATTTCTTTATTACTCTTTTATGTGTTTATTTCTCCCGTTGGAAAAAATATTTGTATGTACTTTCACATAGATATATTTATTAATTTATGATGATCGTTTTAATTACAATATTATACGGAGTAATTATTATGTAAGTGATCATATTTATATTCTAAGTTTATGTTTACGAAACACTTTTTTATCAAAAAAATTACTTGATTGGAGTAAGTAATAATGAAGTATCTACATGTTTTAAGTTTCAAATATCTATAACTATTTAACTATTATAGGTAGGTAATAGTAATATTCATGGGTCATGACTAATGAGTCATGACAACCATAATATTTAGATATTTAAAAATCACTTCAAAATTGAATCTATTATACTAATAACAATAATATTGTATTAAAATGACCTAAAAATATACGAGACAATCCTTAATACACGACCTCCAAATAATACTTGAAACAGGGCCTCCAGATATCATTGGACGAGCCTACTCGTATTATTATTATGACGGATGACACATTTGGGTTAACTTTAATGATAGCAAATAAATACAATAAGTCCAAATTATATTGTTCATATATATTGTATTAGACCCATATATCTTACATGGACAGTGTAATAGGGTGTTACAGACAACATATGGAACAAGGAAGCCATTGGGAAGATGGTTTGGTGGGTGCATTCTAACCGATCAAAACTATGGATCCAGTGGGTGCACAACATATATTTGAAAGGGATGAATTGGAAGGATTATTATAACCCACCAAATGATCCTAGCTGGACTTGGAAGAAAGTGTGTAAAATGAAGAGGGAGATGCAGGAAGCATATGACAATAATGAATGGAGCTGTGCCCCAGGCAGAGAATATACTATTAAAAAGGGGTACAATTGGCTTAACTTAGTCCACCCTGCTGAAGTGGAATGACATCAACTAGTATGGACTAAATGGACCCTCCCTAAACATGGATTAATTGTCTGGTTATACTAACATCAGGGGTTCAATATCAATTAGAAACTCTTCAGACTAGCATTAGTCTTGATAGTAACTGTTGTATTTATGAAGAAGAGGAAGAAAGTCTGCAACATCTAGTTTTTCAATGCCAATACAGAATATAGTACTGGGGTTCAGCTACCAGTTAACAATGTGCGAACCTGGAGGCTACACAGAAGATATACCAGACTAACAGTTGGTTAGGGTGCTAAATAACATCATCAACATTGTCATTTACCACGTTTGTATGCAGAGGAATGCAAGTAGACATGACCACAAGCTTCTCATCCCTGCTAAATGTGCTAGCATGATCAAGTATGACATTAGAATAAGAGTCCATCAGCAATCCACAGGCAAAATATCAGGAAAAGATAGGCAATGGCTTGAGAAATTGAAATGAGTATAGGTTATGTAGTTTTGCTTTAGCATGAACTGTCGTATAGCTGAGCATGTTGCTCATAATAAAATGATTATGTAATTGCCACTTTTCTTAAGGGAGCGTTTGGAAACATGAAATTATTTTCATTTCCATGAATCTAATTCTAGATATTCAATTATTGACATTCAATTCCATTTCCAATTCCAAAATGTTGTTTGGGTATCCATGGAATTGAAATTGGAATTGGGCGGGGCGGAGCCGGGTCGAGGTCACAAAAATTAATTTTTGAATTTTTTTTCTATGATGAAAATGTATATTTTCAATTAGGGACAAAAATTAATAAAAGAAATATATATTCCGACTAGATTTACGCGAAAAAAAAAACCATAAATAGTGACGGAATTGAAATGACTACCATGGGGTAGTCATTTGAGAAAGTCAAATTTAAACAAGGTTGGAATTGGTATGGAATTCATCTCAAATCCAATTCCAAATTCTCGATTTTACCAAACACTTAAATCATCTCAATTCCGGAATTGAATTCCAATTCCTAGTTCCCAAACAAGCCATAATAGAAATTTACATTTTACCAAAAAAAATCAATATTATCAAAATTCACCATAACCATTGTTGAATATGCAAACATACATATTCGATTCGTCCAATTCCGAAAATTACTCAAATGTGAGCTCATTTCATCGAGGTTATATAAATCTAAATATAAATCATCCACCTACGTCTGACTCAACATTATTTTCACCCGAACTATTATCATCCGCAAAAGATTATATATGTCTATCGGTCGTCCTATTGTACTGGCCACTACCAACCAACTACAACTTTGAGCCAATCCAGTTTTGATGAAGAGAATACAAGTCGAGAAAGTATATATAGGTCCATTAACAAGAACCACGAATCACCATGTCAAGGTTTAAGGGCATATTTTGATACTCCTCAAATGAAACTTTACAAGAGGAGGTAAGCATTGTGTGTGACCCAATGAACACACTTCAGAATACCAGAGACGTAACTCATTTAAATGTTAATCCGGCATCGACCTCTAGAAAAGCATATCGGATACATAGACTTAAACAGGTTTATCTGTGTAGAACAGTGACCATAACTCCTTCATATCCAACCTAAACCTAAACCTGATCTGACCCGACAAATCAGTTAACTCGAAATAACCCGAGTCGATAGGGATTCTACCCGAAGCAGACTCGACCTGAAAGAGCCCGATATAACCCGAATCCGATATGATTCGACCTGTCTTGAATCGACCAAAATGCAACCCAAGTGACCCGATTACCACCGCCCTCTTTATTTCTGGGTTGGACAAAATTAAATTAAATCTATATATAATAAAAAGGCAAGCATTTTTTGATACCTGGATTTGTACCTGGTGGCTACTCGAGCACCCAACAAACATCCGATGATGATCGGACTGCAACACAGCACAATTTTACGATTTTTTGGATGCTTTTTCTATAGATCGGATCATAATACTACTCGGAAATAATAAATAAACATCTAAACGGTCTTAGTCGAGTCTTTACGGTTGCATCAACACTAAGCAGAGTCAATTCCGAATCCGGGGCCTCAAATCGGTCCTGAAATGCGAAGTCAAACCCGAGCCAGAAATTTAAACTAGAGTACAAACCTCTCAAAACCGACCTCAAATCCAGACTCAGTGAGTCGTTTCCAATAAAATAAAGCTACTTTGAGCCAAAACCACCTCCGGGGGCAAAATCGACTTTTGTCGACCGAGTCAAACCTGGTCAAAGTCGAAGACCTGAAACAGACCAAAATGTTAAAAAGCGTCCAAATCCATTATCAAATCAAATTTAACCGTATCCAATCATACCTCAAGTAACACGGATATCAATCTCGCATGTTGAGCAACTTCCTTATAACGCGAATTCAACAGCGAACCTTCCCGCGCTTCAGAACTGAACCGCGGGAGCTCCCGCGCCTGAGTCTTGAGGCACAAGGCCGCCCACGCTTGAACTATGATTTGATAATCTAGGTTTCGCGCCGAAGCACATTTTCAAACCTCTACAAATCCTATATATACCCTCTCCCCTCGACCATTCAAGACCCAACAACGAAGAACATAACTCTTTCGAGCTTTCCCGAGTTCCTATTCGACAAAAGAAAAGAAGAGCACACAACTTCAATGTTCAAAAACCTTCCAAGTTTATTAACTCCTTCGTCTGCGAATAATCGTTCCCTTTGAGTTCTCCTGGGTTCATAATCCATACGAGACCGACAAGGGCTTCGAAAAACAAAGAATCCTTATTCTTTGAAGTCTAATCTTTCCTCCAGCATATCACTCGAAACTTCGCTACCGCACACCACAATATTTAAAACAAGAGGGTCGAATTAATCTGGTTCCTATCCGAGATAATTCAAGCGTTCCTACGCTCCACGAAATCGCCTACGCCGAACGGTCGTCACTAGATTGTCTCTGTATCCGCGCTTTATCATTTTCTTTTACATAAGAGTTGAGCTAGGCGGGTGCACTCCATCCAAGTATCTCAAACATGTCGCCCGATGAGGATTCATAATTCGCCCAATCGACAAGTACACCTACAATTCATATTCCAGATATGGTGCACACGCGAGCTCCTGTTCGGTTCCCGTCACAGTGCATGTCCGACCAACCACCTAGACCAAACCGTACAAAATATATAATGTCTACAACTTCAACCCGAGAATACTAAAACAAGTAAATCTGAGTAGTCGCTATAACATCCGTTCTTTATCGTCTACACATCATATTTCGTTTAGTGTACATTCTGAGCATGGAATCCTCCTAACATGATTTAATTATGCTCTCGCACATTTACCGCTTTCCTTGCATGATTTACCGCTTTTATGATCATAATCGCATACTAAATCACCTAATCGAAAGCTAAAACGTAAACAACCAACGCTAATCAAAACGAGTAGTGGTCTAGTCCTGTATTAGTCCAGACGCTCATACTGTCGCGCCTCATTATAAGACTGCACACTGGCATGCGCCCGAATTTTAAACCGAATGACTTGACGTGTCTCTAATAATGTTGTACAAACGCACTTTAAGCATAATACCAGGTAAGGTATATAACGAGATCCGACTAATATCCGTATTATCACGTTAAAACTGACTTGTTAATGCGTATAATAGCTAGTTCTGTATCTTAACATGGCCTGCCTATCACATGAAATCGCATGCAAAGAACGTAAAACACTTACTTCGACAGAAACATACTTGCTCCTAAACCAACCGACATAGCAAAGGCATAGAGTTAAAACGATTAGTTGTTACAGTTTTATACCACATTAGAATGAGATACGTATATCCGGCATCAATTGATTATAAGAGGCCACAACGTGCGGGCGGTATTGGGTGTCAATAGTGAAACGATAATTGGCTTCCTAATACGTACCATCACCACGTTCTCAGAATCTACGATTTTTGGACGTCTGAAACCATTGGTAACGAGAGTTATTCTAAACATGGAGTGTTTAGTCTTTATCTTTAGGTCCCCATGTCACTCAGCTTTGAGCCAAATAAGGATTAAAATTGAGTTGAACGGTGTCCGAACCCCCATGATTGTTCGGTGGAGAATCCACATCACATCGCAAATTAGGGTACACTAAACGGTCGTCAGACCAAATGATCCAGCCTTTAAACATTTACAACCACAACTCGATCAATTTCAACGGAAACATAGATGCGCCCATACATCTATCTAGTACAACCCACGAATCGTCAACCAAATCGAGCTCCGATATTTCACCCCGAATGAGGGATCGGACCGACCCCCCCGTGGACTGTGTGATTGGCCGCCGCGGTGAGCGCAGATGCGCGCGCGGGGGTGGCAGCGTCCACAGTTTGGCGGCTTCGCTGAGGAGATGAAAAGCTCAACCTTGTCAGGCCTACAAATCTCCAACAATGGTGAAACTTGAACAAGGTTTATTGTCGCACTATTTTGAGTTCTTTTGTGGTCACTACAGGTTTTCGGTCCTCAAAAGGCTCACCCCAACCGATTCTATGACCAATCGACCTTCGTAGCGGTGAGGTTAAACTTGAACCGTTTGGAGAGCCCTCGATTGACGTTCCACCCGTCTCACGTAGTCACGCAATCCGTGATATGTCAAGTGTTAAGCACCGCGTGGAATGCAGATAACATTCATCCTCACTCAGGGTGACTCTTCTCCGCAAAAATAAGGACTTTTCATGGATGGTAACCTACCTTAGCCTACCCACGTCTGCATTCTAGATGTGTGTATACTTGTTATCTATGTGTAACGTGTTTGACAACTCGAATAAAACATTAAACTCCGGATTCAAACCACGACGACATATTCAACTACGTCAAACTCCATTTTCAAAATATTTTCAAAATCTATTTCAGCACCGTTATTCTGGCCAAATCAACCCTCACATTTTCAAAACTTCTTCTAAACCTACTTTCGCGTCGTTACTCTGGCCAAATCAATGACTCACGATTTACAAAACGTTTTTCAAAATCCATTTTAGCGCCGTTACTTTGGCCAAATCTACGCTCATGATTTTCAAAATCCGTTTTAGCGCCGTTACTCTGGCCAAAACAGTACTCACCAATTAAGCTACAGAAAAAACCCTAGGAAGAAACCCTCCATCGCGATCTGAGCAGTAACGTGATCGTGATCGTTATCGTATCGGAGAATCCTGTGCACGTTGGCTATGGATTCTTCACCGACAAGTTTATGTAACATTATACATAGGAAAGGCATGGGGAGTAAGGAAGGGAGGAAAGATACTAATGGGACTCGAATTGCACGTAAACCTAATGATGATGATGCTAAGAGACATGGGAGTATGCAACGTATCAATGGTATCCCGGGTTATGATTTTCATGATGAGGAGGCCGATGTTGAGAACGTTGAAGACACTGGAAAGAAGGTAATCTAAGACCATCAGGGTGAGTGGTTTACTAGACAAGGGAAAAAGATTGTGAGAGTGGTGGAGCCTGAAGAGGAAAAGGAAGACATTCTGCAACTTATGGATGAGGATGTTAGATCAGAGACGAGCTGGGAGACGGCTGTTTACAGGTATGTCTGAGGATCAAATCCTCCATGGCCGGTCTTTGAAGGATATCTGAAAAGAATATGGAAACATCATAGCATAGACAAAATATCTTTCTTACCGAATGGTGTTTTCTTGGTTTGATTTGCGACAACTGAAATGCAAACGAAGGTACTGAATGCGGGATACTACATGTTCGATAGTAAACCAGTAATTGTGAGGAAGTGGATGCCTGAGGTTGTTTTGGAAAAGGAAGAGGTGAAGGTGGTGCCTACGTGGATTCGCCTTCACAATCTTCCCCTCAAATTCTGGGGCTTGAGCCTAAGAAAGATAACAGGCAGGATAGGGAAAGTGTTGGATGTGGATGAGGCCACACAACAGAAAACTAAACTTGGTTATGCTCGAGTACTTGTGGAGGTACAAGTTAACAAGAACTATCCTGAGAACATCCAATTTAAGGATGAAAAACAGATATTGATAACTACACCAATTGAATGGGAATGGAGACCAGTTAAGTGTGACAAATGTCAACAAATGGGTCATGAAATGAAGCAGTGTAGAAGGCAAAATCGGGGGCCGGTTCCTAAGCCAGCTGACAAACTGGTTTGGAGACCAAAACAAAGGCCTGCAAATGCAATTGAGGCTCCTAAACTGGAGGAACAAACGAAGCACATTAGTCCTTCAGAACCAATGCAGAATCAAGGATATAAACAAATGCAAAATCAAATGGAGAACACTTTGCAATCGTCTGGGGACCAGGGTGAAAATGTGGTGAATTTAGCTGACACTTCACAGGTAGGGTCCTGCTCGTTCAAAGTAATTCTGATTAGGGAGCATGCTGGGCGGGGAGGGAGTGAATCTACTCTCTCCTAATGATTATTGCCTTTTGGAATATGCGAGGTAGGAATAAGGAGCATAAACAACGTACAGTTAATAATTTTATGCTTCATAATAAGGTAGATTGTTTTGGTTTACTTGAGACGAAAATAAAACATAGTAATCAGTCTTCAGCTTTATTGAATTTTCCTTAGTGGAGTGCATCAACTAATAATCATACCCACAAAGGAGGGCGAATCTGGATCAGATGGAACCACCAGAATGTTCAGGTTGATTTCATTGAATATAATGCTCAATTTGTCCACCTGAAAGTGACGCACATTATTACACAGCAGGTTTCTCACATGACTTTTGTGTATGCCTTTAATGGTATCCATGAACGAGAGGTGCTTTGGGAGAGACTCAATAATAATATATCTACCTCTATGACTGGTCCTTGGGAGGTAGAAGGTGATTTTAATTGCGTACTATCGCCTGAGAAACGATTGGGAGGTTGGTTCAATCTTGAGGAAGCGCGCCCTTTCTAGGAATGCTTGGTTAATTGTGAACTTCTGGACAGTCCAGCTGATGGGGCGTTTTATACCTGGAATAACAAGCAAGTGCCTGAGGATAGAGTGTATAGCCGCCTTGATCGATTTCTTGTCCATCAGGAATGGTGCACCGCAAACCCAGATATGAGAGCGACTTTCTTACCTGAAGGCTTATTTGATCATTGCCCATGCTTAGTGCGGAGATCAGATGTGCAGATTCCAAGTAAGAAACCATTTCGTTTCTGCAATGTTTGGACGTCCGATCAGGAGTTTATGGAGATTATTAGAGGCAACTGGGGAATGGAGTTTTATGAGACAAAGATGTATATCCTGGTTAACAAGTTGAGGACCATGAAATATCATCTCAAGAAATTACACTTCAACAAATTCTCAGATGTTGAGAGAAAAGCTAATATTGCTAAGGTCATATTGATGCAAATCCAGAGAGACCTGATTTCTCAGCCTTTAAATGTAGATCTTTTGGCTCAAGAGAGGGATGCAGCCGCTAATTACGCTGTACTAGAACAGAATCAGCTCTCATATTTGAAACAAAAGGCGAAAGCACATTGGATTGCTGAGGGTGATGCCAATACGACTTATTTTCATAGTGTGCTTAGAGTCCGAAGGGCGCATAATTTGGTTACCCAGATTACTGATCTGCAGGGTGTGATGCATACAATACCAGAGGCTATTCAGAACAGTTTTCTAAGTTTCTATACAGGCTTGTTGGGAACAAATGCACAAACAGTGAAGGTGTGCAGAAGCATTGTGCAGAAGGGGAGAGTTTGTAATTCGACACACCATCAGCTACTACTGAAACCAGTTTCTTAGAACGAGATAAAGGATGTATTCTTTTCTATCCCTAATGACAAAGCACCAGGCCCGGATGGATATCAGAGTAAATTCTTTAAGGCAAGCTGGGAGGTGATTGGCACTGAAGTGGGGGAGGCTGTTCAGGAGTTCTTTACTCATGGAAAACTACTAAAACAACTTAGCAATTCCACTTTGAGTCTTATTCCCAAGGTCACTAGGCCAGAATCAGCTCAATAGTTTTGACCAATTGCCTGTTGTAACATGGTCTACAAATGCATCTCCAAACTCCTATGTAATAGAATGACGTTGGTTCTCCCTCAAATTATTTCTAAAACTCAGGGTGGTTTTATTCAGAGTAGAAATATCCTGCAGAACATCTTGATCGTCTGCCAAGACTTAATCAAACTATATGGGAGGAAATCGGTCTCGCCAAGATGCTTGTTCAAAATCGACCTTCAGAAGGCTTATGATAGTGTGGAATGGTCATTTCTGGAACAAATGTTATGGGCTTTGGAGTTCCCTCCTGAATTTAACGCTCTTATTATGGAATGTGTCACGTCTGCTTCATATTCACTTAACTTGAATGGTAATGTCTTCGGCTTTTTCAGAGGGAAGAGAGGACTTAGACAAGGTGACCCGCTATCTCCTCTCCTTTTCACTATCTGTATGGAATATTTGACGAGACTACTAGACCACACCACAAGTACTTTGGACTTCAGATATCACCCTCTCTGTAGTCCTATGAGACTGAGTAGTCTTATGTTTGCTGACGATCTATTATTATTTAGCAAGGGGGACACCAAATCCATTATGGTCCTACTTAGGATCTTTGCTACCTTCTCGCAGGCTTCTGGGCTTAAAATGAGCCCTGGCAAGTCGAATGTCTACTTTAAGGGTGTTCTGGATCAGGTGAAGGAGGATATTGTGGCTGTCTCAGGTTGTGTGGAGGGTAAGCGACCATTTAAATACCTAGGAGTTCCGATTAAGCCATCCAAACTGAATGCTAAAGATTGTAGGCCTCTTATTGATAACATCATGGAGAGAATAAGAATGCTAGGGGCAAGGAAATTATCGTATGCTGGCTGTTTAGTCCTTGTTCAATCGGTACTCAAGACCCTACATACTTACTGTGCATCGATCTTCATGATTCCTACAGGAGTTCTTAAGAACATTGAAGCTCTTTGCAGAAACTTCCTGTGGGACGAAGGTACCGAATACAAGAGGACTCCATTAGTCTCTTGGAGGAAGATTTGTAAACTGATTAAGGAAGGAGGACTAGGACTGCGAGATGATACCACCTAAAACAAAGCGGCACTCGGAAAGATGGTGTGGTGGATTTATACAAAGGCAGACTCCCTTTGGGTGAAGTGGGTACACCAAATCTACCTTAAAGGGGCTGTGTGGCTAGAATATGAACCAACCAATGATGCAACATGGACATGGAAGAAGATTAGCAAAGTTTAAAACATACTGAAACCTGCATTTATGGCTGATGAATGGTGTAATCTCGCAGGTAGGAGGTATACTGTCAAAAAAGGCTACGAGTGGTTAAAGGAGCGAGGTGAGGAGGTCAATTGGTGGCACCTGATATTGAATAGGTGGACCACGCCTAAACATCAGGTACTTAAGTGGATCTATCAACACAAGGAACTCAATGTTAAGGATAAGTTATTCAAATTACAGGTGGTAGAAGATAATATGTATGTGCTGTATATGAGGCCTGCAGCCTGAAACACACGACCATCTGTTTTTGCGATTGTGTGTACCGCAAACAGATTACGAATTTGGTTAATTTGTGGCTGCAAATCAGAATACCCGACCGTGGCTTACAGGAATGGAGAATAAGGAGAAGGGGTTCCAAACTCAAAAGACAAGTGATCGATGGAACTATTAATGCTCTTAGCTATAACATTTGGCAGGAACGGAACAAGGGTCGTTTGGAACAATATGTCCACACGACTGAAACTGTGTTGCTGCGTATCAAACAGGAGATGAAGACTATAATTCGAACATGTATAGTGGTAATTTGACCTCTAGTGATAGAAAATGGATTGAGAAAATTGGATGTAATTGAATGACCTCAGGGTCATAAACTGTGTATAATCATTCATTTATTCAATTTTTACCTTTTCCAAAAAAACAGTACTCACCATTTTCAAAACTTTTTGAAATCCATTTTAGCGCCGTTAAGACCGCTAATTTTCAATTAATGATATTTTGCAAGTCACACGTTACATTCTCTTTTAAATTCAATTTTTCATCTTTTCTAAAAACAACACCGTTAAATCGTCGAGCTTTCAATTAATGAGATTTCGGTAAATCACACGGTTAGATCTTCTTTTAAATTTAATTTTCCAGTTTTCAACACCGTTACCATCGCCAAAATCCCAATTCATGGAATATAGGTACTTAACACGGTTACATTCTCTTTTCAAAATCCATCCCACATTTTCATACCGTTATAATCGCCATATTTTCAACTAACGGGATCTAGGTGATCACGTGATTACATTTTATATTTTCATATCATTTTTACCATAGCGCCGTTATAATCGCCATATTTCTAGTTAATGGAATTTCGATAAATTTTTCCCTTTCAAATCGCTTTCACATTTTAACGTCGTTATTATCGTCAAATTTCTAAAATAAAAGAATTCTTGACACCAACATGGCTAAAATATTTTCAAAATCGGTTTTTTCTACGCTGACATTTTCATCATTTCTCAAGCTTACCAAGATTTCTATTAGAGACAACTTTCCTCTTTAGGAAATCCATTTTCTAAAAATCTTATTTTACGCCATCATTATCGCCAAGTTTTCAACTCATGATTTATTGAAACCAACATGGCAACACTCTCCGACATACATTTCCATGCTACTTTTGCAAAAACTATCTCTGATTACAAACATCAATTTCCGAACATCAATTTCGAAATCAAAAATCGTTTAGATTCTGAGTCAGGATTCCGATCAACCCCAACGTCGTAGCAGTGTGCCTACAAGTCTTTGCTAAAACTTGCAATGTCATCTCCATCCGAGATTTTCTATTTAGGGTCATCTCACTCGGAGAATGTACTCTAAATCTCATCTCGAGATTCACGTCAAATCGTCTCGCTTTAGAGACCCAAGACCACTACGCATCACGCCAAACACACTAGATGTCTAGAAAGCCATGCACGAGAGCCCTGAACCCGAGAATCACAAACATGCGTGCCTCGTTGATCTCTAGTCGTTTCGCTCGTCCAAAGCACTCATCGAGCCGTCTTCCCAAGACATTTTCAGATTCACTCTTTACGAGTCTCTTTCAAGTCGTCTGGTGGGTCCGTCTTCCCCTGAGTAATGTTCTACGCAATTGGTCTACATCATATCTTCGGATTCTAGCTCCGCCGCAAGCACCCACAACGAGAACAACAACGGAGATAACACCGAACAATCCGGGGACAGTACTATGGTCGCCGTAGTTAATATGCTCTGGGATCTACAAACTACTGTCATCGACGTGAACTCATCCAGTGGACGCTCGCCCACACCGCTCATCCCGCGCGCACCCGCGCGGGACACAGTTGCGGCGGCCACCCACGCAGCCCGTCCTCGGAGGCGATCCGTTCTCGCGTATGGGGCGAAGTGTCGGACCTCGATTTGGTTGACGATTTGAATAGTACTAGACAAATGTGGGGAAATCCGTGTTTCCATTACAATCGATCGACATGGTTGTAAATGTTGAAAGGCTGATATGTTTGATAAGACGACCTTTTAGTGAAACAAATCGTTGCCGATTTGTGGAGTCGCCACCAAGTAATTTTGGGAACTCAGAAACCGTTCAAGTCAACTTTAATCCTTAGTCGGCTCAAAGTTGAGTGACATGGAGACCTAAGGATAAATACTAGTACCCTTAAGCATTTCATGTCTATAATGACTCTCATTGTCAATGGTTTTGGACATCCGGAAATCGTAGACTCTGAGTAAGGGGTGAGGGTACGTATTGAGAAGCCAACGTCCGATGAACGTCGACACCCAACCCACCCGCAAGTAGCGGCCTCTGCTAATCAATCGGTGGGTTGATAACTTCGTTCCTTAATTGTGGCGGAAGTACGATAACATCCGTTGTTTAACCCTAGGTATTTGCTATGTTGGTTATTTAAGGGCAAGTAAGCTTTTGTCGTCGAAGTAGTTGCTTTTACATTCTTTGCATGCGATTTCGTGTAAAAAGCAGGCCATGAAAAGATGCACGTGGGAGAGTAGAGAATACTAGATATTATACGTATTAGTAAATCAGTTTTAACGTGATAGTACGGATATTAGTCATTCTCCTGGTATACCTTACCTGGTATTCTGCTTAAGGTGCGTCGGTTCGATATATTAAAGGATACGTCAAACCACGTGTGAGGGGTGAGCATCGGGATTAATATGGAACCCGACCGCCACTTGTTCAGTTCTAGTTTGTTTACGTTTTGAATTCTGTGTTAGGTGATTTAGCCAGCAAGTATAGTCATAGAAGCAATAAATAATACGAAAGCGGTAAATGTGAAATGTAAGTAAATCACATTGTGAGGAGTTGCACCCTCAAAGTGTACACTAAAAGAGAAACGATGCTTAGATGATTGAGAACGGATCTCAGGACTACTCGGGTTTAGTTTAGGGTGTTTTAGTGCTTATGGGTGAAGTTGTGGACGTTATGTATGTTTACGACGCGTCATGGACCTAGTGTCTATATGAGTCGGACTCGATGTTATCGAAGTGCATAATAAAAGGTACGGAATGTAAAGTTGTGTTTAAATGACAACCTAGTGATGATACGACTTATTAAGGCGGATCCTCCTAGATTTCCTGCGGCAAATTCGACAGAGTTTCACTACGGTGGCTTGAGTTCGCTAGTCGAACAAGGGTGCCCATTATCGTTCGGATCGAACCAAAGACTCGAGGAACTACAAGGAGTAGTGTCGATTCACGTATCAAGGAAAACGATCGAGTGGATCGTTCTTATTGTCAGAGTGCGACGCTAAGGTTAAACAAGGAGCTCGTGGAGAGAAAGTGGGAGAGTTGTGAATTGTCGAAGAATTGTATTCTCGAATTCTGAGTTGTATCGTTATGAGCGGAGAAGAGGGATATTTATAGTTTTTCTCGTAGCTCAACTCGAGATCTCAGGCGCCTAGTGGCATGCGTACCAGAACTGAGGCGCCTGAGGGTGGGCGTAGGGAAATTGAGGTGCCCAAAGTGGGGCGATTGGGATTTTGAAGATCCGATTTCAAAACTTTCCAAAGCAGAGATTATATATAATCTTTCCTTGCTTGGGCGTTAAGGCTTCCTCCGTCACCTAACGTGTTGTGCGCCAATGGGCCTCGGGCGCACGCCTCGAGGCTCGCTTGGCCTGACGCGCTGACTTGGGTTTGACTTTGCGTGTTTCAGGACCGGTTCGGAGCTCCGGTTTTGGAATTGACTCTAATTAGTGTCGACGCGACCGCAATGATACGACTAAGACCGTCTTGATGTTGAACTAGTTATTTCGAGTAGTTATTTGATCCGTTCCATAGAAAAACCATATAAAACATCATAAAATCGTGTCGTGTTGCAGTCTGATCATCATCGGGTGTTTGTTGGGCACTCCTGCAGCCACTAGGTCAGGATCTGGGTGTCAGTGAGCAAAAATATACGATACGGTTTTATTATACGTATACGATACGGTATACGCTTAAAATTATACGAATTTTCGGATATCCGATACGAATAACCGGATATACGATACGGTTTTTCTCAAAACCGTAGCGGATACGTATCGGGGAAAATAGAAACCGGATATCCGGTTTTCGATCCGGATTTTTAAAAACAATAAAAAATATGAAAAATATAATCCTAATATGAATTATACATTAAAGAATTCAAAACCCATCAATTATTTTCAAAGGTAAAAAACAAAACTATTAGTAAATTTATGATATTATGTATTGAAACGAAAGATTTTGTTAGAATAATTGTACCGTAAGACATATATACCATTTTTTGAGGTTTTTTTAATATATTTTATTATATCAATTTATATAAAACGTAACGTTGCTTAAAAATCAATTAATTACTCTTAATTAAAATGAAAAAAAATTGTTTTAAAAAAAAGAAAAATATAAAACCGGATACCGGATATCCGGAAACCGGATATCCGGAAAAAACCGGATCGGATACGGATCGGGAATTTTTTGATTTTTAAAACCGGATATCCGATACGGTTTACAAAACCGGATCGGATATCCGGTTTTGCTCACCCCTAGTGTCTACAGAAGCCTCTACTTTGACTGAGGCTTGGACAAGGCCAAAGGCGAAGTACAACCGCCTAGGTCAATCGAGGATTACGACCTTGTGGCTGCCCGTTCGGGTCGTTTTAAGTCCATTGGACTACTTAATAAGGCTCGTCAGCCAAGGCTTAGAAACATACCTAACCTCCTTGCATGCGATCGTCGGTTGAAGCTCTGGTCTGTGGTTGCCTGTTTTTGCTTTGGGTCGTTAAAGTTGATTAGTATTTCTGTCTTTGGCATAGATCTTTTACTGAGTCTTTTACGGGTGCCTTGGTTTTAGTTTAGTCCTTTACGGGTGGCTACGTTAAACTAGATTTATCCCTCTTGGGTGGCCGCGTTAATTTAGATTTATCCCTCTCGGGTGGCTACGTTAGATTAGATTTATCCCTCTCGGGTGGCTGCGTTAGATTTATCTCTCCCGGGTGGCTGCGTTAGATTTATCCCTTTCGAGTGGCTGCGTTAGATTTATCCCTCCCGGGTGGCTGCGTTAGATTTATCCCTCCCGGGTGGTTGCGTTAGATTTATCCTTCCCAGGTGGCTGCGTTTGATTAGATTTATCATTCTTTGAAATAGTTTCTGGCTATCTCTGATCTATTCTTTAGAATGGATCTTTGTTCCTATACTTTCTACGAGATAGTTTCTGACTATCTTTTGCCTATTTGGGACAGATCTTTGTCCCTGGACTTTCTTTGAGATAGTTTCTGACTATCTCCGGACTACTCTTTGGGATGGATCTTTGTCCCTGACCTTTCTTTGAGATAGTTTTTGACTATCTCTGGACTATTCTTTGGGACAGATCTTTTTCCCTGGACTTTTTTTGAGATAGTTTTTGGCTATCTTTGGTCTATTCTTTTGAACGGATCTTTGTTCCTGGACTTTCTTCGATATATTTTCTGACTATCCCTGGCCTATTCTTTGGGACGGATCTTTGTCCCTGGACTTTCTTCGAGATAGTTTTTGACTATCTCTGGCTTATTCTTTGGGACAGATCTTTGTCCTTGGACTTTCTTCAAGATAGTTTCTGACTATCTCGGACTATTCTTTGGGACGGATAATCTTTGTCCCTGGACTTTCTTCGAGATAGTTTTTGACTACCTCTGGCCTACTCTTTGGGACGGATCTTTGTCTATGGACATTCTTCGAGATAGTTTCTGACTATCTCTGGCCTAATCTTTGGGATGAATCTTTGTCCCTGGACTTTCTTCGAAATAGTTTCTGATTATCTCTGGACTATTCTTTGGGACAGATCTTTGTCCCTGGACTTTCTTCGTGACAGTTTCTGGCTATCTTTGGCCTATTGTTTGGGACGGATCTTTGTCCGTGAACTTTCTTTGAGATAGTTTCTGACTATCTCTGGACCACTCTTTGGGACGGATCTTTGTCCCTTGACTTTCTTTGAGATAATTTTTTACCACCTCTGGACTACTCTTTGGGACAGATCCTTGTCCCTGGACTTTCTTCGAGATAGTTTCTGACTATCTCTAACCTATTCTGTATTGATGAGTGATTGTTTAGATTTGGTGATAGTTTTACTTTTAAATTACTAGGGTTGTTGTATAAACTCTTAGCGAGTGTAAAGTGGGGTTTGCGTTGATTCTCGTGTTTGCATTTGGTCTGGGGGCTTATGGTTTCCCGTTGGGGATGTGAATTGGTTGCTTTGGATCGGGGGTTTGTTAGGGAATTGGTTTGCGCTTGAATTTGGTTGTTCTGAGTTGATAGGTACCGCTAGGGGATTCTCACGGGTTTGCTTGACGGGCAGTGCCGGCTTGTGGGATGCTCTTGCTAGGATAGTGTATTCGGGGTTGCCATGAGCTTTAGTAAAAGTTGTCATACTAGCTGAGGATTTCGTATTCTTTGTTTATTCTGCTGGGGAAGGGGTTGATTGACTTTAGTTATTCCGCTAGGGGAAGATAATAAGACTTGCTTAGTCTGCTGAGGAGGAGTAAACTGCCCTGTCATCGTTTAATCTTAATTAGTACGTGGGTGTACGTCAAGTGGGTATCAAAGATTACGTACGGATTATCTCAGTTTTCATTTTGGACTGCAAAGTCAGGCGCGCGTTATAAGGCAACTTGAAATTGAGGCGCCTAGCCCCCACAGCTTGAAACTCAGTCGTCTGTCTTGCTGCGTTTTGGAAATCGGACGCCCTCGCTGAGGCGTTTTGGATTTTGGTTCCCGGATTTGTTTAAAGGCTGCGAAGGAAAAGGAGGGTGGTTCATTCGTCCTAAAAATCGAACGCGCGACCCCTAACGCCTCAAACTCGCATTCTCGACTTTGCTCAACCGATTTCTGACTCGATTCTCGTCATACTCGATTATGTCGACTCAAAGTATGTGTTCCTTACTTACCTATTGTCAATTTGTGTTTAGTTGGTGTAGATGTGGGTCGATTTTGCTAAAACCCAAAAAATAGATTTGGGTATTTTTGTTTTGCTATGCTTCGATGCTTACTCGTGGTCCCCTGGTTGAATTAGGGTAGGATAGAGCTTGATAGTGTAGTTATTTGCTCGTGGTGAAAGCTCGGAGGTACTTTAATGACTTTCCATGGGTAAAAACCAAAATACTAGGATTTAGGGGTCAATTTCCCGATTATTCCCGTACTTGACTCTTGTAATCTTGCTCGATTATAGATTTTGGTGTTATGGGTAGGTCGTGTGTCAATTTTCGTGAGTTGGAATGCACTCTAGGTCGTTCCGTGTGAGTTTGTGGCACTTACGACGGACCAAATGATACCGTAATGATGCCGGATTTTCTCGAAACCACTTTTATATTGACCGGGGTTGAAAATGGGTGCTAGTAGGTTTTTCAGAGTTTTGATATTGCTTTCCGAAATTTTGAGCTAATTTGACCAATTTGGGTTGTCTAGACGTGACCCAAGGTGCACCTTTTGTTTTGTTTTGCAGCTGGAGATGGTACGGGACGTCCCGAGGGAGTCCCTGCTGCTGGCACTAGTGGTGAGGCTACCGGGTCGAGCTTGTTGACTCCCTTGGTGGCCCGTAAGAGGTGACGGAGCGTTCCTTTGCAGCGCCTTGAGCCTGAGGCCGTAGACGAGGCTAGTTTTGATCGGGTCACTAGGCGAAGGTTGCCCGTGACGGCTGCTAGGAGGACACACGTCCCTAGGATAGGCCTGTCGACGAGGGTGAGGAGGCCGTTTACGAGGATCTCGTTTAGGTTCGGGATTGGGATGGTCGACAATTATTGCTACGTCTGGATTTGCACGTGTCCAGCCGTGTTGTAAACGGCCAGGTGAGTGCCTTGATTTCTGCTATGGGTTCATGTTTTGACTTTGATTTGTGCTAGTTTTGTTTATTCACACTCGTACTATCTCGGTTTGCAGCACCCAGGTCCGATGAGGACCTTCTCAGGCTTCACTACGTGCTTAGAGATTTATGCACAGAAGCTTAGCCCTGCGGCTAAGAAGATAGTTATAGGGACTGCTATGGGTCCCTTAGTTGGACATTGGGTCAGATTGATCAGTTGCAAGACTAAGTGCAACCTTATGGTAATTAGAATGATGGTAGATCGCTTTCATGATACGACCTCGACATTCCATATGTCGTTTGGTGAGGTCGGCATGACCTTAGAGGATTTTGGGGTTATAACGGGTCAGGGACTGTTTTGGGGACATTCCTAGTCGATTAGGTTGGCTCCAGATGGTCCTCGGTTAGATAGTGCAGAGGTTAGGGACTGGATCGGGGACTGTTTAGAGCCCTCGGCTTACAGTACGCCCCATGCTTTAGTTAGTTCATACATCACCGACCACTTCGAGAGGGTGGCGGTTTTAGAGGGTCGAGTGCCCAACACGGTAGCGCAGGACGCTCGTCTGTGGTTGTGGTACTTCCTAGGGTCAACCCACTTCTCGGATAAGGGCGAGAGGTTTAGTACTAGGATTTTGCCTTTCCTCGCTGACTTGGGTCAGTTGGGACGTTTTGACAGGGTGACCGCAGCTTTTGCGGAGATGACCCGCTGCCTACAGGTCATGGTGAGGCCTCAAAGAGTGGACCCTGGTTCTGCCATACCCATTGTGGGCCCAGGCCTCGTGTTGGAGGTTAGTTATTGACTTTGTGTTTGGTTTCGGGTTTCGCCTAGTTTGGTTTGATTTTGCTGATGGTATCCCATGTTTTGTACGCCTAGATCTACTCCTACTTCTCATTCTTGGCACCCAACACGGTGCACGTCTGCCCGACTAGGTTTCCGGCTGGGATCGAGTGGAGGTTGGTTCAGACCAAGACTACGACAAGCCATTACTCGACGGAGAACGTGCTGGTGAACCAGCTGTTCCTCGAGGATATAAGTTCTCCTTCTTACTATTTGCTTTCTTAGGTAGCCCCCAAGGTTGGGAGTTTAAGATGAAGGGTTGTTTATGCAGTTTGTGGCTTGGGCCAACTACGAGGGTCTGTCTGGGTATGTGGGGGAAGATTTGAGGCCTAGGAGCTACAGGAGAAGGCTCCTTCCTGCGTTGTTTCAATTAGTGTGGTACCTAGGCGAGAGATTGGTACGGCACTGCTCATATGACGAGTTTACGGTGCCAGTTGATCCTCCTCGAACCATGTTTAGGCCTCCGACTACTGCAGAGGCTCACGAGGACAGGGATGGAGAGGGAGGCCAGGCGTTACTGGTGCCTGGTGCCTCCTACGTGTCTCACCTCTACCAGCGGCTAGCTTGCCACCGCCTTGTGGTGAGTATTTGGTTTTTTGTTTGCTTTTATTTCATGATTTTGCGTCTGTTTGTGCTTTGAACGGTTTGCCTTTCCTTCAGCTAGCCGATCCGGCCGATGCCTTTCAGCCCCGAGACTTCCCTTTGACGTTGCATGGGTTGGACGCGGCTGGGGTGGCCTTTACTGAGCCTCTTCCTCCTTGCTCCGTGGAGGAGATGTGGGCCGAGATGGAGTGGCGTGACCAGGTGTACCCCGTAAGTTCTAGGATTTTGCCTTGAACTTGGCTTGAAGGTTAGACCCTGTTAGCTAACTTGTTTGGTTTTGTTGTTAAGGTTTCGTCGGCTTCCTACCAGCGGTTGTGGCAGGCTGCCAACTGCTTCCGAGCCTATGCATTGAGGATGGTTGTTGTCTCTTCCCGTGACACGTCGGGACCTCGATCGGTAAGTAGTGTCTTATGGGTGGTGTCTAGGCTAGTTTTGTCTTCTCCTAAGGGTATCTTATGTTTGCAGGATGTCCCGGATATGATAGCGCAGCTGGAGACTCGGGTAACCGAGCTCGAGGCAGTTGAAGTCAGTGTGCTGCAGTCTTTGCAAACTCGGGACGTCGAGATTGCTAAACTCAAGGAGCAGTTGGCTTGGTCTCGAGGTGAGACCTCGGCGCAGGGTGAGGCTAGGTTTGGGCCTAAGGTGGAGAGAAAGGCTGAAGTTGAGGGTCGGGCTATCGGCGTTACCGAGGATGTCGATCCTTCCGGAGGAGTTCCCGTTATTGAGACGGCTACCGTGGATATGCTAGCGGGTATAGGTAGGACCGAGTCTCCTACTTTTGATCTGGAGGATTTGGGTTTGAATGATAATCTCGGTGAGCTTGTACTAGCTGTAGCTGCAGCCTTTTGGGATCCTTCCTAGTATGTAAACCGGATTTGTATTTGGATTTTGTATGTTTTGTATATTTTAAACTTTAGTGCTTTGATCGGTTTATTAGTCTTGTGTTTTTCGAAATGGTAACTTAGATAACAAGTAATCACTTCAAGTTTGGCTTGCTCACGGTTTAGTCATGATTTAAGATGTTTTTAATGCGTTGGGATTGCATAAGAGCGTGAAAATGCTTTTCGGGAGGCTTAAAATGTGTTAATTTGAGCCGGAAGCTGGATCACGTAGTACATCGATTAAAAATGTTTGACTCGAGACGTTCGAAATATGCATAAAGTGTTTTGTAGCTAAAATATTTTGACCGAGTGTGTGTGCGATGCTGGAAACGAGTGTAATTGTCACGGGATTATGACGCTTATGTTTAAAGCGAAAGAAAAAAGAAAAAAGTTGGACCACTTTTTATGCTTTATTGATAATGTCACATAGGCTACAAATATGTACCAACGACGCCACATAGGGCTACAACACGCGTAGGTGGGGTAGCTTACCCCCTAAAGAAAAAATAAAAGTGTCTAAGTCCGGTGGATTTGGTGAATGAAAACAGATCGTCCGCTCCCTACAAGGGAACTTCCGTTCATGTATTGTGCTTATATTATGCTTGTAAGTCTTGGAAAAATAGGTGACCGATTTAGGAAATCATTTTTATTGCTTGGGGTCATCGGATATTAGAGGGAAGTTAAGGATCGTGAAGATGGCTGAGCTACAGAATAAGGAAGTTATGCGGGCTAATGTCGCTAAGCACCCGACCGAAGACAACGTTACCGATCATAGTATTGGTCGAAGTGGTTCAAGACAGACAAGACCCATAATAAAGGCGCAGGTGTAGAAGACACGTGAGATTGGTTGGACCCACAATTGGCTGAAAGGGTGGATACTTGCACTCGAGGGGCCCGTGATAAGGGGCCCAAAGAAGCGCACCCGAAGGGTAAGGGGAAGATGGACCGGTAGGCCCAACTATTAGTATTATGTTTTACTATACGATATTATGTAGCGTATTAGTATTAATTTTTTGTAGAGTTTGTTGACACGTTGTCTTGTTTCTAGAGTACCCGAGTAACAGATGCTTGATGTAAACGCCTCGACAAAGGCTTGATTTTGATTTGCATTAATGAGAAGCACACATTTTTTTTCGGTGGTTCGCAACTCGATTCTTCATTTTGCCTGGAGAGCCCTTTCGGGTTTTCACTTCGTCCTCGGCTCCCCCCTTTTTTTTTTGCTCTCTTTTTTTTGCATTTTTTTTACGTCTCGCAACTCGATTCTTCATTTTACCCGAAGCGCACTTTTGGGTTTTCATCACGTCCTCGGCTCGCCAATTTTTGTTTTGTTTTTTTATACGATGGCTCGCAACTCCATTCTTCATTTTAACCGGAGCGCCCTTTCGGGTTTTCACTCCAGCCTTGGCTCATCATTTTTATTTAGTGTGCTTCATCATTGAAATCACTCATTAATTGGAGCGTGTGAGGGGTTTCGATTTGCGCACGAATCGAATGTATTTGATTTGTTAGTTTGGTTGTACCCCGAGAGGGTTGCCTACGTATCCGTGTTTAGACGGAATCAAACCATGTTCATAGTTCGTAGGATGCGAGTGATTTTTCCGCTTTAGACTCGTTATGCCAACTATCCATTGCGAAATATTTCGAGTGTTTTGCATGGGCTTTCACCATAGCTTAAGAACTAAGGTGAAGTGATCGGGTGTGACCCTTTGAAAGTGACAATTATCGAGTTACCGCGTTTAGGTCAACGCAGCTGGTTTGGATGTTTTTGGAATGTGGAGCTAGGTAGTAAGTGGCTTTGACGAATCAAAATCTGGAGTTGATTTTTGTGGAGTTAAGGCTACGAGGTTACGGTTTCGTAATGTGGTAGGAAAGGGGAGGTTGAGCAAAAATGACTCAAGCTTCAATCGGGCAGGGTGTAAGTTACGTGGGATATGATTTCCATGTCTGGACCTAATGGTTGGGATTATCCTTTTGAGCTTGAATCCTCAAAATTCCGGACTATCTTCTAACAAGTGTCTCAGGAAGGTCTTAAGGGTCGTAATGTAGGAAGGCTAAAATTTGGTGCTATCTGATCAGTCTGTTCGTTTTCTACTTTTTGTTCAGACTTGTATTTGAAATAGTTTTGGGTGATTGGGATTTGATTTTGACCATTGTGTTTGGTTCGATTGTATTTTTATTATTGACTAGGGACGATTAGTTGGGCCTTGGTCTAATTTTTCTCTTGGCTCCATTTGGCCATTTCAGACTCTTATTTTTGTCAGACTAGCACGCATGGTAGGAATTGGTCGGTCTTTATTCGATGGATGTTTATTGTAGGAAATGGGTTTGCCTTTCGTCTTTAATCACAAGCTAAGAGACTATCTAGATTCGTTATAGGATTCGGTAATGCTCGTTCTAAGGGATAATTATGTGGCTTTCTATACCAGACATGGAATAGGTAAAAGAGAACACGGGATCTTGGTTCTTGTATTTCCTCATTCTTTTGAGGGGTCGATAGTTGTGTGGCATGTTGTTTAAACGTAACGAGTCGTAAACATAATTTGTTATTTAAATCAAGGATGTCGAGGCTCGTAATGGAAAAGAAAGACTTGTATTTATTGATAGACTCTGAAAGGAGTGATGTCTAGATGGGACTAGGGAGGTCGGGACATGTTCTCCGTACCTCAGACTCAGCATAACAATGATGCTAGAAGGGAAATAACAATACTATGACTTGACCTTACTATGACATTGATCTAGGCTCGGGGCCTTCTTAGGCTTAGATCCTTACGAAATCTACTGGATATGTGACCCGTGATTGGTGTTCTGGACTTGTTTTGATTAATGGATTGTCAAAGGGTTTGAAATAACTCGTAACAACCACTGATGTCACTATCTCTCCCTCGGTGTTCATAAAGGTGAAATATTCTTTTTGTGGTTTTGAGGGAGGGAATGTTCCTTCCTCGATCATGTTTTGGATCACGTGCTTCAGTGCAAAGCACGCTTCGGTACCGTGTCCGTTACCTTGGTCATATAGGCAATAGGCATTAGGACTCCTTGTTTTTAGCGTTTATCGATTGGTGCGTCCGAAGTTGGACCCACGGGCTAGAGTAGTACTTGATCGATCAAACGTTCGAGAGTCTCGATGTAGGATGAGTCAATTGGGGTGAACTCCCATCGTGACGTCTCGACTTTGTTGGATATGGCTTTATGAGGGCTTGAGGTTTTTCCCATGTCAATTTTAGGAAGGTTTGATTGTGCGGAGTATTCGAACAACCTTCTTGGAGTAAGCCCCATGATGTTAAAATCGACCGAATTTGCATTTGCCTCGCTCTCCGTGTCTCTACTCCTAAGGAAATCGAGGCAACTATCAATGTAGCGAACGGAGGAGGTCAAACGGGTTATCGAAGCTTGAACATTGCGAACCAATTCGGTTAAGATATTGACATCGTTGCGGATGCTTTTGATGGCATTTGAATCTACGGACATGTTGGGGAGTGATCCTAGTGCGAAAGAATCGAAAGATCAGAGCGGATCCACCGGATGGCGTTAGAGACTCGAGAGATCCTCAAAGGCGAGCGACACGAAAATGAGACCCTTGATTCGCGCGTGTTTGCGGTCATCAGATTAGGGACTCAGATGCTTTAGATACTATGTGTATTCGGCGAAACGCCTAATAGATTTGGATCTCTAGAACGAGATGATTTGACATGAATCTCGGGGTGAGACCGTGTTTGTCTATTCCATCCCCTTGATTGGGATTTTGGCGATAGTGACGGTGAATGTAAAAATGTATTGAGGAAATGTAACCGTGTTAGATTCCTTAACTTCATTAATTGAAATTTTGACGATGCTAACGGTACGGGCAAAAATATTTTGAAAACAAAATGTAACCGTGTTGGGTACCTTGATCCCATTGGTTGGGAGTTTGGCGATAGTAGTGGTATATCATTGTTTTTGAAAACGACGAGTTTCATTTTGGCCAAGAGTAATGGCACCAAAAATGATTTTTTGAAAACGATAAGTGTGAACTTAGGCAGAGTGATGGCGCTAAGGTGTCTTTTTGAAAATAATTAGTTTGATTTTGGCCGGAGTAACAGCGCAAAAAGGTGGTTTTGAAAAAGATGTCCTTTTCGAAAACGGAGTTTGGGTGCAGTTGAATATGTTGTCGTGGTTGAATCCGGATTTTAATGTTTTATTCGGGTTGTCACAACATGCCACACATAACTAGGAATGCATACACTCATTAGGATGTAGACACGGGTAGGCTAGGGTAGGCTAACGTCCAACGAATAGTCATTGCTTAGGTAGCGACGAGTCACCGGGGAGGTGATCGTCGTCCCGTTTGCTCATTGCAGTTCGCTTGCCATATTCACGGAATGCGTGACTACCTTGGACGGCCGGAACGTCAATCGAGGGTCTTTCCGCGAGTCCGTTAAGGATCTTACCACAAAAAGGTCGATTGATCCTAAAATTGGCTAGGGTGGGCTTTTTTGGGCCAAAACCTATAGTGACCACAAAAAAAGAACTAGGAAATGAGCTTCACCGACCACGTTCGAGTTACACCACCGCTGGAAACTCGTTTGCAATTCCCCATCGGGGTCACCAAACTGTGGACGCTCGCCCACACCGCTCGCCCCACGCGCACCCGCGCGAGACCCGGTCGCGGCCCGTCCTTAGGACCGATCCGATCTCGCGTACAGGGCGAAGTGTCGGGCTATTTTACTGGGCGAAGTGTCGGGCCGATCCAAATTTGGTTGACGATTTGAATAGTAATAGACGAATATAGGTGTAACACCCGCTATTTTTCTAGGGTTTTGATCCTTTCCGTTATGACTTCGTCATAACTCTGTCACATTTCGGCCTTGTGTTTCATCATTTTTTTTCAAGATTTATTTTTATTTTGAGTTTAATGACATTTATTTTTATTTTAAAAGATTTTAATTCTTTTAAATCTATTTATTTAATTTTCTTCGTAAACTAATTAAATTTTTTCCGCGAGGAATTCTACTTCTTAACGAATTAACTTTTTTAAGCTCGGATTTAAGTTATTTCTTTTCCTACAAATGTCTAAACATATTTATATAATATTTTCAACTTAGAAATATTTTTATTTACGCCATTTATGATTTTTTTTAAGAAGGTTTGTAAATAATTATTTTCTATCGCGAGGTTTACTCGAATTGCTTTGAAATACCTTTAACTATTTTACGATCCTTCTTTTTATCAACTTACAAATTATTTGGGAGCTTTTCCTCATGTTTTGGACCGACCCATCCCCTTGTCACACTCCTTACTACACTTTTTTTTACACATTTTATTTAATGATGTTTAAGTTTTAGATATTTTATTTTTCTCACCCATTTATTTTGGCCTTCAACAAAACTCTTCACACTCCCTCTCCTCACCTTTTTGGCTGGTTGGTTTAAGGTGTTTAACATAGTTTTTTTAATCAATTTTAAATGTCCATATTCATTCTCTCTTTTCATTATTTCTTTCATTCATTTTCATTCAACACCATTAAACAAAAATACTCTTCAATTCCTCCATATTGGCCATGAGTTTCAGCCATATTTTCTAGCCAAATTTTGTCTCAAATCAAGTCTTGATCGTCTCATTTTCATCTCCAAATTAATCGTTATTCTGTTTCCTTTGTTAAGGTAATAATCGATGTTATTTCCGATCATTATTTACCTTGGTTTACTTAGTTTTTCTCATGGTATTTTTTTGCCATGATTTTCGTGTATTGTAGGATTTGTGGACGATCCCGAAGCCGATGAGTATATTATCGTTTCTGATTTGGATTAGAGGTAATGTCGATGTTATTCGGTATTGCATGATTTTATTTGTGTAATTGCATGTATATTTTTATATTTTATTTATGACAATATATGTATGTCATATAATCTAGAAAAAATTTAAATGTTGAAAACTTACATGTTTCGGTATTTTTATCTCTTTTACGAGATTAACGATTAAATTGTTATATTAATTAGTAAAATCGTAATATTCGGCCTAAACATGTAATATATGAATATATTCTGTAAAAATGATTTTTTTGATGATTTTTGATAATTTGGTATTTTTCTGATATTTTTGATATCGATCATTGAATTATTACCATTTACGGACAAAAACGATTAAAAGCCGATTTTTAGTTATAGTACTTAAACATTTCATTTTAATCTGAAATTTGGCGTGGATAATCTTTTTGATGAAAAAGAATTTTCTGAAATTTTTCATAATTTTTTGGAATTGTTAAGAGGGTGAATTAATTAATCACTTTAAATCATCGTTTATCGTTAAAACCTTGTATGTCATTTTAATTTCCGATTTCTGGTTATTGGTTTTAAATCTGGAAAAAAATGTGTTCCTGATAGTTCTTGAGAAAAAAAATGTATTTTTATGATTTTAGTATTTTAATAAAATGTTAGGAACGACCAGTTTTATTAAGAGAATCGTTAATTGTGAAAACGGGTTTTAAAAGACGGTTTTAACGGAATTTGCTAAATCTGGAATTTTGGAAATCTGAAAAAAATAGTAGTTTCTGGGAAATCATGATTTGTAAGTTTAATAATAATTTTTGTATATTAATACTTAAATCGTTTTGCAATTACTATTTTCATTAATCGTAATTATCGAGATTAAACGTTTAACGAGAAAACCCTTTAATAACTGAGTTTTGGATTCTGGAAAAATTATTCTTCTGGAAAGAATGTCCAAAAATATATTTTAGCTACTTTACGTAATTTTTGTACTATTTATCGAAGTTTTGAATTGATAGTAATGATTTTTGGACAAAATTACGATTTATCGTTAAAATGCTCCGTTTCACCAAAATGAATTGTTTTTTCGGCAATTTTGAAAATGTTTAAATATGAAACTTTAAGATTTAAATCAACTCTTAACATACTTTAAATATGTTCAATGGTTTAATTAAATAAAAGACGTTAAAAGATTTTTTTTACATTTGCCGTAAAATTTTATTTATGTTTGTATTGTCAAAACTAATAATAATTGGGGAATTTTAGTTTTCAAAATTTTTGGAAACACCCTAATTAGTAGTATTAAAATGTTTAAGACATTTTTAATTATTTTATAAACACTTGTATGATATTTCCATAATTTCATAAACCCAAATGTTCTCACTTTAACAATTAATATCGTTAAGGCCGACAATATTAGTTTTATAAATCTATATCGTTTACTAAAAATATTGTATTAGTATGAACTAATATTTTCAATATTTTTTTATGATGCTATTTTTAGTAAAGTTGCAAAAATAGAAGCTTCCGAAAATAGAAAGTTTTCTCTTTTGGAAAATGATGGTTACTCCTTTTGATCTCTTATTGTTTATAACGATTATATCTTTTTAAATATCGATAATCTCTTGTTTTGGAGTTATGGAATAAGGACAAGTGTGAGGTTAGAGTAATATATTCTGGGGTTTACGTTTTTGCCATCAACTATAAGGCTGGTGTGTCTTTATGGGGCATACTGGCTGTTGAACCGAGCATATATGGTGTTCGGGAGTGTGTGTACATTTTGACCTTAAACTCGTGCCTCGCAGTGTAAGACGCCGTCGGGTTGAACTGAGTATTTATGGTGCTCGGGAGGGGTGTGCATATTATCTTAAACTAGGGCCACGCATTTATAAGTCGCCGTCCTATTATGGTTGAGTAGCCTAGTTAGAGATCGAAGTTTGATTTGTATGAAGTAAGTTCTCGAAGCAAGTTTTAGTATTAACCTAGTGAAAGTCTGGCCTTCATCATTAAACCTATCCATAACATCATTTTGAATATTTTTAATATTATCGATATAATTTGGTTTGCAGGTTGACAAATGTTTTATGTTTTTTCGGAAAACTCGTTTTTATTATGTTGTTTCGATGCGTGAAGTTTTCCACTGAAAGTTTATTTTATTATAATGTTTCACTGTTTCCCGTTTTTACTATTTTTTCTATAGTAGTAATTACAGTTTTAAAATCTTGTTATGCGGCTGGAAGAACGTTGACGTTGCTCCCTACTGATTGTGACTGTTATGTTTTTAACATGGCAGGTATATGTGTTTCCCTTTGGGTGGGATAGCGAGCGAGTAGTTACGGATCCTGCTTCGCTGATTAGTAATCTGAACTATGGATTGTTATAACCCTTTTTATGGATTTTATTTCATTTTTAGTCTATAGCCATTTTTATTTCACCGCTTATGTATTGACTTACCGTTTTTATTTAATCAAGACATAGTTACAGTGTGTTATAATCCCACGTCTACAGTGTTTCCACCACTGTATTGCGTTAGAATTTCTAGGGGATTACAATAGGGACATCCGTGTTTCCGTTAGAATCAATCGAGACGTGGTTGTAAATGTTTAAAGCCGATATGTTTGGTAAGACGACCTTTTTAGTGAACCGAATTCGTTGCCGATTTGTGGAGTCGCCACCGAGTAATTTTGGGAACTCGGAAACCGTTCAAGTCAACTTTGATCCTTAGCCGGCTCAAAGTTGAGTGACTTGGGGACCTAAAGATAAAGACTTGCACCCTTAAGCATTCCTGTCTAGAATGACTCTCATTATTGCCAATGGTTTCGGTCATCCGGAAACCGTAGATTCTGAGTAAGGTGTGAAGGTACGTATTGGGAGGTCAATGTCCGATAGACGTCGACACCCAATCCCGCCCGCACGTAGCGGCCTCTACTAATCAATCGGTAGGCTGTTAACTTTGTTCCTTAATTGTGGCGGAAGTACGATAACATACATCCGTTGTTTTAACACTAAGTATTTGCTATGTCAGTTATTTAAGGTCAAGTAAGCTTTTGTCGTCGAAGTAATTGCTTTTACATTTTTTTGCATGCGATTTCACGTGACAAGTAGGCCATGAAAAGATGCACGTAGAAGAGTACAGAATGCTAGATATTATACGTATTAGCAAATCAGTCTTAACGTGATAATACAGATATTAGTCATTCTCAAGGTATACCTTACCTGGTATTCTGCTTAAGGTGCGTTGGTTCTGTATTAATAAGGATGCGTCGAACCATGTGTGAGGGGTGAGCATCAGGATTAATATGGAACCCGACCGCCACTTGTTCAGTTTTAGTTTGTTTACATTTTGAATTTCGTGTTAGATGATTTAGCCTGCGATTATTGTCATAAAAGCAATAAATCATACGAAAATGGTAAATGCGAAATGTAATAAAATCACATTGTGAGAAGTTGCACCCTCAGAGTGTACACTAAACGAGACACGATGTGTAGATGATTGAGAACGGATCTGAGGACTACTCGGGTTTAGTTTAGGGTTGTTTTAGTGCTTATGGTTGAAATTGTGGACGTTACGTATGTTTACGACGCGTCAAGGACCTAGTGTCCATATGAGTCGGACTCGACGTTATCGAAGTGCATAATAAAAGGTATGGAATGTAAAGTTGTGTTTAGATGATAACCTAGTGACGATACGACTTCTTAAGGACTTGCTTCTGATAAGAACCCCGCAGTTAAGCGTGTTTGGCTGGGAGTAGTCTTAGGATGGGTGACCTCCTGGGAATAAGATTCCCGGTATGCGCATAAGTAAGGTCAAAATGTGTTGGAAAGAACTAGTGTTGGTCTGTGGAACCAGTACATAGTCTGGCGAGCTACCGCGGTTGACATTTGCTGTCCTAGGATTGGGTCGGGGTTTTACAATGACCATAACCGAGCTCTCAACGAGGTTCTACTGAATACCACACCACTCGGGGATGTCGCTGCGGTGGTCGTGAGAAACACGATTAAGAACATAACAAGAAGATAGAAGAGCCTCACCCCACATGTTATCTGGCATACTTAAACTGATAAGCATTCCATTCATCATATTTTTCAACGTCCTGTTTTTCCTCTCAACAATTCCATTTGGTTGAGGTGCGTAAGGAGCGGTGAATTCATGAATTATACCCTTTTTCTTGCAGATATTGTGTAGGGTTCCAACATCGTATTCTTCTCCTCTATCAGATCTGACACGTTTTATTTTGAGATCTAACTGATTCTGAACTTCGGCTTTATACTTCACAAATTTTCTTTCTGCCTCATCTTTAGAATTTAAAAGATATACTTTAGTAAATCGAGAAAAATCATCTACGAAAGTAATGTAATAATTTTTACCTCCTCTACTTGTACAATTTTTAAAATCACCCAAATTAGAATGAATTAACTCAAGTAGTGTAGAGGACCATTGCACGGATTTGTTAAATGATTTCCTAGCATGCTTAACTTTAACGTATATCTCACATTTATCAAACTCGGTGCTACTAAACTCAGGGATTAAACTCATTTGTTTCAGTTTTCTAACCGAAGCAATATTTGTATGCCCTAGTCTAGCATGCCATAATGAAACAGATTCAGCAATATACACGGAAGCAGAAGGATTATTATTCACTATTTCAATATCGAGTACAACAATTCCATTATTACAAAAACCTTTACCGACAAAATTACCATTTCTAGTAAGAACTAATTTATCAGATTCAAAAGAATGTTTTATACCTGCTTTGTTTAAAAGACCACCCAAAATGAGATTTCTACGAATTTCAGGCACATGAAGGACATTGTTAAGTTCACGAGTTTTACCTGAAGTGAGCTTAAGAATGATATTACCTTTCCATTGGACAGAAACTGTGGAGGAATTACCCATAAAGACACAATCACCATTGTTGACGGTGTCGTACTCCTTGAACATATCTTTGCTGGAACAGATGTCTTGTAGCACCCGTATCAACCACCCACTCGGACAAATTGCTTACCAAATTTACCTCGGACACAACAACAACTATGACTTCATCATCCTCGTCTGGTTCGGTTAAGTGAGCTTGAGGTTTGTGAGATTTTTTATTCTTCTTTTTGTTGTTGTGTGAAGATGAACCCGTAGGACAGTTTCTTAAAGTGTGACCATATTTCCCACAAGAGTAGCATTCACCCTTAAATTCCCTTTTCCCGCCCTTGTTGATGTTAGGACTCCTAACCCCGTGAATTTAATTAGCACCCTTTTGCTTATTAACCTTGGATTGGTGTTTCCTAGTCTCAACAAGATTAGAATTAGAGGATGAATGTTCTATGGTTTTTATCCTAGTTTGAATAGGATTTTGCTCTTCAACCTTTATGTGGGATACTAACTCTTGAAGTATAAAATCCTTACGTTTATTTTCATGGAATGAGCATAATTTTGCCATGAAGGAGAGAGTTTATCGAGAAGACAATTGGCTTGAAAAAGTTCACAGATATTCATCCCTTCCGGAAGAATTTCAGCACAAAGATTTTCATACTCATGTACTTGATCTTAAACGGGTTTACTATCATTCATACGAAAATCCAACCAACGACTACATGCATACTTCTTAGTTTGTAAAGCAATAACAAATTTCTTTAGCCGTCTTATACTTACAATAAATAGAAAATAAGGCAGCAGTCATGTAATGCAATAACATTCCTCTTCATGTCTTAGTATCCTTTTCATAATCTTTACCGGAAAGAAGAGATGCTTCATCTTCAGTTAAAGCATAATCGACACCAATTTGACTAAGAAAAATTTCCATCTTATCAGACCATATACGATAATTTTTCCCATTAAACGAATCCATTTTAGACATGCATCTAAGGAACATAAGGAGCGGGCATCATAACAGTAGAGAAAGGAGCAGAAGAAATCAGAATACCAGCCATATTGCTAAATGATACGAAAATAAGAAAGAAATTCGACTTTAGATTGTTAGCAATATAGTAGTATAAAGAAGGAACGAGCTTATCTGGTTGTGACATGACAAAGTCACTGTCCTAAAGTCAAATGTGTCCTGTACACTACACACAACTTTTCACGACAACCGATCCCCAGGAGTACACAACCTTTGCACGCAGCTTCGGTGTAGACGGAACTGCAAACTGAACACTACCAAGAACGTTGCCAAGTAACTTCAGAAATATTTTAGAGCAGAAATATTGAAGAGAGAAGTGAAGAGAGAAGAAAAGAGATGATTGATGTGTGTTGTGACTGAATGTAGAAGGGGGTTTATATAACAAGCTTGACGGAGAAACCAAAGCTTGAATTAATGGTGGTAGCAAAAAACGAGAAGGGTAGGTGCATGAAGAAACCAGATGCATCTCTCACTTGATAGAATCAGAATAATCAGGAAGGCTCTAGAATTTACTTGGGACTTGTGCCAAATTCCTGTAGCAAGCTAAAAAATGGAAAAGTGGGCTGAAGCCCGCACCGCAGGTGCTCTACTAAAGCACAAAGCCCGGACCCGAGGCGAGGCGAACGAGCGCACGCGTGTGTTGTTCGAGGCCAAACCCACACATCTCCATAAAAGGCCCACTTAACTACAAGTGAAAACACTAGGAAGGAGGAAGCTTATAAACATCAAGTCTTCCTCCTAATTTTCCGATGTGAGATAACACCACAAAGGAAGCTAAAAATTACCAAACTTTGTCAAGGTTGGATAAGTCTCATTTTTTCTTATTTACTCAATGTGGGACAACAAGGAAGCTTCTTTTGAAGCATATAACCGAGCCATTAAATCCCGATGTGGGTTACTTATCCAACACCAATTACATGTGCTCCACCCTAACTTAACGCCTCGCTCTCACAAAAGTAGACTCTAAATAAACATAAACTTTAGAAAAAATAGGAAAAATTGTTCTTTATACTAAATAGTTGGAAAAGGGTGTATTCATCATTAGATTTCAAAATTTTTAGAGAAATATTATATTAAATTTGTGATATTAGAATTAAACTTTTATTTGTAAGAGTGTAGTAATTTTAGAATTGTATGAGTTTATACAATTTATTTAGAGTGCACCCGTGATTTTCACAGGTAACAAAACTAGTTAAACTTTATTACTCCCTCCGATTCATTTGATTCTTTACATTTATTTTTTGGAACTATTCATGTGAGGAGAAAATTTCTAATATAATTTTTAATGTATAACTTAGAACATAGTTATGTGGAATCTTTTTTAATCGTCTTAATGAGTACATTAAGAATATCAAACTTTTATGATTTCTAATAATGTGTAAATAAAGATATAAACAAAACAAAATGTTCATTGACAAGTGTAATAAAGCAAACGTGAAGAATCAAATTAATCGGATGGAATTCTAAACTACTTGTAGCATCTCCAACCATTAGCATTTTCATCAGCTCATGGTTGCTGATACTTCAGCATATCACTCCAACCATGGTGAGTGTTCAGCAAAATGTTGCTGAGCGGAGAGATGCGCAACAATTTGATGAGGGGAAAGCTGAGTTGGGTGTTCGATTTAGTATATTTAAATATTTTTTTTTCTTTTTTTGTTTAACTAGTGGGTGGGCCGCGCGCTACGCGCGCAGATCGTGTACGTGAATTCATGTCGGAATGTTGCTTGTATATCTTAAGCTAGTTTTGGTGTTGCGATTAGCATGTGCCGTGCCCGGGTGCATGACTCCGTTTGTGTTTGGGACGTTGGTACCAAAAGTTGTTGCACTTTTTCATTGATCTGTAATTGTCGTGGGAAGATTATGTGGTAAGAAAAGCGGCGTACAAGAATATACGAAAGACTTGAAACAAATAACGATAATAATACTGTTGTCATTTGTTTTCAGTTACGGTGGCATGGTCGCCGTAAGTAGGCACCACCGAAAGCAAAAAGTCACATTACATAATTACGTAAAACATGTTTACGAACGGTAGGCACCACCGGAAATTAAAGTCATAGTACAAAATAACAAAACACATGTTTACGTACTTCTTTGCAGATATAGTGCCATGGTTGCCGCAGTTAGTTACCACTAAAAATGAGATCCCAGTACATAGATTAAGTTTATGTAGTTCCGTTACTGAAGAAGCAGATCAGTCAAGAACGACCACGTCTAGGGTGCTAAGCAAGGCGAGAGCTATGGCATGGGTTGTGTTAACAGTGGCCTGTGCGAACTGCTCAAAATAGTCTTTCATACTTTCTGCAGTGGTGCAGTCGCTGACCTCCAAGTTCGGTGGAATGTTTTTCGCTGTCGATTGAAAGTTATGCATCATTGTTTTTGCAATCACATTATCAGTTAAATAACAGCGGCATCTTTTTTAGACCAATATGTCACTCCTGTAAGTAGTTGTCAGGTCGTTGCGATGTTTCCTCCGTAGGCTTTTGTTGTAGTTTGCAGTCCAGCGAGGGGCATCCAGACGTAGTAGAAACAGCTGTGCCCATCTCTTGCATATGACCGCCATGTTCGCCCTATCACCTGCATCAAGATTCAGAAAAATCTGTTCCATGTAGTCTTCATTGCAAAGTACTTTGTCCGTCGACGAGAACCGACGACCATAGACCCTTACTTCATGGGCCTGATTGTAGAGGAACGACAAGCAAGCGTTCGAGTTTTTGTTTGTGACTGTTGGATATGACTGCAATTCTGTCTTCATCTTCGTGGTTCGTTATCCAACCTTTGCAGTAATAAGTGACCATTATAACAGCGAAGTAACATGTGAAACTTGGTGAGTGTTAATAGGTGTTACAACAAAGACTCACAATTGAGACGAGGAACGTGTTAGACACTGGTGCTGAAACATTCAATGAACCGACTCATTACTGATAAATATCCCAGCTACATTTATCAGAGTAAGGGGTATGGAAAGCAGGTCCAGAAGTGTAGTTAATCATGTCTAACAACGAGAGACAGAAGCAGAAAGCAGCGGAAGATATCGAGAGGGTTGATGGAGTGCTCTGATATATATCGATTAAGTTATTAAAATACAAAAATGAGTTTATTCTTTGAGTTAACTACACTATCAGTCGTATGCTTATATACAGCAATAATCTCTCAGTTAATGGATATCAATCCCATTGATCTACCCTAAGATTAGGGGAAACTATACCTAATCAGTTAATACAATCTCTAACCTGAAAAATATAAATGATATGCAAATATACAGAACATAAGGTATGAATGTGGGAAAAAACTATCGTTCCACATATTGTGAATGTCAGTGCTCAAATATGGACAAAAAAATGAATGCTAGTGCAATAATGGCGACAAATATTCAACGGCAAATAGGATGAAAAAATATAGCGTACGTGCACTCTGCGGTACAGTTGTCATTGGTGACAAAACTGACTCTAAGCATACCAAGAGTTACTTGCGTGGCTGTGACTGAGTAGTTACAGTAACATTAGCAAGGTACAAGAACACAACTTTGGATCAAATTCTAAATCACTAAATATGCATATATTTCCAAGCTTAAACGAAGCAGATTCGCACACAAGAAAGGAAAAAAAACCTTTGAAAAGTAGGAACAATAGTATTAACAAGAAAAGTAAAAGAAATTCATATAAGAGAATTTAAACGTCATGCATATGAAGCACCGATGATACTGGGCAAACTTAGCATTTTTTGGGAGCATTTCGTGATTTATGTGAAGTAAAAAAGTGAAAGGTGATGAAGAATAGAAAACTTATAGTTCGAATCGTTCTTGATGGAGGTCTAACACATGCAGTAAAAGAGTTTGAGGGAAGTAAAAGAGTTTTTTTCTTTTTTACCGGGGTTTCATTAATGGGTTAATGTTCAGGGAAGAGGGAGGGAAGGTAAGGGTTGGGGGTTTATTAATGACGCTGGTGGGGGGAATTGAGTGAGAGCTCGGTATCTGTGAGGAGGGCGGCTGAATTATTACAAATCATCTCTTTAATTGAGCTGATTTGATATGAGGTGTAGGCAGGTATGGTAGGATGTAATAGGGATTAAGTCTACATTTATCTTTTGCTTACAAACAGTTGATAGTTTTTTAGCGATCCACATTCGGGGTACAGGTTTCGGTTTAGTTCGCGGTGTTTCGGGTTTTACTTTTGGTGTTTTTTTCCTCGTGATGTCTCGTGTTTTTTTGTGTAGAGGTAAGAGTCCGAAATTTATACCAAAAGTTGGCTAAGTTTTGGGGTAGCTCGAGTCGGTTTCGGGCTATTGGTACGGTTTTGTGGGGTATGAGTGTCGAGTTTGGACTTTCATGTCGGAATTCTTGGATAAGTGCACTTGTGTCATTCCTAGGCGTTGTCTGAAATAAAGCTGTGGAACACGTTGCGACGACTTTGTTTTTTTTGGGGTCGAACATAAATGTTTACATCGGCACGCGTTGTAAGAAACTCAAAGAAGGTTGACAGCGTTTTTTGTTTCCCACTCTGAGCCAACTTGGCGCATGCACTCTTAAAATTAGCTTGATTTTTCTTTTTCTTTTTTTGGGCCAGTTTGGTATCGGGTTCGTACATTTTGGTTGGGCCGTATACTGTTTTTTGGTGTTTATTTTTTTGGGTTTGACGTTTCGCCATATGGCGACAATTTTCCGATTATCGTGTGATTGGCTTAAGCGAGTTTTATAAGCAGACTCGTTGTTTCCCTTTGGTGTTTTCCCCCAAATGTGCAACGTAAACATGGTAATAGATCGCTAGTTTTTTTGTCTTGGAAACAGTTGCTAGTGTCATAGAGCAACACACCCGATACAAAAGCGTCTGAGGAGCAGACGATGAGGACTTTAGAGGCTAGTTCTACAGTCACAACAAAAGAAACTGAAGTAGATCACAGAGAGCGCGCGCACATGGTCCATAGTTATTTTATAGACATAGGTGGTGACCAATGGCGTAGTGGGTTTCAGTTCAGGAAGGTCCATAACGCTTCTAGGTTGCCTGTTTCTAGTGGCCGCCTGCCTTTGTGGCCTCTGGTATGGTTCCTCTGTTTGTCTCGATTTTAAGGGGCGCGGTACTATTGCCCCGTGACAGCTAATGGGTGGTGTCATTGTGCGCTCAGGTGTCACAGGGGGTTTTGCTGAGTAGTTGAGCTTCCATTTGCTAGGGGGTGGAGTGAGAGCTGCAGTTTGTGCAACGATGCCATGAGTGGGCTACACTTCCGGCGGCATATCTTCAGTTGAGGCTTGGTAAACTGTTTTGTCGGAGGCCGCTGCCATCTGCACTGTTTGCTTGGGTGTTGCTGGAGGGTCAGAGCATTGTTGGATTTGTGCCTTGGGTGGTGGCGGAGGCGGTATCTCAGCTGTCAGAGGTGACGTTATTTCAGCTGTTGGCCAGATGTGTCTGCACTGACAGTCATGCTGTCAAGGTTGGCTGCAGTAGTTGGGACTCCAAAATTTGTCGATGTACCAATGCCAGATCCGCGGACAACCTTTTTAAGTACCCACCGGAGTATTCCATTCCTTGCAAGAATCCCATTTGGTCCAACTTCAATGACTGTGGCTTCTATCTTCAGCTTTTGGGCAAGTACTTGGAAAGCAGCAATATCATCCTAAAAAATGCACAAACCAAGTTAATGTCTAACTTGTGTTCCAACCTATAGTTAATTTCAGAAAGTGTAGCTGGAATTCTTTGGACAGGTGAAAACTTACAGTGTGTTTGATGCGGAACAGGTCTTTTGCGGGTGAGCCAAATAAGGCTTCAGCATCATTTGTGAAAAAAGTTAGATCTAGTGTGGCTGTGTCATCCGAAGCGTCACAATGGAATGTTATCCTGCAGCGAGACTGTTAGTTGCCTGTGTAGCAAAGCAGCATTGTGTACCGTTGGTCCTCCTCTGTGGCTCTGATTATTTGTTAAAACATACCTCGGACAACATAATGCTCTCTTCTGTGAACAGTTGTCGCAGCTGAATGCCTGACCTACTGGAAAGTCAATTTTTTTCCCACAGTTTGAACAGCCCAAGTAAGAATTCAGCTTATCCATTTCTGGTTCTGGGATCACAACTTCCAGCCTGTGTTTCTCTTCCTGTAAAGTGTTATTAACCTATAACAAAAGTAAAGATGGGGTGGTCAGGTGTCATTGTTACAGTGTTTGGTGGAAAGAGAAGTGTTTTCAGCTGCATTGTGTCATACCTCCTTGGCCAACACAGCTGCAATGTTGGTGATATGTATGACACCCACAGAGTACTTGACATCCAGAATGCGGTTTTGGCTACACAACAGATGCGTATTATTCATGGCGGCCCTGCACTTAGAAATAGTAAGAGTTAGGAGGAGAGATGTAAATGTGCACAGCGACCATCATATGAACGTTGTGCATACCATTGTTGGAGCTCCTCTGCCTGACTTCCTGTAGGCGATGTTATGAACGTGGTCGACATAGTCGTTGTCACGGAAAAGCCTGCAGATATGTGTGTGTTATTCTGACAGTAAAATTTATGGTAGAAGGCACTATTTAACGAGTATGTGCTTCAGTGTCATTATGCAGGTTATAAGTTGTAGTTTCCAAACCTTTATGCGTGGTAGCTTTAAGGGCAGTGAAGCCAACGACGATAAATTTGTCAGCCCATCCAGTGAGCGAGGCACAGTCTTTTTCTGCAAGGTCGTTCCAAGCTGGGATGGTGAGGGGTTGCTCGGAGCAGCGTGTAACTGAAGATGTTAGATAACGGGGATGTAATATTGGGAAAGCCATCAGACCCCAGATAATTTACCTATTCGATGAACAAGTAAACTCCAGTTCATTTAATTAATGAGATCATCAATAAAAGTGCAATTCATTCACCGATGATTGGTAACCAGAACTACAACGATAACTGAAACGACAATCGCACGCACCTGACACTGGTAATTACTACCGTAGCGAACACTACATAATTTGAGCACGATAGACCTAAATAAAACAATATAAACAATATAATTCTAATTCATTCACACCTATTCAATCAACAACAAGTGACCTCCTAATCATTTAATCAATAAGATGAGCAATTCAAGTTACTGCGTTGATGTATTTCTTGTTTGATTGCATGTTATGTCCGCAATTTTTCAGCTTTAAACTGATAAAATTTATTAGGTCTGCTGTTATGTTGAAGCCGTCTTAAGATACTACAAGCACTTGAAATGTAACTAAACAAAGTTGATTACCTCTGGCCTGTGATAAAAATCTCGCGGATAGAGAGTTCACGATTCTGTGCAGTGACAATCTGTCGGGTTGCTTCCTCAACGTACAGTACAATTTCAAGTACATCTAGAGTAGGGCACACATGCAACTGGGTAAGAAGAGCAGGCTGAACCAGGAATGCACTACGCAAAATGGATAGGAGTAAATCTGTACCAAATCTCTCAGCTGCATTTGGCACCCTTGGTATCTGGGAGATGCGCTTGTAATCTATGAGGGGGGAACCGATGACCTCATCCACAGAGTGTATTACGGTTTGCCGTCCGAAGGTCATCTGGAAGTTCAGGTCTGAAAGGTCTGTCTTCCAGCGAACGTCACATGCCTTGATAGGAGCATTTGCAATTTCGTATACATCAGTATACATAAAAGCTTCTTCGTAGTTCTTTACATGGTCCCCAAATAGAGCCCCTCTCATACGATTCCTCTGCAATGACACATCAGTTTCAGGTTAGTCTGTACTAATGTTGTTCTGTGCTAAAAGTGAACAACATTAACTCCTACAGTCAGCGAGCAAAGAGATATTAAAAGAGATTGCCTTCCAAAGATAATGCAGAAAATCAAGCAAGGCATCCGACACTAATTACTGACTCATCAATAACTAGCTTGATTTGCCTCCTAATTGTTTATGATCGGTATTCTTGTTCTTGGTCATCGAGCTATAATATTATGCATTTCTCAGAGATATAATATAAAAATCTAACCAAATGAATAAGATCTTCAGATACATTTATTATCCGACTATACTGTTTGTGGGGAATAGGAGCAACGGAGGACGAGACAAGTTTTCAACATTTAGGCTTACATCGTTTGTGAACTCATCTTTGTATCATTCATGAGATTGAGACAATCGTTGTTAGCATATGTAAGAGTAACTGTCGGTTCGACATTTAACTGTCGGTACGACATTTACCCTTTCATATTGAAGAACGAGGCTCTAGTAAACCACTCCTTTGTGTGGGGATGTTCTCGGTCGGCCTTTCTCGATGACCTTCACCTTGACCTTGTAGCCTTTGATGGTTGCATTGAGGTCAGATAAAAGAACTCTTGATGATTTCATTGCTGAAACCTGTGCACAATGACAAAACATCAGTCATGTTCATGGGTTTGGCTGAACATTGGCAAAAGAAATAAAGAGGTTTAGAGTACGGATTTAACAACCTCGCTGAATGAAGTGTGAAGAGTGTTGGTGGTGCTTATAAAAGCTTTTTGCAATAGGTCCTAGGTATGCTATAATAGCTCTGTGCAGAAGAGTGTTTGTGTAATATTTTTTCCGTTTCAACCATTTGTACCTGTTTGGTTATGAACGTCCATTGTTTTTTTTCTGTACACACACACACATACACACAGAGTAAAGATCAAGTGAGTCCTCTTTTTTTTTTGAGTCCACAAGTCCTATTTACAGCCATTGATTTAGATGGGATGGATGGTGGTGATTGAGTCTAGTAATTAAGGTAATAACTAACATATTTTGGAAAAAATAAAATAAAATCCTCTCTACTCCCTGTGGACATGACATAGTTCCACCCCGACGCGGCCACGCGCGGGTTTGGGGAGGCGAATGAATCTCCATATGAGAATGGATCGAATTGAAATTTAAATCGAAGTTGGAGTCGCCACCGAACTTTGTGGGAGTTCGGGCCAGTTCGAACCCACTCTATGTCGTAGTGGGCCGTGTACAAAATAAGGCTCATTTCCGATGTCAGAGTTTATTGGGTTCGTCCCTTCGCATTTGATACCGATACGGATATCGTGTATTGAATGACTCTCGTTGCCAATGGTTTCGGACATCCGGAAACCGAGGTTCTGAGTAAGGGGTGAGGGTACGTGTTGGGAAGTTCATAAAGAACACCCAACCCCGCCCGCACATTAGCGGCCTCTACTAGGATATCGTTTGATTTTTTAATACGCGCGTTAGTTGAACGATGAATGATATGCAAACATTGTTTTCCTAAACATGCGAGGAATTGAATGGGTTGCTAAGTCGGTTTAATGCATGAAAAATTTAACGTCGAAGTTGAATTTAGCATGTGAGGTTCGTTTTAGTATAATAAAACAAACGATAAAAAAAAGAATGAATATGCTACAAGATGAACAAACGAGTTAGTATCGATTTGTGAAAAATAATATAGCAAATATGATGAATATGCAAAATCGAGAAAATATTAGTCGAAATCTGAAAAATATTGTTAAAAAGACGCTGTTTTGTATAAAAAACGAAATTCAAAGAATAATATAAAAAGAACGAAAGACGAGCCGCGTTTCGGCCGGCCGCGCGACTCGCCCGGGACGCATGCGACTCGCGTCCCGGCCTGTTTTCGAGACCGATTTTTGAAAATTCGATGCTTTTATTAAATCGCGTACGAATATTGCATAATTCGTGCTCGACTTAATATTTTCGATATTCGTTATATTCGATAGTCGATTATGAAATCGATATCAAATACTCGGAATAGTTTTAGAAAAGATACAAATTTTGAGAAATCGTTTTGTAGAATAAATAATAAAAAACGAACGAAAAGCTAAAAAAAGGACCCGAGTTTCAGGCCTGTGCGCGAGTCGCCTGGAATGGGCGCACTCGCGTGCGGGTCTGTCCCGGTCTGGCTTGTAGTTCGAAAATTGCTAATTTGATAAATCGCGTACATATACGAACTGATTTATACTCGATTTATGCTTTCGATATTCGTCGTACCCGGTATTCGATTATGAAATCGATATCCAATATTCGGAATGAATTTTAAAAAAGTTTTGTAAAATAGTTTGAAAGAAATTTGAACGAAAAAAGATGTTAGTTCTCTCCGCGTCAGAATTGTTGTATTTGTAAAAAAGTAACGATTTTTAGCATCGACGAGATTTGATTTAATTCTTTGTTAATACGATATTCAACTATAGAGTTGATATCATATTTTCTAAGAATGTTCGATATATGAAAATAGTTTTTTTAGTATTATCGATATTAGAAATAATAAAAAAACGACGAAGGACCCGTAAAAAGGACGACACACGACCCAAAAGAAAACAAGACGGACGAAGACCCTTATAAGAGACGGACGACGAGAAGGAGAAGAGAAGAAGGAGAAATCGGGTTTGGTACACCCTCAACCTACATGCTTCGAATTACTCGAATCGGGGCTCGTCGGGACGTGGCTTGGGTGCAAGAGCGTCGAGTGGATGTTGGTGAGTTGTGGTGGCTTGATTTTGGACGTGAAAGGCATCGGGCAGGGGACCGGCTCCTTCGGTTTTTTGTACTATCGGTTTCTCGATGTAAAAGTTGATGTGTAACTATTTGTTGTATATGATGCTCTGTAAAAAGGTGTTGATGTTTGATAATGAATATTCCGTTCTTTTTTTTGTATCGTGCAAGGGGCTATTTATAGGAAATTCCCGACCTTGGCTAGGAGAGGTGCTTTTGAATTAGAACTACCGCTTAGGATAGGAAATATAGGAAGTCGAAAGGTGTAAGGATTCCGCTTGCTTGTCGAGAAAGCAAGGGAAACCGGCTGATATGTGCTGCTCGGCCGAGTGTTTGCACTCGGTCGGGTGTTTGATTCTGTTTTCGGATAGAATTCCTTCTCGAGATCGAATTCTATCCTTAAATGGATTTGTTTAATATTTTGTGTAGCTGATTTTTGTAGTATTGGAGTCCGAACCAGCCGTGTGAGGTGTCACGGCTGACTCACGTGTCTCGAGAAAATCTTTGACCGGGTTTTGACTCGATCGCTAAAAGATGGTTTTACCCCTGGTGTCGGATTCGACCCAAATTAGTCCCATTCGACTCGAAACGACCCACTGGGCCTGAATTTGAGGTTGGTTTTGTGAAATTTGTACTCCTTTAAAAGCCCAAGCCAAATATCCATGATTTCGAGCCCATTTCCGAGTACGTTAAAGCACGTTTGCGTCCGATCATCATCGGGTGTTTGTCGGGAACTGTTATAGACACCTGGCAGTCAAAATGTGGGTGTCTACAGAGCCCCCACTCTGACTGAGGCTTGGACAAGGCGAAAGTCAGAGTAGCTACCAGGCCAATCAAAGATTAAGACCTGGCAGACTTCCGATCGGGTCGTTTTAAAGTCCATTAGACACTGCGTGAAGGGCCCGCCGGCCACAGACCAGAAATGTACCTGAGCTGATGATAACTCCGTGGGGAATTGGACTCGTAGTATAAGCCTTGGGTGCGCCTATATATGAGCTCATCCCGTTAAATGTCGCTGGGGAGTTATGTGAATAGCGCTGTCGTGATTTGTACCTGTATAAGTTACATAAAATTTTGCATGCAACACGTAGGCGAAACAAATATGACTCGCGCTGGGGAATAAAAATGATTTTTGCTGCATTTTGAAATCGAAGTCCTGAAAGCAACTCACGTGCTAGGAGATAGGTTTCCAAAATTGAAAGAGGTGGAGAAGAAATTTGCCGTTGAAATTTGACCTTGTCGAAAAGATTTTTTTTCAAATGGCAAAGTTTTGCAAATTTTGAAGTAAGAATTTGAAGAGAGGTCTACTGACAGACTCGACTCTGGACGCAACTGGACGAGTTGACAGACATGACTGGACTCTCGAGGGGTTAGACCGTGACTCGGTAGGGGGTGGACCACCTAAAAAGACTCTTAAATTGCGCTATTCCGTAGCCTAGGCGAGTAGAAACACGGTCGTACATCGAAATGAGAAGGATGCGTTATAGGGGAATTGCAGTAGTCTGTAATGAGACTGTTTTTGCAGGACTTAGCAGTGGAATGCTGTAGACTAGAGCTCTTTTGAATCCTTTTTTATTTTAGGGTACATTTCCAAAGTGGGCATTGCCTCGAGTCCTGATAGATTCTTGTCCTCGAGTGAGCCGAGTACTAGGACACACTGTAGAAAGGTGGCTAGATTTTTGAAATTATTTGGATTATGTGAATGGATGGAGAACTTCTGCCTAGGAGAAGCCCCCAGAATGACAAAGCTAACTGTCGAGAACATGATAGTGTCGTGACCGGAATGATGGTGCTTTTTGAATGTGTGTCAATGTGGGTGGTTGTGCCTCTGTTGAAAGGCTCCCTACGTATTCACATGTGGTGAAATCAAACCAAGCCGTAGTTCAGTGGATTATGGTGCCTAGTTTATTAGGGCTTTGTGTGTAACTAGCCATAGCGATGGTGTAGGCTAGGTGCATTCCCAGTGATGTCTTGATCAAAGGGCTAGAATGGTTAGGATATTGATCCTGTGACTGTGAGCGTTTTCCGGGATAGCCCCCAGAGGTGGTGTGCACTATTTGGGCATGTTCTTTGCCGACCGCAAGTTGAGTTCCCGTGTTTGGGGTTGGTAACTGGTTTGAATGAGAAGAATTGGGATGGGATTTTAATGAGTTCTGCTCTCGGGGATTTTAACGAGTTCTGTTCTCGGGGATTTTAACGAGTTTTGCTCTCGGGGATTTTAACGAGTTTTGCTCTCGGGGATTTTAACGAGTTTTGCTCTCGGAGGATTTGACGAATTTTGCTCTCGGGGGATTTGACGATTTTTGCTCTCGAGGGATTTGACGAGTTTCGCTCTCGGGGGGATTTGACGAGTTTTGCTCTCGAGGATTTGACGAGTTTTGCTCTCGGGGATTTTCACGAGTTTTGCTCTCGGGGGATTTGACGAGTTTTGCTCTCGGGGGATTTGACGAGTTTTGCTCTCGGGGATTTGACGAGTTTTTCTCTCGGGTTTGCGTACGGTGATTGTGAATTCTGTTATCTAAAGGGGAAGTCGAGTAAAATGGCTCGAACTTTGATCGGGATAGGTTTTGATAATGCGTGATCTGGTTTCCATGTCTGGCCCTAATGGTTAGGGGGGTATCCTATGAAGCTCGAATCCTCAAAATTCTGGGCTGTCTCTAGCCTGGGTCTCGGAAAGGTCTTGAGGGTTGTAATGTGGGAAGGCTAAATGTGGTGTTAGTTGACCAGCTCGATTATCTCTCCCTTATTTGATGGTATGAATTTTGACCGTACCCTGGCCATGGAGCTTTCACTTGAATTGACCGTTGATCATGGTCCTGGGTTTTTTGGGGGTTCTTTTTTGATCATGGCCAGCTCTTTTGTTTTGGGCCTTTTGTTTTTTTCTTTTGGACTTTTGTTTTTTTTTTGTCCAGCTTTTAATCCCGATCATGGGTGCTTCTTTTGCCTGCTTTTTATTTCGGCTTTTGCTTTTTCTTGGACCTTTTTTTTTGTCCAACCTTTTTTTTTGTTGGTCAGACTAACACCTAAGGTAGGTATTGGTTGATCTTATTGGATGGGTGTTTATTGTGGGAAATGGGTTTGCCTCCCGTCTTTAACCCAAACTAGGGGATTACCTAGATTTGTCATAGGATTCGGTACCGCTCCTGCTAAGTGTAGTTTTGTGGCTTTCTATACCAGACATGGAATAGGTAAAAGGAAAACACGGGCTCGGTTTCCTGCAGTCATTATAGATGTGCCTATAATAGTCACGTGCATGTGCTCACAGTGTATGACGGTGTTCATCATGTTCTCGGAAACACATAAGGAAAGTATATATGAGAAATAGAAAAGCTGATTTTATTGAATTTTGAAAAAGAGGACAGAATACAATTGACTCTGACTTTGACTTTGAAGTTGAAATAAATAGTATATCCTAGACTCAGACTCAGACTTGGACTTAAATCAAATCCGGACTCTTGGATGCATGAGAGGTAGATTGAATGCTTTGGTCATCGGGCCCTGTATAGTCCATGAGGGGCTTTGCAAGTGACAATGTTTCCAAAACGGAAGTCTTCCTGGCATCGAGGAAGTCTTGAATAAGGTGTTTCAGCTTCCAGCACTGTTCTGTATCGTGTCCCCTCCCTCTGTGGAATTTGCATTAATGCTCGGCGTTCCATGCTTTGGAGCGTTTTTCCAAAGGTGGGTCGGCTGTTGGGCCTATAGGTAGTATTAGGCCCTTCGGAACCAACCTCTGGAAAGCGACGGGGTAGGACATATCCAAGTGGGTAAATGTCCTTTCCTTTGACTGGTTCTTGATTTTTGGAGAGGTGACTTGAGGGTTACCTCTCTCGGCCTTGCCATCTTGAGGTTACCGAACAGTTTCGTAAGAGTGTTCACCCTTCAAATGGCTCAGTTGGGTGATAGGCGGTCTTACCCGCTCTAGTTGTGTTAGACGGGCTCGGGTTCTTACAAGGTCTTCTTCGATGGTGGTCACCCTGACATTTAGGTTATCTAGGGCGGTATTGATTTTCGAAAAAATATTATTAATGGAGCAAGATAGCATAAGCATGCTTCCTTGGATATCCCCTTTCTCGACGGTGTGAGATTTTTTGTGGTTTGGTAGTGTCTCGTTCATAGGGTCCCTGATCGGAAGAAACGACAGGTGTTAGAACTCGCCTAAGCTCGGTTTTGCGCAAATGCAAGAGAAAGAGTCAAACTAGGTACGGCCCGGAGGCGGGAATGACTAAGATTCTATGACCGGGCTACTTAAACGTTAATCCAGACAAAGTAACGACTGTGACCTAGACTCGACCACGAGACTCGAGCTGTACAAGGATAAGTCCGAAAATGGGGCGACCGTATTTGACCGTGCCGCGTGCTTGGACCAACCGTGGTGACCTAACCCTAGGTGACCCGAGTATTCGTAGCGTGGGTACGACTCGAAGAAGGCATCATAAGGACGCCGGTGTAGGATGAACCTAGGGTACTCTCTAGGGTAACCGTGGTTGACTGCTCGGGTGGAGGACAACCCCCGAGTAAGGCTAGAGACTCAGATGGTGTGACATCTAAGTGACTCGAAAGTGGGGTACGTGAGACAACACGTGCAAGACATGACCCTTAGAGCAACCGTGATTGATCGCTCTGCTGAAGGGTAGCCCCGAGTGGGGAAAAGCCTGAAAAGGAAATTACTCAGAAAGGACACCTAGACGGGTGACTAGTGAAAGGTGGGTCTCCTTTAGGATCCAGCTGTGTGGGCTGGGCCCTGTTTGAAAGGAGGTTCGCGTGGGACGTTCCCCAGACTTTGGACTCGATTGTGTAAATGGGCCAACCCTTATAGGAGTATGTCCTACGCAGGTGGGTCTTGCCTTAGTAAAATAAGGCGGACTGGGATAGGGGGGAAACTCGTGATGTAAGATCGACGGAGTTTCAACGCTGAAGACTTCGACGACTTATGACACGACCCGACACTGCTAAATACGGGAAGTCCTAAGAAGAGGAATTTCGAAATATGATTTTTTTGAAAAGCCCGAAAAATTCGGGGAGAACCGGCCCTTTTTTCGAGAAAAACAGAAAAGATGGGTCGGGTGACGGTTTTGAAAGTTTGAAAATAATCTCGAGTTTTAAATTGGGCATAATACCGGCTAAAAAAAGGCTATTTTGAGTAAAATCATAAGTCCTAAATTCGGTATATGTCCGGGTTTTTGAAATTGGATATTTTGAAAAGGATGCAAATTTTTGAAAATGTCGGTTTTTTGAAAAAGATGTGGACAAGTAGCACGTAGTCATGGAAACAGTATAATGACACCATGTATGCTCTTAAGCTAAGTCTCGGTCAGTCTATAAGGGTCTATACCAGTGTACATAGCCTATTCGAGAATCGGGGCGAACTTCCTAAGTCGAATTGAACTTAGAACATGCCGTAAAACCCATACGAATCTGCTATGCACACCTTTTGACATATCCAATTTGGACTACATCAATGGTATAGTGGGACGTCGGTCACCAGTACCGGCCCGGGAAAGATGGGGTTATGCATGAACCGTAAAACTAAAACGCGTATTGTACTAGTCAAACGATTTCTATTCGAGTATCACCCTGAGGATGCCGATGGTAAGTCACACATCAGTTAATCCCAGCGGAGTTGCCAAATTGTGGACATGACATAGGTACACCCCGACGCGGCCACGCGCGGGTTTGGGGAGGTGAATGAATCTCCATATGAGAATGGATCGAATTGAAATTTAAATCGAAGTTGGAGTCGCCACCGAACTTTGTGGGAGTTCGGGCCCGTTCGAACCAACTCTATGTCATAGTGGGCCGTGTACAAAATACGACCCATTTTCGATGTCAGAGTTTATTGGGTTCGTCCCTTAGCATTTGATACCGATACGGATATCGTGTATTGAATGACTCTCGTTGCCAATGGTTTCGGACATCCGGAAACCTAGGTTCCGAGTAAGGGGTGAGGGTACGTGTTGGGAAGTTCACAAAGAACACCCAACCCCGCCCGCTTATTAGCGGCCTCTACTAGGATATCGTTTGATTTTTTAATACGCGCGTTAGTTGAACGATGAATGATATGCAAACATTGTTTTCCTAAACATGCGAGGAATTGAATGGATTGCCAAGTCGGTTTAATGCATGAAAAATTTAACGTCGAAGTTGAATTTAGCATGTGAGGTTCGTTTAATTATAATAAAACAAACGATAAAAAAAAGAATGAATTTGCTACAAGATGAACAAACGAGTTAGTATCGATTTGTGAAAAATAATATAGCAAATATGATGAATATGCAAAATCGAGAAAATATTAGTCGAAATCTGAAAAATATTGTTAAAAAGACGTTGTTTTGTATAAAAAAACGAAATTCGAAGAATAATATAAAAAGAACGAAAGACGAGCCGCGTTTCGGCCGGCCGCGCGACTCGCCCGGGACGCATGCGACTCGCGTCCCGGCCTGTTTTTGAGACCGATTTTTGAAAATTCGATGCTTTTATTAAATCGCGTACGAATATTGCATAATTCGTGCTCGACTTAATATTTTCGATATTCGTTATATTCGATAGTCGATTATGAAATCGATATCAAATACTCGGAATAGTTTTAGAAAAGATACAAATTTTGAGAAATCGTTTTGTAGAATAAATAATAAAAAACGAATGAAAAGCTAAAAAAAGGACCCGAGTTTCAGGCCTGTGCGCGAGTCGCCTAGAATGGGCGCGACTCGCGTGCGGGTCTGTCCCGGTCTCGCTTGTTGTTCGAAAATTGCTAATTTGATAAATCGCGTACAAATACGAACTAATTTATACTCGATTTATGCTTTCGATATTCGTCGTACCCAGTATTCGATTATGTAATCGATATCGAATATTCGGAATGAATTTTAAAAAAGTTTTGTAAAATAGTTTGAAAGAAATTTGAACGAAAAAAAATGTTAGTTCTCTCCGCGTCAGAATCGTTGTATTTGTAAAAAAGTAACGATTTTTAGCATCGACGAGATTTGATTTAATTCTTTGTTAATACGATTTTCAACTATAGAGTTGATATCATATTTTCTAAGAATGTTCGATATATGAAAATAGTTTTTTTAGTATTATCGATATTAGAAATAATAAAAAACGACGAAGGACCCGTAAAAAGGACGACACACGACCCAAAAGAAAACAAGACGGACGAAGACCCTTATAAGAGCCGGACGACGAGAAGGAGAAGAGAAGAAGAAGGAGAAATTGGGTTTGGTACACCCTCAACCTACATGCTTCGGTTTACTCGGATCGGGGCTCGTCGGGACGTGGCTTGGGTGCAAGAGCGTCGAGTGGATGTTGGTGAGTTGTGGTGGCTTGATTTTGGACGTGAAAGGCGTCGGGCAGGGGACCGGCTCCTTCGGTTTTTTGTACTATCGGTTTCTCGATGTAAAAGTTGATGTATAACTATTTGTTGTATATGATGCTCTGTAAAAAGGTGTTGATGTTTGATAATGAATATTCCGTTCTTTTTTTTGTATCGTGCAAGGGGCTATTTATAGGAAATTCCCGACCTTGGCTAGGAGAGGTGCTTTTGAATTAGAACTACCGCTTAGGATAGAAAATATAGGAAGTCGAAAGGTGTAAGGATTTCGCTTGCTTGTCGAGAAAGCAAGGGAAACCGGTTGATATGTGCTGCTCGGCCGAGTGTTTGCACTCGGTCGGGTGTTTGATTCGGTTTTCGGATAGAATTCCTTCTCGAGATCGAATTCTATCCTTAAATGGATTTGTTTAATATTTTGTGTAGCTGATTTTTGTAGTATTGGAGTCCGAACCAGCCGTGTGAGGTGTCACGGCTGACTCACGTGTCTCGGGAAAATCTTTGACCGGGTTTTGACTCGATCGCTAAAAGACGGTTTTACCCCTGGTGTCGGATTCGACCCAAATTAGTCCCATTCGACTCGAAATGACCCACTGGGCCTGAATTTGAGGTTAGTTTTGTGAAATTTGTACTCCTTAAAAGGCCCAAGCCAAATATCCATGATTTCGAGCCCATTTCCTAGTAGGTTAAAGCACGTTTGCGTCCGATCATCATCAGGTGTTTGTCGGGAACTGCTATAGACAGCTGGCAGTCAAAATTTGGGTGTCTACACTCCCTTAATTACCTCCAACCGCCTAACTCACTTGATCACGTTTCATCACATTCAATTTTTTCATTCAAACTACTATTGGCAGCCACACTTTTTTTTCATTCAATTTTTTTTTCATTCAATTTTTTTTCGTTCAAACTTGCAGCCACACTTCTATTGGCAGACAGGAACAAGGTGCGGTCGTGGTTGTTGGATAATGTAGATAAGTACGTCGATGCGAGACAAAAGATCATCGACTGTCCCAAGAGCAAGCCAACAAAGGCCCGAAAAAAATAATGTGTTTAATGAATCATGTCATATTCTTTCTAACTACGAATTAATGGTCTGTATTCTTTAGATATTTGTTATGTACATTGATATTTTGACTATCACTAATGTAACAAAGCTGCCAAACTCTGTGTTACAGTGACTGACTGTACCTATTACTCTAAGTAACGAATGGTGTTACTATGGCAATGAATGGAGTTTACCCAAAATACATTTGTGGTCTCATAATCAGCGTGTTACATTGACATATTATAAGTGTTACTTTAATGAATAAATGATGTTACTCTAAGTAATTAATGGTGTTATTCTTTGTCTCATGGTTAAACCATGCTATTATCATCAATTAATCTGATGCATTATATATCGTTCTTTAAAGAACGACAATCGTTAATTTGGTAATGAATGGTTTCAATCCAAGTTATCCTCAATTACTTTGGTAATCATTTCTCTAAACAACGCTGCTGTCCTCAGTTACTTTAATGCATTATGTCTGTTACTCTAACTGATGAAAGGTGTTACTCCAATAGAACTGAGATGTTACTCTAACCAAATGCACGTGTATTAAATAAAATATAGAGTTAATTGCTACGTAGCACAGCGCTACTTGTAAAAAAATGTGTACAAAATCAGTTATTCTTGTAAACAAAAAAAAGAAAAAATATTTTTATCATGACCAAAAACACAAGTATTCTCAAAACACATGTTCCTCCTCCTCATCTTCCTCAAGGTCTTCCTCAGTTTCCTCATCTTCGTCATCGTCATCCACTTCATCCTCCGCATCCTCACCAATGGGTGGTTTAGTAGGCGGTTTAGGGGGTTGTGCTGCGTACGGATTTGGACAGTTTCTTTTGTCATGGTGCACCATCTTTTTGCAGTTATTGCACATATGTTTCGGCTTCCTAGAAAGTGCGACCTTCTTATCCTTGCTCGATAACATCCGCTTTCCGCTGCCCTTTGTCTTAGAAATCTTTGGAGGGAGTATCGTGATATCGCCAGAGGCCGTACACTTGCTTCATATGCGGAGTGAATGCCTCACCCACATCTCTTCACCATTCCTATTCATTCGGTTCTTTTTAACTAGTACAATGCTACCTGCAGAAAATAAGAAGTGTTATGCCAATGGGACATATGTGTTACTTCAATGGGACATATGTGTTACTTTAACTGTTAAAGCAAGTTACTTCAACATCATCGCAAAAAACCCTTTTCAATGTTACGTGTTTGTATTACTCTAATCACAATTAAGTATTACTGTAAATCATAACGTATGTTACTTCAATGCTGTGTCTGCTTCAACAGAAACAAAACAACAATATCAGTGAAGCTTAAGATAAATATGGAATCTATACTAACACGAGAGCAATGAACCATTGTTATTGATCTATGATTAAGCAAGTGAATAAAATTCCACCTTTATCAGTGTTGTCCTGTCCATTCGCACCACTTCCAATACCACCTGCACAAAATTAAACAGCGTATTACTCCCGTGCAGCCAATGTGTTACTTCAACTCTTACGTTGTGTTACTCTAACTTGTAAAGTACGTTACTCAAACATCATCATCAAAAACTGTTTCTTAATGTTCAGTGTGTTACTGTAACGTTAATACATATGTGTTACGCCCATGTTGCCAATGTGTTACTTCAACTCTTACATTGTGTTACTCTAACTGGTAAAGTACGTTACTCTAACATCATCATCATCAAAAACTATTTCGTAACGTTCAGTGTGTTACTGTAATTGCAATGAAGTGTTACTGTAATGTAGATGGTATGTTACTTCAACGTCGTGACTGCGTTCATAGAAAACGAAACAATATTATCAGTGGACCTCATTGAAAACCCAAATAACAAACATAAAACTCTGAAATCAATATCAATTAACTATCAATATGAATCTATGATGAATGAGATGACAATGAAAACAATATCAACATGAAAATTGACGTAAAAAAGAAAGCCAAATCGACGTGAAATATCAATTAACCATCAATATGAATCTATGATGAATGAAATGACAATGAAAACAATATCAACATGAAAATTGACGTAAAAAAAGAAGCCAAAGCGACGTGAAAGAATTTTAATTTTTGTTAGTCAATCGTTGAATTAAAATTGAAGCAAAACGTGAAAGAAATATCAAAACTCACCATTGTTATACTCGATCAATTGCTTTTCAATAGTTGATGAAGATGTCGCGCTCATTGAATCCATAGTAATGGGATTTTGAACCCAAATTTGATTGAATGAATGACGCAACGTGATGATGAAAGTTTTTTTTTTAGGTTTTGATGAATTTTACGTGAATGACTGAATTCTGAATGAACGTGATCATGGGGGTTATTGTTTCCTAAAATCATGGGAGGTATTTTAGGAACGTAGATCTTCTCTCTTTTTTTTTTAAAAAATGCAAATAATTGGAAGCATCTTGTCTATCCATCCTAATCCCATCCAATGGATGGGATAAGGACTTAGGGACTCATATAGAGTAAAGGACTCATAAGTGAAATACCCCACATTGATTGAAGATGTCCTATTTATGAGCTTTGCTTAAAGGGATTTGAAGTACTACTCATATCAACAAAGTGCACTTTCTTTTCTGGTTTGCCCATGATAAGAACTCTGCAGTTAAGCGTGCTTGACTGGGAGCAATCTTAGGATGGGTGACCTCCTGGGAAGGTTTCCGGGATGCGCATGAGTGAGGACAAAATGTGCTGGAAAGGACTCGTGTTGGTTTGTGGGACCAGTACAAAGCCTAGCGGGCTACCGCAGTTAACATTTCCGGTCCTAGGATTGGGCCGGGGTGTTACAAATGGTATCAGAGCAACCCTGCGACCGTGCATTTGGCACCTAGCGGGGGTGGATTCTGGGTCAGCGGTTATGCTGCCAGGCGCAACGAGGACGTTGCGTTCTTCAAGTGGGAGTGATTGAAATACCCCACATTGATTGAAGATGTCCTATTTATGAGCTTTTCTTAAAGGGATTTGAAGTACTACTCATATCAACAAAGTGCACTTTCTTTTCTGGTTTGCCCATGATAAGAACTCTGCAGTTAAGCGTGCTTGACTGGGAGCAATCTTAGGATGGGTGACCTCCTGGGAAGGTTTCCGGGATGCGCATGAGTGAGGACAAAATGTGCTGGAAAGGACTCGTGTTGGTTTGTGGGACCAGTTCAAAGCCTGGCGGGCTACCGCAGTTAACATTTCCGGTCCTAGGATTGGGCCGGGGTGTTACAATAAGAGCCTTACTCTACACACACACACACACACACACACACACACACATATATATATATACATACACACATATATATATGTGTTATGTGTATATACACACACACACATATATTGATTTGGGTTGGATGGATGGCTTAGATTAATAAAAAAAGGGAAGGAGGTACGCCTGATTGACAGGCGTACTTGATAGCAGCACTCAGCAGAGGTAAAGCAACAACAGCAGCATGCAATCACATCATTACCATCATCAAAATTCACTCCCTCTCCATCAATCTCTCACCATTTTCCTCTCTCTAAAATTCGAAATTCATCCCAAATCAAAATCCATCCCCTTATTTATATTATCATTCAAAATAACTAAACCCTAATTTGTATTTTGATCTACATTTCCATGCTCCAATGGTGTTGTTCCTCGAAGATTTGCAAATAACTAAACCCTAATTCGTATTTTGCTCTACATCTCCATGCTCCAATGGTGTTGTTACTCGAAGATTCATGCGATGATTATATGCTCAAAAATTTGTAGTCGAAAATTTCCGATCAACATGTAGGAGGTAAGATGAGTATATACCTCTTTTTTGTTTTGCCAATAATGGTTTTGGTACTCTTTTTGTACAGTAATAATGGTCTTGTTCCTCTTTATGTTGGTTTCTTTATCATTGTTATATTTATTACTGTCGTTTTTTTTTTGTAGTTGAGTATTGTAGTTTGGTTTTTTGTAATTTTTTGGGTGTTAATCTGAGCAAATCCACTACACAACTCACCAACTTACAGTAATAATTTTTTTTTGTAATATGAGCAAAGTCACAGTCGTAGTTCTTCAAAGTCACGGTCGTTGTTGAGAAAAGTCACATTTCATTAAGGTCAGAGTTGAATGCGTGCGTTGCAAGATTTTCAGTTTTTAGTGTGTGATATAGGGTTTCTTTTTATTGATCCAACCTTTGAATATTTATGTTGGTTTCTTTATCATTGCAAGATTTTCTTTATTGTTTGGTTTGTTAATTTGGAGAGTTACACAGTTATAATGTCATAGTCACACCCAATATGATGGACAATCACACTTTGCTGAGAACAGGTTTTGATGATATCCATTTTTTTGTGTTGGTTTGTTAATGTGAAGAGTCACACAGTTATAATGTGATAGTCACACTTAATATGACGGATAGTCACACGTTAATGAGTACAGGTTTTGATAAGTGGGTTATTATTTTAATACTTTTAATCTAAATACTGTTATAGTTTTCTGCTGTAGGTGTAGTTGTATTACGTTGAAGTTGCTTTATTATTCCAAATATTTATGTTGGTTTCTTTATCATTGTTATATTTATTACTGACATTTTTTTTTGTTGAGTGTTGCAGTTTGTTTTTTTGTGTCTTGTAGTTCCTATATTTTGTGGGTGTTAATCTTGAACAACTATGCTGTTATATGAGCAAAGGCACAGTCGTTGTTCTTCAAAGTCACATTCGTTGTTGAGAAAAGTCACATTTCAGTAAGGTCAGAGATGAATGCGTGCGTTGCAGGATTTCCAGTTTTTAGTGTGTAATATAGGGTTTCTTTTTATTGATCCAACCTCTAATTGTTCTTTTTTTATCCAACCTATATGTCAGTTGAAGACACAGTGAGTGTGCCTTACGTAGGGCCGAAGTTTGTGGACATCGACGGAGCATTCCAATTTTATCAATCTTACGCATGTTCCATTGGTTTCGAGGCGAAGCGGTACACGATAACTAGATCTTTTGATGGTTCGATTAAGAAGAAATTGTTGGCTTGCAATAAGGAGGGCATAACAGCTAGCCAGAGCATGGTGAAGTTGTCGAGCACGGGAGAGAAGGAGGGGCAAGAGTCTGTGGGATCGTATGAACCCAAAAGCAATACGAAGGCGACGAGGACGCAATGTGGACCAAGAATTAGGCTCTGTGCAATGATCAAGGGGTTTTACATTGAATAGTTCATCGAGGAACACAACCATGACCTTGTGATGGTCAATGATAGAGAGTTTCAAAAGTCATCTCGAAGTCTATCAAGATATCACAAGGAGATGATCGTTTGCAATTCGAGGGTGTGTAACGTATGTTAACAGTGTTGTTAGTGCATGGTTGCTTGCGAACTGCGCGCGACTAAGCAGTTGCAATTTTGTGTGTGCAGCTGAAGATCGGGGCGACTCGGACATACAGGATGTGCAAAGAGATGTCGGGCGGATTTCAAAACATCGGAGCATCGTTGGTTGATTTCAAGAACTGGGGGAGGGACGTCAAGTGCTTCGTTCACGAGCAGGATGGTCAATTGTTCATAGACCAGTTCAAGAGTTTGAGGGATAGTCAGGAGGATTTTTACTTTGACTAAGATGTTGACGCAGATGGGAGCTTACGCAGGGTCATCTGGGCGGATGGTGCAACTCGAAGGAACTACGCGGCATTTGGGGATGCACTTTCGTTCGACCCAACGTATGGAACCAACGTGTATTCTATGGTGTTCACACCGTTCACTGGTATGGACAACCACAAACGGTCTGTCACATTTTGCGGGGCGTTGCTATTAAAGAAGGACTACGAGTCATTTATCTGGGTCCTCTCCCGTTTTCTGGAAGCCATGGGGGGGAAGGAACACGTGGGGGCGGATTATGATCGACCAGGATGCTGTGGGGATCGAATGGTTCGAAAATATGTTTGACATCAGAAGCAAATGAGTCGCCGCGCATTGCAGGGAGTTGAGGATGTCCGGAATTATGAGGACAACGCAGAGATCAGAGAGAAAACAATTTCTTCAAAAAATTTGAAGACAACAAAGGTACGTTGGTCCAGTTCTGGATGCGTTTCGAAAGTGCGATGGACCAACAAAGGCACATGCAGAAGAGGCTAGACAACGATAACCGACAGACATTCCCCAAAACTAGAACGACGAATCCGATGGAGACCCAAGCGGCAAGGGTGTACACGCATGTGGCGTTTGCACACTTTCTGGAAGAGGTCAAGTTTTCACTATATACGTGCAGCGTTCGTGGGTAACAGGAGAAGGACGGGATCGAAGCGACAACAGTTATGGACTCCATCCGGGACCGCAACTACATTGTTGAATACAATCCAGGTATTGGCATAGAAAGTCACTGTCCACGTTGTCTAGCCACACTCACATAGCCTGACTATATAACCTAAACGGTGTGATTCTAAACTGCGGTGAGTGTGACTATACAACGTGGTGAGTGTGAATGCACAACGTAATGAGTTTTATTCTACAATTCATTGAGTGTGACTATAGAAAATAAAGGGTGTGACTCTGGAATGCGGTGCGTGCGACTGTACAACGTAATTCTTTGATTCTGCAACATAAGGACTGTAACTATGCAGCATAATGGGTGTGACTATGCCATGTAAAGGTTGTGATTATACCTTTAGAAGGTCACATCCCGTACGTTGCGTAGCTACTGTCCGTATGGTCGAGAGTTGCACTCTTTATGTGTTTTAATGCACTCACAGGTAACTGTGAGGTCAGCTGTACTTGCAGGAACTTCTGTCGGTATGGAATTCTTTGCAGGCACGCTATTTGGATATTTTCTTCCAAAGAACGGGAGGCGATCCCAGAATGGTACGTGGCTTGTAGATGGACAAAGGATGTTCTACTTAATCTTAATGCATGTCCCCTGTCAGAGAGTCGCCTGAGCGATGAGAAGGCTGTTACAGTCACGAGGCTGTTTTCGGAGTTCTACGAGACCGTCAGTCATGTCAGCAAAATGGGTAAGGAAGACGTTAATAATTTAGCTGACATCATTCGTGACTTCAGGTCCGTTGTGGCGCACTTTGCTGCCCCTTGTAGCAAGACGCAGGAAATAGAGGAGATCCTCGGTTGTACGAGCGCAATTGAAATAACGATATTGCCCCCGAAGAAAGCCAAGAACAAGGGCAGTGGGAAGCGGATGCTGTCTTCTAAGGTGAAGGCTGCTGCAACTGCCGTGAGGCCTAAATGGTTGTGCAACAACTGCAAGAGGATGGGGCACCATGACAAGAGGAACCGTCCCAACCCATTTGCTGAGGACCCACTTATTGCCGATTTGTCTGTCGATGTTGAGGAGGAGGAGGAGGACGAGGACCCAGTAGGGATTGCCGAGGAGAATTGTTCATGAATATTCTTTGTTATGGAGAAACATTTTTTTGAAACGTAAAGATTATCGACGTTTGAAATGGTCAAGGTTCGTGATATTGTTTTCGTATATTGCGGACCTCAATCATTTCTAATATGGTGTAAGTCGTAGATCATGGGGCAAATTTTTTTTGAAACATAAAGATTGTCGATGTTTGTAATGGTTAAGGTCCGTGATATTGTTTACGTCTATTGCGGATCTTAATCATTTCTAATATGGTGTTATTTGTGGGGTCCGTAAAATTGTTTTTTGTTGATTGGCTGTAAAAATACATTGAAATAGCAATCGTTTGAAATAGCATTTGTAATGCGTCCTTACAGCGTAATACATCATCTTTGGCATTAGTGTGTATCTGAAATGCATCATCTTTGGCTACAAATACAGTTGTACAGGAACATTATGCCCTTAATCTTTGGTTGACACGAAACAAGTGAGTGTGATTGTGCAACGTAGTCAGTGTGACTTTACAGTAGGCAGGGTGTGATTCTACAACAAGAGGTGGAGCGTGGTTACACTAATTGTAGGATGGTGATTGTACAAGATAATGACTGTGATCCTACAATACACTGACTGTGATTCTACAAAATGAAGTGTGCGACATTTGAAAGGCAGAAACCTTAACTGGTTTTATGACATGATGACTGTGATTATACACCACGTTGAGTGTGACTATAAAACTTGTTGAGTGTGACTATACACCATGTGTCTGTACATTAGAAAAATAGCGATGGAAATAGAGAAATAGCGAAATAGCGATGGAAATATTTGTACATTAGAAAAAGTCCATCTCTTACACAACACTTAACACTTGAAACATAAAAAGATTCTACGACACAGTACTTGAAACATGAAAACATTCCACGACATAATGCGGAAAACATATAAAACAGTCATTAAATCTTAAAACACATTAAAACATCCATTACATACCATTAAACGCTATATTTTAACCCATACATACTTAACTCTCGTATTTTTGAAGTATCTTCTTCAAGTTGGCCAAATCACGCTGGAACCCTTTCCTAGTGCGGAAACAATCAAGACACTTTTTCATTAAGAATTGGATGTAGTCGTCCAGTTCGATCTCCTTTTCTGTATCGCCAATGGATGCCACAACGTTCCTCGCGTCTATGGCAGTGGCGACTAGCTGCATGGCTGTTAATTCATTGTATCTAGTGGTACCCAACAAACCATCGTACTCCTCGATCAAACTTCTGATTTCTTCTATTTTGCTTGCCATTTTTTTAAGGTTAAAGAGGTGAAGTTGAAAGTAGTTGGGGTAAAAAATGGCGTTGGTATTTGAAGGGGGGGAGGGAGGAGATCTGTAAAATTTTAAAGGGGGGAGGCAGTAAAAATTTAATTGAGTTAGGTGTGGGTGTCCTATCCTCCTAAATTAATTAGGGTTAGGAGAGTGAGGTGATTGTTTGTGTTCTCAATGTGCATTGAGACTCACAAACATCCCCTCCCAGTCACACACTTGAAGTGTACTATTCATTTCTTGTCGACATCGTTTTCGAACCATCGTTTTTTTTTTTGAGAAATAATCTGATTTTACGGTGTGTGTATTATGTCTATTTCACGCATATGCTTGGGAAAACTGGAACGACAATCTGTTTTTTTTGGAGAAACCATCGTTTTTTGGGTGTCTTTTGTAAATACGGTGAAATAATCGTTGACATCGTTTTTTTAAAGGTGAAATAATCGTATAATTTTAAGGTGAAATAAACTGAAAGAAAATGGATCGTCATATATGTAGGGTTACTTAGTTTAATTAATTTGTGAATTCGTGGTTGTCTGTCATGATTCTGCATGAGTTTGACTGTGACTATGAGTCAAAAGTGGCATGACTGTATCACATCAAACATGAGACCCTGATACTGAGTTGTCATCCATCTGATACTCAAAAGATACTCTAACATGAGATTTCTCTATATTCACAAAAAGTGTTTTACTTCACTGCTCATTCACGCCTTACGGTGCGGTGAGGTCTTTCGTTCCACGATTCTTCCTATCTTACGTTTTTCGGCGATTTTTTTCCATATGTCTTTCGCGTCCGCTATGAAACCGTTAATCTTCTGCAACACGTCCCCACGAGCGTCATTCATGTCAGCAAAGACGAGGGTCGCTGAAACCTCGAACGACAAATAACGCCTCCCGACCATACTCCCAACATCAGGGTGGGTGAACGGCGCACCGTCGTACAAGGACATGTGCATCAAGCGGAAAATGCCGGATTCCGTGTCGTTCTTCCAGACGCTCTGCCATTCCAATTTTATCTGGCGATGCTCAAACTTCGACATGTGATTGCCTTTAATCAGCCCCTTGTCATCCATGTAGTCGGCCAATGCTTGCAACTGTTGCAGTGTTAGGTAAAAGAAAACGTCAGCATTTATGGAAGCAGTAGAATATCGACGCGGTGAAATAAAGCATATGCGTGCAACTTACTATTCTGCTTGACACCTGGAACATATATGACCCTGGGGCGTGTGCCTGGTGATCGAGGATATTAACTGTTCTCTCTCTAAAGTTGACGCACACGCACGCGTAGTGCCCCATAGTATGCACTGGGAAATACAGCAGTTCGGCGTTCAAGTCGAATGTTCCAGCGCAGTCTTGTATGAATCTGTCCCACGCTTTATACACACTGTCAGTATCTTCGTCCGCAGGGGTACTTGAGTCGGGTCGTTCCAATATACGGGTGAGTGAGTCCTAACGGATGGTGAATATTAGTTGCCATTAGTGACAGGGTACGAGACTAGGCTATATCGTGTGCATGGCTGCACACCACAAAGTGTGTGATTGTACAGACTAATCTGCGTGACTTTGCAGCGTACAGACGGTGACTATACATTATAGTGTCTGATTGTAAATTCCAAGATGTCTGACTATGCAATATATAGCATATGATTGTACACACCAGTGTGTGCAACTTATATCATGTGATTGTACACCTCACCATGAGTGACTCTGCAAAGTGAACTGTTATTATTTGTTACTACATCTTTTTCAGTTAATGTGAACGGGGGTCATTTGTACTATTTAATGCCTGACTATGCAACTTATAGCATGTGATTGTACACATCAACATGTATGACTGTGCTAAGTGAACTTTGTGATTATTTCTCACTATTACAAAGACTTTACACCTTTTGAGTTAATGTGAATGGGGGTCATTTGTACTATTTAATGTAATAGGTAGAGGGTTGTGGGGGAGTGGGGGCATACCATGTGTCGAATTCCGAACCACACCATCGTTGGTTCAGTAGGGGAGGATAACCCATGCTGGTTGTGGTCTGATTCCAACTAGTTCATGAGGTGCGACCAACACTCTAGCACCGTGGCGCTCATGCTACCTCTGGACAAGAGCGTTTAAATGTCACGCCTCTCCAGCTGTGCATGAGTGCTATAGGACCCCAAGAGTTCACTACGCATTTTTCACTGGTTAGTATGTGCAATATGTAACACGTATTAGTAATCAAAGACGGTTACGTACCTTTCTTTGTACCCATTATCATCAAGGAAGCAGTAGTCGTCGACGTGCTTTCGCAGGCTGAGCATCTTACTCGTCAGCGGTCGGTTCATGCGAAACAAGATCGACATGACAATGGCGTCCAAGTCAGCCTCCCCTGGACCAAAGAGCAACCCAACCCATCTCCAGAGCCCCGCGATCGAGATTTGATTGTTGACTGTCTTTCTTATGGGACTGAGCCGGGGGTGGGTTCAGGTGTTTTCGGTGACTTGCTCTGACGCTTCCGCTGCTGGGTGGTTGCCTTCACAGGAGTGGTTTCAAGCGCACGGGCAGAGAACAACGATTCCTTGTACGTTCCGAATGCTGCCACTTTCTTCAAAACGGTGTCCCTCACCTTGTTCACGTCGCTCAGAATAAGGGTTGCCATGCTTTCCGCCCTGCACATATTCATGGCCGTCATTGTCCCCAAGGAGCAGTTGAACGGGGACCAGGTGTACAGCATCATGTGCATCATTTGGTACACTCCACAGTCATTGGTGGAGTAGCCCACCCCCTGCCAAGATAAGGGAACGTTCACCAATTTAAACGCACGGACCTTCTCACCTTTCTCCACCCCTCGTTGTACCATGAACTCCCCCATTTTAGCAGCCTAAAAAATAAGTTCAAACAGGATCAGTTGTTGAACACATTCGCAGTCACAAAATTGATTTAATATTAAATTAAAAGGGCCTGACCGCTACCCGAGCAATGTCATAGTAACACAACTTTGCAAAATCTTTATCGTACAACCTGTTGTCGAGGTACTCTACTTGCTCAGAATTGAAGTTTATGCAGGCGCAACTGTAGTGGCCCTCGTCACCCGTTAAAATTGGGACGAACACCTGCAAACAATGCGTCAGGATTATGGGCTGATAACAACTACGAACGAACAGTATGTGCAAGATAATACCATGTCCGAGTCCAAAGAAAAGTCGGAGAAACTCTTTTCTATCCACTGGTCCCACACGTAAAATACTTCTTCGTCATGATTTCCGCCCTGGTCTCTTTTCTTCCACAATTCCAACACTGGGACCTGCTCACATGCATTGATGGTAATACATATAGTTAGTGTGTGTTTGACATGCGTGACTATACATGCTTTTACGCGTGATTGAACAACATAAAGTGTGTGACTATACATGCTTTTGCCTGTGAATATACAGCTTGTAGTGTGCGATTATACACTATAGAAGTGCATGACTGTACAATATAAAGTGTGTGACTATACAACTTATAGCGTGTGACTATGCAGTTTATAGTGGTGACTGGGCAACATAATGTGTGTGACTATACACCTAAAAGTGTGTGACTATACAGCTAATAGTGTGTGACCATACAAGCTTTTGCCTATGAATATACAGCTTGTAGTATGCGATTATACACCATAAAAGTGTGTGACTGTACAGCATAAAGTGTGTGACTGTACAGCATAAAGTGTGTGACTATACAGCTTATAGCGTGTGACTACGCAGTTTATAGTGGTGACTGGACAACATAATGTGTGTGACTATACAGCTAATAGTGTGTGACTATACAGCCAACATAATGTGTGTGACTCTTGGTGCGTTTTTTTCGTAGATAAGCTGGTTCAGTAGCCTACACCAGCAGTCAATGACGTTATTCATCACCTGTAGGCCAGGCTCGAGCGACTGCATGTCGCCCCTTGATATACAGTCATATTCTGTGAACTCGACCAGCATTTTGCTGTAGAAAAAACAAAATCCCGATTAGCACGTGCATTTTAAAAATGACACAAGCACCACAATAAATACGTACCCTGACGGACGTGGCGTTGCCCGGTCGAAGACGTAGTCGATTACATCTTTCCGCACGCTGAGGATATCCCAGAAGATGACTATATTGGAGCACATGAATCCAGAGACCACAAGCTGCCCCCTAATTATTCTCCCACAGTCCAACGTGCACCCCAAATTGTCTGGATTCGTATCCATGCACTCATATGCTACGTCAGAGTGGAAGATGTACCGATGATGTAGTGCCTCAGCATGCGTCTCTGTCCCTGAAGCCTCGCCTGTTTGCTGATTATCATTCGTGACGATTTCCGTCGTCGCAGGCGTGGTGGCAACAGCGTCCGCTACAAACCAACCTGCTTTGTGTAGTTCCCTCTCAAGACTAGAACTGACTGTCGAATCAGGCGGAGTCGGTATTACAGTACGCACTCCCTGGTCGGTGACCGTCCCACCGCTGTGGCCGGTGGATGGCAAGACAGATTCCGTGGGCAGATCGGCCACGGCCGACCGTGCGTCAGTGGTCTCCCACCCTGCTCGCCGTAGAGCCACCACTTTGGTCGGACTCATACCAACCAAACCCTGCACATCGGAGTCTCGATTGAGTTCTTCAGCGGCATCAGTCTCGGGAACCTCTCCCTCACAGAAACCTGGTGTCACGATTCCACCTTCAAAAGTGCCCTCATCATCGTAATCTTCTGTTCCCTCACCTCCAAAAGCTTTCTCAATATCTTCATCCGCGTATCCAGCATCAAGCAAGTCTTGCACACGCAAATCATGCACAATTTTGCGTACCTGATCGTATACTTCAGCATCGCGTTGGTCCTCGCCCTCAACGACGGGGGCATTTTGGGTACTCTGCTTCAACTGGTCGGCCAACGAAATGACTTCATCGATATACTGGAGGACAGCTGGATCTTCCCAGAAGTGTTGAGAAGACGGGTCTTGACTTGGAACTGCCCGGTTCCTCGACGCTATTTCTTTTACCTTGGAGGCAGCCTCCTCACAGAAACCGCAAAAGGCTAGCGCACATTTTCGGAACTTCATGAAAAAAGCCTGGTCGGCCTATAATTCAGTCGAAGTCAAATCATTAGTGCAAAGCTCAAAGGTGTTGAGGCTGGCAGTGTGACTACACAGCATACCGAGTGTGACTAAGCAGCATACTGAGTATGACTAAGCATCTCAAAGTGTGTGACTACACGGAATAATGATTGTGCCAAATGTGTGTGACTATACATCACAATGAGTGTGATCCTACAACATAATGACTGTGACTATTGAATTTCAACTGTATTATAAACACAGTTTTATGAATCGTATATGCTTTTATAAACGTAGGTAGGGCAGTCAGATTAAATCATTTTACGAACAATTAATTGATGATTTAAAGAGTGGCTGCTAGATCTCTTACGTCAACGGCATTGTCTTCCGGTTGATCGTCTCTCTCGATCCCTGTCGTTATTCTTCTGGGACTGGAGTGTTGGTTGTTAGAGGGCATCGTTATAGCGGGGGTACCCTCGCTGCCTATTACCCCACATGTACGTGGGTACGACACCTTTGAACGCAGCTGATTTCCCAGTGACCCTGTCTCCAGTTCCCCAGCAAGACGATCGCCTATCCTCCGTGCATCCCAAAGTCCGATAAATGGTATGTCGCATCTGCAAGTCGTGCTACGGAAATTATAGCGCTGGAAGTAAGCAATCATCAGAACGGGGATGCACCCCCGGAGGTAGTTGAGGACTTTTTTGGAGTCACGCCTCTCCTTACCCGCCCGCACCAGATCCTGCAGGACAAAGCTACACCAGTCCTGTTCCCGAATCAATTCCACGTCATCTACTGCGGCCAGTAGGATCAGGTCGAGTGAGTTGTTCGTAGTAGGTGCAAGGAATGATGACAACGCGAACAACACGAACCTACGGACAAAGTCGTCGTCAGCGGCATCGGTTGCCATTAACTTTTCGTGCACCCACCCTAATTTTATTGGCCCGCTGCTGTCCACCACATCGAAGTCTTTCCTCCAAGTACTCTTTAACCTGATCACATCAGGTGAGTCTGCTCCTTTCTTGTTTTTGGTTGGGATTCCTTTCACCGGATGAGGTCCAAAAGGTAGCTGGAGGCAATTGTGGACGTCGTTCTTTGACATCATTAATGCCTCCTGGGGTGAGGCACGGAAAATATGGGACCCGTCAGAAAATGCACAGAGGAACATAAGTGCGTGGTCAATGGGGAACGACTCGAACCTGAACTCCAATAGCCCGCCGAAGCCAACACCACGCACCCTTTCAATCTGATCATCCGACAATTGCGCAATTAGCTGGTGCAACCGCCTGGGCCTACAGTGAACATACGGCTAACCTCTAGGCTCTCTTTTTACTGCTAGCTGACCCTGTTGTTGGTCCCCTTTCCTCTCACCTTGAGACACCCTCTTCTTTTTCTTAGGCCTATTTTCCTCAACTTTTTCTGTCCCCCCCATACTCATCTCGGCGGCCGATGTATCAAATGTGTGCCTCTTCGTTTTCTTAGGCCTGCTCTCCTCAACATTTTCTGTCCCCCTCACACCCATCTCGGCGGCTGGGTTCTCAAATGTGACCCTCTTCTTTTTCTTTCGCTTGCTTTCCTCAATAATTTCTGTCCCCCCACGTCCATCTCGACAACAATGCGGTCCCCTGATGTATCTTCCACAATCTTCTTCTTCTTGCCCAATTTTTTATCCACAACCACCTTATCACTACTTACATGGTCGCGAACCGATGTCTCTGCCACGCCCTTCTTCTTACCAGCCTTTGTTCGATCTTTTTTCTTTGCAGCAGCCTTTTTGCTGCAATAACAACGTGTGTAATGAGTGTGACTGTACAACTGAGTATACAGCTTCAACTGTGTGACTCTACAATAAAGTTTCTGTTATTCTACAATACAACTTCAACTCTATATGACTATACAACCTCAAACGTGTGACTCTACAACAAAATCACTATGACTATACAAAAACCCACATCAGTTATCTCACATGCATCATTAGAAAGATGATTGGGGACGAGTGTGACTATACAACTTCAAACGAGTGACTATATAACCAACTCCGTATGACTATTCAACTTACAAAAATTTTTCTTCCGAAACAGCCTAGGCAACCCAGTATGACTATACAACATCAAACGTGTGACTCTGCAAGATAACGAGTGTGACTATACAATGTCTCCAGTGTGACTTTACAATAAAACCCGCATCAGTTATGTCACATGCATCATTAGAAAGTTGATTATGGGGACTTTAACATGAGAAAATAAGATTACTTTAACATAAACTTCAACAAGGAAGCATATAAATTGTATGACTATACAACTACAACAGTGTGATTGTATAACATACTCCCTCCGATTACCTGTGTTCTTCCCCTTTCTTTTTGGGGAAGAAAATAAGGAGGGAGTAATTATATTAATAGAATATGAAGGGTGGAATGAAAAAGTAAGAGAGAGAAATATTATATTAATTAAATGAGAAAAAGTATAATGAAAAAGTAGGAGAGAGGAATATTGTATTAATAAAATGAGAAAAAGTGTGGTGGAAAAGTAGGAGAGAGGAATATTATATTAATTAATGAAGATGATAAAACTTTCCTTAAATGGAAAGAGGGAAGAACATAGGTAATCGGAGGGAGTAGTATTTATGACTATACAACTATAGCAAAAAATTGTGCAGATGTACAGAACAACAACAAAAACTGCCTAATCAATGTCACATGCATATTAGAAAGACGATTATGGGAACTTCAACATGAAAAAATAAGATGGTTGTTCAGAACTTCAACATGGACTTCAACAAATAAATAAAAACTTCATCTTCGACTCTATAACTACAACCACTGCACAACTACAACAACTTCAACTCAAATTTAGGGTTATCAGGTTGAAAAAATACATTTCTATCACTTTTTAGGGTTTATGCATGACCGGAGTTCAACAAAGGTATACGTTTGCCAAAATGAAAGTCGAAAATCGAACAAAAGGGTTGAAGAAAAGGGATATCGGAGGTCGATAATGGAACCTTCAACATATCATCGTGCGTGCAGCTGAAGTTTATTCATGATCGGAGACGGAGATGAAGAATGACTAATCGATAAAAAGAAGAGAGAACGCTACAGAGATGGAGAACGGAGATAACAAAAGGGTTTTTTTAGAGATCGAGAAGAGGAGTTTGTTGGTGGTGAAATGGTGAAATGGCTGGGGAATTGAATTCAAAAGGGGGTAGTGTTGGGGAAGTGTAATAGGTGTTGTTGGACGGGAGTATAGAGAGAAGGGAGAAGTAATGACTGATTAGAGAAGGGTGAGGAGAGAAACGACTGATTGATGATGGCTAATTAGTGAGATGCTCAGTCCGCAGCATGTCAGTCCCTTTTCTTTTTTAATAATTGAACCCCATCCATCCACCATCCATCTTAAGATGAATGGAAGGTGGGGATTAACACTAAGCAACTCTAAGAGAGTTACTAACTCTCTTGATCTCACCTCTCTCTCTCTCTCTCTCTCTCTCTATATATATATATATATATATATATTATATTTAGTTAGGTGTTTTCTTTTTAAAAAAGATTGCTATGAATATATTTCGGTATACGCTTGAAACAAAAAATTCCAGACCTATCTATAATTCGATTTATAAAAAGTTCCAGTAAAAATTATCGTAACTTATAAATAGTGGTACAGAAACAAATGGGTTAAAATGTTTGGAACGAAGGGGGTTATTTAGTCGAATGGTGAGGAATATAATTGGAGCAATGGAATAGCAATGTCAATGTTAGATAGCTATTTAGTCGAGCGATGAGGAATATAACGTATAACAGGTAACACTTTTCTTTTCTCTTTTTCGGATTTTTTTTTAGTGTTTGGGAATCGATAAATAGTTTTAGGTGTGTGTGAAAACTGAAAAGGTGTGGTAAAAAACTACTATGTCAGCTGCTTTTCCAAGTGTTTTGAAGCACGCCCGGTATGTTTCTAGTTACGATGTCGTGACCTGTTATGGTCAACTAAAGCGGGTGCCTCACTTTAGTGTCTAGGCGATTTACACCGGCGTTCACGCGGGTGGCAAACACGTATTTTTTTTGTAATAGGTACGTCACTATTTTGTTATATAATGGATCACTAATTGGAAAGCGAAAACGAAACGAGCTAGTGTGGTGACCTGTTACAGTCTGCCAAAGCGGGCAACGCACTTGCGTGTGTAGACGATTTACACCGGCGTGCACGCAGGTGGCAAACACGTCTGTCTTACGCAGGTGGCAAACACGTCTGTCTTACGCAGGTGGCAAACACGTCTGTCTTTCTTTTTTATTAGGTATTTTACTATTTTGCTATATAATGGATCACTAATTGGAAATTGAAAACGGAACGAGCTAGAAAAAAAGAGAAGTTACATGAAATGTCTGTGGATCCACTTTTGCTGTTCCAAATATTCAACAGGACCGCAACTTATTTTTGCCTCCCTAAATCAATTAAATATAAAATCAATCAATCGAACTGAAAGTAAAGAGCAAAGAGATTATAATCCTTATACATCCTAATACAAGCGTGAGGCAAATCTAAATCGAATCAAAGGTCCGCAAAAGATTAGGGGTTTGGAATGGACGGAGATCGAACAACTAAACCAATCAACCAAGGTCCTAGATCAAAGAGATCATAATACTAATATCGAATTGCAGGATGTCATAAGCTCATTTAATCAAATGTACAGAAATTATTGTAACTGGGTGAGTATCATCCATCACGAACATAGATCCTACGTCCATAAATGACATCATTACAAATTCAATTGAATTTAACTGAATGATTAAAACTTCAATCCATGAATAATATCAATATAATCGACAAAGAGATTTTAATCCTTATACATCTCAATCCAAATGTTAGGTTAATTTGGTTGTGAATCAAGCAACTAAACGAACCAGAACTCTTCCATCCTCCACTAATTAGATGAATCGGCAAAAAAAAAAAACGCAGAGATCATAATAGTAATATCCCCAATTAAATTTAAAGAAATTTTCGAAACTGTGTAAGTATCCTCCGTCCCTAAATAATCTCATTACAAAAATGAATCCGTGAATAATTAACAAGATGTAATCAAATCAAATCAACTCAATGGAAATATTCAATCCGAAACAACGTACGCAGATGTATTCATGCAAAGGAGTCGTTTAAGTATCCTCCATTTGCAGATGTATGCTCAACTCCATGATGTCACTAATAGCAGTAAGATTAGCACTTCACAAAATGATATGGGATAGGATGAGTTAAAGTGTCAGGTGAAAGAGTATCTAAAGTGCTTGATTGTAGGGGTTGACGCTTGAGAATGATGGCAAGTCTTGGGACTGCACAGAATTATATGGGCTAGGATGAGTTAAACTATGAGGTAAAAGATCTTCTGCGGTGCTTGATTGTAGGGTCTGATGCTTGAGAATGATGGCAAGTGCTGAAGCTTGGTACTTGAGTATGGGGTTTGTGCAATGTTTTGGCCAAAATTGAGGAGTAGTTGAATCATTTTTTAATGTGGTCACAAATCGTGACAGCTTAGCGTTTTTTTAAGTTTTGTGGGTGTGTGCTCCTGTGCTTCAGCGAAAAAATGTATTTGAAGAGGTGGCAAATCGGGCGTGCCGGGTTGTGATTTGTGCATAAGGCGTGCCACCCCGTTGTGACCGATAAAATTTTAAGAGTTTTTCACGTTTGTTTGGGACTTAGAGGCGTGCTAGTTCAACCGTGCCTCGTGTCGGCCTGTGCCTAGGCATGAGCTGTGATGCAATTTGGCGCCACGGACTGACTTGGGTTAAGATGTGTCGTGGCTTCGCCTTTCGCCACATCATCGCCGTGCCGGCTCGTTTCGTGTCTATTTTTTTGTCGGCCTGGCCTTCGACATAGGTTCGGCCCCGTTTACCATCTCTAGTTAACGTGATGGAAACACACACTATTTACGTTATTTTGAAAATTTATAAATGGCTAACAAATTCGGATGAGTAAAATATACTCCTACTTCATCATAGGTTACTAAATCCTCTCGATGTATTTGTAATATGTTTTTTACAATCTACTTGTGTTAAAAGTATTGTGTGTGTAGAGCTGGGCCAGTGCGAAAGTATTTGGCGTGGATGTCCTAGCAGTGCATCTGTCGAGATTAAGTCAGAGCGTTAGGACGACACGAATATAGTGGCAACCAATTGGGCCGTTTGTTTACAGTGTGGCGTAGTGTAGTCTGGTCTGAGCAGTATTCGTGGGTGCGATCTGCAGACTAAACGGATAACGAGTGAGCTTGTCGCCTGTGCATGTCTGTGGCACAATATTTGTGAAAGCCTAATTACACTTAAGCAAAAAATTGTGAACACTTTTTGTTAAAAAGCATTGTTTTACATTTACACGATATCTCAAATTTCTGCAGGAAAAATTAAACACCAGGAAACGGTACTTTTGCCACTTTGGCAGCTCGGGATGCGGTTGAAAATAAAATAGCCTTCCTTGGCGCTGATATGTTAGTGTCTCGTAGTGCGTCGAATATATGCGGTAACTGTAAATCACATAACGACGTTTCTTGAAAGAAGCAAGGACTATTAGCATGTTCTAATTCTTCAACCGGAAAAACCCTAAAAGAACTATAGCTTGCAGATAAGTCAGCTGTCTATAATTTGGGGACAATGGGAAAAAGACCTGTTTTTGTGCGCATATAAAGTCATAGTATTTCAGCAAGCCTCAGGACGTCGAAGGAGACAACATTCTTAATACACCCTGCAGGATTTGGTGGCGGCGGTGGAGGAGGTATCACATTTACTTTTTCTGATTTTCTAGCCCGGGAAGGTGCCACGTACAGCTGGTCAGGTGATAAGCATGGTTTTGGAAGATAGGCGGCAACCTGACTAAAAATTTGACCTTGGGATTTGTTAATTGTCATTCCAAAGCTCAACTTCCGTGGAAACTGGCGCTGAAACTGGAAAGGGTAGGTCAATGGGGGGGGGGGGGGGCGTAGTTTAACTCGCGGAATGAAGACATATTCTCCCGCATGGTGGCCCGTCGTTATGACGCACTCAATTAAATTTGGGAAGAATCTCTTGCACAAAAGGCGAGTTCCATTGCAGAGTCCAGCAGATGGGAGGATGTTCCGCAGTAATATTACAGGGCAATTTAGTTTCAAACCAATTCATGTGGGCTCATACCACCAGGGCATAGTTTGTTCACAAACTCAGTTGGGTAGATAGAGCAGTCATCGTCCAACATTACATCGAAACTACGATATGTGGCGAACTCTCCTGGGAACCTGCTGATTAGTACGCTGTTTATGTCATTGACGTCCTCATTCATTAGAGTTAATATAGCATGGCTTGTGAAAATTTCTCCACCAAGAGCTTGGCCCTCACCTACAGGAAATGTCAGCTCAGCCACTGCTTCTATAGATGGCAGACCAATTGGTTTTTGGATTGTTCTTATTTGATGCGGGAGTGCAACAAATGCTTGATCAGTGGCCTGCAGTTTCCCATCACTAAGAGCCAGAAGAAATTCGGAGAAATATGGGTCATCCCTGGCTCGGATATTCTCTGTTAATCAAAACCTGGTTAGTTTAGACCATATGTGGGAAGCCACCAAGCTTGCCGACACAACTTCCTTCTGGAATTTGTTTGGGACAATAGGTAATGTTTGTCTGAAATCACCTCCAAAAACAACGATCTTGCCTCCAAATAGTTGGCTAGGGTTACAGTGGTCTTGTAGTAGATTGTCAAGCGCTTCTATATTTTCTCTCCTAGGCATAGATGCTTCATCTCATATAATAAGGCTTGTTTCCTTGATCAGAGCAGCAAGGTTCCCTTGCTTCGGGACGCTACATGCCAGAGAACTGTTTGTGTCAATTGGTATTTTGAAACGCAAATGTGCAGTTCGACCTGATGGTATATTTGAAGCTGTTATTCGAGGCGTCGCTACTGGGAGGACAATTTTTCCCATTGACCACACATCTCTGTATAGCGTGTTGTACAAAAATGTTTTACCTGTTCCCCCTGGACCATCCACAAAAAAAGCACCAGCCTGTTCATGCGCTACACATGCCATAATTGCATTGAACGCTTCCTGCTGGCCCAAGTTTAATTGCTCCCTTGCTTGCATACAGAATTCAGGCACGGGGGCATCTAGAACATCTATTATGTCCTTTGTTCTGCGCACCTCGGGATCTGCACATTCTGTCAAGAAGCCCAATCCAAAGTAATCCAAAGATTTTCCCATTGCTTCTAAGAACAGTTCAACATCCTCGCCTGCCATTTGCTCAGCCTGTTGCGGCTGCAATTTTCTTTTTTGCCTGAAATCTGTTGAAAGAGAATCGCGGTATTTTACCCAAAGTGCCGCTGGGTCTTTTGGTCGGCAAAAAATGAGGAAAGTTGCAAAGAGCCGCCTCAAAGTAAACGACATCTGGACTTCACATGCTTCGGCCAGACATAAATATGTTGTGTCATCTTCTTCAAGGAGCCGAAGCTTAAGCGCTGCTTCTTGAAATGTTGCACATTTGTGACCATTGTCTGTCATGAGATCTGCAAATGAAGTAGGCCCTTTAACATGTAGCAACAGCAGACGCAGGAAGTACCGTTCCCCTTCCGAAGGTGCTACGAACACAATTCTCCCTACACAAATGCATTTATTTTTCCGCTTTACCCAACTTTTTATGTCAGCATTCCATCGAAAGTGCTCTGGAAAACTGCAATACAAGTGTTCACAGCCGCCCGCAAATGCATTATGTTCGAAATATTCAGTAAGCCTCGTTCTTGCCTGCCTCTCGCTGTGGACCAATGCTTGAAGGTCTTCAGTCTCCCTAATATGAAGTGTCTTCATATTGGGCAGGTGAATAGGTAGGACCAGTACCGTTGGGTGCATCTCAAACAGGTCGAACGCATATATTCGCCAAGCAGCCTCACAAGGCGACACCCAACGGCCAGATTGGTACTGGTCAATTTCATCGATCACCTGAACAGTCGACCCTGCAGCAATGTCAAATGCAATTCGGTCATGATCCTTGTACACGTACTTGTATAAGTACTTCACTGCTTGTATTGTTGGGCAGACTTCCACTTTCATGTGACAGTCGAACAATGACAATAGGTAGGGGTTGTATGATATCATTCATCTGTTGTCCAAAAGATGTTTGCGAACTCTAGCAGAACTTCCATTATCAGCTCGTCGATATAGAGGATAGCCGTCAGCGTTGTTAGTAGTCTCTATTGCAAATTTTTTTGGGTACCCATACTTACACTGGCCCATGCTCTTCTTTTTAGTAATGTAAGCACAGGCTGGGTTAAAGCACCACAAGGGCCATGCATCATGTGTTTCAAAACAGAGCGCCTAAGCATAGCAGTGCCCGCATTGTCTTCAGGTATTTCAGCACATACAAACTTGTCATAGTTAGCTGGGCATTTTAGTTTGTCTGCAGCCTTCAAAATCAACCGCAAATGCGCCCACCTTCCCGAAAACATGTTTTTCCATTATTAGTTTCTTTAAGAAGAGCAGCTTTGCCCTGAAAACACGGGAAACAAGGTCTGGCCTGTTCTGATGTTTTGGTCTGCGTTATGGTCATCAGTACATCTATGATGTTTTGGCACAATTCAGTGACGCAACCATTTCTTTTTACAGCTTCATGTTGTCCATCATAAAAATAGAGCTGCAAGTATTTAGGATTTTCATCGTTAGGTAACAAATCGGGGACATTGTGATAAATCTGACCGTGTAGTTTGAAAACGTAGATTCCTTTTTTGGTTTGTGCATCAAAATTCCCCCTATAGAACTAAATACAAACAAATTATTGTACAGACGTGCGTACTTGCGGAAGTGGACGGAGTCATCGTCGTAACAGTGTAGAGAGCAACAAGGGCTGCAGGCATTTCTGCGGAGGGTAGGGAGATAGAACCGTCGCCACAGTAGAAGTGCTTTAACTCATAAGCAATCCGCTTTGCAAGGCATTTGGTGCACCGTGGTGCGGTTGGCAATTTGAGTTGGCCATTCGGCAATGGGAGGCCAATTGTCGCCAGTGGAACATCTGCTCGAGAAACACGGGCATAGGTAAATTAGACGCCCTAAATTCTTATAACATAGGACATATGAATGAATCTCCATCTTCTGACCTACTGATGGCTGGACAGGTGGTCTCCCTCTTTTTCTGGTGCCTGCAGGCGGAGTTCGTACAGCAGCGGGCCTGCGAATGATCTTCTTCCTTTACATTCGAATGTCGGAGAACAAAAAGGTAGGGGTAGCAAAGCAATGACATGATTACCTTTGCAGACCGTTGAGAATCTCTGATTGCCTTCTTGAAACCCTAGTGCGTTTAGGTTGCTCGATCTCAGTCACAGTATTACCTGCTTCAGAAGCATGGTTTAGACTGTGTTAGTGGTTAGAGATGGGGACACTTTGTAGAAGACAGTACGTTACTGATTCTTGCTGCTCAATATACTGACCTCTAACTGTGGCACCACTTCGTCGAACGCATCGCTTCTTAGCTACGCCAGCGCTTGATTCACACCGGTCCCTGAATTCACCCTTTGTTATTGATCACCGTCCTAATATCAATTATGTCTACGACAAAGGGAAACATTTTGTTTTTAAAAGCCAACCTGGTGCCAGTGATCTGCGCCTGTCTTTTTGTAACCCTGGATCGCGCCACCGTAGCCTGCGCATTTCTATTTCCTAGGGCATACCTGCGCATATAATGAATTGGCTTATGCTTGCAGTGGCACTGTGGACTGTGAAATCTTGAATGTCAATGGTTGACAGATGGCAAAGAACATACCTGTACCAGCAGCCTCTCAGGACTGCCTTCAAAGACCTGCGTGAAAGCATCAGCAGATGTAAATAGCAAAACTCTAAATCAACTCAAAACTATGGCGTATAATCATAAGGATAACACGCTGACTATGAAAAGAGCGAAAACACAACACGGGTAGTGGTACAGAGTTCACGGATGTTGCTATGTGAAAAGTGCTGATGGTAGGATTTGCCGCGGGTCCCAACCGATCAATATATAACCAACTAATCCTAACGGTAGCTAGGGTAAGTCGGGTCGTGTCCACGGGGACGGTTATAGGTGTCTAGACTATGGTCTACTCACAAACAAGGCTAAGTTACACAAACAAACACAAAGAAGACAATAATTGACAAACTATGATGGTTGAGAGGTATGGAAATGGACTAACAATGAACCAGATAAAACAAAAGCTAATTGAAACAACTAAAGATTAGAAACACTAACAAACTAGAGAAGAAGGCTAAAGAGGTAGAGAAATTGAATATGGAAAAGAGTAGGGTTAGGTCGGGTTCATAAGTGTAGTAGGATAATTGGGTAATCAAGGGTATAGGTGCCACTTAGTTACTAAGGTCGGTTTGCGCTCTCGCGACAAAGCCAAAGTCCGCACTCTCGTGTCTAAGACTAGACCCGAACATTCATGCAAGATGCTACTCAAAACACAAACATTCAACCACAAATCGAATACACAATGAGAAGATGAGAACAAGTATGAGAAGCATTGGCCACTACTACCCACACAAGCAATACAACAAACACATAGTGTGCCCAATAAGTGACTAGCAACAAAAGGAATCACCTTTACCCACAATCAAACCCTAATCACCCATAATCCACACTTAATCCCCCTACTAACCCCACGAGGAATCTACTCACTCATTATCAAGATAAAACTAACATGAACAAGAGAAAACAAAATAATAATCAAAACATCCATAATGAACTAACGATAACAATAAGCAAAATGTAAAGATTAAAACTTGATGAATAAACAAGGAATAAGGGAAAAGAGATTATACCAACTACAATAGGATGAAAAAGATGAGAACTTAAATTAATAAGAAACCCAAACAAATCTCCAAGGTTGTCAAGCTTGGAAGAGTCTTCAAGAATCTTCTTAATACAAGACTAATTACTAAATTAAACAAAGATTAACTAAAGATTAACTAGAGATGAAAAGAGACTAATTAGGGTTTTGAATGCTTAAAAGAGGTCTAAAATAATCTAGGGTAAAGTATGATGCTTAAACAATACAAGGGAGGAGTATTTATAAGGTTACAAGATTGAAGGAGGAAGAAAAAGAAGTCACGCGCAGCAGCTGGTTCATCCCGACCGGGACGGATCGGTCCCGACCGGGACGGGCTGATCCCGACCGGGACGGGTTGGTCCCGACCGGGACGGGTCCAAAACAGAACCTTCCGCATTTGTGCACCTCATCCCGGACGGGATGAGGTCCTTCCCGACGGGGATGGGTCTTGTAGGCTTCCAATTGCAATATGATCTTTAAGGTTCCTCCTTGACTCTCATGGGGTTCTCATCGATTCTCGGGTCTTGGGATCGAGTCTAAGGGGCTCGGGATCGGGTCCCAAGGTCTCGGGATCGAATCCAAGGGATCGAGTGATCGTTCCTTCACTTCGTTGGCTCCAAAAAGTGTATGAAACGAGTCGGAATCGTTCCAATTTTTCATGAATGGTCTCGGGAACCTGAAACGAACTAGAGGAAGCATAAGTAGCCCATGAACCGCTCCTAAGGAGCGATTCCTCAAGGAAAATGGGACCAATACATAACAAACTAGGCACTACAAACTACACTTATCAACTCCCCCACACTTAACCCTTACTCGCCCTCGAGTAAGAACAAACTAACTACTAAACTAGCCGAGCGGGTATTAGCGCACCCTACGCCCTTTCAACTCACACGAGTACACTTAGAGGAAAAGTGCACTCCGCAAGGCAAGTAAGGTCTTGCGACAAAACTGTGGATGCAACCGGACACAAAACACACAAACAAACATACATACAAACAAACAAACACCTAACGGTTGCATCCAAAGAGAAACAAATACCGCTTCCCTCCACAAAGCGGTAAAGAAACGCCGGTTAAGGACTCAAGGCAAGTGACAACGTTCCCAAACTAATAACACAAACCGAAATGGACAAAACCCTAGTAGTATGATGACAAAGCAACAAAAACGTTGGTAACTTAACTAGGTTTCTCCTAACCTTCTAAGAACGTACTACGGGACGATAGGCGGGATGGGAAGTGATGAACCACGGCGTTAGTCGACACTGTAGGTAAGTGAGACCCCGCCCCCTTTAGCGATGAGCCAAGAGGGTCGTCCCATGCCCAAAGCTGCTTAACTAGTCCAAGTAAAAAGGTGGATAAGGTTTGCAAAATGAGGGAAGACTGATCATTACCGCTATCATCCTTCCTAGGGACTCAGTCCTTTGGTAGGCTCTTCACGGTAACGATCGAAAAAAGGCTTATTTTGAGAGGGTGAGAATCTTTTTGTGAGACGGTTTTCTTTGGCATTTTCTTTCTTTTGCATTTTCTTTCTTTTGCATTTTTGCTTTGTGTGTTGCTATGCCATTTCTTTTTCATCTTTTGTATTTTCTTTTTGGCTTTTTGTGCCTTTTCTTTTTCTTCAATCTTTTCTTTCTTTCATTTTCTTTCATTTTCTTTTCTTTGCCCTTTTGGCTAGATTTAAGTTGTAGGCATTTCTTTTTGCAACTAAGAAAGAGATTTCAACAATTTGCAACTTTATTTCGGTGATATTACGGAAAACCAAGTCTAATGAGCACTTGCTTATACTTTATTTCTGGATAAATTAAACCTAAGGCAGGTCTATAACTGATACGAAGTTGCAAAGCAATGTTTGTGTTCTCATTACATAGTTTAAAAGGCAGAGAAGTTCGCGGCAGCCAAGAGCATTAATCATTCATCAACGTCCCACATAAATAACTCTGGATATAAGGTTAGTATTGCATCTAATATATTCTCGAACTCATCTCCATTATCTTGATATGCCGCAGCAATCGCATCTTCTTTCATGTTGTTGAGGACAAACTCATACTGGGCTTGTTCTGGCAAATACTCGTTGTCTTCACGTGTTGCAGTCCACAAGCGAATGCCCCCAAATGAATCTGTCTGCTCGGGGATGTATCCCTTCCCATAGTCGGATTCTTCGAAAAGGCTTTCAAGCTTAAAAGCATACAAGTATTTGTCCAACTCTTCTTCGAACTCCAACAATATAGCTTTTTTTAAAAGACACGCCGTGTCGCCCAGACAACGGACCCAAGCTCACAACCGGATATCCTAGGTTTCGCAGCCTGTCCTTGAGCATCACGTGGCACTGTGTCGCTACACGGGTGTTTTGTATACGGTACAGCATATCATCGATTATACACCGAGATGGAAATGCGTATTCAACGACAAAACCTTCTGTATCGTGCACGCCTTCCATTGTTTTGCTGCTGCGCATGAGAGCATAGCAAGCAATAATTTCATAAGTTTACCAGATCTTCGGAGACTCCGAATAGAATAGCACCCCATCAATCGTCCAAATCAGATACGCTAGGGCTTAAAGATGAACTCAGAAGAAGCTAACTCCGATTCAGCAGGTCTAAATCAGCTATAAAACACTATCAAAAACTATAAGAAACAATCAGCCGATCATCAGAACACAGATTGTATGCGGAGTCCGATAAGAGGCTATACGAGACTATAATAAACTATAAGAAATGGGCAAATATGTAGATATCCTAATCATGAACTTAGGCAATTTAAACATGAGCATACTCTCCTATGAAATGTTACACGGCAGGTCGGATAACACTCGTGTCATCCCAAACCCCCGGAAGGATCCCAATTTTTATCACACATACCCTCATAATGGTTGGCCTAAATCATAACAGCAACCAGCTCTGCATATTAATGTACACGGCCAAGAATAAGCAAAAGAGTTTGAGATTTGAGTAACTTACAGTCCTCGCTAGCAGCTACATGTGACCCAGTTAAATTCTGAGACCGCAGTAAGCTACAGTGACGGAATATATGGACTAAATTTCATATGGTTCTGTTTTATTTGTGGAGGAAAGTAAATATGGCGGTGTTCGGGAGATCTGCGGCAGGTGTCATGTAGTTTGTGTGTTCTGTGAGGCAGGTGTCCTCTACTCCGGTGTGTTGTCAATTACTCTGTAGTAGGTCTGTGATGGTCACCTTAAAAGTATTTTTTCTGCGGTCTACGAGGCAACACTTTGACCATATTCTTCTCCATTTGCATGATACATTTTTTGTTGACAATAATTTCTTGTAAAACTTCACTTTATAATAAATATAAATATGTTTGTGTTATATTGACATTTTTTTTACTTCATTTTTTATTGTCGAGGTCAAAATTTAGCAAGTCTGACTAAAAATAGTATATGGGTACAATGGATTGGATAGGAGTGAGTAGCATATACTCCAACAATGTTTCAGGGATACACTATGTTTTTGAGCAGACCCGTTCTCGGAGTTCTAATGGTAGTATCTGTATATTGGTGGCATGTATCGGGGAGCCTGTGTTTATGAGTTGGGCCTTGCGAGCACTAACTCTTTTGTTAGGAAAACGAACGTCATATATAAGTAGGAAACGAACGTCATATATAAGTATCCATACACCTATAAAGCCATACCCTACGTTGCCAGTCTACAAGCTCACAAAAGTACGATACACTGTCAGAGGGCTTGTTATCAGGGAAAGCAGACAAAGTAAGGTTTACATTAGGGCAAACGCAAAAACAAGCTAAACATTTTACACTGCACAGCTTTCATCATAAATCGTTGTCCAAAAAGAAGTACCAAGTCAGCGGTTCAAAGCCGTCCAAGAAGTGCAGAACGAGCGAACCGGCCACTTCGTTCCAAAAGCTTACGCAGAGTTACTTTTTTGTTTGAACTGGCCAACAACATTTCAGCCATCCTATCTAACCATATACGCCTCTCAAATGGAAGCGTATTAAAGTCATGGCCATCACTTTCTCTTGGAGGACATACACTTCATGATCTCTAAATGAGAGGTCTGTTTCAATGCATGCTGCCTCATGTGTAGCATTGTTTTGGGACCTGGACTAACAGCCCTATAGCATCTGCATCTCTTTGAGATTACAATATTACACCGATAAACAATTTTCAGACCATATTCGTGTTCTGTTTGGAGCTGCTTACTGTATTCTGCATTCCACTTCGGTGCATCCAAATGTAGAAAGAACATTCGTGCCCACGCTTTGCATGCAACGGCTACGCTAGACTTGTCGGCAGTGCAGGGAAGCATTTCAAAGATTCTGCACATAATATCTTCGTTGCATAGAACACTCTCTGCTGACGCGGACCGCCTGACGTGTACTGTGATGTTGCTTAAATATAAACGGTAAGCGGCGCAGCTTCCTTTCCTGTCTCTTCGATAACTGTTCGCATCTGTCGGTCTCCTCGTTGTCCACTACCCAAACCCTTCATCATTTGACAAGTTCTTAGGAAACTATTGTTATTCATGCAAAACGACAATAGCATTCGCTGCTGTCGTTCCATCTCACACTAATCTAATGTCATCATCGTTAAGCCACACTAACTTAAAGCTAGATCACCAAAATTGTTAAGCAGTAAACATAAGCCTATTCACTGTAGGACCAGCACTGAAGCATTTCTAGGGAACTACATTAGTAAAACATTTAAAATGTAGACTATATATTTGCTTAACAGTTAACAATCTGACAATCCCATTCCTTCTGAGCCACAAAACTGCACAAAACGTAATACAAGGTAAATTACTGCGCAAAACTACTGTTGTACCACTTTCACACGCGGTTCTCAAATTTGGCCAAAAAATTACACAAGCCCCATACTCAAGTACACATGTTCCAGACATTTGTACTTGCCATCATTCTCAAATGTCAACCCCTACAATCTAGCATCTCAGATTATTTTTTGCCTGATACTTGAACTCATCCTAGCCCATATCATTCTGTGCAGTCCCAATCTCACTGCTATCAATGACATCATGGAGCTTAGCATACATTTGCACATGGAAGCAACCAAATAGTATTCTGGGTGTAGTTTGATTTCAATTTCCAGTTAGTGATTTGTTATATAGCAAAATAGTAAAGTACCTATTCAAAGTGGGGTGGGGAAAAAAACGTTTGCCACCTGCTCGAGCGTCGCTGTAAATCGGCTACACGCAAAAGTGCTATGGTCGGTCCGCTAAACTGTAGGCGTCTAAGGCACCTTACCTAATCACGTATCAGACACGTCTCAAAGCAATTGGGAACGCGTTTTCCATATTACATTTTTGGCGAAGATTCTCGTGCACACCTAAAACTATTTTTCAGATTCACAATCTTTACAGACCAAAAATTATCTGTCAGTTTACGATAGCTGCTATATTTTATATTGCTGAGCATTCACCTAAATAGCTATCTTATACCAACATCGATATTGCAGTGGTCCAAATGTCTACAAATACCCTCTCCGTTCCAAACATTTTTACCCCTTTGTTTCTTTAACGCTACCTAGAAGTAATGATAACCTTAAATGGAACTTTTAATATATATATAGCCAAGAAAAAAATCGAAGCATCCTGATTCAATGGCATAATGAGAAAAGGAGATCAAAGAGAAACGTACAAAGAGAGGAAGAGAGCAACACAGAACGAACAATCCAAGACCTCTCAAATTCCCAAAACTAATTGCATGGTTAAAGCAAAAGGCACCAATCAAAGCTTGAAACAATCCAAAAACACATTATTGTTGTATAGCTACAGTAAACAACGTCATATTAAACAAAGCATTGGCGTACCTAAAATGACAGCTCTGTTGTTGGTCTGTCTGGGCGCAGTGCTGCGAGCGATGGTGTAGCCGAAGTGTTGTCGCTGATGTTGGTGTATTTATGTTGTAGATAGTGTTTTTGCAATTCGGTGAGGGTGATAGCATTTATAAATAGAGTTTTGTGTAGGAGGTTAGTAAAGTCATTGAATGTGGAACTAATGATGTCAGGTAGTTGGTGGCTTGTATGCTGATTTGGGGTGTTTTCTTTACACCAACAAATAATTAAAGCTTCTCTAATTCAATAGCTGCATTTCCTTTTCGTACACTATTAAGCTTTAGGTCAATCATAGGTTGGTGATTGGTAAGGATTTAACGAAACCCCTACGTGTTTATAATATTGGAAAAATGTGGCCGTCATCTCCATCTTGGGTTCAAACAGTGCTCTACGCTCATTGTATATCTAATCGAAAATAGTGTTTTGGACTTTTGCATTTGAACTGAGGGAGCGACATTTGAGCTAAAGGGTAAAACAATAACCGTCACCTAAAAGCGTTAATAATATAACCACGTTGTCCGAGTTTGCGCGGGCTGTCGTCGAAATAGTACACGTTCATAGCCCTACAATGGCAGTGCAACAAACAAGCAATAGGCACATGTGCATGGGATACGCTAAAACAAAAGGTGTTCAGAATAGAAAATTATAGAGAGTTCTGCAGCGTAGGAATTTTTGGACGCGCACTCCAAAATAGTTGATAAAGTGAAGGATCAAGTGCAGTCACATGCGCAGCTGCAGACTTAGAGTCTGCGGGTTCATGCGATACCGCATTCTGACCTTGCTCAAGTGGAGGACCCACCTTTGGCAGCACATCAACAGAGGGGACTACATTGAACTCTGACATCTGGGAGGCAGGTGCCACGATATCTGATGTAGCTTGCGGTACAGGTGACGACATTATTTTCTTAACCACCCACAGCATAATTCGTGCCCTCTTGCAGTGTCTTGCGAATCTAGTCAAAGGCTTCAAAATCATTCTGAACATGTATAAGCACCATAGTAGTTTTTTGGGTACGAGCATAAGCAATAAAGAAAGTGCGGTGTCAGGACAGTTTCCGTGTTTCGGATTCTGAAAATGTATGCAGCCTGCATGCCGAATTGGTTCTCAAAGGTATGCGATAGCCTCTTCAAAGTTAGAATCATCGATAACAACGGGCAGGTTATGGCACTCTTCCTGCAATGTGCCCCGTTCCTGCAGGGGTTCACCAACATATCCAATGAGAGACGACAAGAGGCATAAAACACACAAACCCCAACAAAACTACTTCCTTCATTAACCTCAAATTAGTTGATCGATGAACTAAATAATCAAGATCACTTATTCTATCAAGCATATCGATAACACTAACTGTACCTACCAATATATAAAAAATCGATGAACCTCAAAAAGAGACAAAATTTCCTTTACTAATTAGCCTCAAATTAAGTTGTGAACCGAAGGAATGAATTAAGCAAATTGATGACCTAAGTAAAGAAGGTCACCCATTTCGTCAAGCAAATCAATTCGACAACACTGACTGAACCTACTAACAATACAACAAACAAAGCATAAACTCAAAGATCATACATTTTTCTTTTCATAAAAAAAAAGAGTTTCATAAAAATGAGATCCAGAAGCTCACCTCCAACTTTCGCATTGCTTATCTCAACTTGTTGCAGTCAGAAAACCACTCAACAAAAAACAGGGGTAACAATCAATGTCATTCACACACAAAAGAACGTTAGACTGGCAAGAAGGGAAGGTTAGAATTTGATTACCTGGAGAAAATAATCAAAGACAATGACGATCGATGATCCGCGATGAACCTTTAGCATGATGATGCCAAGCAGTGATATATGAACAACCAGAAAAACAGACGACAAAGTAGATTAGAAATAAGAATAAGAAAGAAATAAAGAAGAGGATACAGAGAAGTAAACTTAAACAACATGAAACTCACATTAACAGTAAGGGCCGATTTCATGATCAAATCATCAAACAAAAGCAATCGAGTTCATGATCACATCATAGATCATCAACATATACATGAATACATAAAACAAACGACATTTCAATGCACAAATGATCAAAAATTACGCTCCACACAAACCTGCAAAACAAATCACATCAACGCAATTCCATTAAACAACTTCTAATTAAGCAAATCGCGATTTCATGATCAAACAAAACTAAATGAATGCATGATCACATCATAGATCATCAAAAATCTGCATGAATATATACGAACTAACACTATCAAATACATAGATGAACACACTTACGGTTCGCATTCGAAAGCAAAACCAATCACAATAACAAAATCCGATTAAACAAAACAAAATTCAATAGCAACATAACGAAAAACAAGAACTCAAAAAATGAAAAACACAGCACATTAACAAATTTCGAATAAACAACTTCTAATTAAACAAAGCATGATTTCGTGATCAAACAAAACCAAACGAATTCATGATCACATCATAGATCATCAAAATCTGCAAGATTATATACAAACTAACACTATCAAATACATATATGAACACATTTACGGTTCGCATTCGAAAGCAGAACGAATCACACTAACAAAACTCGCTTAAACAAAACAAAATTCAATAGCAATTAACATAACGAAAAACAGGAACTCGAAAACCAAAAACAGACGAAAATCAAGGGCAACAAAACCATAAAAACTGAAGAATAAGAAGCTCTGTAATCCCAGATCCACAACCTGTAAGGGAGAAAGAGCAATATGAGGAACCAAAAAATGGAAATCAAAGATTAAAAAGCAAAAGCAAAGGCAACAAAACGAAAACATGTAAACGAATCACACTAACAAAATCCGATTAAACAACTGTGATCAGACAAAATCAAAGGCGACTAGACAAAATTCAATAGCAGCATAACGAAAAATAGGAATTCGAAAATGAAAAACAGATGAAAATCAAAGGCAAGAAAACCATTAAAACTGGAGACTAAGAAGCTTTGTAATCCCAGGTCCAATTCTGCGAGACAAAGCTTAGCAGTATGGAGTTTGGGGATGTGAGGGCGGGTCTACATGATTACGAGAGTGCAGAAGTGGATAGTGTGAGAAGATCGGGGGGTCTTGCTTTTCTATGGCGGAAAGGGGTGGAGTGTAATTTTAGGTTGGCGTCGGTTCATCATATTGATTTTGACGTATGCCTAGAGGAGAGGGAATGGAGGGTGACGGGTTTTTATGGTTGGCCTATGGTGAGTGATAGGCATCTTACGTGGCGACTTATGAGGCTTCTTAATGAGGAGTGTGATCGTCCATGGTTGTGTATCGGGGATTTTAAAGAAATTCTTTACGCGTCGGTGATGAGGGGGGGAACACGGGCCCAGTGGCAGATGAACAATTTTCGAGAAGCGGTGGATGATTGTGGTTTGCGGGATGTTAGTTTTGATGGGTATGAGTTTACTTTTGACAATGGCCAAGCGGATAAGATGAACCGGCAATGTAGGCTTGATCGAGCTCTTGACAACGACGAGTGGTTTAACATATTTCCAAAGGCAAAACTCATTTATTTGACGAGAGAGTGGTCGGACCATGCGCCTATCAAACTCTTGTTGGATGACTCACGTACGGTGGAGAGACGGGGGAGATTGTTCAGGTTCAAGCAATGGTGGGTTGGGGAGGAATGGTGCGAGGAGACCATTAGTAGGGCTTGGGGGTCCGGGGAGGGTGATCTATTACGGAAAATACAGGAGTGTGGGGAGGAATTGATGTTGTGGAAGGGCCTAAGTGTTGGGAAAATTCTTCGAGATATCCAAAGAAAAAGGCGTAGACTGGACAGGTTGGAGAGCGAGGACCGGAGTCAGGCTAGGGTGGAGGAAAGACGACGAATTATGAAGGAAATGGCGAGGTTGTTGCATTCTGAGGAGCTTTTCTGGAAACAACGTTCGAGGGTCAATTGGCTGCGTGACGGGGATAAAAACACAAAATATTTTCATAGGGTAGCCTCAATTTGGAAGCAACATAACCAGATTTCACGTCTTATTGTTGATGATGGGGAGATACAAGAGGGGTTTGACCAGATTGAAGAGGTAGCCTGCGGATATTTTAGGAATTTGTTTGAGTCGAGCCACGATAGGCAGTTCGAGGATTTGCTTGATGGTGTTGATGGGCGAGTTACGGACCGGATGAATAGAGTGTTACGACAGGAATACACAGGTGACGAGGTATGTGCAGCCCTGGAACAAATGCAGCCAACTAAAGTGCCGGGACCGGATGGTATGAACGCGCTATTTTATCAAAATTACTGGCATATTGTGGGCCCGCTGGTAGTTAGGACGACGTTGGGAATTCTTCGAGGTGACCCGCTTCCGGTTGGCGGTAATAGAACTTTTATTGTCCTGATTCCGAAAGTTAAAAATGCAAGTCGAATGAGTGAATATCGGCCCATTAGTCTGTGTAATGTGATTTACAAAATTGTCCCGAAGGTCGTAGCTAATCGATTGAAGATCTTCCTTGGTGAGATTATTTCCGAAAATCAAAGTGCTTTCACTCCGGGCCGGTTCATTACGGACAATGTTCTAATCGCCTTTGAAGCGTTTCATTATATGAAGAATGTGAGGTCTAGAGAGGGATTTATGGTGGTGAAACTCGACATGGCAAAAGCTTATGACCGAGTTGAGTGGTATTTCCTGGAGCGCGTGTTGATTAGAATGGGTTTCGATGCTAGTTGGGTGGATAGAGTAATGCACTGTGTCACTACGGTCTCGTTTTAGGTGCTTATTAATGGCCGACCATCGAGGAGTTTTGTTCCAAAGAGAGGTTTGAGGCAAGGCGACCCACTTTCCCCTTATCTGTTTATTCTGTGCGCTGAGGTCCTATCAGGTCAAATTAGACGTGCTATTGAGGTAAGGAGTATTCACGGAATTCGCATAGCGAATGACGCCCCGGTAATCTCGCATCTATTCTTTGCGGATGATAACTTACTGTTTTGTAAAGCAAATGTTCGGGAAGCTCGAGTTATTAAGATGTTGTTGCGGAGGTACGAGCTAGCATCGGGACAACTGGTAAATTTTGACAAGACTAATGTCTCGTTTAGCCGGACTACGAACCAGAAGTATTGTGCGAGTGTGGCTGAGGAGCTTGGTGTTCGGAAAGTGGGTAGTCCAGGGAAATATCTCGGAATGCCAATGGTGTTGGGACGTTCTAAAGAGGCACTGACCAGCTTGCTGTGAGAAAAGCTTGCAAAAAGATTCAAGGATGGCGTGGAAAGCTTCTGTCTAAAGCAGGTAGAGAGATTATGATAAAGGCCGTGGTTCAATCAATTTCTACCTATATCATGAGCGTTTTCAAGTTACCGGCTTCTTTTTGTGAGGAAATTCGGTCAATGATCACCAAATTCTGGTGGGGTCCAGAAAATGGTAAGAGTAAGATTTCGTGGGTTGCGTGGAAAAGGATGTGCAAATCAAAAGAAAGTGGCGGTATGGGTTTCAGGGACTTTCACCATTTCAACTTGGCCGTGTTAGAGAAGCAAGCCTGGCGTCTTACCATTGATTCGGGAAGTCTGCTTGCTCGAATTCTTCAAGCAAGGTATTATAGCGGATGCTCGTTCTTGCAATCGGAGCTCGGTCGGAATCCAAGTTTCACTTGGAAAGGAATATGGGAGGCAAAGCAATTGGTGCAGAGGGGAATGATGAGACGGGTTGGAAACGACCTAGACACTAATGTTTGGAGAGATCAATGGTTTAGGCGCGATGGAGGGGGGAAGGTCTTGTCGCCGAGGCTGAATCATGACCATGGTCTTATGGTGGCTGATTTATTGACAGCGGACGGAGAATGGGACCGAAGGAAACTGCGGGGACTGTTTCTTCCTTTTGAGCAGGAGGAGATGATGATGATGAGACTCAGGAATAAAGAGGTGGAGGATAGCTGGTTTTGGCATCGAGAAAATAATGGGGAGTTCTCGGTTAAATCAGCTTATAGAATGCTTGATGGGGACAAAGAAATGAATGAGTGGCCGTCGGAGATGTCTCGGGATTGTGGGTTGTGGAACCGTATCTGGAAAGCATGGGCTCTTCCTCGTGTAAAGGTATTTTTTTGGCAGCTATGCTTAGAGGCTTTGCCAACGATGGGTAACCTTAATCGACGTCTTTCAAGTGTCGACCCGGTGTGTCCTCTTTGTCTTTGCGAGATTGAGACTTGTCTCCATCTCGTAAAGGGGTGTGAGTGGGGGATTGGGGTTTGGGATGGATTGGGGGTGGACATAAGAAGGGAGAATGGGCATGAGCGGGTGAGGGAGTGGGTGGAAGATGTGTGGAGGGAGATGGAGGAAGAGAAGCGAGGGTTGATGATGTTGACGTGTTGGGGGTTGTGGGAGGCACGAAACAGGGTTGTATTCGAGGGTAAAAGAGTTTGTACGATGGGGGTCATTAAACGGGTGCAAGCTGTGTGGAGTGAGCAGGAAGAAGATGATGGACGACGGGCTGGAGGAAAACGAAAGGGTGGGAGTGAGATAGCGGTGGAGAGGCGGGTTTGGAAAGCTCCTCAGCACCAATTTGTAAAAGTTAACTGCGACGCGGGGCTGTCGACAGGTGTATTCGGGGTGGGTATTGTTGGAAGAGGGGAGGATGGTCGGTGTTTATGGGCTATCAGCTCGAGACGGAGAGACACGGTGGACGCGCGTGTAATCCCCCAGAAAATATAACGCGATACACTGGCGGAAACACTGTAGAGTTGGGATTAAAACACACTGTAACTATGTCTTAATATAATTAAAATGGTAAGTCAAACAATAGACCTTAACTAAAATGGCCAAAATTTAAAACAATCCACAAAAGGAGGTTTGAACAATCCATAAGACATAATTATTAAAATAAATAAGCATGATTCATAACTTCTCGCTAGCCCACCCGAAGAGAAACACATATACCTGCCATGTTAAAAACATAACAGCCACAATCAGTGGGGAGCAACGCCAACGTTCTCCCTGCCGTAAAACATGATTTTAAAACTGTAATTACTATTATATGAAAATAGTAAAAAAAAAAAACGGAAAACAGTAAAACATTATTCATAAAAATAAGCTTTCAGCGCAAAACCAAATTATTAAAATGGGTTTTCGAAGAAACATAAAATATTTGCCAACCTGCAACCAATTTATATCGATAATAAATAAAATAATCAATGTGGCATTATGGATAGGATTAATGTAGAATTTAGACTTTCACCAGGACAATACTAGAAACTAGCTTCGAGAACTGTAGACTTAACTCATAACAGACTACAGTCTCTAACTAGGCAACTCAACTATAACAGGACTGCGCGCAGCAAGGTCCTGGTTTAAGTAGTATACACCCCTCCTGGATACAAACCATATCCAGTTCAACCCGACACGACTTACACGTTGCGATATCTAAGTTTAAGGTAAATATACACTCTCCTGAACACAAACCGTGCTCAGTTCAACAAACAATGTGCCCCATAAAGACACACCAGCCTTACATTGATGGCAAAACGTACATCCCAAACTATATTACTCTAAACCCACACTTGTCCTTATTCCATAACTTCAAAACAGGGTCATTATCGATACTTAAAAGATATAATCATTGTAAACAATAAGAGAACAAAAGGGAAAACGGGTCGCCTTCCAAAAGATGTAACTTTCTACTTTAGGAAACTTCCATATTGACAAACTTTAAAAAGATAGCATCATATCAAAATAGAGAAAATATTAGTTAATACTAATAAAACATTTTTAGTAAAAGATATCGATTTATAAAACTAATACTTTCGGCCTTAACAATATTAATTTCCAAAATAAGGATAAATGGGTTTATGAAATTATTGAAATATCATACAAGTGTTTATAAAATGATTAAAAAAGTCTTAAACACTTTATTACTACTAATTAGGGTGTTTCCAAAATTTATAAAACTTAAATTCCCTAATTATTAATAGTTTCGACAAAACAAGCGTAAATAAGATAAGATTTTACGGCAAATGTCAAATTAAATCTTTTAATGTCTTTTCTTTAATTTAAAACATTAAACAAATTTAGAATGTGATAAGGGATGATTTAAATGTTAAAGTTTCAGATTTAAATATTTTCAAAATGCTGGAAAAATAATTCTTTTATGTAAGACGAAGCATTTTAACAATAAATCGTAATTTTGTCCAAAAATAATTACTATTAATTATTGACTTTAATAAATAGTACAAAAATTACGTAAAATAGCTAAAATATATTTTTGGACATTCTGTCCAGAAAGAGAATTTTCCAGAATCATTAAACTCGGTTTTTAAAGGGTTTTCTCGTTAATCGTCTAATCTCGACAATAACGATTAATAAAAATAGTAATTACACAAAGATTTAAGTATTAATATCCAAAAACTATTATTAAACTTTAAAAATAATGAATTTCCAGAAAATACTATTTTTTTTCTGATTTCCAAAATTCCAGATTTATTTAAAAGGCCAAAAATTGAGAATTTAAACGACAAACACGATTTTAACGATAAACGATGATTTAAAGTGATTACTTAATTCACCCACTTAACAATTCCAAAAAATTATGAAAAATTTCAGAAAATTATTTTTCAACAGAAACATCATCCACGAAAGATTTCAGATTAAAATAAAATGTTTAAGTGTTAGAAATAAAAATTGGTTTTTAATCGTTTTTGTTCATAAACGGTAAAAATTCAATAATCGATATCAAAAATATCAGAAAAATAACAAATTATTAAAAATCATTAAAAACATCATTTTTACAGAATATAATCATACATTACAAGTTTAGGCCGAATATTACGATTTTACAAATTAATATAACAATTTAATCATTGATCTCGTAAATGCGATAAAAATATCAAAACATGAAAATTTTTAACTTTTAAAAAATTTCCAGATTATATGACATACATATATTGTCAAAAATGAAATATAAAAATATACATGCAATTACACAATTAAAAACACGAAATACCGAGTAACATCGACGTTACCTCCAGTCCAAATCGGAATCAATAATATACTTGTCGACCTCGGGATCGTCCACGAAACCTACCATACAAGAAATTCATTGTAGAAAAATACCATGAGAAAAACTAAGAAAATCACGGTGAATAACGATCAAAAATATCATCGATTATTACCTTAACGATAGGCTCGGAAAGAGGATTAATTCGTCGCTAAAAAATGAGACGATTAGGACTCGAATTGAACAAAATCGGCCAAGAGAAGATGAGGAGTAACACGGCCAAAGGATGATGAGGAAGTTGATGTTGTAACAATTTTTTTAATGGACAAATGAATGTAAGGGAGAGAGGAATGGTTTTAAGCATAAATGGAATTAAAATGGTTGAAGAATCCAATGTGGTATCATCAATGTGGAATCCAATGAGAAATCCAATGAGGTTAAGAGGGAGTGTGAAGAGTTTGAGCAAAAATGCAACAATTAAATGAGAGGGGTAATAATCATATCTCTTCGGTTTTACGTAATAAAATGAATCGTATTAATAAAACGTAGTAAAATTGTGACAAGGAGCTTTGTCGGTCCAAAATATGGGAAAAAGGTATCAAATGATTTATAAGTTAGAGGCATCTCAAAGAAATTCGAGTAAACCTCGCGTAAGAAAATAATTAGCGAAGCTTCGTAATAAAATCATTAATGGCTAAGTTTTCGTAAATAAAAATATTTACTAGTTGAAAATACTATAAAAATATGTTTGGACATTTGTAGAAAAAGAAATAACTTAAATCCGAGTTTAAATACGTTAATTCGTAGACAAATAAAATTCCTCGCGGAAAAATAAATAATTTACGAAGAAAATCAAATAAATAGATTTAAAAGAATTAAAAACTTTTAAAATAAAAATAAATATCTTTAAACTCAAAAATTAAAATAAAGCTTGGAAAAAGAGGAAACGCAAGACCGAAATGTGAAAGAGTCATAACGGAAAGGATAAAAATGTTAGAAAAAATAGCGGATGTTACAATCCTCCCTACTAAAAGAAAGTTTCGTCCTCGAAACTAAGAATAAGCTGAAAGAAATCAAGATTATTTTACTCGAAAAGATGAGGATACAAATCTCGCATAAAAATTTTGCTATAAAAGAAAATTTTACAACTTTTAAAGTGATACGAAATCAAATGCAAATATTTATTTCAAGAGAAATTGGGCTAAGCTACCCGGAATTTAAAATATTTTAATTTAATGAAATCGTAAAGTAAAGTCATTTGATAAAATAATATTGTTGAATAACATTTGTAAACAAACTTGAAGGAAACAGGGTAACCGAAAACATTTTCAAAACAAAATTAAACAATTTGATTAAGAAATTCGATAATATTTACTTTTATGAAGAAACAAAATTTAGTTTGGAGAAATCAAATTTTGTAGTTAGCAATAAAAATCGAACCAGCCGTCGAAATTTTCAATAACAGATTCAAAGGTCCACCAACAATAAAACGAAAACCAATTTTCAAAACATTAAAATTTCGAAAATGTTATCAAAGTAATTATGAAAGTTTTCAAAAATGTTATCTAACTTGAACATACAAAATAATTTCGACAATGTTAAAACGCTTAACATAATAATCCTATAGAAATTGAAGTATTTGGAAATATGAAATTCTTCATAAAATTCCGATCGCCTGAAAATCAAAAATTGAAATAATTTCGAAATAATTTAAGATAAATTATTAAAGCATTTTGAAACAGATCTAAATATAAATATCAACCAAAGATAAAACAAAAGTGAAGTATAAAGTTCTTAAATTGTAATTCAAAATTTTTAGATTTCACGGTATCCAAAAAGTTAAAGTTAGTCAAACTTTTTACAAAATGGGCAAGTTCACAATTAGAAATTATATCTCAAAATGTTAAAATTTTACGATAATCCATTTTTTTTAAACAAGTCAAACTTTTAATAAAATAGGGAGTTTGAAAAAAAATGGTTAACGGGTAAGTAAAACAAGGATAAACAATAAATCAAAATAAGAACTTTCAAAATCGATAAAGGTCGAAGGGATTAGCAGCAGATGCGGTAACAGAATTCAAGAGAAGCAGAAAGGAAGACGGAGTTGAGAGTCAGAAAAAAGCCCTCAAGGTTTACAGAAGAAATTAACCATCTCGAGATTCCTAGTACGACTCGCACAAAAAGGTTCCTAATTCCATCAAAACAATACTAAGTCCAATATCGGTACTAGGTGGTCCCACTCAATCTACAACCTCCAAAATTAAGTCTTACATACTTATATAATCTGTCAATTAGTATGGTAAGAATCCACAAATGATTTAAATTCTAAACTCATCAATTAAAATTCCAACAGTCATCAAAACACGCCCAAACTCGCAATCGATAAGGTTTCTAAACTCGAAGCTCATAAGGTTTGAACTCGAAGTATACTCCAACTTTCTTGAGTAAGGAACACTAACAAGGTCCACCAATTTAACAACGCTCAGGTACGAAATCCTCAAAAATGATCATCAATATATTTATAATGCCGCAAGTACAGGAGTTAGGAACGTATAACAAATCCTCAAACACGCTCAAATCTATTGGTAATAGCGAACACTCACATCTTCAAATATGTCATTCGAATAATGTTTCTAGGAGTTCATCGAATTTTAAATCACCACGGTGCATCCACAATATATTTAATAACTCAACGAAGGCACAATCTCGCTGGTCAAAGAGTTCTAACATGAAAGTCTCAATAAGATGATCTGTATTATAGTATTCCTCAAAACAACACAATAAGCCCAAATTATGATTGTGCAAGATATTTCTCTTCTTCAAGGTTAAAAGTAATTCATCCAGGTTAGATCACTCAACTCCAAAGCTCGTTGGTTACAACCTTAGACAACAATCAACGATTTAGTCCAAAAGAAACACAGGAAATCTATGTCAGCGAAATTTCTAACAACAATAATGGAAACCTTTAATGGTACTACAACACTCAGGCTAGTACTTTAAACAATACTCTATGATCCCAAATATTCGCGATGCATCCATCAAATAAGCATTAGGTAAGAATCCCAAGGTAATATTATCGGTTACACTTAGTTCGGTTCTAGGTTAGGTACTAAGTATCCATCAAAATATGATATAATTCTCACTACCCAAAAATTTACTCAACTCTTAGTCCTCTCTACGATCAAGTAATTCTTGACTCAAGCTTGAGCAATCTCTATGGTACAATTCTAATTCCATTAATCAACCAATACCGTTCAAATCAGTTCCTCAAAAGCTCACTAGATTAGATAACAGGGCACTACTCACAATCCTCAAACCATGTAACAAGTGTTTACTAAACCTCAACTTCTATGACTTTTCATGGGGTCCACTGAGACGGAAATTGGTCAAACCAAGAATCTCAAGAGGAAAGATTGTAGAGTAGAAGAATATAACAAGGATTCACCAAGAGGATGAAGAGGAGAATATAAAAGAGAAGAATTAGAAGAAGTAGAGGAAGGAAGAAAAGAGTCGATGATCCTATATAATTAAGATCTAAAACGAGACGGGAATGTTCGGACCTTTAAGGTTCCACAAAGGAAATCGCGGGATATCTTCATCATCTAGTAGAGATACGAGCATACTAGAATTGGGTCTCTCCATCCGGATCCAAAGTGATTTCACATCTGAGTCTGTTGCACCGTCACGGAACTAGAATCTACTCTTGATCATCTGGCATGTAGCATAAGTAAACTGAACCCAAGCTAAAAGTCACCATCGGCATCTTTTCTTGGAGCACCGAGTTGTCCACTCGAGTCAGCAAGTGTTTAAGAATTCTAAGCAGGTCTTGTCCCGATCTGGAGTAGCATCCTATCAACATCATGTTCATTCGTCTTCTTCTTGGACAAATAAAACAAATATTCAATGCTAACCATTGAGTTTCAGGAACACGAAGACTAAACAAATAAGTCCTTATTTGTTTCAACCTATCTTTAATAATATTTTTATTTACTGTTTAAATAATTTAGTGGTATTTTCCTATTTTCAGATGTATGCGTTGGGAGCAGTGATGCTCTGATACCAACTGTAATCCCCTAAAAAATCTAACGCGATACAGTGGCGAAAACACTGTAGAGTTGGGATTAAAACACACTGTAACGATGTCTTAATAAAATTAAAATGGTAAAGTCAAACAATAGGCCTTAACTAAAATGGCCAAAATTTAAAACAATCCACAAAAGAAGGTTTGAACAATCCATAAAACATAATTATTAAAATAAATAAGCAGGATCCATAACTGCTCGCTAGCCCACCCGAAGAGAAACACATATACCTGCCATGTTAAAAAACATAACAACCACAATCAGTGGGGAGCAACGCCAACGTTCTCCCAGCCGTAAAACATGATTTTAAAACTGTAATTACTATTATATGAAAATAGTAAAAAATAAACGGAAAACAGTAAAACATTATTCATAAAAATAAGCTTTCAGCGCAAAACCAAAATATTAAAATGGGTTTCCGAAAAAACATAAAATATTTGCCAACCTGCAACCAATTTATATCGATAATAAATAAAATAATCAACGTGGCGTTATGGAAAGGATTAATGTAGAATCTAGACTTTCACCAGGACAATACTAGAAACTAGCTTCGAGAACTGTAGACTTAACTCATAACAGAATCCAGTCTCTAACTAGGCAACTCAACTATAACGGGACTGCGTGCAGCGAGGTCCTGGTTTAAGTAGTATACACCCCTCCTGGATACAAACCATATCCAGTTCAACCCGACGCGACTTACACGATGCGATATCTGAGTTTAAGGTAAATATACACTCTCCTGAACACAAACCATGCTCAGTTCAACAACCAATGTGCCCCATAATGACACACCAGCCTTACAGTTGATGGCAAAACGTACATCCCAGACTATATTAGTCTAAACCCACACTTGTCCTTATTCCATAACTCCAAAACAGGATCATTATCGATACTTAAAAGATATAATCATTGTAAACAATAAGAGAACAAAAGGGAAAACGGGTCGCCTTCCAAAAGAGGAAACTTTCTATTTTAGGAAACTTCTATATTTAGAAACTTTCAAAAGATAGCATCATATCAATAGCGAAAATATTTGTTCATACTAATAAAACATTTTTAGTAAAAGATATCGATTTATAAAACTAATACTTTCGGACTTAACAATATTAATTTCCAAAATAAGGATAAATGGGTTTATGAAATTATTGAAATATCATACAAGTGTTTATAAAATGATTAAAAAAGTCTTAAGCACTTTAGTACTACTAATTAGGGTGTTTCCAAAATTTATAAAACTAAAATTCCCTAATTATTAATAGTTTCGACAAAACAAGCGTAAATAAGATTTTACGGCAAATGTCAATTTAAATCTTTTAACGTCTTTTCTTTAATTTAAAACATTAAACAAATTTAGAATATGATAAGGGGTGATTTAAATCTCAAAGTTTCAGATTTAAATATTTTCAAAATTGCTGGAAAAATAATTCTTTTATGTAAGACGAAGCATTTTAACGATAAATCGTAATTTTGTTCAAAAATCATTACTATTAATTAAAGACTTTAATAAATAGTACAAAAATTACGTAAAATAGCTAAAATATATTTTTGGACATTCTGTCCAGAAAAGAGAATTTTCCAGAATCATTAAACTCGGTTTTTAAAGGATTTTCTCGTTAATCGTCTAATCTCGACAATAACGATTAATAAAAATAGTAATTACAAAAAGATTTAAGTATTAATATCCAAAAACTATTATTAAACTTTAAAAATAATGATTTTCCAGAAAATACTCTTTTTTTCAGATTTCCAAAATCCCAGATTTATTTTAAAGGCCAAAAATTGAGAATTTAAACGACAAACACGGTTTTAACGATAAACGATGATTTAAAGTGATTAATTAATTCACCCACTTAACAATTCCAAAAAATTATGAAAAATTTCAGAAAATTCTTTTTCAACAGAAACATCATCCACGAAAGATTTCAGATTAAAATAAAATGTTTAAGTGCTAGAAATAAAAATCGGTTTTTAATCGTTTTTGTTCATAAACGGTAAAAATTCAATAATTGATATCAAAAATATCAGAAAAATACCAAATTATTAAAAAACATTAAAAACTTCATTTTTATAGAATATAATCATACATTACAAGTTTAGGCCGAATATTACGATTTTACAAATTAATATAACAATTTAATCATTGATCTCGTAAAAGCGATAAAAATATCGAAACATGAAAATTTTTAACTTTTAAAATTTTTCCAGATTATATGACATACCTATATTGTCAAAAATGAAATATAAAAATATACATGCAATTCCACAATTAAAAACACGAAATACCGAGTAACATCGACGTTACCTCCAGTCCAAATCGGAATCAATAATATACTTGTCGACCTCGGGATCGTCCACGAAACCTACCATGCACGAAATTCATTGTAGAAAAATACCATGAGAAAAACTAAGAAAATCACGGTGAATAACGATCAAAAACATCATCGATTATTACCTTAACGATAGGCTGGGAAAGGGATGAATTCGACGTTAAAAAATGAGACGATTAGGACTCGAATTGAACAAAAATCAGCCAAGAGAAGATGAGGAGTAACACGGCCAAAGGATGATGAGGAAGTTGATGTTGTAACAATTTTTTTAATGCACAAATGAATGTAAGGGAGAGAGGAATAGTTTTAAGCATAAACAGAATTAAAATGGATGAAGAATCCAATGTGGTATCATCAATGTGGAATCCAATGAGGTTAAGAGGGAGTGTGAAGAGTTTGAGCAAAAATGCAACAATTAAATGAGAGGGGAAATAATCATATCTCTTATGTTTTACGTAATAAAATGAATCGTATTAATAAAATGTAGTAAAATTGTGACAAGGAAAATTTGTCGGTCCAAAATATGGGGAAAAGGTCTTAAATGATTTATAAGTTAGAGGCATTTCAAAGCAATTCGAGTAAACCTCGCGTAAGAAAATAATTATTCGCGAAGCTTCGTAATAAAATCATTAATGGCTAAGTTTTCGTAAATAAAAATATTTACTAGTTGAAAATATTATAAAAATATGTTTGGACATTTGTAGAAAAAGGAATAACTTAAATCCGAGCTTAAATACGTTAATTCGTAGACAAATAAAATTCCTCGCGGAAAAATAAATAATTTACGAAGAAAATCAAATAAATAGATTTAAAAGAATTAAAATCTTTTAAAATAAAAATAAATATCTTTAAACTCAAAAATTAAAATAAAGCTTGGAAAAAGAGGAAACGCAAGACCGAAATGTGAAAGAGTCATAACGGAAATGATAAAAATGTTAGGAAAAATAGCGGGTGTTACAGCGCGAGAGGCAGAGGATGAGGCGGTTCTGTAGGGGGTAAAGGAGGCTTGGACCCGGGGTCATTGGAATGTGATCGTCGAGAGTGACTGTAAGGAGATCATTGACATCCTACAAAAAGGAAGCAAGGGTCGAAGTGATATTTTTCTTATTATCGATGCTATTCGTGTTGTTAGTTTAATTTCTGATAGTGTTATCTGGTCCTTTGTTCCCAGACATTGTAATTAGGTAGCCCATGAACTCGCGCATTTATTTGGTCGAGATTTTGGCAGGTGAGTATGGGGGGAGCATATGCCGGATAGTGTTCAATCACTTATTTTGAGCGATTTAAATCAATATAATTAATCCCGTTTGTGGGATTTCAAAAAAAAAAGTAATAATAGAAAATTATACCAAAAGTATTGTTCACTGTCATCGGAGGACTAAGTACTGCATCAGCATTTCCAGTAATTATACCATGTAGCTTGGTTAGGGCCGGTGGACTATTTAATAATAACGTATCCACGCTTTCTGTTACGACTAAATTGAGACGAGTACAAAAGTTGCGAGATTCATCCCTAATCTTATTGATTTTCCACAGAGTGTTTCCAAATTCCTCATCATAATAGGCCGACATGTTATATATTTTAGTTATTTTATGTGTAAGAGAAATAGGTGTGAGGAGATGTATGAAACCGTAACTTATATATAGAGCTACATAATTATTCATTTCAATATTTTTTTTTCCTGATTTTCAATTGTCAATAAAAGCATCTGTCAGAATTTGTAGTCGAGTCACTTCAATTTTGAATAAATGATTCTGAAATGTCTATTCAACATAATGTATGTCGGAATTGAGTAGTGTATAGTCACTTCAATTTTCGTATCTTATGAATTAAAGCATCTGTCAGAATTTTTAATAGAGTTGTCAATTTTTGAACAAATTATTCTGAATTGTCTATTCAACATAATGTATGTCGGAATTGAGTAGTGTATAGTCACTTAAATTTTCGTATCTTATGAATTAAAGCATCTGTCAGAATTTTTAATAGAGTTGTCAATTTTTGAATAAATGATTCTGAATTGTCTTGTCACCATAAATGTATGTCGGAATTGAGTAGTGTATAGTCACTTCAATTTTCGTATCTTGTCAATAAAAACATCTGTCAGAATTTTTAATAGAGTTGTCAATTTTTGAATAAATGATTCTGAATTGTTTTGTCACCATAAATGTATGTCGGAATTGAGTAGTGTATAGTCACTTCAATTTTCGTATCTTATTAATTAAAGCATCTGTCAGAATTTTTAATAGAGTTCTCAATTTTTGAATAAATGATTCTGAATTGTCTTGTCACCATAAATGTATGTCGGAATTGAGTAGTGTATAGTCACTTCAATTTTCGTATCTTGTCAATAAAAGAATGCATCTGTCAGAATTTTTAATAGAGTTGTCAATTTTTGAATAAATGATTCTGAATTGTCTTGTCACTATAAATGTATGTCGGAATTGAGTAGTGTATAGTCACTTCTATTTTTTAGTAGTGTTATCAATTAAAGCATCCGTCTAAAAATTGGAGTACAAAGCGCAATGTTACCATTCATTTAAAAATAAGAGTACGAAGCACAACATTAACATTCATTTAAAAATAAAAGTACATGATTAAAAAGAAAATAACATAAAGGTTCAAGACGCAACACCGTAAAACCTAAGATTCTCCAAATTTCTGCCAAATATTTTCAATTAAGTCCGCCCGGAGTTCTTGATGGCCCCTTGAATTTCTTATACGAGTTCTGTTCTGAATGTACGTACTTATTGAAGCGGTGTATCCAACTTCATATTCTGGTTCTTCCACGGTTGCATCACCTTCTTCATTTCCATTATTAGTAAACTCATTTGGATCGTAGTTGGCATAATTCTCTCTTTCGTCATCAACTATCATGTTATGGAGTATTATACAAGTGGTTATGATTTTTCTCATTCGTTAAACACTTCATGTTAGTGCCTCTTTACGTACAATTGCAAACCTAGCTTGTAGGACCCCAAATGCCCTCTCTACATCCTTCCTAGCCGCTTCTTGACGTTCAGCGAATAGTTTGTCCTTCGGTGTTTGTGGTAGTGGAATTGATTGTATAAATGTTGACCATTGTGGGTAGATACCATCGGTCAAGTAATATCCGGTGTTGTACTCATGCCCATTAATTGTATAGTTAACTCGCGGAGCTCTTCCATTCATCATATCATCAAAAATAGGAGAACGATGGAGCACAGTTAAGTGATTACAAGATCCGGAATCCCAAAGAACGAGTGCCATATCCAAAGATCTTGAGAGGCTACGGCTTCCAAAATAACGTCCTTGGTACATTCCTCTCCAACCAACTGGACAGTTCTTCCACTTCCAATGCATGCAGTCAATGCTCCCCAGCATTCCAGGGAAACCATGTCTATTACCGATGTAGAGTAGTCTTTGCATATCATCAGCGGTAGGGGCTCTTAAATACTCTGGACCCAGTCGATCTACAACTGCATCAGTGAAGTGCTATAGCGCAACTATTGCGGTAGACCCTCCGAGCCGAATGTATTCATCATTCCTGTCTGCGGCTTCCCCGTATGCTAACATACGTAAGGCTGCAGTGCACTTCTGTAAAGACGACAGACCACCTCTACCGGTCCCATCCGGACCAAAGTTGAAAAATGAATGATATGATTCACAAACCTCCACTAATCTTAGGAAAACATGTCGGTTCATCCGGAAACGACGACGAAACAGATTTGGTGGATAAGTGGGATTCAGAGCAAAGTAGTCGTTGTATAGATTTTGATGACCAACTTCGCGGTTCCGCTCAATGTGTCTTCTCGGACCTCTTCGCCTACGAGTTTGTTGCGCAACCATTTGTGAGATATGGCCGATACATGCGTGAATGCCTCGCTCTATCGCTTCGCACTCAGTATCATCCTCACTTGAAGACGAAGAAGACGAAGATGATGAAAATTCATAAAGAGCATCCATTATTTTATTGTGATATTTGTTGTGATATATTGTTGTTGGATATATAATTGAAGTTGTGATATTTGTTGTTGGAATATATAACACTGCTCAGTAAATAGACATGACTCATTACTTCCTTAGTACGATTCCAATACCCACAATAAATAGACAATGCATAGAAAGTTGTGCTACACAACTTGCAAAATATGGAGTATTGTATACCACACAAGTTGGACAGCTAACTGTACTACACTATTTCGACATATAGTCATGTTATATCATGCAGTAAAAGTAGCTCACTTTTGAAAAAAGAAATGTTATGTTAAAAATTAGATGATAAGACAATACGTACCAGCTTTATCAATGTTACTTTCACACAATACGTGTAGTGAATACACTGGTACGCAAAATACAATTACCAAGACTAAACTAAAATAAACACAAACATAAAGAAAAAATACTTAAAGTAAAAACATTAACCATAAAGAAACATAAACATACTTAAACAGAAACCTAAAGAAATACTTAAACTGAAACATAAACATACTTAGTTCTAGCCGCAAACATAAACATAACTTCAAACTAAAACGTAAACGAAATTTTAAATAAGAGACACTTGCAAATACTTCATAACCCTTCTTCTAGTTTCGTAATTCGTTGAAAACTTGCTGCTTCCATTCCTCTTCTTCTGGGGTTAAATTGTTCCTTGACGATAAATCGTGGAACGCCTGCCATTTCCACATCATCGCATCGTTCTTGACCTTCTGTTCAATAACAGCAATCTGTTTATTCTTCGCTTCAATATGTTTATTCTTCGTTTCCAATTTCTGTTTAGCAAAATTTAGCCTCTCCCACTGCAATTCCGCATCGGCCACCTCCCTATTCCCGTGACGGTCTATACTTTCAGCCAAATACGCAATCTCTCCAACTTTGATCTCCCCCTTCGTCTTCTTTGCTGCCTTTATACCTTGCGGACGTTGACTCCCGCGTCCCTCACCTTCTTCAGCGCTAGTTGGTGTAGAAAAACCACCGTCATTTAGGCGAAATCTCTTACCACTTCCGGCAGAGTCTGGGTCGCTTCCAATGACAGGGGAATCTGGATCTGTGCTCTTCTCACCTATAGACATATCGTTTCTACTGTTAGTACTCTGCTTCCTACTAACCCTCGTATTAATATAACCTACAATAACTTCATGCCATTTCTGATATTTTCTAAGCAACATCCAAGCACGCTCATCTTGAAATTTTCCACCGTGAGCCTCATTATAAAGTGCATGAGCTTCTTGAATGATGTCTTCTTCCTTGTACCCGCCTCTGCCCTTCCTCCGAACAGCTTCTTCGTAACATCCAACCCATTTCATGAAAGCAGCTGTTACTAGTCGAAATCGACTGCCCAACATGCCTGTAGTACGATGCATGATCTTGTCATGGTTAGCTTCACGTGCTTTTTCAAACAACTCTCCGACTTTCACCCATAATGCATCTTTCTTTTGATTACTTCCAATGATGTTATCAGTTGAGTGCCTCATAAACGAAGATATGAGAGCTTCATCCTCCTGGATAGACCATATCTTTTTCTTCCTTGCTGAACCAGATGGTTCACTGGCCCTCACAGATACCTCCACTTCATCGCTTTCTTCAACTACGTCGTCCCTATCACACTCTGAAGTTTGAGATAGGTTGTAGTTGAACGAGTTATTTGATGGGATTTGCGAACTATAACGAGGGTAAGTATCAAAATAATTATTGTAGTTATTGTCAAACTGTTGGGAAGGATGAAAATTTTGCGGGTGTTGAGAATTATATTGTGGGTTTTGATAATTATTTTGCTCGTAACCTGCGTAATTAGGCCGGGTTTGATAGATATTTGGATTATATTGTGGGTTTTGATAATTGCCGGAGGTAGCGATATTTGATTGAGGACCCATAAACCTTTCGGTTCTCATTTTTCGAAAAACATCTAACATTTGTTGTTCAAAATTATTACTACTACTATTATCATTATTACTCGGATTATTGTAATTATTATAGTTATCCATAACTAATATTAGAAAGAAATAGGTTTAATTTTGATTTGTATTAAATGTGATTAACAAAATAAAATAGAGAGAAAGAAGTAGTGTGATAATACTACCCAATATTATACCCTATTTATAAAGAAAAAAAATTCAAACTTAGATATGTTTTTTTTTTTGAAAAAAAATAAGATTTTTCATAAAAAACCGTAAACAGTTCAAAAGAGATAAGAAATAAATATATTGAATATGGGCTTGACAAGTGTCAAGTATCTATTGGATACTAAATTAGAAAAAAAAAAAAAGGACAAAGAAACAAACTACACGCTGCTCATCCATTTGCTCACAAACATGAGCCTCTTCATGTTGCTCATGGGGATGATGCAACAATTTGTCCCAAAATCATTGTTGGAGAACATTTTTCATCCATCACCATCCTCATGAGCAAACTACAAACCATTGTTGGAGATGGCCTAAGTAATAATAATGAGAGTGAATCAATGACCGGGATGCAGGGAGTATGTGGTAAGGTTGGTTTTGGGTATAGATTGGGTATTTTCAAGGTAACCAAAAAGGCGAAGACCGTTAGGTGAGCTCGAATTTGGAATGTCCATTGTTTGTTGGTTAACATATTGGTTAGTTAATGTAATAATGTAGCTTTGAAAGTGAATGAAGTAGAGCGGCTTGGAGGGTCTATGATATTTTTGATTTTGGAAAATTGGAGAGCCATGGAGAGAGTGTACTGTGGTTAGGCATGGGGATGGGTCGGAATGTCGGATGAGGGATGAAGAGAAAAGGAATTTTTGTGAGCCGTTACGTTATTGTGGATCGTTGAATAATAAAATTAGTGGAGTATTATATTACTAGTTGTATATACAACCACCTTCAAGTTGTTGAGTTTTTGTATATACTTAGCTTATACAATTTTTTGAGCTGAGTTGTAAATTTTTGAGTAAACATTTATGTGATTTAGCTCGACAATTTTTCACTAAAGTTTAAAAAGTTTACAACAAAACTCAAAAAAAAATTTGATAACACTCAAAATCATACCAGTTGTACATAGAGCTATACATAACTGGTTGTATAATATATTCACTAGTTGAAAACTCCCTCCGATTGCCTATTTTCGTCCCTCTTTCTTTATTGAGCTGAGTTTGATTTTTTTTCCCTCTTTCCATTTAAGGAAAGTTTTCCACTACTCATTAATTAATATAATATTCATCTCTCTTACTTTTTCACCCCACTTTTTTTCATTGGGTTATTTAACAGGAATAATACCAACTTTGGGTGGTATTTCATTAATAAAACCAACTTTAATTAATACGGGAATAAAACCAAATATGAGTCGCATATTACACGAGAATGAAATTGCCTCTTAAATGACCGGATGAAGTCGGTTTTGTGGGTCCCATGCTATTAATTAACATCCATCTTCATCTTCTTCATTGCCCCAAATAAAATTCTCTCTCCTAAACCATCCTTTCTCCAAATTCAAATCCAAATCAACCTACATTTTCAATTAAACCAATTATAAAAAACAGTAATTGGACACTAAACCCCCAAATTAAACTCAAAAAAATCAAAAACCTAAGTTAAACCCAGAAAAATCAAAAAAAATTGAAAACCCTAATTTCAACCCAGAAAAATCAAAAAAAAATTGAAAACCCTAATTTCAACCCAGAAAAAATCAATTTAGGGGAAATGAAAAAAACACTCACCGTTGACATTGTCGAACCACAAGATTGAGGAATGGACTTGACAATATCCCTGAAAATTGATTTTCGACATAATTAATGATAATTACCTTCGATCAAGTTTGACAAAAGTTTGAGAAAGGTAAACAAATAAAAGTTCCGTAAAAATTACCTTCGACGAAGGGATGAAGTGATGAATGGTTGAAAAGACATTTTGAATTGATGAGAATTGATGATTGATGAAGCGAGAAGATGAAGTTTAAAGTTTGGAAGTTAATGGGGTTAAAAGTGAGGTTAAAAGTTTGGGAGTTTCATAGTGTCATTAAAATTTGAATTAGTGGTAATATTAACAGGTGTAGGCGGTAGCAAGTACGACAATTTCTTTTTCGTGTAATATGACCCATACTTGGTTTTATTCCCGTATTAATTAAAGTTGGTTTTATTGATGGCATACCACCCAAAGTTGGTATTATTTCTGTTAAGTAACCCTTTCTCATTTAATTAATATAATATTTTTCTCTCTTACTTTTTCACCCCACTTTTTCTCATTTAATTAATATAATATTTCTCTCTTACATTTTCATTTCACCTTCCATATTTTACTAATATAACACTCCTTTCTTATTTTCCTCCCCAAAAAGAAAGGTGAAGAAAATAGACAATCGGAGGGAGTAACTATAAAGATTAACGTGAGATAATAAGCTTAGTTATCTAAATATCTTTAAAAAAAAGAAAAAAAAGATACCCCTCCATCCTTTTCAATAGTATTTTTTATCTATCTATCTATAACTATTTAGTAAATGAGAAACTACTAAAGAAAGAGGGGACACGTGTCATGTTCACGTTAAAAAAAATTCCACCTAAATGCATACATTAATAGACTAATTTTGGCCAAAAAAATAAAAAATATTAAATAAGGTCACCAAGAAAAGTTTGTAGTGCAATGTTAATTTGATTTAGTGGGTTTGTCGTTAAATTTCAACATATATTATAATGAACCCATGTTATTCTAAATTATTTAGTTTCCTAACACATGAGTCACTATACGAGTTGGGCATTTGCACGGACCTAAATTAGTTTCTTAACTATTGAAAAAGATGCGTCTTTGATAACTTTCCTAACACGGAGGGATTACAAAATATGACAACTAATTACTTCCTAAAGAAGATATACTTTGTGAGATGGAAGATAACGAGATACAAGTATTATTTGATAAATTGGTTTTTTCTTAACGTGTGCCCAGTAGACACATGTTAATAGGCTATTTACGGCAAAAATCACATTGATAATATCACGAGAAATTGATATATTAACCCATAATTACCATACTTAAGACAACATCAATGTGATTCTTACCGTAAATAACTTATTAACTTGTGCCCAGTAGACACACGTTAGAAAAATCGTCGATAACATTGTTATTAGTTCATTACATTTCTACGCTTACAAAATAAGTTCTCATTTTCGAACTTACTCTCTCCGTTAAAAACCAACCTTCCATTTTGTTTTTAGCACAAATTTTAAGAAACTTATTGTGTGGACATGACATAGGTCCACCCCGACGCGGCCACGCGCGGTTTTGGGGAGGCGAATGAATCTCCATATGAGAATGGATCGAATTGAAATTTAAATCGAAGTTGGAGTCGCCACCGAACTTTGTGAGAGTTCGGACCCGTTCGAACCCACTCTATGTCGTAGTGGGTCGTGTACAAAATACGACCCATTTCCGATGTTAGAGTTTATTGGGTTCGCCTCTTAACATTTGATACCGATACGGATATCGTGTATTGAATGACTCTCGTTGCCAATGGTTTCGGACATCCGGAAACCGAGGTTCTGAGTAAGGGGTGAGGGTACGTGTTGGGAAGTTCACAAAGAACACCCAACCCCGCCCGCACAATAGCGGCCTCTACTAGGATATCGTTTGATTTTTGAATACGCGCGTTAGTTGAACGATGAATGATATGCAAACATTGTTTTCCTAAGCATGTGAATAATTGAATGGGTTGCTAAGTCGTTTAATGCATGAAAATTAACGTCAAAGTTGTATTTTAGCATGCGAGTTTTGTTTTAGCATAATAAAACAAATAATGAAAAGAGTTGCTAAGAAGATGAACAAACATGTTAGTAACAATTGAATAAATTGAATGAAAATATGAATGCGATGAATAATGTAAAAAATATGTCAAGATCTGAAATATCGCTTAAAAGACGCTATTTTGACGAAAAAAACGATGTTCGAAAAATAAAAAAAAACAAAAAAAGGGTCACGCATTCCAACCTGCTGGGCGACTCGCCCGAGTCAGGCGCGACTCGCCCGAGTCAGGTGCGACTCGCCCGAGTAGGCGACCCGCCCGGGACACGCGCGACTCGCGTCCCGGTCTGTTTTCGAAATTGATTTTTTTTTGAAAAAGCAATGATTTTATTAAATCGCGTACAAATATTGCACAATTTGCACCCAATTTAATATTCTCGACGTTCGTCGTATTCGATATTCGATTATGAAATCGATATCGAATATTCGGAATGACTTTTAGAAAAGGTTCTATAAAATTGTTTTGAAAAAGAATTTGAACGAAAAGAAAAAGAATGTTGGTTCTCTCCGCGTTAAAATCGTCGTATTTCGTAAAAAGAAGATGTAACGATTTTTTTAGCATCAAAGAGATTAATGTAATTCTTTTAATACGATATTCGATTAGAGAATCGGTATCATATTTTTAAGAATATTCGTTATATGAAAATAGTTTTTGTAGTATCGATATTAGAAATAAAAAAACGATGGACGACCCATAATAAATGACCGACGCGAGACGGACGAAAAAACGAGAAGAAGAAGGAGAGAAGAGAAGAGAAGTCGGGTTTGATTACACCCTCAACCTACATGCTTTTGTTAACTCGGATCGGGGCTCGTCGGAATGTGGCTAAGGCACGGGAGCGTCGGGTTAATGTCGGTGAGTTTGTGGTGGTTTTGGTTTGGACGTGAAGGGTGACGGGTCTAAGGCCAGTTTTTTGTAGTCTCGGGTTACACTATCGATTTCTCGGTGCTAAGTGTGAGAGTCTCGAGGGGTATGAATAATTGGTGTTGGGAATGAATATTGTGTGTGTCGGGGATTGTATGAATTAATCGTGTGTGAATAATGTGTATGAAAATTGTGTGATGTATGATTGATGAATATTGTGTGTGCAAGGGGTCCTATTTATAGGTTTAAGGGGAATTGCTTCACATGTGGGAAAGTGGGTCATGTGTCAAAATTTTGTCCAGAAGGGTTTAACAACAAACGCCGACAAAATAGGCCACAAGCACATCTAGCTGAGTCTGATTCAGAAGAAATCATAGCTGCTTTAGTATCTGAAATTTCAAATAAATGAACTTCGAACCGAAAAATAGAAATTTGAGTTTAAATAAAAAGAATTTAGAATTTAAATCGTCGGAGTAGACTTTTGATAAGAATTAAATTAAATGGATCGAAACAGAAATATACTTTTTAATATAAGGAAAGTTTCCGAGACAAAGAGAATTTTAGGAGTTTGAAACGATTAAACGATAAGTTCGTTTTATAATAATTTTAATACGAGTTAAATCATAAAAATAAAAATACGAACATAATTTTAATTTAATTTAATTTATAAAATCGGGAGTGTTACCATCTTCCCCACTAAAAAGAAGTTTCGTCCTCGAAACTAACAAAAACATAATAATAAAATGGAAAACAAGGTTATATCATTTGAACAAATCGAAGACAAAATTATTTCAAGATAAGTTGGGCTCAGTTACCCGAAGTTCAAAATCATTTAAATTAATAAAATCGTAAGTTAAAAATAATTCGATAAAATAATGACGATAAATAATATTTGTAAACGAACTCGAGGGTGAAAGATACCCAAATATTTTCAAAACAATAGTAAAACGTTTTAATTTAGAAATTTGAAATTATTTTGTTTTAAGAGCAAACCAAATCTGAGAAATCAAGTTTGTAGTTATTAAACAAGATCGAATCAGTCGACAAACATTTTCAATAACAGATTTAAAGTCTAACGACAATAAAACAAAATTTGGACATATGAAGTTTTTCGAAAATATTAAATCGTTTTACATAATAATCTCATAGAAATAAAAATATTTGCAATTGAGAAAGTTTTCATAAAATCTCGATCACTTGAAAATCAAAATTAAAGTTTTAAACAATTTCGAAACAGTTTGAAATAAATTATTAAGGCATTTTGAAACTTGACGAAATATATGTGTTATCAAAAATAAAATAGAAAAGAAGTACAAAGTTTTAAAATTTATAATTCAAAATGTTAAAATTTTACGATAGCCCAAAATTTGAAATTAGTCAAGCTTTTCATAACATAGGTTCGGGAAGAAAAAAATGGTAAACGGATAAATAGAGTCAGAGTCAACGACAAATCAAAACAGAAATTTTCAAACCCGATAAAGAAGTCGAAGAGATTGGCCGAAGAGAAGTAGCAAGATTTAAGAAAAGCTAAGGGGAGGAACGAAATTGGTAGTCAAATGGAGCTCTCCAGGAATTACAGAAGAAGTTAACCATCTCGAGATTCCAAGTACGATTCCCACAACACGGTTCCTAATTTCCATCAAATACGTTAAGTTCAATATTAGGTGTTAGGTTGCACTACCCAGTCACAATCTCCAAAAATGTCTTACGTGACTATCCAATCGATCAAAGAAACGATACTAACCCACAATGCTTTATAATCTAATATCATCAATTAAAATTTCAACGGCCATCACAAAACACCCAAACTCGCAATCGATAAGGCTCCTAAATCCACAGTTCATAAGGTTTGAACTCGAGGTGTACTCCAAATTTCACGAGTAAGGAACTCTAAACAAGGTCCACCAATTTAACAATGCTCGGGTAAGAAATCCTCAAATAATCACCAACATACTCTTAAGACCATAAACAGATAGGGATTAGGAAGTACACCAACCTAAGGTACACTCAACCTCAATATATAATAACAGATACTCACATCTTCAAACACGTTGTTCAACTAAGGTTCCTAAGAAGTCCATCAAATGCCTAATTACAACAAGGTAACCAAATGTTTAATAACTCAACGAAGTTACAATCTCGCTGGTTAAGGAGTTCTGAACGGTAAATCCATCAAAATGATTGGCATCAAAGTATCTCTCAAAACAAAAAAGTAAAACCAAACTGTGATTGTGTTAGATAGTTATATTCTTCAAGGTTAAGAATAATTCATCCAAGTTTAGATAACTCGACTCCAAAGCTCATAGGTTACAATCTTACAGATCACGATCGAATCCTCAAGAAACACGGTTAATCTATGTCATCCAAAGTTTCTAACGACATTAATGAAAACCTTTAACGGTACCACATACTCACACTAACACTTTAAACAATACCCTATGATCCCAAATATTCGCGATGCAACCATCAAATAAGCATCAGACAAGAATCCCAAAGTAGTATTATCAGTTACACTTAGTTCGGTCCTAGGTTAGGTGCTAGGTATCCATCAAATATGACATACTCTTACCACTCCAAAATATATTCAACTCGAAGTACTCCAAAATAATCAGAATAACCTATAACCCAAGGTTCAATGTCTAAAGTATCAACCTAATTCCATTAATTAATTAATACCATTCAAGTCAATCCTCAAGAATTTCTTACTTGCTTAGAAGATAGGGTAGACTCACAATCCTCAAACCAGGTAACAAAGGTTTACTAAACCTCAAACGTCTATAACTTTTCACGGGATTCACTGGAACGGAATTCGGTCAAACCAAAGAATCTCAAGAGGAAAGATGGTAAAGTAGGAAAATAAATCGAAGATTTGTCACAAGAATGAAGATGAGAATTAATAAGAGAATGATTGGAAATGGCAGAAGCAGGAAGAAAAGAATCAATGATTCTAGATGATAAAGACATAAAACGAGAAGGGAAAGTTCAGACCTCCAGAGTTCACAAGGGAACTAAATGGATTACTTCATCTTCTAGTAGAGGAAAGGGCACACAAGTCTTGGGTCGCTCAATCTGGATCCACTGCAACATCATGGAACAGGAATCTACTCTGATCATCTAGCCTGTAACTTGAGCAAACTAAATTTGAGCTGAAAGGTCACCATCGGCATCTTTCTTGTGCGCCAAGTTGTTCACTCGAGTCGGCATGCATTGAGAGTTCTAAGCAGGTCTTGTTCCAAACTGGAGCATCATATCAGCATCTTGTTCTTTCATCTTCTTCTCGATAAAAGAAATAAATATACAATGCTAGTCATTGAGTTACAAAAACAATTAATCCTAACAGTTAAGTCCTTATTTTGTTTCTACCCATCTGTCACTATAATATTTCTTTAATGTTCAAATCATTTACGAGTATTTTTCCTAGAATCAGGTGTAAGCGTCGGGAGCAACAATGCTCTGATACCAACAGTAATCCCCTAGAAATTCTAACGCAATACAGTGGCGGAAACACTGTAGAGTGGGATTAAAACACACTGACAAACTATATCTTATTAAAAGAAATGGTAACTCAATACAAATGCCTCTTTTTACAAAAGGGCTAAAAGTAAAAACTCCAAATAGGTTTATACAAATCCATAAATAAACATGAATGAAGGAAGAGTAGGATCCACGCTACTCGCTAGCTCACACCTAAAACCCAGCAGCAAATACCTGTCATGTTATAAACATAACAGCCACGTCAGTGGAGAGTAACTCGGACGTTCTCCCAGCCATATTATATCATATGGAAAAATAATAGTATTACTATATCAAAATAACTATAATGGAAAACATTAAAATGATATAATAAAAATAAACTTTCGGAGAAACTTAAAATATTGGAATAATAAAATCAGAACAAGTTTTTAGAAGAAAACCTCAAATATTTGCCAACCTGCAAACCAAAATGTATCGATAATAATAAAAATATTCAAAATGGCGTTGTGGATAGGATTAGTGATGGAGGCTAGACTTTCACTAGGAGAATACTAAAACTAGCTTCGAGAACTTAGTTCAAACAAATCAAACTTCGGTCTCTAACTAGGCTACTCAACCATAATAGGACGGCGACTTATAAATGCGTGGCCTTGGTTTAAGATAATATGCACACCCCTCCCGAGCACCATAAATACTCAGTTCAACCCGACGGCGTCTTACACTGCGAGGCACGAGTTTAAGGTCAAAATGTACACAGACTCCCGAACACCATATATGCTCGGTTCAACAACCAATGTGCCCCATAAAGACACACCAGCCTTATAGTTGATGGCAAAACCGTAAACCCCAGAATATATTACTCTAAACCTCACACTGATCCTTATTCCATAACTCCGAAACAAGCCATTATCGATATAAACAAGAGATATAATCGTTAGGAACAATATGAAGATAAAAGAAATAAACAGTTTATATTAAAATGGAAACTTTCTATAAATAGAAATTTAATAATTTCAGAAACTTACTTAAAATAGAAAGTCTTATGGAAAATACGTAAATTATTAAAATAAGTGAAATGTATAGAAATAGCATTTCCAACGAGATTAGCATTTTATTATTATCGTCGTTATCGTAACTTTATTATACGTCTCAATTCGATACTCAAAATATAAATAAAATATATTATATAAATAATTAGGAAATCGAGTTAAAACTATAATTTTTAGAAAAGAGTTGTTTTAAGGAAAACGATATCAAAATTAATTGAGTCGACGAACTTTATAAATGAAATGAAATTTACGAAGAATTCAAATTACTTTTAACAAATATTTTTTATTAATAAATAATATGGATTTTAATAAAAATAGTCAATCGGAAACAAATAAGAAATTATAAGTGAAAATAGTCTCGACTAAAAATTTATTTAAAACAAAATTGACTATTTTCTCATTTATTAGTATAAATCGTAAAACGAAAATTAATTTATTTAACAAGTATACAAATTTTGATTATAGTATAAAAATACGATTTTGAGTTAAAAATTAGAAATTAACAAAATATGACGAAAATATGAAATCGATATTATTTAGTTACTAGTGTCACGATAACCAACAAAATATTATTACGATCGTAAGTTATTTAATTACTAACGATTTATAAAACGATATCGGAAACTTGTAAAATATTTATAAGGTAAACAATTTAAAATAATATTTTTAGCAAATAATAAATAGCTAAAATTAGAAAACGGAAGTTAAAATATTTACTACATACTACTACTCAAACATACGATCGATATAAAATCGAGTAACGTCCTAAAGTTACCTCGCTTATAAATCGTCAATGCTCTTGTCCTTCTATCTTTTTGTCCAAACTTCGATTCTTCTCATACTTGTTCCACCAATAGCTTGAGGCTCCAACGGCTCAAAAACACGTAGACACGGAAACAAGGAGTCGGAATAAGGGAAAGTTGGAAAAGAGTCAAGTGACACAAAAACGTAACACAAATCACGAACCGGTCAAGAGGAACAACGGTAAGTCGGTAGAATTGGGCAATGACATCGACAAACAGCTGCAGAATGCGACAAAACAGAATAGACGGTCGCATAACGAACTAACAGCAACTGAGACAAGACGACTGAGACCGAGGGATATGACGATAGCAACAATGATGCATAAAAACGGCAATCGGTAGTGAAACAGTGGTAGGTGCGAACAGAAATACATCCCACATGTGAACCGAGACAAGTACATTAGAGGACTAAAACAATGACGTGAACCGAGTGAAACAGAGGCAGGAAACAAGTGACAGCAGCAGCGCAACTGTTAACACAACGCAACAGCAGCAGCAAGAGAAAGAAGGAAAGAAAAAGAGAAGATTCGAGATAAAGAATAGCAGCGAACATCAGCAGACAGAACGGAGAAGAAGATAGAAAGCGGACAACAATCGATCAACGGTAACGCGACAATGACGAAAAGCACGAAGAGGGGACGAGAAGAGCATAACGAAAAGAAAACAAAACGGAAACCAGCAGCACGTAAAGTCGACCCATCACAGCAGTCGCGAAACCATATAGAAAATAGAGAAAAGAAGAAAAGGAAAAGAACGAAATACAGCCGCAGCGGTAGAATGAAACAAACCGCAGTCGAAGCAACAACACGCAACAGCAGGCCGCAGAACACAGCAACAAAACTAGAACGATGAAGAAAAAGAAAAGAAGACGGGAGAAGAAGAAATGGATTACCTCGACCAATAGCAGCAAATATGAGCATGAAAAAAAAATCAGCAGCGCGGCAAATAAAATACAGCAGTAGCAGCGGCAATCTCGAGAAGGAGACGGAAAAACGAGGAGGAAATAAGGACGATCTTGCAAGAGGGGCTGAAACAGAGTGATGTAAATAAGGTGGGAGAGTATGGGGGGTTGAAGCGGTGGAAATAAATAAAAAAATGAATGAGGATGGTGGAATAAGAAAGGAGGAACGTGAGATGTATATTAGGCAAGTTGAAACGGTAGAATGGAAATAAACAAAAAGAGGACAAAGGGGAGGTGTACGATCAAATGGGCAAAATGAAATGAATGAATTAATAGATGAGATTGAATTCAACTCACCACAAAAAGAAAGTGTACGGATTACGAGACCAAAAAGTATACGTGGAATACGGTCTAATTAAATGAATCGAGTAGGGGACGTATTCCGTAACGATAAGTTGACTGACCCACGAGTCAAATTAAATTCGAGTTAATAAAATTAATAACTAATTGGACCGTCAAATAAAATGAGTAAGTAAAATATTCGAGACGAAAATGAAGCTTATAGAAATAATAGTTAGACGGAAGTATTTTCCAATAAATAATAAATCTTCGATAAAGTGAACTAAATTGATTTCTCGAAGAAAAGTAATAAATGTTTTGACGAAATTTCAAATAAATGAACTTCGAACCGAAAAATAGAAATTTGAGTTAAAATAAAAAGAATTTAGAATTTAAATCGTCGGAGTTGACTTTCGATAAGAATTAAATTACATGTATCGAAACAGAAATATACTTTTTAATATAAGGAAAGTTTCCGAGACAAATAGAATTTTAGGAGTTTGAAACGATTAAACGATAAGTTTGTTTTATAATAATTTTAATACGAGGTAAATCATAAAAATAAAAATACGTACATAATTTTAATTTAATTTAATTTATAAAATCAGGGGTGTTACACGGGTAACAATTAATAAGTCTTGATTGTTATCACCATTATTCGTCCTATAGGTCTAGGTCGAGTAAATATCCCTTTCTTTCACAAAATAAAACCTCAAAAAAAGACTTCTGCTACGTTAAGTATACAAAAGCCGTAATTTTTGTATCAGCAACGACGACGTTCTCTCAGCCATATTGCATAATATTAAAGCACAATTACTATTATATCAAAATATTTGAAAATGGAAAAATATTTAAAATGATATGGTAAAATAATTCGAAATGATTGCCAATCAACAAATCAATGTCAATCGTTACTGACGTTATGTAAATCAATCAGTGTAACAGAATAGACTTTCACTAGGATCATACTAAACTAGCTTCGAGAACTCAGTCACCAAATTTCGGTCTCTAACTAGGCAACTCGACCATAATAGGACTGTGTGCAGCGATGTCCTAGCTTAAGTAATATACCCACACTCTTGGATAACAAATATGCCCAGATCAACTGACGACAACTGACACGATGCGATATCTAGCTTAAGTAAGCATACACATTCCTGGACAACAACTATGTCCAGTTCAACAACCAATGTATCAGCAACAACTAGATACACCAGCCTTATAGTCGATGACAAAACGTCCACCCTAGATTGTATTACTCTACTCGTACACTTGTCCTTATTCCATAACTCAAAAAGTAAAGCCGTTGTTGTAGTTCGATAGGATTAACAAAACATTCTTAAAAGGAAGCTTTCTAATTCGGGAAACTTTCTATTTTAGAAATTTTTCTCGGAATAGCATTACGATGAAAATAGGGAAATAGCGTTATAGCAAAATATCAAGAATAGTAATTTACTCTAATTATAAAGTAAATATTATTAATTTCGCAAACTACTACTTTCCGCCTTAACAATTATTAAGTTCTAAATAGAGTATAAATTATTTTTAAAATTATAGATTTTTTTTCCTTGCAAAAAGGATATCATTTCATTTCATTGAGAAACAAAATTACAATGTTGCAAAAAGACTATCACTCTAATGTTACAAAATTAGCTTGAAGCCATTCTCTCTAACATCCTATAGTATTTAGGATTGTCTTGCTTACACAAAAATCTCGTATGAACAATGAATTTAAGGTTTACAAAAATAGCCTCCGGAGTAGATTCCTTCTCTGTGAATATACGCTTGTTTCGTTCTTTCCAAATGAGATAAACTGCTGCTGCAACACTGACCCGTACCCAGATGTTTTTCCAATGCTTCTTACTTCTGTGATTATTCAACCAATGGACCACAACCTGAAGATCAGGCTTTACATAGGCCAAACATATCCAATTAAGCACATTTACCAAAACTTGCTTAGCAAAATCACAAGAGAAGAATAGAAGGGACGCATTCTCTTCCTGATGCTGACATAAACAGCATCTGTTGGCAAGAGAAAATCCTCTCTTGTTGAATTGATCGATAGTAGCCAATTGCTTTTTTAATGCTAAAGAGATAATCACTTTGTGACTAGGACAAAAGAGGTCAGAAGCAAAATAAGAACCCTAGAACTTCTTAACTGGTCCTTTGAGAATCAAATACATTTTAGAAACATGAAATTCTTAGGCTGCACAACAGCTGCTTACAGCCAACTGAGCTTGTTCCAAGGATCCACAATGCTTCTTCAACAGATCTTTAACTGCTATTACACTCTTAATGCTAGCAGGAAAGTATTCCTTAGACTTAGAATCCCACACAGATCCTAAGCCGAATACATAATGGCTACACCAATTGCTCCAAAGACTACTTGGCCCATTTGTAAAAATCCACAACCATTTTGTGAGTAGTGCAGTGTTCCAACATTGAGTATCCTTAATGTTGAACCCTCCAGAATCCCATGGAGAGCAAATATCCTTCCATTTCTTAAATATTAGTCTTCTATGCCCATCTTTGATACCCCAAAATAAATCTTTGCTTATTTTATTTAGCAATTTAAGAATTGGTTTTAGGTAGAAGAAGACTGGAAGACCAGAAATTCTCCAGACCAAATATGCATGAATTAAGCAGCTGAGCCTTACCCGCATATGAGAGAAATTGAGTAGACCAGTGACCTACAACATGTTGCACCTTCAGAATGAGAGGACTAAACATATTAATACTAAGCCTTGCATCAGTGAGAGGAACTCCCAAATAACGAAATGGGAATTGACTTTCAACAAACCCAGTGTTAGAGAGAATAAGATCCTTCACCCCCTGATCTACCCCCCATAGTAAATACAAGTCTTATCCACATTTGCCACTAGACCTGACAGAGAACCAAAAGAATCAAGAGCCCTTTTAATAGCCATTACAGAGGGTAAATCACCTCTAGTAAAGAGCATCAAATCATCTGCAAAGATAAGACGTGTCAGATTTAGCCTGCAACAGTTTGGATGGTAGGAGACATTAGCCTGAGATCACAACTTCCGGAGAGATTTGGATAGGATTTCCATGCTCATAACAAATAGGTAAGGAGATAGGGGATCCCCCTGCCTGATTCCCCCTATTCATTATTATTATTATTATTATTATTATTATTATTATTAAATACCGAACTTTCATTAACACCAGAATAAATTACAAGAAGTTAGAAGGAAGCCGAGATACTATCTGGGCCCCCACTCCCTTAGCGATCGCAAAAATAATTCTAGTGAAAATATGAACTGCTGCACGCGCTCCAGCATCCTGTGACATAGCGAATTTACGAATCCGCTGGAGCAGAGAGACAGCCTCCGTGTCGAGCTCACCGAGAGAGGAGAAGGAGAAAGGAAGGAAACCATACCCAATGGCATCACAGCGTGCCTGATACTTGGCACACTTACGACGAGAAGCATCAGCTATGACCCGTCCGAGCTCAAAAGAAGTCAAGCCGGACTGGGTCAAAGGAGAGGATCTGGTCAGATCAACACAAACATCACGGCCCCTGTCCCACGAGTAGAGCAGAAGATCAACACAAACATCACACCTCTTATTATTTTACTATCATTATTTTATTTTTTTAATTTATTTTTTTTGCAGAAAATTATCATTTCATATTATTGATGTGAAATTACATTTTGGTGCAAAAAGTTCTAGCACATTATGAGAATTCAATCCAAGCTAGCTAATATCCTAATATATTTAGGACTAACATCACTAGACAAAAATCTGGCTTTCACTATGAATTTTAATTGCTCGAACATGCCTTCAAGTGATCCACTCTTTTCAATAAACAACCTCTTGTTTCGTTCTTTCCAAACAACAAAAATAGTAGCAGCTAAACAGACTTGAAACCAAGGGAATTTCCAGTGTTTTTTGTGCCTGGGATGATTACTCCATTGAATGATTCGTCTAAGATCAACTGAAGGAACAACGAAACCCATCCACTGAGTAATTAGTGACCAGAGACGCATTGATACTAGACAATTGAAGAACAAATGATGATGATTTTCACTGGCCTGTAAGCATAGGATACATCTATTAGCCAAACCATCCCTCTCTAAGCATAAAGATCCATTGTGGGAAGCTTGTGTTGAGCCGCATGAGTAAGAAAAAATTTGTTGCTAGGAGCCTTCAAAGAAGAGTGAGGGATAACCTTAGGGTGCTTTCTCTCTTCCAGGAACTTAAGATAAGCTTTAGACACATTAAACTTTCCATTATAGCTACAGGATTTTAAAAAGAGTCTTGCTTACCACAAAGCTTGATGCAATAATCTTTCACATGAATAAGGTCCTTTATGGCAGATGGATAAAAATCCTTGAAGGTTAGATTCCAAATGGATGTACTGCTGAGGATGTAGGCATACACCATTTGATCCAAATCCCTCCAAACCCTTCAGAAAGTTGCGAGATTCCTTTAGCCAAAAGAGCTCGATTCCAAGTTTCTAGATTTTTAAGATTCAAACCCCCTTGCTTCTATGGTAGGCAGATGTCCTTCCATTTCTTAAAAACTAGCCTTTTCTCTCCAGGCTTGATGCCCCAAAAAAAATCTTTGCAAAGTTTATTAACCACTTTGAGTACTGATTTGGGAAGCATCACACTAGAGCAACAAAAATTCTCTAGACCAAAAACCACAGAACTTAAAAGTTGTATCTTACCAGCATATGACAGGAATGCAGTAGACCAATGATTAATAGCCCTTTGAATCTTCAGAATAAAAGGATCAAAAAGCCTTACAACAATCTTAGAGTCACTAAGAGGCATACCAAGGTATCTAAAGGGAAATTCACCAATACTGAAACTAGTCTGCTCCTGAATTAGAGCCTGCACATCAGGTGCAACTCCTCCAAAGTACATACAAGTCTTGTCCGGATTTTGCATAGAGTCCTGAGATCATACCAAAGTGATTTAGAGCATTCTTAATAGCCAAAACAGAGGGGAGATCACCTCTTGAGAAAATCGTCAAGTCATCAGGAAACACCAAATGAGTGAGGTTTATCTTGATGCATTTAGGATGAAAAGAAACATTTGTCTGAAGACAGATCATCCTGAGATGCTGAGAGAGAATTTCCATACTCAATACAAATATGTAAGGAGACAAAGGGTCCCCTTGTATAACTCCACTTTTCCCTTGAAAGAAACCTTCAATCCCACCATTCAAATTGAAAGTACTGTGGACATGACGTAGGTCCACCCCGACGCGGCCACGTGCGAGTTTGGATAGGCGAATGAATCTCGTGGTAAGATTGATCTCGGGTCGAAATTTAAGTCAAAGTTGGAGTCGCCACCGAACATTGTGGGAGTTCGGGCCCGTTCGAACCCACTCTATATCGTCATGGACTGTACACAAAGTACGACCCATTTTGATTTCAGAGTTTATGGGGCTCGTCCCTTTGCATTGCGATACCGATATCGTCACTACCGGTTATCGTGTATAGAATGACTCACGTGCGCCAACGGTTTCGGACGTCTGGAAACCGAGGTTCTGAGTAAGGGGTGAGGGTACGTGTTGGGAAGCCCACTAAGGACACCCGCACTTAGCGGCCTCTACTAAGACATCGTTCGTGTTCGTCTACGCGAGCTAATAAAATGATTAAATGATATGCAAACAGCGTTTTCGGCTAAGCATGTGAATTATTCGTTAACTACGTCATTTTAATGCATCAAAACCGTCGTCGAATTATTTAGCATGCGAGGTTCATTTATAAAGCGATAAAAATCGAAAAAATAAACAAAACTCGTAAATAAATACAATATACACGGGCGGAAATACAACCCGGGAAAAAAAAAATAACGAAAAAATAAATAGGATGATTGAATTGGAAGCGAAAAATACTAACTATAAACGGACCCGTATATAGTAAATATAAACTAGACTGTAAGTTGAATAAACGGACGAACTTTGATTTAATACACATTATATTGTGTATTAAACGGAGGACGGAGATATGGAACCTAGACGTGGTGCTAGGCTGATCCCGAATCTTGATGCCTTGTCCCGACTTATCACATCAAAAACTGGCGTCTAGATTAGTCATGTATCGGATACGACTAAAGAATCGTCGACACAAAACTAATCGTAAAAGACATCGATCAAAGTCGTGAAAGTGAAATAAAAATGTGTGAGTTTTGAAAAAGAAGATTACGTGATTGGCTTTACACGCGTGGACCGAAGCCGTAAAAAAAAAGACGAGGCTCAAAGGATGCTTGAAGCTCTCGGTTTATCTGATCAAAGGGACCCACTTGATCGAGTGCCTCTGGCACTCGATCGAGTGCCCCGGTTTTTGTAGTGCTACTCGATCGAGTAGCCTCTGGCACTCGATCGAGTGCCCCTGTATGAGCTAATGCTCACTTCGAAAATGTGATAGTTTTGAGATTTTATTTATACAAAATCGATGATCGACCGAGTAACGTAAAAATATTACGTGATTTAAACTCAACTCAGTTTTCGGTGCTATAATCGTGTGCTATACGATTATAAGACCGTCATCGGGATTTTATAGAAAATGTTGTTATTGGATCGAAAATTTTGATTAGTAACGAAATTGTCTCCCTCCGCGTCACGACATCAATACTAATCCTTACGGATTATGTGATGTCCATTTTCGTGTCAATGGGTTCCGTACTAATCTCGTAAATGGAATCAGACGCGTTCAACTACGTACGACCACGATCACGTTACGCCCTTGAGTGCTTGGGGCGGCGCTCCTCGAAAGGGTGCCACGTCTATCGCGGCTCATAAAGGGATTAAACGGACTTGTAGCGGTCGTCGTAGTCAAACGAGTTCGAATCCGAAAGTGATATTATTATATATATATATATATATATATATATATATATATATATATATATATATATATATATATATATATATATATATATATATATATATACGCGGTATAATGATGATAAAAAATGGATGAAAATCAAAATGCGATAATGATGAAAAATGCGATAAAAAGTTAGTGTTATTATGACAATAAAAATAATAATACATAGTACAATATGTGTATATATATATATATATATATATATATATATGTCGAGATGGAGAGGAAGAGAAAAGAGAGATAAGGGGTTGATGACACCCTCAACATACATGCTTAAAATGGCCTCGGAACTGACTCGTAAATAGCGACAGGATCGCGGGAGTATCGAGGATGCAAGTTGAGTTATGGTGTGTGTGTATGTAGTGATGATTTATTGGTTTTTCGAGGGATAAAGACTCGGTTTTTTGTTTAGGATGGCTTAGGGTTGTAGTGTAGAGAGGATGTATGAATTAGGGTTGAAAATGTAGGTTTTCTTTGCATCCAGAATTCTGAAAAATGAAGAGCACAAGGAGGGGTATTTATAGAGTTCACCCCTCGACCTAGGGTCACTCGATCGAGTGGCCCTAGTGCACTCGATCGAGTGCCCTAAAAAAGAGGTCTATTGGGTTCAAAGTGGATCCACTCGATCGAGTGAGGTCAATCCACTCGATCGAGTGGATCAGGCGGGTGAGCCAAATTAGGAATGAGTTAACTTTTTTGAAAATTTGAAAAGGGTGATTAAGCGCAATCTTCTAGAAGCTCACCTGGTTGACTTTATGTGTCGGATTCGTCTTTGACCGGGTTTTGACCCGGTCACTAAAAGAAGGTTTTTATTTTTGGTGTCGGTTTTGGCCCAAATTAGTCTCATTTTATTTGAAACGACCCACTGGGCCTGGATTTGAGGTCGGTTTTGAGAGATTTGTACTCCGCTAAATGCTCACGTCGGATATTATTGATTCCGAGCCCGTATTCGAGTATATTAAGTCACGATTGCGTCCGATCATCATCGGGTGTTTTGTCGGGAATTGCTATAAACACTAGCAGGCAAAATGCGGGTGTCTATAGAGCCCCCACTCTGACTGAGGCTTGGACAAGGCGAAAGTCAGAGTAGCTACCAGGCCAATCGCAGATTACGACCTGGCAGCATTCCGGTCGGGTCGTTTATAGTCCATTAGACTTGCATGAAGGGCTCGCCAGCCATAAGCACAGGGTCATACCTGTCCTGATGATGATAGGTCCGTGGGGAGTAAGTGAGCTGCGCGGAGACTTGCTTCTGAAGTCTTGGGTGTACCTGTATGCTGACACATAACAACTTGTATGTAACACATAGGTGAAACACCGACTCATGTTGGGGAGAATAAAATATTGATTTTTTGAAAAGCAGAATTTTGGAATATTTTTTTTAGAAATTTTAGGAAAGCTCGGGATGGCTTGATTCCTATCCTGGATTCTAGCCTGAAATCTAAGATCAGGCCTACGCGCGCATTGGGCCCTCGTTTGCTGAGGAGGCATAGCAGTTAGGGTTACAGTTAGGGTTTCCTATTATAAATATAGGACTCCCTGCTTCAACTTTCTGCATCCCAAATCAAATTCTTCCTCCTCTTCTCAAAACCTTTTAGATTTTCAAGAACACTCAAATATCTGTTATAAGCATCGATCACTTGACTGCGATGCTTCTGGCTTGGTCCCAACACTTTCGGGACGAAGAAAAGGTTCAACTGACCCAGATGGGAATTGTTAGTTTATTCCCACTTCAACGTCTGATAATCGACTCACACTTTTTGGATGCCTGTTTAACGTTTTGGGATACTACCCATTACGTTTTCGCGTTCCCACGAGGAGAAATATGCCCTCTTCCCAAGGAGATCGCAGTTGTGGGCGGTTGGAGCCCTATTGCTCGTCCAGCTATCCCTCCATTCTACCCTGATCTAAGGAGGCTAAGGGATTTCTTAGGTTTGTCTCATGCTGAGACAGATCGAATGGTACGGGGGAATTCAGTTTCCCTTTTTGACCTGGCTGACAAGTTTATGAACCTCCAAGACGAGGATTACTGCTGCTCACAAGCGTAGGGCTTTCGCCTTTTGCATGCTGCATCGTTATGTCTTTGAAGGGCTGATGGATGCTGACTCGTGCTTAGGTTAGATCAGGCTGATTAGCGTGGTTGACCAGATGGAGACTGGTCACAGCCCTGCTTGGCTAGCCACCGGGGAGATCATCATGGGTCTCGATGCTAGGAGGCTTGACCCGGACCGACAGCTGACGGGAAGTGTTCGCCTTCTGCAGGTATACATCTTCGCGATTTTTTTTTGACGAAAAAATTCTGATGTACGCGAGTCACTCGATCGAGTGACCTCTTAAATGAGCGTCTTCCTGTCTTCTTAGAGCTTACTCGATCGAGTCACTGTATTACTCGATCGAGTGGACTCTAGCGAACCACTCCATTGCCTATAAAATTTGTATATCCTTTTTCAGATTTGGCTGTCTGAACGTCTGTCGATTATAGAGTCTCCTCCAAGTATACCCAACAACCATAGCAGCCAGATTACCTCGAGTAGGCGACGGATAAGCTCGAGTCATCACATAAACCGAGTATATTGGGATGAGGAGCTACCATTTCATGGTGGTCCTTTGATTAGGTGGACCGTCGCCTGGTGGTTTCTCTCAAAACTGACGGGATTGGCTAATAGGGACCAAGCCCATTACCTGGTGGTCCTGTCACTTGACTGGACTGTTCATATTTACCCGGACCGCATTCTGATGCAGTTCGGTTCATCTCAGCGCATTTCTAAGACTGACGCAATCGTTAGCGTCTCGCTCTAATTGACGGACGCTATGTGCGACACATGGTTGCAATGGTGGTTCACCCGTCCCATGTGGACTATACCAAAGCCCTGCCAATCCGCTTGGGTTTCACACGCATATCAAAAGTGGACGTCCGAGGAGTCCGAGGAAGCTCGAAAAGCTTTGAAGGTCGATGAGGCCTTCGAACTGGTTCGCCGGGAGACGGCGAAAGACAACAGGGGTTTCTTCGACGAAGGAGATACTCCTGCTACTTTAGTCCGATTAGGATCGGTTCTTAAGTCACAAACTAAGACTCGAGCTAAGGATGTTGGTGCTAGCGGCGTACGGGGGCAACTAAGCCCCCAGACTGACTTGGAGAGACGGCTCGGGCCAAGACTATCAGCCCGAGACCGATTGGGCCCACGTGACCGGCTGCCTGAACCTGTGAGGACCCGGCTCGGGCCAATCGATGTGATCGAGGACTCGAGTTCAAAGAAATGGGTTCGGGCTAAGGAGGTTCCCGTGGTGATTCGGGAGCGCTCCCCTCCACGTCGTCGTCAGTGGACGGCCAAGGAGGCCAAGGACAAGGGGAAGGGCAAGATGCCCTAAATATCGAGTCCTTAGTTTTATTATTTGAATATTAATATTATTTATTTTTGAGTGTCGTGTGCTTTTTTTGAATTTTTCTGAATTTTTGCATTTGTAATTTTCCGAGTTTATCGGTTTTTTTTTTAGTAATTAAATAAAGGAAGCTTATTATTAAACCGTTCCTGTCTTTTCTCGATTGCATTGGTTGTGCCCTTTTGAGGGGCTGCCTACGTATCCACACTTAGCCGAATCAAACCAAAGGTTGTTCAGGCTTGGTAAAATTGCAATCTCGAAATACACCAAGTCTATTAGTTCAAGATGTTTGCGACAATAGAATAAACAATTCTAGCTTATTGACTTGCTTTTTGTAAAAAAAAAAAACGACTTTGATAATTTTTTTTTTTGCTAATGACATTGAGAAAAGCCAAAGGGTAGTAACGCTTCAGCTGGTCCAGGTTGGTTGGGTTGACAAACTCATTCCCCTCCAAGTCCGTTAGCATCATGGCTCCGCCTGACAAAATCTTCTTTACCAAATATGGCCCGGCCCAATTGGGTTTGAATTTTCCCCTCGGGTCAACTGGTAATAAAGCTCGAACAGACTTAAGGACCAGATCTCCTTCCTTAATATTCCTGGGCCTTACTCTTTTGTTGAAGGCCCGCTGGATCCTTTTCTGGTAAATTTGGATATTGTTGAGGGCACGAGCTCGTCGTTCGTCTAATAAAACTAACGAATAACATCGTGCCCGGACCCAGTCAGCTTCGGGTACATGACTTTCTAGCAGGATTCTAAGGGACGGTACCTCCAGCTCGACTGGTTGGACTGCCTCCATCCCGTAGGTTAGGTAATACGGTGTCGCACCGGTTGCGGTGCGGATTGACGTCCGATATCCCCATAGGGCAAAGGGTATTTTATCGGGGCAGTCTCGGTAATTATCAGCCATCTTTTTTAGTGCGGTGACAATTTTTTTATTGGCCGCCTCTACCGCTCCATTTGTTTGGGGACGGTAAGGCGATGACGTATGCCTTTGGATCTGGTATTTGGTCAACAGGGACGATGTTTCGGCTTGAAAATGAGTCCCGTGATCACTGATAAACTCGTGCGAGATCCCATATCGACATATTATCTTGTTTTGGATAAACTTGGCGACGTGCTTGGCATTGAGAATGCGGTAAGATTCAGCTTCGACCCACTTGGTGAAGTAATCGATAGCTACGTACTAAAATGAAACAGTGTCCGCCCGTACCAGAGGGATTTATTTTCCCGATTATGTCGATACCCCATGTCGAGAATGGCCAAGGCGATGTCACGGTATATAGCAAAGATGACGGCGTATGCTGCACATTGGCGAAGATTTGACAGTTATGACAATGTTTGACATATAATTGGCAGTTGGTTTCCATATTGTTCCAGTAGTATCCGAGCCTCATGATTTTTTGGACAAACATCTGGGCATTCATATGCGAACCGCATTCACCATCATGCACTTCGGCCATGACTTTTTCAGCTTTATATTTGTCAACACAAAGAAGAAGAGCCCCCTGTGCCGTCTTTTTGTACAGTTGCGCATCATCGGTACGGACGAACTGGGTAGCTAGCCTCCGTAAGGCTTTCTTGGCCCGGCCTTCAGTCCCGGGAGGATATTCCCCAGTCGTCAGGTATGTCAATACAGCCTGATACCATGGCTCAGGATCAGTTATCTCAATATCTTCAATGTCGTGGATATATGCAGGCTCAGACCGTCTTTCGACGCAAATTGGCATACTAGTCATGTGATCGGGAATATTCAGTAATGATGCCAGTTTCGAGAGTGCATCTGCGAACTGATTTTCTTCTCGGGGTAAGTATATATACTCTACCTTTTGGAATTGTTTCTCGAGATTCCTTACTCGTGCCTGGTAGGCCACGAGATTAGCGTTCCGAGTTTTCCATTTTTGAAGTGCTTGGTTAATGACCAAGGATGAATCGCCATGTACTCGGAGGATAGTGACCCCTAAGTCGGCGGCGGCTTGTAGCCCATGGATGCATGTTTCATATTCGGCTGCATTATTAGTAACATCAAAGTCTAATTTGATGGACACGGGAGTGTGTTCTCCTTTTGGCGAGATTAAAAGAATCCCAACTCCGAACCCTCGGAAATTGGACGCCCCGTCCAAGTATAATTCCCATGTTTCTGTATCGGTATGGAAAATATCTTCATCAGGGAAGGACCAAGTGTCGGTGTGTCCTTCTCCCGTTACGAGACTGTCGGCAAGGAATTCGGCTACTATCCGGCCTTTAATAGCCTTTAACGGTACAAATTTTAAGTCGAACTCTGCCAACATTAGAGTCCATCCAGAAATTCTTCCGTTGAGAATGGGCTTTTCGAAGAGGTATTTGATTGGATCCATTTTGGATAATACCTGAACCTCGTAGCTGAGCATATAATGTCGGAGCTTCTTAGTGGCCCAAACAAGAGCTAAGCACGTCTTTTCGAGCATGGTATATTTGCACTCATACTCTAAAAACTTTTTGCTGATGTAATAAATAGCTCGTTCTTCAGAGTCAACTGTTTGAGCCAGCATAGCCCCCATGGCTGTCTCGGTCGTTGTTAGGTATAATGACAGAGACAAACCAGGTTGAGGTGGCATTAAAACTGGCGGGGCAGACAGGATATCCTTAATCTTGTCGAAAGCAGCTTGGCACTTGTCAACCCATAATATCCGTTCCCCTACTTTCAGCTTCTCGAAGATTGGTTCACACACCATGGTCAGTTTGGAAATGAACCGGCTGATATACTGGACTTTCCCGAGAAATCCCCTTATTTCTTTTTCGGTTTTAGGAGGTCGCATCTCGGTAATGGCTTTGATTTTAGCTGGGTCGACCTTGATACCACGTTGGCTAACGATATGACCCAGTAATTCGCCTGATGTTACCCCGAAACTGCACTTTTGAGGGTTTAGCCTCATGTTGTATTTGCGCAACCGGGTGAAGAATTTTCTTAGGGCGGTGATGTGACCGTCCCGTTCTTTGGATTTGACGATCATGTCGTCCAAATAAACTTCTACTTCTTTATGCATCATGTCGTGCAATAAGGTCGTAGCGGTTCGTTGGTACGTGGCCCCGACATTAATGAGACCGAACGACATGACGGTGTAACAGTAAGTACCCCATGGAGTAGTGAAGGTAGTCTTAGTCATGTCTTCTTCCACCATCTTGATCTGATTATACCCGGCATACCCGTCCATAAATGATAGAAGGGCATGATCGGTCGTGTTATCCACCAATTTGTCGATGTGTTGTAACGGAAAATCGTCTTTTGGGCTCGCCTTGTTAAGGTCCCAAAAATCTACGCAGACACGCACCTTACCGTCCCTTTTAGGAACCAGTACGATGTTCGCAACCCAGTCCGGATATTCGGACACCTGTAGGAAGCCGGCTTTGAACTGATTTTCGACTTCTTCGTTTACCTTGAGAGACCAGTCGGGCCTCATTCGGCGAAGTTTTTGCTTAGCCGGTTTGCACCCGTCTTTAATTGGTATGTGGTGCTCGGCTATTTCCCGGTCTATCCCCGGCATGTCCTTGTAGGACCATGCGAAGACATCTTTGAATTCTTGGAGGAGGTTCGTGAATTGTTGTCTTTCCTCGGGATCTAAGAATAACCCTATCTTAAGTATCCGGGGCTCTAAGGTTGTTCCCACATTAATGGATTTGGTTTCCTCGATTATCGGATTCCGGGATTCCCTTTGCTCCAGTTGTTCGATCAGGTGTGGAGGTAAGGATACTTGTTCGTCGGGCTTCTCAATGTCGTTGCACAAAATATTTTTAAAACCAGAATTAAAAAGAGACAAGTCGTAAGCAGAACGGTTGTTATTATTGATTGAAAACTTTGAAAACAGCTCGAAAAGAGCAGCCATCTGATCATTGGTCAGTGGGGCGGAATTGGTAAGGCACTCGGTACAGACCCCGAAGCGCCAGCAGAAATGACAAAAGGGAGAGGGGTTACAGGAGTGACTCTAGCACCGGACACCCTAGACTCGATCTCAGACTCTGACTCAAACTCCAACTCAGACTCGGACTCAGACTCAGGCATATCTCCTTCTCCAGCAACCAGCTTGTAGATCCTTCCCTGACTGTCACTCCATTTGACATTCTTCTTCCAGGCCCTGTTCCCCGTCTCGGAACCAACATCCGAGATCAGCTTGGTCGGGTCAAACCTGTTGCTCCGGAGAATCAGGTTGACCAGGTCTTCCTTTGGAGTAGGGGTTATGGTGTCTTCTCCGAAAAGTAGCCCCAGCGCGGGCTCATCATTGTCAGCTCCATTAGATTGGATGAGGACGAACACATCATCCGGAATGTAGTTGTAGTCCCGGGCCAATTGGGTCCCGAGGTGCGCAGCACTGGGTTGGTACTGACCAACCTGAACAGCCCCAAATACCGGTGTGACAAAGCAGTCGGTCAACCGTGGGCTGTAAAGGCTTAAGTGGATACCCTTAATAATGTTGCAGGCCTTTTCGACTCCTGCTCGGACAACGTTGCCCATAGTGGCGGCATAGCCAAGGCCGAAGTGAGAGTCTTCGTCCTTAAGGACCTCAATGATCTTCCCAGCCGGAAGATCGGGTCGGGAAGTAGCCCCCGGTAAGTACCCCAGGTTCTGTAGCATCGTGTCGATGCTAGTTGTGAAGTAGGGCCTAAAAAGGTACTCCTCCTCGATCATTCCCACAAAGTCGAACCCCCAGAGGTCCGTGCGGCCCGTGGCATTACAGCTAGCCACAGTCATTGGGGCTGCCTCCAAAGTAATAACATTGTCGTGTAAGGGCAACTTGATGTTTCGGTGGAGAGTGGAGGATACCGCCTTGACAACGTGGATCCACAGCCTTCCTAGGAGCAGGTTGAAGGACGAGGTGGCATCAATCACCTGGAATTCCAGCTCCTTTTCTATTGCGCCCGTTATAACAGTCAGCTTTACGGCCCCAGCTACCGACTTTGGGCTCCCATCAAATGCCTGGATGGTCTGAGCAGTCGGGATATAATCGGCCTCGGTGATCCCGAGGGCTTTGGCGGTCCTCAAGGGCAGGACATTCACAGCCGACCCGTCATCAATTAGGGTCATCGGGAGAAATTTTCCCCGACAGATTACCGTGATGTACAAGGCCAGATTATGAGAGGCCCCGAACGGCGGCAAGCCGGCCTCCGAGAAGGTGATCAGTGGGCCTCCTTCCTTGGTTTTACACTTTAAGTGGGGCAGGATTGTGGCTACCATTTCAGCAGGGGTAACCAGAGAATCGATCTTAACTTGATCGAGAGCCTTAGTGAGTGCTTCTCGATGTTCTTGTGAGCTAACTAGAAGTTGCCATATAGTGAGGTCAAATCGGGTCTTCTTTAGTTGCTTCATGAGAGCCGTTTCAGCGGTCGACTCCTCAGGGGCGACTTGCGTCCCTAGTGGCTTAGTGACGGTTGTCGGGATAGGGGTGTCCCTAGAGCTAGTGGCTTGATAGGGACGACCAAGGTGATTACTGGCTAAGAATCGGGATTTGGTCTTTCGGATCTCCTCGTAGGTAATGGGGACAACTTCCCCTTTAACGAGGTAGACATCATCCTCGTCGTCAAACCAGATCCCGTTCACTTGCAGGATAAATGGAGAGATAAGATGACAGCAATCAATCACCTCCCCGGTAAAGATGGCATGGGAGCTGAAAGGGTTCTCCTTGTTACTCGGCTTATATCTAGGCAGCGGGATCTTACCGCTTTCAATCAGGTGCTTCCGCTTCCAACATTTTTCGGTATCGTGCCCATTGCCTCGGTGGTACAGACAATAGGCTTGGGCATTGTAGTTCTTGGAGCGTCGCTCGACCGGAATTCAGGAGTTGGGCCTATCGGTTGGATAAGGCCCTTAGAGGATAGCCTTTGTAAGGCATAGGTATAGGTGGTACCTATATCAGTGAAAACCCGAGGTGGGGTGTTCTTCTTGGACGGGACATCTAGTAGATTAACCACGTTGAAAATGTTGCGGGCTGCAGCTTGGGGCTTAGTAGTGGAAGAGGAAGCCACTTGGTATCCTTTTCTAGAGGCCTTAGTAAGGCCCTCCAACCTTAGATCGTCTTCAATTCTCATACCCATTTCAGTAAGGGTGGTGAAATTGGGTATGACAGCGTACCGGAGATGAACCCGGTAGGAGAGGAGGAGATTCTTGACAAAAGCCTCCACCAAAGTTTTCTCACTGGGCTTATCGACCAGTTTCACACTTTCGGCCCTCCGGCGTTGAAGGTATTCGGTAAAACCTTCTTTGGGCTCTTGGGCCATAACCTCCAAAGAGCGCATTGTGGTTTGGGTCTCGGTGTTGTCAGCATAGTTCCAAGCAAACTCCGTAGCCACATCATCCCAAGTAGGGTATTTTTTCGGGTTTAGCCTATAGTACCAGACCCGTGGGTGCTTCTCAAGGGATGCAGCAAAAAGATTCTTGAACATCGAAGAATCCACTCCCTTGATAGCCATGAACTCTTTAAAGGCCTGTACATGTAGTAACGGGTCTTCGGTTCCCTCAAACATTGACAAGCCCGTGAGATTCAGATTTGGGGGTAGCTTGTCATTCACTGAGGAGTACTCACGGTTGTTTTCCCGATGGATGTTGTTACTCCCAGCTAAGTGGACTTGTTCTTCTAGTCAGTGCACCGCGCTAACTAGGTCGACGATAGACCCAGTGGCCTCGGCGTTAGGAGTCCCTTGCTCCACCACAGTCAGATAGGTGACGACGGCTACCTGGTCAGCCCTCATTGCTGTTAGCTCGGCCTCAATGTTGGTCTGTTTGACGATCATGGCATCCACGGAGGCCTCCAGATTGTTCAAAGATGCTTCCATCTTGTTTCTGTGTCTGGTTGACGGCGGCCTGTCTGTAAGAACACCGCGTAATCAGAAACCGAACCCAGATCTTGGAATCAAAAGTACATCCCGAGCGACGAAAAGAAAAGACCAAAGGAAAAAGACTCGAGAAAGACACCTAGACTGATGACTCGTGGATGATATGGCTTCCTTAGGACTCGGCTCTGTGGGCCTTGTCCCGTTCGATGGAAGGTCCACGTGAGATTTTTCCCCAAACTTTTGACTCGAGTGTATGCAGACTTTCCTTTGTAGGGGTATGCCCTACGCGGGTTGGTCGTGCCTTCTCAAACAAGGCGGACTCGGGAAAGGGAGGAAACTCATGATGTAAGATTGACGGATTTTCGACGCTACAAACCTTTGACATACTATGAAAAGACCCGACACACGGATAACGGTAGGTCCTATAATAAGGAGGTTTTTGGAAGGTTGAATGTTTGGAATTTTGAAAATTTGGAAATCGAAAATGTATTCCCGAAAATTTGTAAAATCGAAAATGAGATCTTAAGTGTTTTTGAAAATCGAAATGTAATATTGAAAATTCGAAAATCGAATGGGGATCGGAAATTCGAATTTTGAAATGGACAGCATGCCGGCTAAAAAAAAGGCTACTTTTGAGTAAAATCATCAGTCTAAATTTCGGCAGCATTCCGGGTTTTGAAAATTTGGATATTTTGAAAAGACGGGTCCCGAAACAGATGGTGTTTCGGTTTTTTTTTCAAAATTTGGTGTTTTGGAAAGATGCATTTTTGAAATGACGGTTTTTGAAAAAAATGACACGGAAACCAAGTAGCACGTAGTCACACAAGCATTATAACGACGCTATGTATGCTTTACACTAAGTCTCGGTCGGTCAAAATCGGGTCTATACCAACAACGATGACTTTCTCGTAAATCAGGACGGACTCCCTAAGCCGAATTGGTCTTAGGACATGCCGCGAAACCCATACGAGTTCGGCCATAGAAGTCTTTAGCGCACCCATTTAGGAATGCACCGTGGTATAGTGGGACGTCGGTCACAAGTAACCGACCGGGGAAAATTGGGTTATGCATGAATCATTAAACTAATGCGCGTACACTATTAATCGAACGATTTCTTTTCGAGTCTCACCCTAGGAACCCCGATGACTAGTGGTACATCAGGTAACGCCAGCGGAGTCGCCAAATTGTGGACATGACGTAGGTCCACTCCGACGCGGCCACGCGCGGGTTTGGGTAGGCGAGTGAATCTCGTTGTAAGATTGATCTCAGGTCGAAATTTAAGTCAAAGTTGGAGTCGCTACCGAACTTTGTGGGAGTTCGTGTAATCCCCTAAAAATTCTAGCGCGATACAGTGGCGGAAACACTGTAGAGTCGGGATTAAAACACACAGAACTATGTCTTAATAAATTAAATTGGTAAAGTCAAACATGCGCCATACATAAAAATGGCTAAAATTTAAAACAATCCATAAAGAGGTTAAACAATCCTTAAAACATGATTATTAAAAGATCAGCAGGATCCAAGACTGCTCGCTAGCCCACACCCACCGGAAAATAAACACGTATACCTGCCATGTTAAAACATAACAGCCACAATCAGTGGGGAGCAACGTCAACGTTCTCCCAGCCGTATAACAGGATTTTAAAACAGTAATTACTAATATAGGAAAAATAGTAAAAATGGAAAACAGTAAAACATCATATTAAAATAAGGTTTAGCGTCGAACAAATTATTCAAAAGGGGTTTCTGAAGACACAAAAAGATATTTGCCAACCTGCGCCAATTTATATCGATAATAAATAAAATAATCAAAATGGCGTTATGGATAGGATTAATGTAGAATCTAGACTTTCACTAGGATAATACTAAAAACTAGCTTCGAGAACTGTAGACTTAACTCATAACAGAATACAGTCTCTAACTAGGCAACTCAACTATAACAGGACTGCGTGCAGCGAGGTCCTGGCTTAAGTAATGCACACCCCTCCTGGATACAAACCATATCCAGTTCAACCCGACGCGACTTATACGATGCGATATCTAAGTTTAAGGTAAATATACACTCTCCTGAACACAAACCATGCTCAGTTCAACAACCAATGCGCCCCATAAAGACACACCAGCCTTACAGTTGATGGCAAAACGTACATCCCAGACTATATTACTCTAAACCCACACTTGTCCTTATTCCATAACTCCAAAACAAACCATTATCGATATTTAAAAGATGTATTCATCAATAACAATATGAGGATAAAAGAAGTAAACATTTATATTCTAAAAGAGGAAACTTTCTATTTTAGGAAACTTCTATTTTAGGAAACTTCTATTTTTAGAAACTTTACTAAAAATAGCATCATATCAAAGTAGTGAAAATATTAGTTCATACTAATACCACATTTTAGTAAACGATATAGATTTATAAAACTAATACTTTCGGCCTTAACGATATTAATTATTAAAGTAAGAACATTTGATTTTATGAAACTATTAAAATATCGTACAAGTGTTATAAAATGATTAGAGACATCTAAAAATATTTAATAATACTAATTAGGGTGTTTTCGAAAGTTATAAAGCTAAAATTCCCTAATTATTATTAGTTTCGACGATAAAATTATAAATAGGATTTTACGGCAAATACTAAATTAAATACTTGAACGTCTTTATTTAATTAAACCAACAAATATATTTAGAGTATGTTAAGGGATGATTTAACTCCTAAAGTTTCAGATTGAAATACTTTCAAAATTGCTGGAAAAATAATTTTTTTAGGTAAGACGAAGCAATTTAGCGATAAATCACAACTTGTCCGAAATCAATATTTATTAATTAAAGACTATAATAAATAGTACGAAAATTATGTAAAATAGTTAAATTATATTTATGGACATTCTGTCCAGAAAAGAAAATTTCCAGAATTCTAAAAACTCGGTTTTTAAAGCGTTTTCTCGTTAATCGTCCAATCTCGACAATAATGATTAATAAAACCAGTAATTACAAAACGATTTAAGTATTAATATCCAAAAATTATTATTACACTTTTAAAATCCTGATTTTACAGAATATAAATTTTCCAGATTTTTCCAAAATCTAGATTCAACAAATTTCAACAAAACCGTCATTTAAACCCTTTTTCGCAATTAACGATTTTATTAATAAACCTATCGTTCCTAACATTTTATTAAGGCACTAAAAATCATAATAATACATTTTAATATGAAATCATCAGAATCATAATTTTTCCCAGATTTAAACCAAAGACCAAAAATCGAGAATTTAAACAACAAACACGGTTTTAACGATAAACGATGATTTAAAGTGATTAATTAATTCATCCACTTAACAATTCCGAAAAATTATGAAAATAATCAGAAAATTCTATTTCACCAGAAAGTTTCACCACGTCAAAAATCAGATTAAAATAAAATGTTTAAGTACTAGAACTAAAAATCGGTTTTTAATCGTTTTTGTCCGAAAACGATAATAATTCAATAATCGATATCAAAAATATTAGAAAAATACTAAATTACTAAAAATCATCAAAAACAACATTTTTCCAGAATATAAACATATATTACATGTTTAGGCCGATTATTACGATTTTACAAATTAATATAACAATTTAATCGTTAATCTCGTAAAAGCAATAAAAATATCGAAACATGCAAAATTTCAACTTTAAAGATTTTTCGAGAATTCGTGACATACATATATTGCCAAAATAAAATATAAAAATATATACATGCAAATACTCAATTAAAATCTTGAAATACCGAGTAACATCGACGTTACCTCTACTCCAAGTCTGAATCAACGATATATTCGTCGGCTTCGGGATCGTCCAAAAATCCTACCAAACACGTAAATCATGGCAGGAAAATACCATGAGAAAACTAATAAAAAACAAGGTAAAAATTGATCGAAAATGACGTCGATTAATACCTTAACGAAGGAATCGGAAAGAGGATTATTATGACGATAAAAATGATGCGATTGGGACTTGAAATGGAGCAAAAATCAGCCTAAGGAGGGTAAGAAGTACCCGGCCAAAAGAGAGAAAAAGGAAGTGATGAATATTTTTGTTAATGCAAAAATGAATGTAGAGTAAAGGAGGAGATGGAGGTTACTACACTTAAAGGAGTAAGAATGAATTAAGGCTTCAAAATGAGGAATCCAAAATGTATCTAGACCTATAGTTGGCCGGCCAAAAGGATAAGAGAGGGAGTAAGAAAAGTTTTGACATAAATGCTACAATGAATGAAAATGATTCATCTTATGATTACGTTTTAATGTGATAAAATGAAACGTTTAAATAAAATGTAATAAAACTTGTGACCAAGAGCTTAGTCGGTCCAAAATGTGAGAAAACAGTCTCAAATAATTTATAAGTTGACAAAAAGTATAATCGTAAAATAGTTAAAGGTATTTCAAAGTAATTCGAGTAAACCTCGCGTAAGAAAATAATTATTCGCGAAGCTTCGTAATAAAATCATAAATGGCTTGTTTTTAGTAACTAAAATATATCTTAGTAGAAAATATTCCATAAACGTATTCAAACATTTTTAGGAAAAAGAAATAACTTAAATTCAATCTTAAAAATGTCAATTCGGAGAGAAATAGAATTCCTTGCGGAAAAATTACTTCGTTTACGAAGAAACCAAATAAGTGGATTTAAAAGAATTTTAAATCTTTAAAATTATAAATAGAAATTATTAAACTCAAAAATTAAAATAAAGCTTAGTAAAATGATAAAATATGAGGCCAAAAGTGACAGAGTTAAGACGAAGTCCTAACAGAAAGAATAAAATGCTTAGGAAAAATAGCGGGTGTTACAATCCTCCACACTAAAAGAAAGTTTCGTCCTCGAAACTAAGAATAAGCAGATAGGAAATCGAGGTTTACCTTACTCGAAGAGTTGAGGATGCTTAGCTCGCATCGAAGTCAAAATTCTATTCCAAGAAGAATTGGGCTAACCAACCCGAAGTTTAAAATCTTTTGACTAATGATATCGTAAAGTAAAGTTATTTGATAAAATAACAACGTTAAATAACATTTGTAAACAAAGTCGTAGAAAATAGGGTAACCAAAACACTTTCAAAACAAAGTAAAACAATTTGATTAAAAAATAATCCAATAATATTTCATTTTATGACAAAACCAAATTTAGTTTGGAAAAATCAAATTTTGTGGTTAGTAAAAATCGAACCAGTCGTCAAACATTTTCAATAACAGATTCAAAAGTCCACCAACAATAAAACGAAACTAATTTCAAAATATTAAAATTATGAAAATGTTATCAAGGTAATTATGAAAGTTTTCAAAAATGTTACCAAACTTGAACATAAAATAATTTCGACAATGTTAAAACGTTTTATGTAATAATCATATAGAAATTGAATATGGAAATATGAAAGTCTTCATAAAAGTCCGATTGCCTGAAAATAAAAATGAAATAATTTTGAAATAATTTAAAATAAATTATTAAGGCATTTTGAAACTGATCTAGATATAATTATCAACCAACGATAAAACAAAAGTGAAGTATAAAGTTCTTAAATTCAAAAATGTTAAATTTCACGATATCTGAAAAGTTTAATTTAGTCAAAAAAAATTTTTTTTTTTTACATCACGGGGAGTTTCATAAATAGAAATCATAACTCAAAATGTTAAAATTTCACGATAACCCAAAATGTTAAATTGCTCAAAGTTTTTACAAAATGGGGAGTTTTAAAATTTGAAATTATGCTTCAAAATGTTAAAATTTAACGAAAATAAAAATTTTAAATTAGTCAAACTTTTCATGAGTTCGGGGAAATAATGAACGGATAAATAGAGTCAAGGATAAACAATAAATTAAAATAAGAGTTTTCAAAATCGATAAAGGTTAAAGGGATTGGCAGCAGTTACCGTAACAGAGTTTGAGAGAAGCAGAAAGAAGGACGAAGTTGAGAGTCAAACATACCTCTCGAGGATTATAGAAGAAATTAACCATCTCGAGATTCCTAGCACGACTCCCACAAACACGGGTTCCTAATTGGCCCATCAAATAATGCTAAGTCCAATATCAGTACAGGGTGGTCCTACTCAATCTACAACCTCCAAAATTAAGTCTTACATACTTAAATAATCTTTCAATTGGTATAGTAAGAAACCACAAATGATTTAGACTAATCCTTTAATTAAGATTCCAACGGTTATCAAAACATACCCAAACTCGTAATCATTAATGTTCATAAATTTAAAGCTCATAAGGTCTGAACTCGAGGTATACTTCAAATTTCTCGAGTAAGGAACACTAACTAAAACCCACCAATTAACAAAGTTCGGACACGAAATCCTCAAAGATGATCACCGACATATTTATAATACCACCAGTACAGAAGTTGGGGAAGTACAATAAATCCTCAAACACGCTCAAACCTATAGGTAATGGCGCAAACACTCACATCTTCAAACACATCATTCGATTGATGTTTCTAAGAAGTTCATCAGAATTCTAATCGTAATGGTGCAACCACAAAATATTTAATAACTCAACGAAGCCACAATCTCGTTGGTCTAAGGTTCTGAACTAATAATCCATTAAGATGATTGACATCAAAATGTTCCTCAAAACAACGCGATAAATCCAACCTCTAATGGCAATATGTTTCTCCTTTTCAAGGTTAACAACAATTTATTCAATTTAGATCACTCAACTCCAAAGTTCATAGGTTACAACTTTAACCATCGATTAACGATCTAATCCTTAAGAAACACGGGTAATTTATGTTAACCAAAATTTCTAACGGTATTAATGAAAACCTTCTATGGTACCACAACACTCAGGTTAACAATTTAAACAGTACTCTATGATCCCAAACATTCCCAATGCATCCATCAAATAACATTTAGATAGGAATCTTAAAATTCTATTATTATCTACACGTGGTTCGGTTCTAGGTTAAATTAGGTACTAGGTATCCATAAAATACGATATACTCTTACTACCCCAAAATATATTCAACTCTAAGTCCTCCAAATAATCAAGTAACCTATAACCCAAGGTTCAGAGTCTAAAGTACCAACCTAATTCCATTAATTGACAATTTATTATTCAAATCGATCCTCAAAAGCTTACTAAGATAGATAACAAGGTATAACTCACAACCCTCAAGCCCTAGGTAACAAGGGTTTACTAAACCTCAAACATCTATATCCTTTCACGGGGTTCACTGAGACAGAAACCGGTCTAACAAAAGAATCTCAAGAGAAAGATGGTAGAATAGAAGAATAGAACAAGGATTCACCAAGAGAATGAAGATGAGAATATATAAGAGAAGAATTGGAAGAAATAGGGAAAGGAAGAAAAGAATCGATGATCCTATATTACTAAGTTCTTGAACCAGAAGAGAATCTTCGGGCCTCCCGAGTTCACGAGGGAATCCAAAATGGATTACTTCAACTTCTTGTAGAGGAACGAGCACGCAAGTCATGGGTCGCTCCATCTGGATTTACTGCGACATCATGGAACATGAATCTACTCTTGATCATCTTGCCTATAGCTTAAGTAAACTAAACCGGAGCTAAAAGTCATTATCGAAATCTTTCTTGGAGCACCTAGTTGTCCACTCGAGTCAGCAGGCGTTAAGAGTGCTAAGTAGGTCGTGTCCCGATCTGGAGCAGCATATCAGCAACTTGTTCTTTCATCTTCTTCGACATATAAAAAAAATATTCAATGCTAATCATTGAGTTCAGGAACAGATAATCTTAACAGTTAAGTCCTTATTTGTTTCTACCCATCTCTAATAATATCTTTATTTACTGTTTAAATAATTTACTGGTATTTTTCCTAATTTCAGGTGTGTAAGCGTCGGGAGCAGTGATGCTCTGATACCAACTGTAATCCCCTAAAAATTCTAGCGCGATACAGTGGCGGAAACACTGTAGAGTCGGGATTAAAACACACAGAACTATGTCTTAATAAATTAAATTGGTAAAGTCAAACATGCGCCATACATAAAAATGGCTAAAATTTAAAACAATCCATAAAGAGGTTAAACAATCCTTAAAACATGATTATTAAAAGATCAGCAGGATCCAAGACTGCTCGCTAGCCCACACCCACCGGAAAATAAACACGTATACCTGCCATGTTAAAACATAACAGCCACAATCAGTGGGGAGCAACGTCAACGTTCTCCCAGCCGTATAACAGGATTTTAAAACAGTAATTACTAATATAGGAAAAATAGTAAAAATGGAAAACAGTAAAACATCATATTAAAATAAGGTTTAGCGTCGAACAAATTATTCAAAAGGGGTTTCTGAAGACACAAAAAGATATTTGCCAACCTGCGCCAATTTATATCGATAATAAATAAAATAATCAAAATGGCGTTATGGATAGGATTAATGTAGAATCTAGACTTTCACTAGGATAATACTAAAAACTAGCTTCGAGAACTGTAGACTTAACTCATAACAGAATACAGTCTCTAACTAGGCAACTCAACTATAACAGGACTGCGTGCAGCGAGGTCCTGTCTTAAGTAATGCACACCCCTCCTGGATACAAACCATATCCAGTTCAACCCGACGCGACTTATACGATGCGATATCTAAGTTTAAGGTAAATATACACTCTCCTGAACACAAACCATGCTCAGTTCAACAACCAATGCGCCCCATAAAGACACACCAGCCTTACAGTTGATGGCAAAACGTACATCCCAGACTATATTACTCTAAACCCACACTTGTCCTTATTCCATAACTCCAAAACAAACCATTATCGATATTTAAAAGATGTATTCATCAATAACAATATGAGGATAAAAGAAGTAAACATTTATATTCTAAAAGAGGAAACTTTCTATTTTAGGAAACTTCTATTTTAGGAAACTTCTATTTTTAGAAACTTTACTAAAAATAGCATCATATCAAAGTAGTGAAAATATTAGTTCATACTAATACCACATTTTAGTAAACGATATAGATTTATAAAACTAATACTTTCGGCCTTAACGATATTAATTATTAAAGTAAGAACATTTGATTTTATGAAACTATTAAAATATCGTACAAGTGTTATAAAATGATTAGAGACATCTAAAAATATTTAATAATACTAATTAGGGTGTTTTCGAAAGTTATAAAGCTAAAATTCCCTAATTATTATTAGTTTCGACGATAAAATTATAAATAGGATTTTACGGCAAATACTAAATTAAATACTTGAACGTCTTTATTTAATTAAACCAACAAATATATTTAGAGTATGTTAAGGGATGATTTAACTCCTAAAGTTTCAGATTGAAATACTTTCAAAATTGCTGGAAAAATAATTTTTTTAGGTAAGACGAAGCAATTTAGCGATAAATCACAACTTGTCCGAAATCAATATTTATTAATTAAAGACTATAATAAATAGTACGAAAATTACGTAAAATAGTTAAATTATATTTATGGACATTCTGTCCAGAAAAGAAAATTTCCAGAATTCTAAAAACTCGGTTTTTAAAGCGTTTTCTCGTTAATCGTCCAATCTCGACAATAATGATTAATAAAACCAGTAATTACAAAACGATTTAAGTATTAATATCCAAAAATTATTATTACACTTTTAAAATCCTGATTTTACAGAATATAAATTTTCCAGTTTTTTCCAAAATCCAGATTCAACAAATTTCAACAAAACCGTCATTTAAACCCTTTTTCGCAATTAACGATTTTATTAATAAACCTATCGTTCCTAACATTTTATTAAGGCACTAAAAATCATAATAATACATTTTAATATGAAATCATCAGAATCATAATTTTTCCCAGATTTAAACCAAAGACCAAAAATCGAGAATTTAAACAACAAACACGGTTTTAACGATAAACGATGATTTAAAGTGATTAATTAATTCATCCACTTAACAATTCCGAAAAATTATGAAAAAAATCAGAAAATTCTATTTCACCAGAAAGTTTCACCACGTCAAAAATCAGATTAAAATAAAATGTTTAAGTACTAGAACTAAAAATCGGTTTTTAATCGTTTTTGTCCGAAAACGATAATAATTCAATAATCGATATCAAAAATATTAGAAAAATACTAAATTACTAAAAATCATCAAAAACAACATTTTTCCAGAATATAAACATATATTACATGTTTAGGCCGATTATTACGATTTTACAAATTAATATAACAATTTAATCGTTAATCTCGTAAAAGCGATAAAAATATAGAAACATGCAAAATTTCAACTTTAAAGATTTTTCCAGAATTCGTGACATACATATATTGCCAAAATAAAATATAAAAATATATACATGCAAATACTCAATTAAAATCTTGAAATACCGAGTAACATCGACGTTACCTCTACTCCAAGTCTGAATCAACGATATATTCGTCGGCTTCGGGATCGTCCAAAAATCCTACCAAACACGTAAATCATGGCAGGAAAATACCATGAGAAAACTAATAAAAAACAAGGTAAAAATTGATCGAAAATGACGTCGATTAATACCTTAACGAAGGAATCGGAAAGAGGATTATTATGACGATAAAAATGATGCGATTGGGACTTGAAATGGAGCAAAAATCAGCCTAAGGAGGGTAAGAAGTACCCAGCCAAAAGAGAGAAAAAGGAAGTGATGAATATTTTTGTTAATGCAAAAATGAATGTAGAGTAAAGGAGGAGATGGAGGTTACTACACTTAAAGGAGTAAGAATGAATTAAGGCTTCAAAATGAGGAATCCAAAATGTATCTAGACCTATAGTTGGCCGGCCAAAAGGATAAGAGAGGGAGTAAGAAAAGTTTTGACATAAATGCTACAATGAATGAAAATGATTCATCTTATGATTACGTTTTAATGTGATAAAATGAAACGTTTAAATAAAATGTAATAAAACTTGTGACCAAGAGCTTAGTCGGTCCAAAATGTGAGAAAACAGTCTCAAATAATTTATAAGTTGACAAAAAGTATAATCGTAAAATAGTTAAAGGTATTTCAAAGTAATTCGAGTAAACCTCGCGTAAGAAAATAATTATTCGCGAAGCTTCGTAATAAAATCATAAATGGCTTGTTTTTAGTAACTAAAATATATCTTAGTAGAAAATATTCCATAAACGTATTCAAACATTTTTAGGAAAAAGAAATAACTTAAATCCAAGCTTAAAAATGTCAATTCGGAGAGAAATAGAATTCCTTGCGGAAAAATTACTTAGTTTACGAAGAAACCAAATAAATGGATTTAAAAGAATTTTAAATCTTTAAAATTATAAATAGAAATTATTAAACTCAAAAATTAAAATAAAGCTTAGTAAAATGATAAAATATGAGGCCAAAAGTGACAGAGTTAAGACGAAGTCCTAACAGAAAGAATAAAATGCTTAGGAAAAATAGCGGGTGATTTAAACTCAACTCGGTTTTCGGTGCTATAATCGTGTGCTATACGATTATAAGACCGTCATCGGGATTTTATAGAAAATGTTGTTATTGGATCGAAAATTTTGATTAGTGACGAAATTGTCTCCCTCCGCGTCACGACATCAATACTAATCCTTACGGATTATGTGATGTTGATTTTCGCGTCAATGGGTTCCGTACTAATCTTGGAAATGGAATCAGACGCGTTCAACTACGTACGACCACGATCACGTTACGCCCTTGAGTGCTTGGGGCGGCGCTCCTCGAAAGGGTGCCACCTCCATCGTGGCTCGTAAAGGGATTAAACGGACTTGTTGCGGTCGTCGTAGTCAAACATGTTCGAATCCGAAAGTGATATTATTATATATATATATATACACGGTATAATGATGATAAAAAATGGATGAAAATCGAAATGCGATAATGATGAAAAATGCGATAAAAAGTTAGTGTTAGTATGGCAATAACAATAATAATACATAGTACAATATGTATATATATATATTTGTCGAGATAGAGAGAAAGAGAAAAGGGGTTGATGACACCCTCAACGTACATGCTTAAAATGGCCTCGGAACGAACTCGTAAATAGCGACAGGAGCGCGGGAGTATCGAGGATGCAAGTTGAGTTATGGTGTGTGTGTATGTAGTGATGATTTATCAGTTTTTCGAGGGATAAAGACTCGGTTTTTTGTTTAGGATGGCTTAGGGTTGTAGCGTAGAGAGGATGTATGAATTAGGGTTAAAAATGTAGGTTTTCTTTGCATCCAGAATTCTGAAAAATGAAGAGCACAAGGAGGGGTATTTATAGAGTTCACCCCTCGACCTAGGGTCACTCGATCGAGTGCCCTGAAAAAGAGGTATGTTGGGTTCAAAGTGGCTCCACTTGATCGAGTGTGGTCAATCCACTCGATCGAGTGGATCAGGTGCGTGAGCCAAATTAGGAATGGGTTGACTTTTTTGAAAATTTGAAAAGGGTGATTGAGCGCAATCTTCTAGAAGCTCACCTGGTTGACTTTATGTGTCGGATTCGTCTTTGACCGGGTTTTGACTCGGTCGCTAAAAGACGATTTTTTTTGGTGTCGGTTTTGGCCCAAATTAGTCTCATTCTATTGGAAACGACCCACTGGGCCTGGATTTGAGGTCGGTTTTGAGAGATTTGTACTCCGCTAAATGCTCACGTCGGATATTATTGATTCTGAGCCCGTATTCGAGTATATTAAGTCACGTTTGCGTCCGATCATCATCGGGTGTTTTGTCGGGAACTGCTATAGACACTAGCTGGCAAAATGCGGGTGTCTACAAGTACCAAGGAGAAGAAATACAACCCATAATCCACTTAATGAAGAGAGGGGGAAACCCAAACCCTGCAAACATCCTTTCAATAAAATTCCATTGCAAGGAATCAAATGCTTTCCTAATATCAACTTTGACAAGGCATCTAGGTGTGAGATACTTCCTAGAATAGCACTTAATCAGCCCTCGAGAAAGAAGAATATTTTCAAAACTGCTTCTGCCTTGGACAAAGGCAGCTTGTTCTTCACCTACCAGAGTAGGCAATACCCCTTTTAGCCTGTTTGAAATGACTTTGGAGATTGCGTTATGGAACAAAGTGCAGCAAGAAATGAGCCTAAACTCCAAAACACTACTAGCACCAGGCTTCTTGGGAATAAGAGAAATCAAAGTAGAGTTAGCTTGCTTAGACATTTTACCAGTTTTAAAGAAGCAAATTGCAGCTTTACAGAAATCAGCTCCAACTATGCTCCAAGAAGATCTAAAAAACCCTGCTGAAAATCCATCAATACCAGGACTACTATTGATATCCATATGAAAAATTGCATCCTTAATTTCCTCAGGAGAGATAGGAGCAGTTAAGCCAATAGCCTGATAATGGTGCAGCTTTGCAGACATAGTAAAATCTACTACAAGAACATTTTTACCTAGTAGATTAGAATAGTAGTCCTGAAAAGCCTCTGCAACAGCTTCAAGACCTTTTTGCAGAATACCCTTAGAATCAGTAATAGCCCCTAACATATGTTGAGTTCTTCTTTCAGAAATTTTTGCATAGAAATATTTAGAAGAGCAATCAGCAAGCTGAATGTGCTTCAGCTTGGCCCTCTGCTGCAGCATACTAATTTCAGACTTTTTAAGACTGGTGTAACTACTATTTAAGACATTTCCCTCCTCCATAAGGTCATGAGAAAAAGGATCATTATGAAGCTTCTTTTGACAACTAAGAAGGGCTTCCTTAGCCTTAACCACTCTAGAAGAGATGCTAGAGAAATTTTGCTTATGGAAAACCTTTAAGGCTTTCTTAACAGATTTAAGCTTATAGAAAAAGCAACACATGGGAGAGCCAGATACTGCAGTATTCCAAGCTGCCTGAACAGTGGGTAAGTAATCAGGATGATCACACCAACTGTTCAGGAAACTAAATCTTCTAGGAGTTATTTTTTCAGATGAAATATCAACAATTAATGGAGAGTGATCAGAGATACCAGACTCAGCCACAGTAGCAATAGAGGAAGGGAAGCTTGAAACCCAACTGGGATTAACTAGCACCCTATCTAGTTTAGACCAAATTCTAGTTGAAGGCTCTTGCTTGTTGGTCCAGGTCATATCCAGACCAGTACTTATCAAATCCTCAAGTGCACATTGCTGCAAACAGTTATTAAAATCCATCATGTCCGGTAAATCAGGAGGGTTATTCCCAAACTTCTCATCTGGACTTCTAACCACATTGAAATCCCCCAAAACCAACCAAGGGCCAGTAGGATTGAGAGACTCCAATTTAGACCAAAGATCCACTCTATCCGTCCCCTCATTCAAACCATAGATGGCACTAAGCCAGAATGATGACTGAGAAAGATGATGAGAAACAAAGCAGGAAATATGGTGAGAAGAGCTAGTGATTTGATTAATAGAGACAGTAGCAGGATTAATGAAAAGCCATATTCTGCCATTATTATGGGAGTTGTAATTAGTAACCACTTTCCAACTTTTGAACTTGCCTCTGATAATTTTATCAGCTTTATTCGACTTCACTCTGGTCTCAAGTAAAGCAAACATATGAGGCTTATTAGAAAACAGAAAATCCTGAACCTCACTATGCTTAATTGGGTTATTGAACCCTCTTATATTCCAGGATGCAACCTTCATTTATCAGGAGGGACAGGATCTTCACTTAAAACCACCTCTGAACATGCTTGGTGCATTATAGGGAGCTCCCTAGTGCTAACATCAGGGGAAAGTGAGGGGATCAGTTCTTTCCCATAACCAAATCCAGCCCTACTTTCCAAACCCTAAGATACACTAGGAAGGCCTTAGGTACCACCTAGTTCACCCCCACCATTCACATGACTCTCAAGGAGTACCTGGAATGAATTTCCCAGGACTAATGGCTTCAAAATAGTCTCCTTAGATTTTGTAGAGGAAGAGTTCCTCTTGTTAACAGGAATGAAAGTGTCATCCTGATAGAAGTTAGATTATTATTATTATTATTGTTGTTGTTGTTGTTGTTGTTGTTGTTGTTGTTGTTGTTATTATTATTATTATTTTTAAAATTTTTTTTATTTTTTTTGCAAGAAAGGTACCTCTTATTTATATCAATAAGATTAGGATCTTACAAAAGTATAGCCAATATGAAGGTTAGCCTTCCACTAATACATTAATCATTGAGTGCTAATATGACTCCTCTACCCCTTAGTCTAATGAGAGTTTCAAACTTAATCTTACTAGTAATACTAGTTATAGGACAACATTTTCCTTCAAATATTCTGGCATTACGCTCAACCCAAATGGAATAAATCACTGCAGCCAAACAATTACAGTACCACTGATATTTCCAATGTCTTCTTCTTCCCTTTTTCGCACTCCATTGCAACTCCTTTATAAGATAGTTACTTCTACCTGTTAACTGCATCCAACAAAATAAATTTTGCCATATTTGTCTAGAGAACAGACAGTGGAAGAAAAGATGCGCGGAGGACTCTTCAGCCTGCGAGCACAAAACACATCTATTTGCAAATTGCATCCCTCTCTTTTTCAGGTTATCTTGAGTAGCACGCGTCTTTAGTCCTGCAAGAGCAATGAACACACAGTGATTTGGAATAATAGTAGCATATCTAATGCCTTTGAGCCAAGATATCGCTTAATGCTTAGGTCTGAACCAATCATATGCATTCCCAATATTAAACTCAGACCCATTTGCCCAACTCAGGACCAACTGTTCAGCTGCATTCGCACAACCTGCATCCTGCAACACTTCATCTCTAATATGAAGAATACCATTAAAAGTAGCATTAAACCTCTCAGACTTACTAATTTCCCAAATACTCTTAGTCTTTAGAACGTAGCATTTATGCCAGTTACCCCAAAGTTCACCCCTGCCCGTGACTATCAACCACAGCCAGCGAGCCATAAGGGCTTTATTCCAGTGCATCAAGCTCTTGATATTGAACCCTCCCTCAGACCACTGTGTACAAATGCTATCCCATCCTTTGAAAACCATTCTGGTCTCCTCACCATCTCCAGACCAAAAAAACCTAAGGCATAGCTGGTCAATTTTCCTTGTAATATTGACAGGTAGCATATCATTCGAACACCAGTAATTGGTAAGTCCAAAAATTACTGAATTGAGAAGCTGCAACCTGCCAACATATGATAAAAACGTGGATGACCAGCATATAATCATCTTGTTAATCTTGTTTATGAGAGTTTGGTATTCCCCTTTATTATTATTATTATTATTATTATTATTATTATTATTATTATTTTATTTATTTATTTTTGGTGAAATGTAAAAAAATTTATTAATATGTAACAAATGATTGGAAGAAATATCTTCCTTACAATATCAGGTTAGCTAACCAATCTTTATCTTTGCTATTTTGTAATTGCTTACATGACCCATTCATTCTTGTTCTAAACTCGTCTTTAATCCGACTCAGCACAACATCCGGCTGCATAATGACATGTTCAATTCTTGCCTTGTTTCGTTGATTCCAAACGTGATAAATGACCGCGTTTGTTATACCATTTATCACGCCCCTCCTTAGCTTGGAGCCCCTTCTTGCTATTCGCCAGCCCGTCTCTCCCACCACTGGGATTTTCAAGCCCGTCCAATCATTCACCAAGCTTAGAACCCGTGAACTGTAATCACACTCGAAGAATAAATGTTCCAAAGTCTCACTCATAGTCCCACAAAGACAGCAAGAATCCTCCTGAACAACTCCAAATCTGAGTAATTTGGACTTTGTATTCATCGCTCCATGATGATATGTCCAATTAATGAACTTGTGTTTGGGAATTGTCCACTCGTTCCACACGAGATATGGCCACTGCATTTTTGTTGCTGCTATTCTCAAGCACTCATATGCCTTACTGACCGAATAACTATGACTCGGTCTCAGATTCCAAATTTGAGCTTGGTCTTTAATCTCCTCTTTGATCTTACAAATCTTCCTCCACGTCCAAGGGACATCAACCGGAGCACTATATGACTGCCATTCCCGTCCTTTCAGATATATATGATTTACCCATTGTGTCCATAATTTATCGGGTTTACTGTGCACCCACCATGCTAACTTTCCTACTGCAGCTCTATTCCAGGTTCGATCGTCTTTTATACCCAGTCCCCCTTCTAAAATAGGTCTACAAGCTTTCTCCCAGGAGACCGTCGGAGTTCGTTTGTACTCCGTTCCACCATCCCAAAGAAAGTTCCTGCACAGGGATTCGATATTCTTTATCACGGCAGTAGGCAGGATGAAGATAGACGCCCAATAATTATGCATTGTCTTCAGGACCGCTTTAATTAGAACCAGCCTGCCAATATATGATAACTTTTTGGTTCCCAAAGCTCTAATTCTCTCCATAATTTTATCAATCAACGGGCTGCAGTCTTTAGCATTGAGTTTAGTCGGTTTAATAGGGACTCCAAGATATCGAAAAGGCAGTGTTCCTTCCACACATCCCGAGACCTGTATTATATCCGCCCTCACATCATTAGGAACGCCATTGAAGTAAACATTCGTCTTTCCTGGGCTCATTTTCAGCCCTGACGCAGCGGAGAATGTTGCAAAAGTTCGTAGGAGAACCAATATCGAGTCGACATCCCCCTTACTGAATAGGATTAGATCATCCGCAAACATCAGACTCGATAGTTTCATGGTGCTGCATAGGGGATGAAACTTGAATTTCATGTTCTGAGTTGTATAATTCAGCAGTCTAGAGAGATATTCCATACATATGGTGAATAGAAGCGGAGAAAGAGGATCCCCCTGGCGAAGTCCCCTTTTCCCCGGAAAAAAAACAAAAGTTTCACCATTGAGGCTGAGAGAAAAGGATGCAGTAGTCACACATTCGAGAATGAGATTAGTGAAATCTGCCGGGAACTTGAGTGCATTCATCATTCGAGCCAAAAAATCCCACTCAATGGTGTCGTACGCCTTCTGTAGATCAATCTTGAACATACACCTGGGTGAGACGGACTTCCTACCATAGAGTTTAATTAAATCTTGACATATCAAAATGTTTTCCAAGATACTCCTTCCTTGAATGAAACCACCCTGAGTCGGAGAAATAAGCTCAGGTAGTACGTCTGACAGCCTATTGCATAACAATTTGGATATTATTTTATATATAATGTTACAACAGGCTATCGGACGGAATTGCATTACGGTTTGAGGCTTCGCAATCTTTGGGATAAGCGTCAATGTAGTAGCATTCATTTGCTTCAGTAATTTCCCTGAAATGAAGAATTCGTGAACTGCATCACATACCTCTTCCCCAATTCTCTCCCAACTTGCTTTGAAAAATTGACTCGAATATCCATCCGGCCCCGGAGCCTTGTCATTGGGAATGCTAAATAGAACTGCTTTAATTTCGTCATTTGTAATGGGTTTCATCAAAATAGTAGCATGTTGATCATTGCATACCGGGCCTCCCTGCATTATATGCCCTGAAACAGGATTAGTAGTCTGATTTGATCCAAGGAGATCATGATAAAACTCCAAAAAACTGTTCTGAATGCCTTCCTGATTCGTGTGCATTGTCCCTCCTCTATCCATAATCTGAGTAACTGAATTGTAAGATCTTCGAGTTCTCAAGACTCCATGAAAATATGCGGTGTTAGCATCACCTTCCTTCATCCAATGAGCCTTGGCCTTTTGACGAAGAAAAGCATAGCATTGCTGTTCTAAAATCTGAAGGTGTTCATGAGCCTCATACTCATCCTGCATTAAGTGGATATCACCCATATTCTGTCGGACTGCTTGCTGGCATGCTATTAATTTTGTCCTAGCAATGTCAGTAATTCTTTCAATGTCCGTGAACTGACTCCTATTCAGATCCTTGAGCGGCTTCTTCAAAGCCTTCAATTTGTGAACTAAAACATACTGTTTAGTCCCATATATATTAGCATTCCAGTTCTGAATTAGTATATCTTTGAATTGTGGAGAAGAACACCACATATTAGCAAATTTGAAAGGCATGTTCCTGCGTATTTGCAGCACCTTACTCTTAATAATACATGGATTATGATCAAACAATCCCTCCGGCATGAATTCCGCTTGCATTTCAGGAAAAATATTCTCCCACTCTTGATTAATCAGAACTCTATCAAGTCTAGAGTACACTCTATCTTCCGGTTTCTGTTTATTAGTCCAAGTATAGTACGCTCCAACCGCAGGACAATCTACAAGATCACAATGATTAATACATTCCCGAAATGGTGTAGCTTCAGCCTGATTAAAGTTACCACCCAATCTCTCTTCCGGGGAAAGAACACAGTTGAAATCACCACAAACAGCCCACGCACCCAACATACTATCTGCTAAACGCATAACATTTTGCCATAAGTTTTCACGCTCCGAGATGCCGTTGAAGGCATAAACCATTGTCAAACGGAAGCCAACATTATTGGATAAACATTGAACAGCCATATGCACATACTGTGGATCATATTCCAGTATATTAACAATATACTCATTAGGATTCCATCCAATCCAGATTCTACCACCTCTATGCGTGTGAGTATTTGTACTAATACTCCAATTATTAAAGATTTGCATAGCCTGAAATTGATTAAGAGGTTTTATTTTTGTTTCTAATAAAGCAAATAATCCTACCTTATTACTCAGAAGAAAGTTATTTATATCCCGCTGCTTCTGACTCTTATTCATACCTCTCACATTCCAAAAGCCCAATATCATGATCGGTTTGATGGAGATAGTATCCTATTCACAACTCTCTCTTTACCGGTCTCCTGAACGAGAATGCTCTTGAATGTGGGACTGACCTGGCCTTTATCCTTCATTACCACTGAAAATTCTCCATCCTGTATTGCAGTAGCTCGGATCACATCTGTTTTTCCTGGAGCATTAGCATCAATAGCAGTAACAGTAGGATTTATAACAGCAGGAATAACAGCAGCAGAGGGATCAGAAACCGCATCAGTCCTCTCAGCCCTAGTAATAGCTTTACCAGTAACCTGCTCTTTTTTCTTCCAAACCTGCTGAATTCCCTTCAAAGATTTATTCATATCAGGCTTCCTACGCCTGCATTCATTCTCTGAGTGTCCCAAGTTAAGACATGCTTTACATTTGATTGGCTTCCATTCGAATTCCACTTTGAACTCCATAAGCATACCTTTTTCATCCTGTACTCTGACTTTTTCATGTAATGTCTGATCTATCTTCACCTCAATTAGCACCCTTGCGAATCCTAATCGAGTCCTTTTCTCCGTAGCCTCATCCCTCTGAATAAACTTCCCAAACTTGGCTACGATTTTTGGAATACTAGCTCCCCACATTTTAAGAGGTAACTTGTGTATCCTAATCCAGATAGGAACTAGCTTAACATCCTCTTTTTCTAAATCGATGTCCGGTAACCATCTCTTAACAATAACAGGTCTACTGTCAAACATATGTATACCCGCTTTCAGTACTGCTTCCTGCATCTCACTCGACTGAAATCGAACCACAAACACTCCATTCGGCATAAACGATATGGTTTCAATCCTGTGATGTTTCCATATTCTCTTGAGATAACCTTCGAGTACAGGCCAAGGTGGATTCGCCCCTAGAACGAACCCATACACAGCATTCTTCCAAAATTCCAGTTCATCATAAACATCTTCCTCCGTTAGTTGGACTACATCCTGTTCATCCTCCACAATTTCAATAATCTTACGTCCATGACGATCATACCAATCACCCATACTGTCATCATCGTTTTGGTGCATTATTTGATCATCATTCGGGGTTTTAATAACCCCTATCTCATTCTCCACATCATCTCCCAGCATCTTAGAATCGTATGGAGGCACGCCAGAGATGCTGGTCATACTTCCAAACTTTTGCGCTATATCAACATCAGGCCCAACCATTGTCTCCTTCGAATCAACTGCTTGCTTCTTACGTTCCTTACTGCCCATAGTTTTCCTATTGGTAATGTTACGTAAATTGGGGAAAGATTCCATAGCCAAAATGCACAGGCTCTCCTCAGAACACGTACACCGCCTCAGATCACCATGGGAGAGCAATTTTTCTTGCGTTTTTGTTTAATCTTTTTTATTATTATTATTATTATTATTATTATTATTATTATTATTTTTAAATTATTTTTTTTGCAAGAAAAGTTATGCCTAATTTTATTAATAGAGAAGCAGGTTTCTTACAAAAAGTCTGTTCCGATATTGGAATCCATCAACCCGATTCGGAATTCGGGTTCGTACTGTTCGATATTGCTTTGAATTAACAATCGGTCGATCTTGCCAACCTCTCCTTTCTCCTACTCCAGTGGTCGGACCTTCCCGGCGGGATGGGCTGGCTCCCTGCACACAGAACGCACAGGGCCTCGGAGGTTGTCCGAGGAAACCCTCTCCGATGCCTAAGTCAGTCCGTGAATGCCTTAAGGAACCTAGCTCGTGAGGAACTAGGTGGCGTTTTTAGAGTAAGAGTCTAGAGAGAGAAAATCCAACCCCCATCTTGTGGGAAATGAAGGAGTATTTATACCTTCCCACTAGAGAGGGAAGTAGAGGGAGGATGGGTGGATGAGGAGGTGACAAGTGGCTTCACCTCATCCACCCATTCTCATTTACCTTAGGCGAAATGACGAGGAGGTCCCTTGGCGGTCCCTGCCCTGCCTGTAGAGATTTTTCCCAGAAGACAGGCAGGTAGGGGTTATGCGAAGGTTGGGTTTGGCAGACCGCCCTCCCTGTCGGGCAGGCGGTCATCTGGAGTCCTTAGTGGCCTCTCTTTTAATGGTCTTGCTCTGACTGCCTTCCGGGTTGGTTTCCCGGGCTCCTTGGGCGGAGACTTCTGGGGGCCTGCTTGGCAGGCGGCCCAGAACAGGCTGCCGACCCTCATCAATTGGCCCTCGCAAGTTGGGGGGAGCGAGGCTTCCCTCTGGCTGGTGACTTTTGCTCAGATGAGGGGAGGTTGACTTGCTTCTGGTTTCACTTCTGCATTTAATGCGTTTGTACTTTCCCGAGGAATGAAGTGTTAATTTTGTCAGGTATGCAAAGAGTTGAGAGGTCTTTTGCAATGATTACCCCTCACGCTTGGTGGATTTTCGGGCAATGTGAAGACTTCACGATTGGTGGCATTCCCTGCCAGGATGGTTGGGATGCCATTTAATGCTTCATTTCCTTTGTATAAATTCCAGCTCTCTTTGCCATTTTGTTAACTCATCCTCAACTCTTCCACTTTTCTTCGTTGAATCATGGTTTAGATCAAGAAGTCTGTTACCCGTTATGGAGTTCGTAATGTTACCTTTTTCTTAAAGGGATTTTGGAGGCTAAGGTATGCTCGGGCGGCTTTCCGGGCCCTTCGCCGCAGCCGTCGTCCACGGCCACATCCCTGTCGGAGTATTCAGAAGGCTCCTATTAGGGCGGGCAAGCGCCTTAGAAGATCCTTGCTCCCTGCTACTTCCAGGTTCAAGCGTTGCCTTCAAGGAGGAGGGTGTTTTGATCGGGGTTGCCATGAGTGTTTCCTATGGTTGCACCCTGAGCAGTTCGACCCCGACTGTTCTGACGCAGACTCTTCCCTGGGGTCAGGCCCTTCCTCTCCAGTGAAGAAAACGGGCTGCGGCACTTGTGATGACTCCCAGACAGTTCCCTATGGCAGGGACTGGGACGTCAGCAGCCGGGACTCTGAAGATAGTGAGGGTCTGGGCTGTTCGAGTGATAGAGACGAGGATGGACTCCCTGACGATCCCTTCAAGGATTCCTCTGACTGGGATTGGGGATCGCACTTTGGAGGCCAAGGCAGCCCTGGGGATTATTCTCCAGACTTAGGTGATGACTAGGCCTGCTTGCAGGGTGCAGGCGTATTGAGCCGGAAATCCATGCTCCTTTTGTATTTTCTTTCTTTGCCAGGCATGACATGTAACTTGTCCATTTTCCATTAAAGTTTAATGAAAAATCCGAGCGACTTTGTTTCTTGTTGTTTGTTGCGTTTTTTTTTGTTGAATGTGGGGAAGACGTTGCTAGCTGACCGTCCCTCTGACACTTTTGCTTTTTCGAGGCCCTTCTTGGGAAGGGGTGAGTGGCTCATGTTCAAAGCGTGACACGTGGGGTAGATTGTTGGGGACGTTTTGTCAGAGAGGCGGCCTTTTTGGCTTCCTGGGCTTTATATAAGCCCTTCCCCTCCTCCATTTCTTTCTTTTACATTTTTCGAAATTCGTAGTCCCTCTCATACTTCCAAACCGTCTTTGTTGCTGAGAACTTCGTGAGATCAAGGAGTGCCTACTATCACTTTCTCGGCGATGACCAACGTTCTAGGTTAGAATCTCTCGTTAAATCTTCGCCTTTTTTCCCTTTCATCAATAGTTTTTCTTCATAAACCATTATGTCTCGAGTTTGCGCTTTCTCTTTTGGTTCACTGCCTGAGAGGGCTGAGAGCAGAGACGGGAGTAGACGTGATCTAGCCTCCTCTTCTGGGGTTGGGCCCAGGGAGGAGAATCGCCTTGAAAGGGGGGAAGGTGCTGAATTCCCCGAACCCGCTCCCTTCGACGTTGTTGATTCTGACAACGAGGCACTGGAGGTGGACCCCTCCAGGATTGCCGGGCCCCTCATTCCCAGGGAGAGAGGGAGGACTTATTATTTGGATAAGAAAAAATACTTGATTCCTCTAAAAACCTACTCCGAAGCCAAGAATAGGGACTTGATTTTGGAAAGCAATGCTGCTGGGGAAATTGAGAAGTTTTATAATTTTGGGGAGGGGTATACAGTCATAGTCCCAAGGGAAAAGGACACAGTATGCTGCCCCCTGAAGGTTGTGTGGCTGTTTACCACAAAAGCTTGGAATTCGGCCTGCGATTCCCTCTTCACCCCTTCCTGGAGGAGACCTTCAGGAGGATGAATGTAGCTATAGCCCAACTGACTGCCTCAGCCATTAGGTCCCTGATAGCCTATACCTGGACCTGTCTTTTCCATGGTGAGGGGCCTTATATTGATGCCCTTTATTTCATGATAGGGCTGCAAATGGTGTCTTCGTCAGGGGGAGATGGTTCCCCTGGGTACTGGTCCCTCCAGAGACAGAAAAAATATGCTCTAGTCTGGCCGGCTTTAAGTAGCCTGAAAGACTGGAAGAATAGTTTCCTGTATGTACATAGCGCTTCCGGGTGGCGGATTCCTTGGCACTTTAGGAATCATGTTCATACCCGCATGGAGACTCGCGAAGAGTATCATCCAGGCGTCAGGGGGAAGGCCCTGGAGGTAAAGCTGAGTGTGAAAGAAGAGATACTAGTCAAGAAGTTTGAAATTGTTGCGGATAAGTCTGGTGTTTTTGGCCCTGCTTTCTGGCTCCCCCACGCGGAGCTCATAGCCACAGACGAATACTTGCTCCCATTGGGCCTGATTCCTAGCCTTGAAGGTAGTTCTAGGGGGCTTTTGCTGGCGCAATTTTCCTGAGACTTTATTTCTTTGCTTTTTAGCTGACTGCCCTTTTTTCCTGCAGATTCTACTTCTCGTCGTTGGACAAGGAAGCAGGTTAAGAGGCTAGGTTTGAGTGAGGAGTTTGTCATTATTTCGAAGCGTCCTTCCCTCCCTTCAAATTTCAAGAATGGGGAGAAATCTTTAATGAGGCTCGTAAAGGATCTCGCTGCTGGCTGAAGGCTACCTCTTCCCCCACGACTGCCGTCGGCAAAGCCGGCGACTCCTTCCCCCAGTATCCAGGATGGGGAGGCTGAAGTTACCTCAGGGGCCACTCCTTCCCCTGGATGTAGGCAGGGTGATACTCCAGCAATGACTCGAATTTCCCGGGGATCGTGTCCCGTGAACTCTGAGGGGACTGGGGAGAGTGTTCCCCTGGAGCTGAGAAGGGAGAGGGATAGGGAGCCCTCAGGGACTACTGTGGTGGATTTGGAGGCTGATGTTGTTACTCCTGAGGCTAAACGCCCTGCTCGTGACGTTCCGAGCGCCCTCTTGCTGGAGGAAAATACGGAGTTTCATTGCACTGTCGGTGATAGTGTGGACGTGTCGGGCCTGCTCTCCGATTCTGCCGTCGTTTTGGCCGACCGTCTTACTAAGTCTGTAACTTCAAATTCTCACCAAGTAATTCAATATATCCAGCGTACCTCCAAGGTGTTGCTGGCATCTGCTGAGCTGGCGGCTCTTAGCCGCTTGAGCGACGAAGAGCTGACTGTCAGACCCGGGGCTCCCCCTCCTGACCGTCTGGCTATGGTGGAAAGGGACAGAACTTTGATAAATAACTTGAAAGATAAGTTGGCTAAGCAGGAGAGCGAGCTAGAGGAGGCGAAGAATCAGGCAGGCCAATGGAAGCTTCAATGAGAGAGAGCTTTGAGGGAAGCAGCCAAGTTTGAAGCTGAGCTGAAGGAGAGTCGCTTGGCGATGGAGCAGGCTACCCTTTCTCTGGCTGAGATGGAGCATTTAAAAAGGAAGGCAGCTGATTTATAGGAACGTCTGTCCAAAGTTGACTCAACCTTTGAGCAGGCCAAGAGTAAGTGGAAGAAAGAAAAGGATGCCCTTGTGGAGGAGACCGATGCTGCGGTGGACGCAAGTTTGTGAGTGGGGCCAACTCTTCCCCGGAGCTGGTGATGGAGGTGATTGAGGAGATGTTCCCCGTGTTTGATGAAGAGGCCTTCCGAAGTCTCTACTGTGCTAAAAACGAGGCTCGTGCGGCCAGACCCCTTGAGGCGGCTGCCGGTCCAAGCCAGGATGCTTCATAATGTTTATCTTTTCTTGAAATAGCCCTGTTTTCTGTGCTGAGCCTTGCTATGGCCAGCTGTTTGTAATATTTAGTTTTTCGGATCTTTGCCTTTGTCACTTTGTAAAAACTTTTTACTCTTCATGGGTTTATTATGGAATGCTTTTTCTTGTTTCGGTCTGCTTTTTTCTCTCTTCCTTAAGGTATGGCCTGATCCGAGGTTGAGGGAATTGCCCCCAGTCCTTGTTAGCTGTGCGTAGCCTGGCCTGTCCCTGGCTTCTGTTCGGAGTCCAGGGGGCCTGCCCCCTATCTGCCCAGAGGTGGGCAGGGAGGACTCTCGTGTTTTGTATACAAGGCTGGGGGAATTGCCCCCAGTCCTTGTTAGCCGTGCGTAGCCTGGCCTGTCTCTGGCCCCTGCTTGGAGTCCAGGGGGCCTGCCCCCTGCCTGCCCAGAGGTAGGCGGGGAGGGCTTTTGCGTTTTTTATGCAAGGTTGGGGGAATTGCCCCCAGTCCTTGTTAGCCGTACGTAGCCTGGCCTGTCTCTGGCCCCTGCTTGGAGTCCAGAGGGCCTGCCCCCTGCCTGCCCAGAGGTAGGCAGGGAGGGCTTTGCGTTTTTTTTACAAGGTTGGGGGAATTGCCCCCAGTCCTTGTTAGCTGTGCGTAGCCTGGCCTGTCTCTGGCTCCTGGTTGGAGTCCAGGGGGCCTGCCCCCTGCCTGCCCAGAGGTAGGCAGGGAGGGCTTTTGCGTTTTTTATACAAGGTTGGGGGAATTGCCCCCAATCCTTGTTAGCTGTGCGTAGCCTGGCCTGTCCCTGGCCTCTGCTCGGAGTCCAGGGGGCTTACCCCCTGCTTGCCCAAAGGTAGGCAGGGAGGGCTTTTGCATTTTTTATACAAGGTTGGGGGAGTTGCCCCCAGTCCTTGTCAGTTCGGCGTGTGAGGCCTGCACCCTTCCTGTCCAGAGGTAGGTAGAGGGTTTTAGAATTTTTTGTTGGGGGGTCCATTTTCCTCGGTTCTGGCAACAGGGGGGCCTCCCCCTATTGCCCCCTGCTCGTTTGTGTGTGAGAGCGCAAGCTTAAAACAGACAACGAGTATGAACTCTTGAGTGTTATATATAAAAACTTTGTTAAAACATAAGAGTGGTAGAGCAACTTTATTTGTGCCACAAGTCAGGGGTTCAAGTGTTGGTACCAATACTGCTCCCTCCGTCTTCAGGGGTGATGCTCAGGGTGGTGCCCCTTGGGCTTCCTGCCTTTTCGGCGTAGCAAATCTGGTTCCGTAATTCGCGGATCTGTCTTTTCTGGCTTCGTCTGCTTGTTCGTCCCTCTGCATCCCCTGACACTACATGAATTATCATGCGATTTTGGGCTGAACCTTCAGGCTTGTCTGCCGCCTCCTTTTGGGGTTTGTTCCTTGCTGCATAGTTACTCAGCCAGCCGTTTCTAATGAGTTTTTCTATCTCGTCTTTTAAGTGTCGGCACTCTTCAGTGGTGTGGCCTATGCAATCGTGGAACGAGCGGAATTTTTTAGGATCCCCCTTTGGGCTGCGCGGCTTATTTGGGCGATTCCATTTTGCTGTTTCCTTCTCCAGCTCAAAGATTTCTGCCCTCGGCCGGTTGAGGGCCGTGTAGCTGTCAAACCTTGGCTGGTAAGCTGTGCGTTTTTTCTTGGGGGTATCCCCTTCCTCTTTCTGTTTGCCTGGCTCGTTTCTGCCACGCCCACCCTGCGGTCCCCCTTGCGGCCTTGCTTGGCCTGCAGGGGTGTCCGGCAGGTTGTGAAACTCTTCCTGCAGAATAAACCCTTCGGCGATTTTCCTGGCCTTGGCCAAGGTCTCAGGCTGGGCCCTGATCATCTGATTCTTCATTTCCCCTGGAATCATCAATCTCCTTCACTTGTTGGTAGGACAAGTCAAACCTCTTTAGGTACTCCCTGACGCTTTCGCCCTTTTCCTGCTTCAGGGTCATAAGATCAAACCGAGTGAGTCGTCTCCTTTTGTTCCCTGCATATTGTTCAAGGAAGGCCACGGCTAACTCTATAAAGAAGCTGATCGATCCCTGGCGAAGGTCCCTGAACCATCCCTGTGCAAGCCCTACCAGGGTGGTTGGAAAGATTTTGCACCAGATTGCATCATCCACGTCATACATGCCCATATGACTCTCAAATGCCGCTAGATGGTCCTCTTGATTTGTAGTCCCGTCAAACTTGACGGTGGGCATCTTTATTTTCAGGATGGGATACTCTTGTACATCAGGATGAAGGGGATTTTTTGTGGGCCTGCCTACCATTCGTCACCTGCTTTCCCCAGACTGGTTACCGTGGATATCCCATTGTCTAGGGGTCGGTTTCCTCGTGCTGGGGGAGCGGCGTCTCGGTGGCCGCCTGCTCGTTGCTTCGTCCTCCGTGTCAGGGGAGATTTGTCTGGACCGTTTTCTCCGGGACTGACCGAGGTTGTCATCTTGGTGGTACTTTGATTCAAGCGGCTGTCTCCGGTTAAGCCTAGACTGCAGGCTTTGAGACAACCCTGGAGCTGGCTGTCCTTTTGCTGCTGGCGTTAACCTGGAGAAGACTCCGCCCTGCTTTTCTTCCAGGCGCTTAGACGCAGGTTCCTTGTGCCTCATCCGCTTCTGCAGTCCCTGAGACAGGCCCTCTTCTCTCCAGACGCGGACTCCGTGGTGTGTATGGAGAACGCCTGTTGTTGGGCAGGCGGCTCTTGGCTGCCTCCTGTGATGCGCCTCTGCACCTGCGCGTATCCCTGAGCTGTTCTTCTTGCCTTCCTCTGGGCGTTTTTGGCGGCGGTTCGCTTCATGCCCCAGCCTCCTCCCGGCTAACTGAGCGGGGCTGTCTGGCGATCGTTGCGACCCTGCCTACCAGGTCCTCAGGGGTGATTTCCTGGTTGAGCATTGCAGAGAAGAAGGCAGCTGTTTGTACCATTTGAGCTGGGGTTAAGTTCAGGGTGTGCCCTGGATGTGCCCCCTGCCCTGGCGCCACAGCTGTATTTGGCATGCCCAGGAGACTGGTTCCCCCCGCCCCCAGGATCGTGGTGGCAGGAGCTCTCTCCGGCTGCGGCATGTCGTACAGGGGGGTCACCTGTGGGACCGTCGGACCTATCCCTACACTAGTGTCAACGATCTCAGGCATGATTACTTTGATTGGTTAGTTTTTGTAATTGGGAATGGTTGATTTTTGTGGGTAATTAGTTGATACAACCAGATGTTCCCCACAGACGGCGCCAAATTGTTCCGGTATTGGAATCAATTAACCCGATTCGGAATTCGGGTTCGTACTGTTCGATATTGCTTTGAATTAACAATCGGTCGATCCTGCCAACCTCTCCTTCCTCCTACTCCACTGGTCGGACCTTCCCGGCGGGATGGGCTGGCTCCCTGCACACAGAACGCACAGGGTCTCGGTGGTTGTCCGAGGAAACCCTCTCCGATGCCTAAGTCAGTCCGTGAATGCCTTAAGGAACCTAGCTCGTGAGGAAGTAGGTGGCGTTTTTAGAGTAAGAGTCTAGAGAGAGAAAATCCAACCCCCATCTTGTGGGAAATGAAGGAGTATTTATACCTTCCCACTAGAGAGGGAAGTAGAGGGAGGATGGGTGGATGAGGAGGTGACAAGTGGCTTCACCTCATCCACCCATTCTCATTTACCTTAGGCGAAATGACGAGGAGGTCCCTTGGCGGTCCCTGCCCTGCCTGTAGAGATTTTTCCCAGAAGACAGGCAGGTAGGGGTTATGCGAAGGTTGGGTTTGGCAGACCGCCCTCCCTGTCGGGCAGGCGGTCATCTGGAGTCCTTAGTGGCCTCTCTTTTAATGGTCTTGCTCTGACTGCCTTCCGGGTTGGTTTCCCGAGCTCCTTGGGCGGAGACTTCTGGGGGCCTGCTTGGCAGGCGGCCCAGAACAGGCTGCCGACCCTCATCAAAGTCATATCCCCTAGAGTTTTCAAAACTCATCAAAAAACAATGCCACTACTACAGTATTGCTTGTAAGCCAAAACTATTCCTTTGCTTTTCAGCCTAACAAAAACTTTAAATTTTATTTGCCCAACTATGCTTTGATAAGACATAGTTGTGTAACCAAAAATCCGATTATTTCGCTCTTGCCAGATACTATATATATGCTGCTGCTATACTAGCATTAAACCAGGCATTCTTCCAGTGTTTTTGAACTCGTCTTCTTGTTCCCCACTGCAAATCAGTAACAAGATCATAGCTTCTCCCAGTAATTTGCATCCAGTTCAATAAATGTTGCCAAATCTGTCTCGAGAATGAACACGAGAAGAACAGATGTTGATGCGATTCATTCTCCTGTTTACACGGAATGCATCTATTAGTAATATACATCCCCCTCCTTTGCATATTATCCATCTTTGCTAGTGTATTCTGACCAACCATTGTGACAACGAACCTGTGCTTTGGAACCAAATGCTTTTGCTTCATTCTAGCCATCCAAGGAATACACTAGCAACTATTATTATTATTATTATTATTATTATTATTATTATTATTATTATTATTATTATTATTATTATTATTATTATTATTATTATTATTATTATTATTATTATTATTATATTATTATTATTATTATTATTATTATTATCATGAGGATTATTATTATTATTATTATTATTATTATTATTATTATTATTATTATTATGATTAATATGATTATCATTATTATGATTATTACTATTATGATTATTATTATTATTAGAGTAAATTAAAAATTACTCCCTTTTAAGATACCGATTTTAAAATTTACTCCCTTTTGAAATTTTTGTTAAAAATAACTTCCAAAATCTATCAAAAGTTCAAAAATTGCTCCAAAATATATTTTTTGGACGAAAATGCCCATAACTTTTTTATACCATGTTACTTCACCTCACGCTCTAGCCAAGGGCATTTTCGTCCTAAAAATAAATTTGGGAGCAATTTTTGAACTTTTGCTAGATTTTGGGAGTTATTTTTAACAAAATTTTTAAAAGGGAGTAAATTTTAAAATTTTTGTTTTAAAAGGGAGTAATTTTTAATTTACTACTCTTATTATTACTACTATTATTATTATTATTATTATTATTATTATTATTATTATTATTATTATTATTATTATTATTATTATTATTATTATTATTATTATTATTATTATTATTATTATTATTATTATTATTATTATTATTATTATTATTATTATTATTATTATTATTATTATTATTATTATTATTATTATTATTATTATTATTATTATTATTATTATTATTATTATTATTATTATTATTATTATTATTATTATTATTATTATTATTATTATTATTATTATTATTATTATTATTATTATTATTATTATTATTATTATTATTACTATTTTCTTTTTGCAGAAAATTATCATTTCATATCATAGATGTGAAATTACATTTTGGTGCAAAAAGTTCTAACACACTATAAGAATTCAACTCAAGCTTGCTAAAATCCTACTATACTTAGGACTAACTTCACTAGACAAGAATCTGGCTTTGACTATGAATTTTAAATGCTCAAACATGCCTTTAACTGATCCACTCTTCTCCACAAACAATCTCTTATTGCGTTCTTTCCAAACAACAGCAACAACAGTAGCTAAGCAAACCTGAAACCAAGGGTGTTTCCAGTGCTTTTTATGTTTGGGATGATTACTTCATTGAATGATATTTCGAAGACTGACTGCAGGAACAATAATCCCTATCCACTGAGTAACCAGTGCCCATAACTGCAGTGATGTAGGACAATGAAAAAACAAATGATGAAGATTTTTGCAGGCCTGCAAACATAGTATACACCTATTAGCCAAATATATCCCTCACTGAGCATACATAACCATTGTGGGAAGTTTGTGTTGAGCTGCAAGAGTTAGAAAAACTTTACTGCTAGGAGCCATCAAAGAAGAGTGAGGGATGGTCTTAGAATGCTGTCTCTCATTTAGGAAGTTGAGATAAACTGTGGACACACTAAACTTGCCATTCTTACTGCAAGAGTTCAAGAAGAGTCTTGCTTTCTCCTCTGATCCACAATGCTTGATGCAATAATCCTTCACATGAATAAGGTCTTTTATGGCAGAAGGATAAAAGTCTTTGAATGTTAAATTCCAAATGGATGTACTGCTAAGGATGTAAGCATTACACCATTTGATCCAAATTCCTCCAATCCCCTCAAAGAGCTGCCAGACACTCTTAGCCAACAGAGCTCGATTCCAAGTTTCAAGGTTTTTAAGATTTAACCCCCCATGCTTCCATGGAAGACAAATGTCCTTCCATTTCTTAAAAACAAGTCTTTTCTCTACAGACTTAATACCCCAAAAGAAATCCTTGCAGAGTTTGTTAACCACTTTGAGTACTGACTTAGGGAACAACACACAAGAACACCAGAAATTCTCTAGGCCAAAAACCACAGAGCTTAAAAGCTGTATCTTGCCAGCATAAGACAAGAAAGTTGTAGACCAATGAGTAATAGCCCATTGAATCTTCAATATAAAAGGCTCATAAAGCTTCACTGCAATCTTAGAGTCACTAACGGGCATACCAAGATATCTGAAGGGAAAATCACCAATACTAAAGCCAGTTTGCTCCTGAATTAAAGCTTGCACATCAGGAGCCACTCCTCCAAAGTACATACAAGTCTTATCAGGATTTGCAAACAGACCTGAAGTCAAACCAAAGTCATGAAGAGCATTCTTAATGGCCAAAACAGAAGGAAGTTCACCTCTAGAGAATATCATCAAGTCATCAACAAACACCAAATGAGTGAGATTAATCTTGGTGCATTAGGATGAAAGGAAACATTAGTCTGCAGGCAGGTCTTCCTGAGCTTTTGAGAGAGAACTTCCATGCTAAAAACAAAAATGTAAGGAGACAAGGGATCTCCTTGTCTGACTCCACTTTTCCTCTGAAAGAAACCTTCAATTCCACCATTCAAATTAAAAGAGTACCAAGGAGAAGAAATACAACCCATCATCCATTTGATGAATAGAGGAGGAAATCCAAAACCTTCAAGCACCTTTTCAATAAAGGTCCATTGTAAGGAATCAAATGCTTTCCTAATATCCACTTTAACAAGGCATCTAGGTGTGAGATACTTTATAGAATAACCCTTCACTAGTCCTTGAGAAAGCAGAATATTATCAAAAATGCTTCTACCTTGAACAAAGGCAGCTTGTTCTTCCCCTATCAACGTAGGCAAAACCTTTTTTAACCTGTTTCAGATGACTTTAGAGATTGCTTTATAGAACACAGTGCAACAAGAGATGGGCCTATACTCCAACACCCTACTAGCACCAGGCTTCTTAGGAATAAGAGAAATCAAAGTAGAATTAGCTTGCTTAGACATTTTACCCGTTTTGAAGAAACACATTGTAGCTTTACAGAAGTCTGCTCTAACTACGCTCCAAGCATATTTAAAAAACCCTGCTGAAAAACCATCAATACCAGGGCTACTATGGATATCCATATGAAAAACTGCATCCTTAATCTCCTTAGGAGAGATAGGAGCAATTAGATCAATAGTTTGATCCTGATGGAGCTTTGTAGAGATAGAGCAATCTAGAACAGGCACACTTTTCCCAAGCAGATTAGAATAATAATCCTGAAATGCTTTAGCAACAGCTTTAGAACCCTTTTGAAGGGCACCCTTAGAATCAGTAATAGCACCTAACATTTGTTGTGTTCTTCTCTCAGAAATTTTAGCATAAAAATATGGATTATTTAACAACAATAATACCAACTATAGGGCGACTTCCCAAAATAATATCAATTTTAATAAATCTGAGAATAATACGTATTATTGGAGTAGTTAAACAAGAGTAGTATAGGTGACCGGTTACCTGTAGAACCCTTTCACCTTCCTTTTTCACCTTTAATTTTATTTAACGGCGATAATACCAACTATAGAGCGTCTTCCGAAAATAATTTAATAAATTAATAAATCAGAGAATAAATCCGAAAATAATACCAATTTTAATAAATTAGAGAATAATAAGTATTTTTGGAGTAGTTAAACTAGAGCAGTATAGATGACTAGTTAGCGGTAGAACCCGTCCACCTTCCTTTTTCGCCTTTAATTCATTTCACATTAATTCACTCCTTTTCACTTACTCAGTGGACGGGACATTAAACGTCATTCACACCGTCTGTCTTCCTCTTCCTTCAAGTCTTCGACCTCACCAATACTAGCTAACAACACAATCCTACACCAAAATCAACACGTTAATCTAAACGAAATGTATAGAAAAAAACTGAAGAAGGATGAAGGGTAATGGAGAGAACTAAGGAGGAGTAGACCTGGCAAAACTGACCCGACCCGAATAAGCCAAACTGAACCCGACCCGACACACGATTTGAAGACTTGATTTTGAACCATAATCGGAATTGACCCGAGCTAACTCAAAACTGACCCAACTATTATTATAGAAAATTAGTCGATATCCCTAAAAAAGTTGACAAACCCGAGAATGACTCGAACACAAAAGTATTCGACCCGACCCGAAGTCAACCCGATTATTATAACCTGAAAGTGGCCCGATCCGAAGCTAACCCAACACGCCCATTATTCAGGTCTAAGTAGGAAGATGGAGGATATGTAGCAGGTTAAATATTAATTAGGTGACCTGATATAGCAGGTTATAAAGTCACTTATACTACTCTTGTTTAACTACTCCAATAATACGTATTATTCTCAGATTTATTGAAATTGGTATTATTTTTGGAAGACGCCCTATAGTTGGTATTATTGTCATTAAATAACCCTAAAAATATTTGGAAGAGCAATCAGCAAGTTGAATATGTTTCACTTTGGATCTCTGCTGCAGCATACTAATCTCAGATCTTTTAAGATTGGTATAACTATTATTTAAAGCATTCTTCTCTTCCATGAGTTCAAGAGAGAAATGGTCATTATGAAGTTTATTTTGACAACTAAGAAGAGCTTCCTTAGCTTCATTAATTCTAGAAGAAATACAAGAGAAATTGCGTTTATGGAAGCCTTTTAAGGCTTTCTTAACTGCTTTAAGCTTGAAGAAAAAGCAATACATAAGAGAGCCAGAGACAACAATATTCCAGGCTGCATGAACAGTAGATAAGTAATCAGGATGATCACACCAACTGTTAAGGAAACTGAACCTTCTATGGTTAATTTGCTCAGAAGAAATATCAACAATTAAAGGAGAATGGTCAGAGATACCAGACTCAGTCACAGTAGCTAAAGAGGAAGGGAAGTTTGAAACCCAACTGGGATTAACTAGCACCCTATCCAATTTAGACCAAATTCTAGTTGAAGGATCTTGTTTATTTGTCCAGGTCATATCTAGACCTGTACTAATAAGATCATCAAGGGCACAATGCTGCAAACAATTATTAAAATCCATCATGTCCTGCAAATCAGGTGGATTATTCCCAAACTTCTCCTCTGGACTTCTGACCACATTGAAATCCCCCAAAACCAACCAAGCACTGGAAGGATTAAGAGACTCCAATTTAGACAAGAGTTCCATTCTATCCAACCCCTTATTCAGACCATAGATGGCACTAAGCCAAAAAGAAGACTGAGACAGATGATGAGAAACAAAGCAAGAAATATGCTGAGAAGAGCTAGAGACCTGAGTAATGGTAACAGTAGCAGGATTACTGAAAAGCCATATCCTGCCATTATGATGGGAACTATGATTAGTAGTCACATTCCAATTCCTGAATTTATCTTTAATCATTTTTTCAGATTTATTCAACTTCACCCTAGTCTCCAGCAAAGCAAAGACATCAGACTTATTAGAAAACAAGAAATCCTGGACCTCACTATGTTTGATTGGGTCATTGAACCCTCTTATATTCGAAGATGCGACTTTCATTTATCAGGAGGGACTGGATCCTCATTCAAAACCACCACTGAACATGCTTGGTGCATTACAGGGAGCTCCCTAGTGCTAACATCAGGGGAAATGAGGGGATTAGTTCTTTCCCATAACCAGATCCAACCCTACCTTCCAGACCCTGAGATACACTAGGAAGACCTGAGGTACCACCTATTTCACCCCCACCATTCACCTTACTCTCAAGGAGTACCTGGAATGAATTTCCCAGGACTAAGGGCTTCAAAATAGAATCCTTAGATTTTGAAGATGATGAATTCCTCTTGTTAACAGGTATAAAAGTGTCATCCTGATAGAATTTTGGAGGGCACTGCTTTGGGTCTATAGGAGGGGTCAGCTCAGGGTTAGAGGGAACTAAATCCTGTTGAACCTCAGTCTGAACACCATTATCCTTTTGTCCTGAATCACCCCCCATCTCAGAACCAACATCAACCCCCTTCTTGACAGCATTCTTTTTCTTCTCCCATTTACCGGAAGATACAGTGTGCCCCAGCTTTTTACAACCATGGAAGAAATATGGAACCCATTCATATCGTACTGGCTGGAAAGAATGTTCATTAAAAGGTGTATTAATAACCACAGTTTCAACCAGTTCCTTGGATACATCAACCTCCACTAAGACTCTAGCAAAAGAAAGCTTAGCTTTGGTGGTTGTTGCTAAGTCAGCACATAAAGGGGTCCCAATTTTGCTAGCCATTTTACTGAGGACAGAACCTGACCAAAGATATGGGTCCAAAGGAGGGAAAAGCACCCAAACTGGAACCACAGAGATCTTGTCCATTTCAAAAGGAAAGGTTGGTGACCATTCTTTTAGGATCGAGGAGTAAATCCCTACCTTCCATGGTCCATCCCTCAACACCTTGTCCATGGCTTCTTTAGATCCAAACCTAAAGGAGAACCACCCTTTCTTGTAGTACTGGACCTTAGGAAGATCTATACTACCCCAGCTAGTTTGAACAAATTTTTGAATCGCCTGCAGTGACGGTTTAGATCCAATGACATTGCCCATAAGAGTGTTCTCCCAAATTTTTAACTCCGCTTTGAAATCATCGAATTCAATGTCAATTCAGTGGAGTTGAAGCTATCTTCGCAAAAATACGGACTCATACCATATTGTTTATGTTTAGCAGCAATATTAGACCAATTTGATTTTGGCGGCAAAACAAGGTTTATGCCTAATTCAGTGGTTTGAATGGTATTATGAGTACCAATGGAAGAATCATGATTAATTTCTTTAGAATCAGTATTGGATTGAAGAATTTTACCCGCTTCTGCCATGGCATTGATGATCACATCATTAAGTGAAACTCGGTGCGAAGCGCTCTGGGTTGCAGTTTCCTTCTCCAAATCTGCATCATTATTCCCCGTTGATGGCTCACCATTACTTGGGCCACCCGGCGGTTTGACCTGCAGCGACTTCTTACTTGGCCTTCCCGGACCACGCTTGATCGGAGGAACGGAAGCCATGTAAGGAGCTTAAGCTAACAGAATTTGAGAGAAAACAGATTCTAGAGAGAGAAACCTTTCTCTCACTTCATTATTATTATTATTATTGTTTATTTATTTATTTTATATATTTATTTATTTATTCAAGAAAAGTTATGCCTCATTTTATTAATAAAGAGGCAGGTTTCTTACAAAAAGTCATTTCCCCTAGAGTTTTCAAAAAACAATGCCACTACTACAGTATTGCTTGTAAGCCAAATCTATTCCTTTGCTTTTCAGCCAAACAAAAACTTCAAATTTTATTTGCTCAACTATGCTTTGATAAGACTTAGTTGTGTTACCAAAAATCCGATTATTTCGCTCCTGCCAGATACTATATGCAGCTGGTGCTATACTAGCATTAAACCAGGCATTCTTCCAGTGTTTTTGAACTCGTCTTCTTGTTCCCCACTGCAGCTCAGTAACAAGATCGTAGCTTCTCCCAGTAATTTGCATCCAGTTCAATAAATGTTGCCAAATCAGTCTCGAGAATGAACACGAGAAGAACAGATGTTGATGCGATTCATTCTCCTGTTTACACAGAATGCATCTATTAGTAATATACATCCCTCTCCTTTGCATATTATCCATCGTTGCTAGTGTATTCTGACCAGCCATTACGACGATGAATCTGTGCTTTGGAACCAAATGCTTTTGCTTCATTCTAGCCATCCAAGGAATACACTAGCAATGATATTATTATTAGTTTATTTTTTTGCAAGATATTTACTTCTCTTATTCATCCATCAAGGGTAAGGTAAGAGAAATTATTATTGTTATTGTTATTATTGTTGTTATTATTTTTATTATTATTATTATTATAATTATCATTATTATCATCATCATTATTATTATTATTAATTTTTTTTTTAACCGAACTTTCATTAACACCAGAATAAATTACAAGAAGTTAGAGAGAAGCCGTGATACTATCTAGGCCCCCACTCCCTTAGCGATCATTATTATTATTATTATTATTATTATTATTATTATTCTTTTTTTTAGTTTTTTTTGCAGAAAAATTATTATTTCATTCAAAAAGAGATGAAATTACAAGATTATGCAAAAAACTACCACTCTAAAGATACATCAAGGAGCATCTAAATGATCTAAGATCCTCTTAATTTTAGGATTGGTAGGATTAGTTTTCAGTCTAGTACAAACAGCAAAACAGATCTGCTCAAATATACTCTCTACTGAAGAAATTTTGTCAACAAAAATCCTTTTGATTCGCTCCTTCCAAACTGCATTGACTGTTGCTGCAATACTCGCCTGAATCTAAATAGATTTCTAGTGTTTCTTGTGCTTCGGATGCTGATACCATTTGATAATCTTCATAAGATGAGAACCTGTAATAGAAACTCCTATCAAGTTTTGAACAGCATGCCAAAGCTGACTAGAAAAGGAGTATTTGAAGAAAATAAGCTAGTGATCTTCTAAGTTCTCACAACAAAGTATACATCTATTAACCATACATATGCCTCTCTTAGCATATTGGTCCACTGTAGGAAATTTAGCCTGATAAGCCAAGGATAGAATGACTTTGCTACTAGGAGCAACAACTGACGAGCCTGCTATGGAAATAGGGAATGCAATAGCCATCTTCCCTTGGAAAAAACCATAGGCCTTAGCAATCTTAAATTTAGAATTACTGCTGCAGGACTGCAAGAAAACCTTAGCATTCTGAACAGAACCAAACAACTCAATACAATAATCTTTAATGACTATCATGCTTTTAATTGCAGAAGGATAAAATTCTTTAAAAGTGAGGTTCCAAATTGACTCATCCTGCAGAACATAATCCTGGCACCATTTCACAAAAATACCTCCCACACCCTCAGATAGTTGCCAAACCCATCGAGCCATTTGAGCCCTATTCCAGGGTTCAAGATATTTGACATTGAATCCTCCATGAATCCAAGGAGAGCAGATTTCAGTCCACCTCTTAAAGACCAACTTGCTATCACCAGACTAAATCCCCAAAAAATAGTCCTTACAAAGCTTATTTATAGCTTTAATAACGGACTTGGGGAAGAGTACACATGAACACCAGTAATTTTCCATCCCAAAAACAGTGGAGTTAATAAGATGAAGCTTCCCAGCATAGGAAAGACAAGCTATTGTTAGACCAATGAGAGATAGCTTTTTGTATTTTAAGAATTAGGGAATCAAAAAGCTTTGCATTTAATCCGGAATCACTTAAGGGCATTCCAAGATATTTAAAGGGGAAAGCCCCTAAACTGAAACCAGACTTATCCAAAATAAGCTCCTACAACTCAGAGGAAACACCTCCAAAATAGATGTTAGTCTTATCTTTATTAGCACATAGCCCAGACAAAGAGCCAAAATCATCAAGAGCTTGCTTGACAGCCATAATAGAAGGAAGATCACCCCTAGTAAAGGTCATGAGATCATCAGCAAAAACCAAGTGAGTAAGATTTAATCTTGTACACTTGAGGTGAAAAGAAACATTACTCTGACAGCAAATACTTCTAAGCTTTTTAGATAACAATTCCATGCTAAGGACAAAAAGGTAAAGGGAAAGAAGGTCCCCTTGCCTTATACCACTCTTCCCTTGAAAGAAACCCTCAACACCTCCATTGATCTTAAAGGAGTACCAAGGATTTTGAATGCAACCCATAACCCATTTTACAAAAATAGGAGGAAAATTCAGCTGACTTAGCATTTGCTTAACAAAATCCCATTGTAATGTATCAAATGCTTTCCTAATATCCACCTTTACAAGACATCTAGGAGTCAAGAATTTCCTATTATACCCTTTCACTAGAGCTTGAGACAATAATATGTTCTCAAAGATACTTCTTTCTTTTATAAAGGCAGCCTGCTGATAAGTATGGTTTGTAGTGCTATTTCCTTGTGTTTGGTCCCGGTTTCTCTTGTGGAATCGCTCTTCGAAGCGGTTTTCGAGGCTAATTACGCTTCTTCTAGCTTGTGTTAGGTTCCTAGGACAATTATTGGAGAAATTGAACGATTGCGACTCATTTCAGACACATTTGGAGCCAACGAGGAGAAGCGACGATGATTCAGTGGCTTAGACTCGGTCCCGAGTCACTTGGAGCCCATTCCCGAGCACCGAGAGTCGATAAGAAACCTAGGAGGAGCAAGTAGGGGCCTACATGGCCGTGTCAGAAGCCTACATAGCCGTGTAGTGAGTTGGGAAGCAAAGAAGAGGGGAAGGGAGCTACAGCAGGGCGTCGTGGCCATGACCCATGACCATCATGGCCATGACGGGGGTGCCTCATGGCCGTGAGCCTCCTCATCATGACCGTGAGCCCCCAGTTTCTCCTCACACTCTGTCACTTCATTCCCCTTATTCTTGTAACCCTATATATATATACCCCCCCTCTTGTATTGTTAGAACATCTTACAAAACCCTAGACTACTTTTGGTTAGATTAGCTTAGATTAGTGTAGATTAGTCCTTAATTACTTCTTAATCTAGTGATTAATCTTGTATTATTGGATCTCTTGAAGAATCTATCAAGCTTGACAAACTTGGTGGAATTGTTTGGGTTTTCTTCTATGCAAGTGTTCCTCTTTTCATCCTTTGTAGTTGGTATAATCTTTCTTGTCCCTTTTCTCTTAATCTTTATTGTTATTCAAGTTTTCATCTTTGTTTATGTTTGTTGTTCATCCTCGTTTTCCATTATGAATGTCTTGTTCTTATATTGTGGGTTTCTCTTGTTTGTGTTAGTTTTAGTTTAGATATGTGTGAGTAGATTCTCTTGCTAAGGTTAGTAGGGGGATTGAGTGTTGATTAGGGATGATTAGGGTGAGATGGGTGGTACTAGATGTTTGTTTTGTTGTTTCCTATCTACCTTGCACTCCACATGTTTGATGAAATGCTTGTGAGACTTGAGACGATCAATCCTTGTTTTTCTTGCCTCTTCTCTTGTATGTGTTTGTTTGGTTGGTTGGTTTGGTTCCCTCATTAGTAGCGAGAGCGTGGTGAGGGTGACCCCTAGGCCATTCAAGTAGCGAGAGCCCGATCGTAACCTAGGCTACGAGAGCATGCTAGAGACCCCCGTTTCCTCCTTTTGATCTCCTTTGCATCCATGAACCCGACTTAGCCCTAGCTTCTTCTTATCGATTTATTAGCTTTCATTTGTCATTAGTTGCTTGTTTAGCTTAGTTATTAGTCGACCTTAGCCATCACCTTAGTTAGTTCTCTCGAACCTAGTGTAGACCATAGTACACCTTAGTCCGACTCATTTTCCGTCCCTGAGGATCTCGACATGACTTGCCATAGCTACCCAGTTAGGTTAGTTGGTTATTATTTTGATCGGTGGGATCCACGACAAATCCCTACCGTCACCTGCTCCACCCCCACTAGGGAAGGCAAGACAACCTTGAGTCTGTTAGCCAAGATTTTAGAAATAGCTTTATAGAAAACAGTACAACATGAGATGGGTCTGAAATCCATCACACTACAAGCATTAGTCTTCTTAGGAATAAGAGAGATCAAAGTAGAATTAGCTTGTTTAGACATTGTAGACACCCACATATTGACCGCCAGGTGTCTATAGTAGTTCCCGCCAAACACCCGATGATGATTGGACGCAAACATGCTTTGATGGACTCGGATATGGGCTCGAAATCATGGACATTTGGCTTGGGCTTATTACGGAGTACAAATCTTACAAAACCAACCTCAAATCCAGGCCCATTGGGTCGTTTCGAGTCAAATGAGACTAATTTGGGTCGATTCCGACACCAGGGGTAAAACCGTCTTTTAGCGACCGAGTCAAAACCCGGTCAAAAATATTCTCGAGACACATGAGTCAGCCGTGACATCTCACGTGGCTGATTCGGTCTCAAACACCACAAAAAATCAGCTTCAAAAAATATTAAACAAATCCGCTTAAGGATTGAATTCGATCTCAAGTAGGAATTCTATCCGAAAACTGAATCAATTACCGACCGAGCATCAAAATACTCGGCCAACTCCCCCCAACCAGCCGAGATTCCTTGCTTCCTCCCCAAGCAACGGACTTCTCGTTCCTTTCGAAATCTCGCGTTTCCTATCCAAATTGGTATTTCTTGTTGTCTAAGCAAGATACCTCTCCTAAACCTCTTCGCCTATAAATAGGACACTCTGTTCAACACAATTCATGCAGAAACTATCCATCAATAGGCGATCAATTATTCACATCTATCAATCAATTACGACATCCAACATACAATTCCTGGCTTCAATCATACACAACCTTCAACCCGAATCTCTAGCAAACCTTAAGAAAATTATACCGAAATACGTCCCGATTTTCCATAGAAATTCTCAGACAAATACAACTCTACAACACCTTAACTCCTCCTATATTCTCGTTACTCCTACGCAAGTGCCGTTACTACGAGTTCCTAATCGAGACCGAATTAAGCATGTAGGTTGAGGGTGTTTCAAACCCCGTTTTTCTCCCTTTCACAATTTTTTTTCACAATTTTTTGGTCAAGATTTTTTTGTCACGATTTTTTGTCACAATTTTTTTTTTCACAATATTTTGTCACAACTTTTCGTCACAATTTATCGTCACAATTTTTCAGAAACGTTACACAATCTTTCAGCAACTTTTTCAAAATCCACTCTAAATATTTGATATTGATTCTATAATCAAGCATCGAATATTACGAGTATCAATATTTAAGTCGAGTATAAATTGCACCATATTTTTACACGACTTAACCAAATCATCGATTTCCAAAACCAAATACAACTTTTTCATCATATCATATTTACATCTTCTAACTCGTTTGCTCCTTTATTATCGCGATTGTTGTATTGTATCGTTGGTTGCATTGTAATTCCGGGTGGTATGCCGCTCGTATATTGTAATCTATTATCGTTTTTGTTGTTTGTTTTATTGTACTAAAATGAACATCACATGCTAAAACAACTTTGACGTTATTAGCTTAGATGCATTTAAACGACATAGATCAAACATAATTCACATGTTTAGTCTAAAATTACTCTTTGCATATCATTCAATCGTCGAACTAACGCGCGTACATAAAAATCGAACGATATCTTAGTAAAGGCCGCTAAGTGCGGGCGGGGTTGGGTGTTCTTAGTGAACTTCCCAACACGTACCCTCACCCCTTACTCAGAACCATGGTTTCCGGATGTCCGAATCCATTGGCAACGAGAGTCATTCAATATTGGATTACCGATAATGTCGGTATCGGTATCAAATGCTAAGGGACGAAACCGATAAACTCTGACATCGGAAATGGGCCATATTTTGTACATGGCCCACTACGACATAGAGTGGGTTCGAACGGGCCCGAACTCCCACAAAGTTCGGTGGCGACTCCTACTTCGATTTAAATTTCAATTTGACCATCTCATATGGAGATTCATTCGCCTCCCCAAACCCGCGCGTGGCCGCGTCGGGGTGGACCTATGTCATGTCCACAATTTGGCAACTCCGCTAGGGATTAACTGATGTGTCACTTACCATCGGCATCCTCAGGGTGAGACTCGAAAAGAAATCGTTCGAATAGTAATGTACATGTTTTAGTTCAATGGTTCATGCATAACCCAAATTTTTCCCGGGCCGGTTACTTGTGACCGACGTCCCACTATACCACGGTGCATTCCTAAATGGGTGCACTAAAGACTTCGATGGCGGAACTCGCATGGGTTTTACGGTAGGTTCTAAGACCAACTCGGCTTAGGAAGACCGTCCTGATTTGCGAGAAAGCTATCGTCGTTGGTATAGACCCTATTCGACCGACCGAGACTTAGACTAAGAGCATACATGGTGTCATTATACTGTTTCCGTGACTACATGCTACTTGATCTTCTTTGGTCTTTTTCAAAAACCGTCATTTTCAAAAACTTGCATCTTTTCAAACCCATCTATTTTTCAAAACCCGGAAAGCTACCAAATTTAGGACTTATGATTTTGACTAAAAATAGCCTATTTTTAGCTGGTATGCTGTCCAAACTTTTCCAAAATTTCGAAATCTCGGCCCGATAACATTTTTTTTCGATTTTCAAAAAAATTCGGGCCATCCTATCCGACTTTGCTCGGTTTTCAAATCCAAATTCTCCTTTCAAACCTTCCTCTTCTTAGGACTTCCCGTATTTAGTAGTGTCGGGTCTTGTCATAAGTTGTTAGAGTCTATAGCGTCGAAACTCCGTCGATCTTACATCACGAGTTTCTTCCCCATCCCAGTCCGCCTTATTTGTCGAGGCACGGCCCACCTGCGTAAGACAAACTCCTACAAAGGGAAGCCCGTTTACACATTCAACTCCAAAGTCTAGGGAGTATCTCACGTGGACCTTCCTTCGAGCGGAACTCGGTCCACATAGCCGAATCCTAAGGGAGGCCCACCTTTCACGAGTCACCCGTCTAGGTGTCCTTTCCGACTCATTTCCTTTTCGGGCTTTTCCTCACTCGGGGGCTACCCTTCAGCGGAGCGATCAATCACGAGTGCTCTAAGGGTCATGTATTACACTTGTTGTCACACTACGCCACTTTTAAATCACTTAGATGTCGCACCATTTGAGTCCTACCAGAGTCTTTAGTCTCACTTGGGGGTTGTCCTTCACCCGAGCAGTCGACCATGGTCAACTTAAGGGGTACATTACACCGACGTCCTTATGATGCCTTCTTCGAGTCGAACCTATGCTACAAATACTCAAGTCACTTAGAGTTAGGTCACCACGGTTGGTCCGAGCACGCGACGCGGTCAAACACGGTTGCCCCATTTTCGGACTCGCTCTCATACACCGTCCGAGTCTCATGGTCGAGTCCAAGCCAGGGTCGTTACCTCGTCTAGATCAACGTTCGAGTATCCCGGTCCAAGAGTCTTTGTCGACCCGTCACCTCGGGCCATGTCTAGTTTGACTCTTTCTCTTGCGCAAAACCGAGTTTAGGCGAGTTCTAACACCTGTCGTCTCTTCCGATCAGGGATCCTGTGAGTGAGGCGTTACCAAACCACAACAGATCCCGCGCCATCGAGAAAGGGGATATCCAGGGGAGTATACTTATGCTGTCTTGCTCCGTTAACAATATCTTCTCAAAAATCAATACCGCCCTAGATAACCTTAATGCCAGGGTGACCACCGTCGAAGAAGACCTTGTAAGAACCCGATCCCGTCTAACACAACTAGAGCGTGTAAGACAGCCTATCACCCAACTGAGCCATTTGAAGGGAGAACACTCTTACGAAACTGTCTGGTACCCTCAAGATGGCAAGACCGGGGGAGGTAACCCTCAAGTCACCTCTCCAGAAATCAAGAACCAGTCAAAGGAAAGGACATTTACCTACTTGGATATGTCCTACACCGTCGCTTTCCAGAGGTTGGTTCCGAAGGGCCTAATACTACCTATAGGCCCAACAGCCGACCCACCTCTAGAAAGACGCTCCAAAGCATGGAACGCCGAGCATTACTGCAAATTCCACAGAGGGAAGGGACACGATACAGAACAGTGCTGGAAGCTGAAACACCTCATTCAAGACTTCCTCGATGCCGGGAAGACTCCCGTTTTGGAAACATTGTCACTTGCAAAGCCCCTCATGGACTATACAGGGCCCGATGACCAAAGCATCCAATCTATCTCCCATGCATCCAGGAGTCCGGATTTGATTTAAGTCCAAGTCTGAGTCTGAGTCTATAATATACTATTTATTTCAATTTTAAAGTCAGAGTTAGAGTCAATTGTATTCTGTCATCTTTTTCAAATTCAATAAAATCAGCCTTTCTATTTCTCATATATACTTCCCTTATGTGTTTTCGAGAACATGATGAACACCATCATACACTGTGAGCACATGCACGTGACTATTATTGGCACATCTATAATGACTGCAGGAAACCGAGCCCGTGTTTTCCTCTTACCTATTCCATGTCTGGTATAGAAAGTGAGGGGATCAGTTCAATCCCATAACCAGATTCCACCCTCCTTTCAAAACCCTGAGATACACATTGGAGTTATTATTATTATTATTATTATTATTATTATTATTATTATTATTATTATTATTATTATTATTATTATTAGTATTATTATTATTATTATTATTATTATTATTATTATTATTGTTATTATTATTGTTATTATTATTGTTATTATTATTGTTATTATTTGTTCCGGTCACGGAAACAATTCACCCGGCCTAGGATCCGGGTAGTATAATTGAATTAACGATGAACAAGTGATCGTTTGATTCCCTTAGCCTCCCCTTCCTCTCACTCCTTGGATCGGACCTTCCCGGCGGGAACGGCCTGCTCCCTGCACAATGAACGCACAGGGCCTCGGAGGTTGTCCGAGGAAACCCTCTCCGATGCCTAAGTCAGTCCGTGAAATGCCTTTACGAACCTAGCTCGTGAGGAACTAGGCGGCGTTTTAGGAGTAAGAGTCTAGAGAGAGAAAATCCAACCCCTCTCATGTGGGAAATGGGGAGGTATTTATACCTTCCCACAAGAGAGAGAAGAGAAAGAGGAATGGTTGGATAAAGAAGTGACAAGTGGCCGCTTCTCATCCATCCATTCCCAATTACCTTAGGCAAAATGACGAGAGGGCCCCTGGGGGTCCTGACCCTGTCGGCCAGGGATTTTCCCAGGGCAGGCAGTCTTCAGGCAGGGGGCTGCCAAGCTCTGGCAGGCTGGGTTGGCCCGTGCTCTCAGCAGCTGACGGCCAACCTTTAGCGTTTTACGCTTGCTCTATTTCCTTGCCAGGGGCTGGTCTTACGACTCCTTGACAGGGATTGTCTCGGGGCCTGCCTAGCAGGCGGCTGATTGACAGGCGGCCCACCCCAATCAATTGGCCTTCGTCAGTAGGAGGGAAGTGAGACTTCTCTTCTGCTGGCGACTCTTGCTTGGAGGGGGGTTGACTTCCATGTCTGCTGCAGCATTTAATATTTCGCATCTTCCCAAGGAACTTTGCACTGTTCCTGTCAGGAATGCAAAGAGGTGAGAGTACTTTTGTAATGATTGCCCTTTTCTTCTGGGCGGATTTTGGGGAACCGTGAAGGGTTCCTGATTGGTGGCTCTCTTCCTAGGGTGGTTGGAGCGTTCATTAATGCTGTGTTTCCCTTGGTATAAAATCCTCAGTTTCCTTTATCATTTGTGTTTCATCCCACCTTCAATCTTTCCACCTTCTTTATCTTAAACATGACTTGGATCAAGAAAAGCGTAATTCGCCGTGGGGTCAAACATGTTTCCTTCATCTTCAGAGGGTTTTGGAGGCTCCGATATGCACGGGCCGCTTATTTAGCTGTTCGTCGGAGTCACCGTTCCCGACTTTGCTTCCGCCGGAGGGGTCAGAAGGCCTCCATTAGGATGGGCAAACGCCCTAGGAGGTCCTCGCCTCCTGCTGCGCCTAGGTTTAGGCGCTGCCCCCAGGGGGGGCTGTTATGATAGGGGGTGCCATGAGTGTTTTCCATGGCTGCACCCTGAACAATTCGGCCCCAACTCTGACACCGATTCCTCCCTGGAGTCGGGTCCCTCTTCGCCTGTGAAGAAGACAGGCTGTCGCACTTGCGACGAGTCCCGAGCTGTCCCTTTTGGAAGGGACTGGGAAGACAGCAGCCACGACTCTGACGACAGTGAAGGTCTTGGCTGCCTGAGCGACAGGGACGAAGACGGGGCTTCAAATGACCCCTTTCAGGGTTCCCCAAGTTGGGACTGGGGTTCGGCTCTCGGGAGCCCAGGCAGCCCTGGGGATTATTCCCCGGATTTGGGGGATGACTAGGCCTGCGCGACAGGGCTTTTGATTTCTGTCAGGCTGGAACTTTTTGGGCCTTATGTAATTTTCTTTCATGCCCGTCCCACGATGTATCTTTCCCTTGCGGGGTTTTCAATGAAATGAATATTTTGTGCTTTTGAATTTTTAATATGAGTTTATTATGTTATTATTTTTGTTATTATTATCTTTTTGAATGAGGTCGTTGATTGACCTTTCCCTCTGACGTTTCTGTTTACCGAGGTTCTTCTTGAAAAAGGTGAGCAATTGGTGCTCAGTATGCGACACGTGGACGATCCTCGAAGGTTTGTCAGGGAATTTGCCTTTTGAACTTCTTTGGGCTTTATATAAACCCTTCTCCCCCTTCATTCTCTTCTTTTACTCTTCTTGCTACCTTACTCCCCATAACACTTCTTGAATCTCCTTCATTGACCGAGCGTTTTCTTTTTGAGGAGCTAGGATCACTTCTTGTCACCGTCTCTGGAAACTTTACCGGCGTTTTTTAGGTTAGAACTTTCGAATCTCTCGCTTCTTTTCTTCCCTTCTATAGCCTGAATGTCTCGAGTCCGCCCCCTTTCCTTTGATTCTTTGCTTGGAAGAACTGGCGGCGGTGACGGTAGTCGCCATGACGTTGCCTCTTCCTCCGGGGTTGGCCCCAGGGAGGAAGACGATCACAGGGGAGAGGGTGCTGAGTCACCCGACCCAGCTCCCTTCGATGTGATTGATTCTGATGATGAAGCTCTGGAGGTGGACCCTGCCAGGGTGGCCAGTCCTCTTATCCGCAGGGAGAGAGGGAGGACCTATTTTCTGGACAAAGAAAAATACGTGGTTCCCTTATAGACCTATCCCGAGGCTAAAAATAGGGACCTGATCTTGGAATGTAACGCGGCTGAGGCCATCGAGCAGTTTTATAATTTTGGGGAGGGGTACACAGTGGTGATCCCTGGGGAAAAAGACACAGTATGCTGTCCCCCAGATGGGTGTGTAGCCGTCTTCCATAAGGCCCTAGAATTCGGCCTGCGATTCCCGTTGCATCCCTTCCTGGAAGAAACTTTCAGGAGGATGAACGTCGCCATCGCTCAGTTAACTGCAACGGCCATTAGGGCATTAGTGGCCTACACTTGGACCTGCCTGTTCCATGGCGAGGGGCCTTACATTGACGCCCTTCGCTTTATGGTTGGCCTCCAAATGGTGTCTTCATCAGGGGGGGATGGCTCCCCTGGTTATTGGTCTCTGCTGAGACAGAAAAAGTACGCCTTGGTCTGGCCGGCCATGAGCAGTCTCAAAGATTGGAAAAACAATTTCATATATGTCCATAGTGCGTCGGGGTGGAAAATTCCTAGACATTTTAGGAATCATGTCCATACCCGCATGGAGACGCGTGAGGAGTATCATCCTCGTGTTGGGGGGAAGGCTCTGGAAGTCAGGCTGAGCGATAAGGAGAAGATTTTGATAAAAAAGTTTGAGATCGTGACGGATAAACATGGGAACTTTTGCCCTGTTTTCTGGCTCCCTCATGCGGAGCTCATCACGACAGACGAGTACCTGCTTCCCCTGGGCCTGATTCGTGGCCTTGAAGGTAGTTCTAGGGTTTTCTTGTTGTCACGATTTTCCAGGGATTTTATTTCTCCCTGCTTTTTAAATGACCGCCTTTCCTTTCCTGCAGATTCCTACTCTTGGACCTGGACCAAGAAGCAGGTCAGAAGGTTAGGCTTGAGCGAGGAATTGCACGTTCTTTCAAAGCGTCCCTCTCTTCCACCAAATTTTAAAAAAGGAAGTAAGGCCCTCATGAAGCTTGTGAAAGACTTCGCCGCTGGTCGAAGATTACCTCTCCCCCCCCGGCTGCCTTCGTCGAAGCCGGCGACTCCTACTCCCAGTATTCATGAGGGGGAAGCGGAGGTTACCTCAGGGGCTACTCCTTCCCCTGGCCAGAAACAGGGTGCTTCTCCGGCTGGCCCTCGGATCTCGCAGGAAACGCAGCCTGGAGATTCAGAGGGGACTGGGGAGAGTGTTCGCTTGGAAGTGAGGAGGAAAAGGGAGAGGGAGCCTCCTAGTGCCGACGTGGTGGACCTGGAGGCGGATGTCTCCACCCCTGAGGCGAAACGCCCTGCACGTGAGCCCTCTAGTATTCCCTTCCCAGAGGAAAACGTGGAGTTCCACTACACGGCTGGTGATAGTGTAGATGTATCGGGCCTGCTTTCTGACTCCGGGGCTGTTTTGGCCGACCGCCTTACAAAGATGGTAACTTCCACCTCTCATCAAGTGCTTCAATATATCCAGCGTACCTCCAAGGTCATGTTGGCATCCGCGGAACTGGCGGCTCTCAGCCGCCTGAGTGATGAGGAGCTAACAGTTACCCCTGGGGCTCCTCCTCCCGACCGCCTGGCCATGATAGAGAGGGACCTCTCCTTGATGAGCTCTTTGAAAGATAAAATGACAAGGCAAGAGGGGGAGTTGGAGGAGGCCAAGAAACAGGCTGATCGATGGAGGCTGCAGGGGGAAATGGCGGTGAAGGAGGTTTCCAAGTTAGAGGCCGATCTGAAGGAGAGCCGGCAGTCGTTGGACCGAGCCAACCTATCCTTGGCCGAGATGGGGCACTTGAAGGGGAGAGTGACTGTCCTGGAGGAGCAGCTGTCACAGGCCAAGTCGGCTTTTGAACAGGCCAAGGGGGAATGGGCGAAAGAGAAAAAGACTTTGGCTGAGGAGGCTGAGGCTGCGGTAGATGCCAGCTTTGCTAGTGGTGCTAACTCTTCTCTAGAGCTGGTAATGGAGGTGATAGGGGAGATGTTCCCTAATTTTGACGAGGACGCCTTCCGGAGTCTCTATTCTGCCAAGGACGAAGCCCGGGTGACCAGGCAGCCTGAGGCAGACGCCAACGCTCACCAGGATGCTGCATGACGCCCCTTCTTCTTTATGAAAGCTTTTTATTTTCTTGTGCTGAACCAGTGTTCATGGTTTTTCTGTAATTTTTTGCTACTCGGTTTTTTTTCTTCAATTTTGTAAAGACCTTTCCACCCTTCATGGGTTTTGTTTGTGGAATATTTCTCTTTGCTTTCTATGGCATAACTGTTTTAAAATTCAGGGATCCTTTTCTCGTTTGTTTGATCGTGCCTGTCATAGCCTGTCCCTGGCTTTTGTTCAAAGTCCAGGGGGCCTGCCCCCTGCCTGCCCAGAGGTAAGCAGGGTGGTTTTTGCGTTTTTTATACAAGGTTGGGAGGCCTGCCCCCAGTCCTTGTTAGTCTGGCCTGTCCCTGGCTTTTGTTTAAAGTCCAGGGGGCCTGCCCCCTGCCTGCCTGGAGGTAAGCAGGGTGGCTCTTGTGTTTTTTAAACAAGGTTGGGGGACCTGCCCCCAGTCCTTGTTAGCTTGGCCTGTCCCTGGCTTTTCGTTCAAAGTCCAGGGGGCCTGTCCCCTGCCTGCCTGGAGGTAAGCAGGATGGCTCTTGTGTTTTTTATACAAGGTTGGGGGGCCTGCCCCCAGTCCTTGTTAGTCTGGCCTGTCCCCGGCTTTTGTTCAAAGTCCAGGGGGCCTGCCCTCTGCCTGCCCAGAGGTAAGCAGAGTGGCCTTTGCGTTTTTTATACAAGGTTGGGGGGCATGCCCCCAGTCCTTGTTAGCCTGGCCTATCCCTGGCTTTTCGTTCAAAGTCCAGGGGGCCTGCCCTCTGCCTGCCTGGAGGTAAGCGGGGTGGCTCTTGTGTTTTTTATACAAGGTTGGGGGGCCTGCCCCCAGTCCTTGTTAGCTTGGCCTGTCCCTGGCTTTTCGTTCAAAGTCCAGGGGGCCTGCCCCTATTGCGTTGGGGGGTCCATTTTACCCAATTTTGGCAACAGGGGGGCCTCCCCCTATTGCCCCCTGCTCGTTTGTGTGTGAAAGACGCGAGTGTGAACAGGCAACGAGTATAAATCTGTATCTTCTCATTTCTCTTAAAATTCTTTTTGACATTGGGGTGGTCGGAGCCGTCGACATTTCTGATCGTCCTCCGCCTTTTTACTTTAGTAAAAGTAAAAACTGCCTATATTCTTGTTTAGACGTAATATTTCTTTAGTGTATCTGCATTCCAGTGAGCGCTTAGCTCTTGTCCTTCCAGATTGGCTATCCTGTATGTGCCTGGCCCCAGAACCTGAGTTATTTGGTAGGGGCCCTCCCAATTGGCACTCAGCTTTCCATGCTCTCTTGACTTCCCAATCGCCTGTGTCTTTCTCAGAACCAGCTCGCCCGTCTGAAAGCTCCTCTGTCGGACCTTGCTGTTGAATGCTTTCCTCATTCGCTGCTGGTAGGCAGCGATGTTGGTACTGGCTTCCTCTCTTAGTTCATTTACCAGGTCCAAGGCTTCGACCATTGCAGCTTCATTTTCAGCCTGGTCGTACTGCAGGGAGCGCAGAGAGGGAATCCTTGCTTCGATTGGCAATAGTGCCTCTGCGCCATATACCAGACCAAATGGGGTTTGGCCTGTAGACTCTTTCTTGGTGGTTCGGATCGACCAGAGTATACTGGGGAGTTCGTCAGCCCACCTACCTTTGCAATCATCCACCATTTTCTTCAAACCGTTCAGGATTTGTTTGTTGGCTGCTTCTGCTTGCCCGTTTGTTTGAGGATGACAGACAGCTGAGTAGGCGACTGAAATGTTGTGGCTTTCCAGCCAGATTCTCAGCGGATCGTTATCGAATTGCCTGCCATGGTCAAATACCAACATCTTTGGTAGACCGAATCTGGTGATGATATTTCGCCAGATCACTTTCCTGACCGCCGGTTCAGTGATATTGGGCACTGCTTCGGCTTCCACCCATTTGGTGAAGTAATCTATGGCGACAATTAAGAAATTTCTGCCCCCTGTTGCCACCGTGAAGGGTCCCAGGATGTCCATCCCCCATTGAGCGAAGGGGATGGGGGATAGGATTGGCCTGAGCTCTTGGGCTGGGGCATGGATTGAAGGGGCAAATAGTTGGCATTTCCTGCATTTCTGGGTCAGGCTCTTGGCGTCTGCCAGCATGGTAGGCCAGTAGTAGCCTGCCCGGAGGGCTTTGTGGGCCAGTGCTTTTCCACCAATGTGATGTCCACATATCCCGGAGTGGATATCCTCTAATACCTCAGCGGCCTGATCCGCCCGCAGACATTTGAGCAGTGGATGAGTAAAAGATTTTTTGTAAAGCTCTTCATTGATGAGTATGAACCAGGCTGCTTTAGCCTGCGTCTTCCTCTTTTGTAACGAGTCTGATGGTAAGATACCATGCTTCTTGTACTGGATGAAGGGAGTCATCCAGCTTTCCAGTTCTTCTTCCATGGCATTAATCGTTTGACAGGGATTAGTAGACTTCTCGTGTAAAACGTCGACCCATACTGATCTCCGGATGTCCTGCAGACTGGAACTTGCCAGTTTTGACAGGGCATCTGCTCTGTTGTTCTGGGATCGGGGAATTTGCTTGACCTCATATGATTTTAGGTCGGACAACTCTCCCTTTACCATCTCCAGGTACGTGGCCATTGCTTGGTCTCTTGCTTCGTATTCTCCATTAATCTGGTTGGCGATGAGTTGGGAGTCTGTCGCCAAGACAATTCGTTCTGCCCCTGCGGCTTTAGCTAGCCTGACGCCTGCGAGTACTGCTTCGTACTCTGCTTCATTGTTTGATGCTGGGAAAACGAATCTGAGAGCATGCTCAAAGTCGGTCCCTTCTGGGCTGGTTAGTACGACGCCTGCACCTGCGCCGTTGGCCGTCGAGGACCCGTCAGTATATACGGTCCATTCCTGGGCAGGGGCTTCCTCTTCCCCTGAATGGGAGCACTCAGCCAAAAAGTCTGCCAAAGCTTGGGCCTTGATGGCTGTTCTCGACTGATAAGATATACCTAACCCACTCAGCTCAATTGCCCATTTCAACAATCTCCCTGATTTTTCAAATTTTTCCAACACCTTTTCCAGGGGTTGGTCGGTGAGGACTACGACTGGATGCGCGTCAAAGTAAGGCCTGAGCTTCCTGGCCGCAATTATGACCGCGTAGGCGGCTTTTTCAACCATCGGATAATTCCTCTCGGCTGCCCCCAGCGCATGACTCACAAAGTATATAGGTTGCTGGGCGCCTGCCTCTTCTCGCAGGATGACCGCGCTGACAGTTATATTGGTTACTGCAATGTAGAGGAAAAGTTTTTCTCCTGCTACTGGTCTTGCCAGGGTAGGGAGCCTCTTAAGATGGTCCTTCAGTTGCTCGAAGGCCTCTTTCTGCTCGTTTTCCCATTTGAACTGTTTGTTTCCTTTCAGTATTTTGAAAAAAGGAGTGGCTTTGTCTGCTGATCGGGCAACGAATCGTGCCAAGGCGGCCATTCGACCCGTCAGGCGCTGGATGTCCCTGATGGTCTTGGGTTCAGGGAGGTCTAGAACTGCCTGAATTTTTTCAGGGTTGGCATCTATACCCCGAGAACTGACCAAGAACCCCAGGAATTTTCCGGAGCGGACTCCAAACGTGCACTTTTTCGGATTTAGTTTCATTTTGTAAGCGCGCAGAGAACTGAAGGTTTCCTGCAAGTCAGTCAGGTGTTCCCTGTCTTCCCTGCTTTTTACGATGGCATCATCAACGTAAGCCTCGATGTTTCTGCCTTTTTGTTTCTCAAACACTTTATCAACCAACCGCTGGTAGGTAGCCCCTGCATTTTTGAGCCCGAAGGGCATCATCTTATACATGTAAGTGCCCGAACTAGTGATGAACGCACACTTCACCCTGTCCGGCTGCCACAAGTACACTTGGTGATACCCTGAAAAGGCGTCTAAGAAGCTTAGCATGGTGTAGCCACTGGTGGCGTCTACCAGTTGATCGATCCGAGGGAGCGGATAGCAATCTTTCGGGCAGGCTTTGTTCAGGTTCGTAAAGTCGACGCACATTCTCCATGCGCCAGACGATTTCTTGACCATGACAACATTTGCCAGCCATTCTGGGTAGTCGCAGACTTCAATAAAGTCTGCTTTCAAGAGTTTGTCAATTTCTTCCTTGATTGCTGCGTCTTTTTCTGCAGACATGTTTCGTTTCTTCTGCTTTACAGGGCGAGCTTCCATGCTTACGTTCAGCTTGTGAACGATGCATGATGGATCAACGCCAGGCATCTCGTCTGCAGAATAGGCAAATATGTCTTTGTTCTCCTTCAGTAGCCTGACCAGTTCGGCCTGGTAGGATTCTTCCAGGCCTGCTCCTACCAGGACCTGTCTTCCTGGCTCCAAATCTACCAACATACTCTCGCCCCTGGTTCCAGGCGGTCAGACACCGGGTGCTCGACTGGGACTTCACCTTCTCTGCAGGGGGAATTGTCGGCTTTTCTTTTTCCTTTTCTGTCTCTCTCGTGCTCTTGCAGGGCCACGGAGTAGCATTGTCTTGCTGACTCCTGGTCCCCACGTACCTTTCCTTCCAGCCCGAAGTCGGTGACATACGCGATGGTGAGAGCCCTGATGGAGATTGCCGCCTCGATTTCATCCAGCGTGGCCCTGCCAATCAGGGCGTTATAGGCAGACCTTGCGTCCACAACAACAAAGGTTGCCCTGACATTCCTGGCTGTGGAACCTTCCCCGAAGGTTACAGGCAAGTCGATGACCCCCATGGGCAGCACGCCTGCCCCACTGAATCCATACAGGGATCCGGGAGCAGGCCGCAGGTGCCTTTTTTCCAGGCCCATTTTTTCGAAAGCATCCTTGTACAATAGATTCGTGTATGCGCCCGTGTCCACCATACATCTTCGCACAATATGGTTGCTGATCTCTAGGGACAGCACCAGAGGATCACTGTGCGGGTATATCACCCGTCCTGCATCATCAGGGGTGATACTTAATGTCACTCCCCTTGGACTCCCTTCTTTCTCGGCATAGCAGATCTGGTTCCTCAGCTCGCGCATTTGCCTTTTTTGGCCTCTTCGACTGAGCTGGCCCTCAGTGCCCCCTGAAATTACATGGATTACCATCCGGTTCTGCACTGACCCCTCGGGTTTCTCAGACACTTCCTTCTGAGACTTATTTTTGGCCGCATAGTTGGCTAACCATCCGTTTCTGATCAATTTTTCGATCTCGTCCTTTAGGTGACGGCATTCCTCGGTGGTATGGCCTATACAGTCGTGGAAAGTGCAGAACTTCTTGGGGTCGCCTTTTGGGCTGCGAGGTTTGTTTGGGCGGTTCCATTTGGCAGTTTCTTTTTCCAGTTCGAAGATTTCCGCCCTGGATTTGTTCAGAGCGGTGTAACTGTCGAATCTGGGTTGGTAGACTGGGCGCTCCTTCTTGGGAGTGTCTCCCTCTTCCCTTTGCTTGCCTGGCTCACTTCTGCCCCTTCCACCCTGCGGTCCCCCTTGAGGCTTTGTTTGGCCTGCAGGGGTATCCGTCAGGCCGTGGAATTCCTCCTGCAGAATGAACCCTTCAGCAATCTTCCTGGCCATGGCCAAGGTTTCTGGCTGGGCCCTGATCATCTGGTTTTTCATTTCCCCTGGAAGTAGGGAGATTGTCAGGGCGTAGGCGGCAGTGGAATCGTCGATCTCCTTGACCTGTTGGTAGGATAGATCAAACCTTCTCATGTACTCTCTCACACTCTCACCCTTTTTCTGTTTCAGGGTCATGAGATCGAAACGGGTAAGGCGTCTTCTCTTGTTTCCGGCATACTGTTCGAGGAAAGTTTCAGCCAACTCTATGAAGAACCTGATCGACCCCTGGCGGAGGTCTCTGAACCATCCCTGCGCGAGCCCCACCAGGGTGGTAGGGAAAACTTTGCACCATATGGCATCATCTACGTCATACATGCCCATGTGGCTCTCAAAGGCTGCCAGGTGGTCTTCAGGGTCTGTCGTCCCGTCAAATTTGATGGTTGGCATTTTGATTTTTGGAATGGGGTACTCTTGTACCTCAGGGTGTAGCGGAGTTTTTGTGGGCCTGCCCACCAGTCGTGACCTGCTTTCCCCAGACTGGTTACCGTGAGAATCCCACTGTTTATGGGTCGGTTTCCTCGCACTGGGGGAGCGGTGCCTCGGTGGTGGCCTGCTTACCGCTTCATCCTCTGTTTCCGGGGAGATCTGCCTGGGCCTCTTCCTCTGAGAGTGGCAGAGGTTTTCACCCTGATGGTGTCTGGACTCGAGCGGTTGTCCCCGGTTGAGCCGGGATTGCAGGCTTTGGGATAAGCCGGGGGCCGACTGTTCCTTGGCTGCAGGTGTCAGCCTGGAGAAAACTCCGCCTGGCCTTTCTCCCAAGCGTTTTGACACAGGCTCCCTGGGCCTCATGCGCTCCTGTATTCCTTGAGATAAGCCCCCCTGTCCTCCAGACGCCGATTCTGTTGTGTGAATGGAGAACGCCTGCTGGACAGGTGGCTCTGGATTGCCAGTAGTAATGCGCCTCTGCGCATGCGTATACACTTGAGCTGTTCTTCTCGCTTTTCTCTGAGCATTTCTGGCGGCGGTCCGCCTCGTGCCCCCGGCCTCGTCCCTGCTGACTGGGGACGGTTGCCTGGGAGCCGACGCGACCCTGCCCACCAAGTCCTCAGGTGTGAATTCCTGATTCAGCATCGCAGAGAAGAACGCGGCCGCCTGTGCCATCTGAGCTGGGGTCAGATTGAGAGCACGCCCTGGGTGTGTCCCCAACTCGGGTGTCACAGCAGTGTTTGATCTGTCGAGGGGATTGGTTCCCCCTACCGCTAGGATCGTAGCAGGAGGAGCCCTATCCGACTGTGGCATACCATACAGGGGGGGTCACCGGCGGGACCGTCGGACCCGCTCCTGTACTGGCATCACCGATTTCTGGCATGATTGTGTTTAATTTTGTGATTATGAGTGGTTGATTTTAGTGGGTAACTCGTGAGCACAACCGTAATTTCCCCACAGACGGCGCCAAATTGTTCCGGTCACGGAAACAATTCACCCGGCCTAGGATCCGGGTAGTATAATTGAATTTACGATGAACAAGTGATCGTTTGATTCCCTTGGCCTCCCCTTCCTCTCACTCCTTGGATCGAACCTTCCCGGCGGGAACGGCCTGCTCCCTGCACAATGAACGCACAGGGCCTCGGAGGTTGTCCGAGGAAACCCTCTCCGATGCCTAAGTCAGTCCGTGAAATGCCTTTACGAACCTAGCTCGTGAGGAACTAGGCGGCGTTTTAGAAGTAAGAGTCTAGAGAGAGAAAATCCAACCCCTCTCATGTGGGAAATGGGGAGGTATTTATACCTTCCCACAAGAGAGAGAAGAGAAAGAGGAATGGTTGGATAAAGAAGTGACAAGTGGCCGCTTCTCATCCATCCATTCCCAATTACCTTAGGCAAAATTACGAGAGGGCCCCTGGGGGTCCTGACCCTGTCGGCCAGGGATTTTCCCAGGGCAGGCAGTCTTCAGGCAGGGGGCTGCCAAGCTCCGACATGCTGGGTTGGCCCGTGCTCTCAGCAGCTGACGGCCAACCTTTAGCGTTTTACGCTTGCTCTATTTCCTTGCCAGGGGCTGGTCTTACGACTCCTTGACAGGGATTGTCTCGGGGCCTGCCTAGCAGGCGGCTGATTGACAGGCGGCCCACCCCAATCATTATTATTGTTATTATTATTGTTCTTATTATTATTGTTATTATTATTGTTATTATTGTTATTATTATTATTATTATTATTATTATTATTATTATTGTTATTATTATTGTTATTATTATTGTTATTATTATTATTATTATAGGTGGGCCGACCCAAAAGCACGGGGAGAGCAAGTGCGCAAAGCAAAGTATAACTTAGAAATACCTGTGCACGCCCGGAGAAGAAGTAACTCACACTGGGGATCCTCAATCGTAACAACCAAGTCCATGAGCTCTATAGTACGGGCGACCCTCTTCGAGACAAGAGCGCCACTGAAAGCTGGGTACACGCTGACCGGTCCCCCAAGGACCTTAACACCATACAAGGGCCTGGCAATAGAGGTGGGGAAAACACCAGCCCACCTGCTTCTCGGATCTTCGACAGGCCAGAAAACCTCCGTTTTAGTTACGTTGAGGTGGAGGCCAGAACAGGGACCCTCATCCATAATCATCTGAAGAACCTTCCCCACAACAAGCGTATCCCCAACTATGGTACCATCATCGAGGTACCAAGCCTGGAAGCAAAGATCAAAGGAGTCCCTGATCCTACAAATCAGGGGGTGCAGAACCAGGGAGAAAAGGAGGGGGCCTAGGGGGTCACCCTGCAGGACCACCTGGCAAGAGCGGAGACAGTGCCCCCCGTAGTAGAGCCTAGCTGGGCTGGAATAGCAAAACTCAACCCAGCGGGAGAGGGCAGGACACTGACGGCGGACCTCTCCCAGCATAGTCTCTCTGTCAACCAAGTTAAAGGCATTCTGGAAATCGACAAGTAACATAGAGAGGCCCACATCAGCGCCACGATCCTCTACAAGGCGGTTCAAGGAATGCAGAATAGCTTCACCCTCGCTAGAAACACCTACCCCGAATTGAAGGCCCTCAAAATAGCCACCTAAAGATGGGCCAGCCAAGTAGGCTCCAACCTTGGAGACAAGGCGCCTCCAGATGGTGCCTACAGCAATAGGACGAACCCCTCCCCCTGGCTTAACGAGCGGGGTGAGCGGAGCACTAGCAATGTACTCACCTAGTACCTGCGGACACTTCCCCTCGAGAAAAAGGATGACTACCCGAGTGATAGAGGCAGTCAGATCATCAGAAATGGCAATAGTAGCACCACTCAAACAATCCAACAGATGTTGGGCCCTAAACCCATCCCTCCCACAAGACGTGCCCCGGGGAAAACTCCGAATCATGTCTAAAACAACAGACGCCGACGCATCAAGACAATGGCCAGAAGGCTCAGATGGAAGGGCAGGAGGAAGAGCAGCCGGGTGCTTATCCTGGAGAGCCCGGAGGGTGGCATCAGTGTACGGAGCTACACCGGACGAAGAAAGAACACGAAAGGCGGCCGTGTAATGACCATCAGAGATCTTCTTACGACACCGACGGATGTTGAGCTCACTTAAGTCAAGCTCCTCCTCTGTACAAAAAGAAGGGGAGACCTCCGCTAAGGCTTCGCGCAAGAGCAATAGCTTCCCCCCCGGCATTCCCCAAGTACGAATAGCTCCGGCAATAGCCTCTTCCTGGCGGTGACGTCTAATAGCAGTTCTACACTCTAAACTACTCCTCGGGGCAAAGATCTTCAAGACACAAAGAGGTAAGACAAGCAAGGAAACCCAACGAGAAATATCAAAAGGGGAGGCAACGACATCATCCAGGGCACCCTTCAAAACCCGCGCGAATCCAAGCCGACACCTAGGGGGAATAGATTTAACCGTGCGCAACCCTTTAGAAAGCAAACGATCAAGAGAAGTCAAAGAAAGGCAAGGGAGCATGTCCTGGTCAATACCTCCCCCTGACGGCACAGGGGACGGAACAGGGCGAGGAAGATCATACAGAATAAATCGAACAAACCCATCCCCAGAATCAGGCGCCTCAACAAAGTCCCTCGCCCCATGCCGACAACAAGAAGTGAGCGAATGAGTCGAAAGGCAAACCCCACACAACCAAATACTCATACGCTTAAAGGTGACCTCAGCAGAAGAGTAGACAGACAAACTACTGGAGAGGGTTTGTCGCGTTAATACCTGAGCATCGGTACAAAAATGGCGGTTGCGCAAGTGAACGAGCAGGGATTGTTTGGTAAGACCGTTTCCGCACCCGTCCCGACAGTCAGAAAGACCAACAAAGGGACAATGAAAGCAAACTGTAGGAGGCATGGCAGAAGGAAAAAGCAAAGCACAGGAATCGAACCACAGGCCACCAACCAAAAAAACCAAGGGCAAAAACCGAAACCAAAACCCCAAAAGAAGAAGGAGGCAGCAGCAGATGAGCAGCAAACCAACCAAAAAATACTGAAAACCGAAACCCGAAACCACAAAAAGAAGAAAGAAACAGCAGCCTACAAGCAAACAACAACAAACCAAAAACCGAAACCCGACCCAAGGAGCAAAACAGCCGCAGCCACCAATAACCGACAACACACCAAACCAAAGCAGCGAAGATACAGAAAAATCGAGGCCAAAACAGCCCCAAAAAGAGCAGCAAACAAAACGAAACAGGGGAAAACCGACAGTCCGGCACCAGCTTGCCGGAGAAGAAGGAGCCTTCAGGCGGGGGCGAACCAGAAGACAGAAAAGCAGACGGAGACCCACCTTTCACCAGGAGTCTGGGAGCCAAAAAGCGACCCACCGACGAGGTCAGAGGCCTGGCAGCAGAAAAAAGGCAGAAAACCGGCAGAGAAATGGCAGAAAACCCAGCAGCAGCGGCAGAAACAACCTGGAAGCAGCGACAAACAAAGGAACCAGCAGCACTCCGGCAGAAAACTGACCGGAGGAACGGAACAGGGACGACTGAAAGGAGAGGCAAAGGGAGGAAGAAGAAAAAGCAGCCGGGTGGCAAGGAGCAGAGCAGCGGCAGACTGACCAGCAACAGCGACTCAGCAGCAAAATTCCGGCAGAAAACCGACGAACAACGAAACAGCAGCGGCGAAACGGCAGAAGACTGATGGAGGAAGAAGGGATGGCGAGGAGGCAAGCGTAGAGCAGCAGAAATCCGGCAGCAGGAGCGAGAGGAACCCGACGGAGGAGGAGGAGACAGCAGAGAGGAAGGGGAAAAGGGGCGGCAGCACCCAGGGAAAACGGCCGGAGCAGGCAGGCAGGCCGCCAAGGACGGTGGCCGCCGGCGGACGAAACCCTAGCCGCAGAGGGGATGAGGGCTGGAGATCGTACTCCCTCTCTACAAACGGTCTCTTTGTTTGTTTATTATTATTATTATTATTATTATTATTATTATCATCATCATCATTATTATTATTATTATCATTATTATTATTATTATTATTATTATATATTGTTCCGGTTACGGAAACAATTTACCCGGCCTAGAATCCGGGTAGTATAATTGAACTAATGATGGATAATTAGTCGCTTGATTCCCTTGATCTCCCCTTCCTCTCACTCCTTGAATCGGACTTTCCCGGCGGAAAACGGCCTGCTCCCTGCACAATGAACGCACAGGGCCTCGGAGGTTGTCCGAGGAAACCCTCTCCGATGCCTAAGTCAGTCCGTGGAATGCCTTTACGAACCTAGCTCGTGAGGAACTAGGCGGCGTTTTAAGAGTAAGAGTCTAGAGAGAGAAAATCCAACCCCCTTCATGTGGGAAATGGGGAGGTATTTATACCTTCCCACAAGAGAGAGAAGAGAAAGAGGAATGGTTGGATGGGAAAGTGACAAGTGGTGGCTTCTCATCCATCCATTCCCAATTACCTTAGGCAAAATGACGGATGGGTCCTCGGTTCCCCTTCGGCTCCGCTCAGGCGGGAACGCCCTGGAAGCAGGCGGCAGGCCTGGTTTACTCCGTTTGGCGGACGGCCCAAGGGATTGGGGCCACACTTGGAGATTCCAGTGACTGATGGGAAAAGCTGCTGGACAGACCTTTCCCCCTTTTGGGACTTGGTCGCCTCGGGGCCTGATTGGCAGGCGGCCAATGACAGGCAACCGACCCCCATCAATTGGCCCTCGCCGGCTGAGGAGGAACGGGGTTCCAGCTCGGCAGGCGATGTCTTGCTCTGGGACAGCGGGAGGTTGCCTCTTTGGACACTTGCATTTAATGCGTCGTATGTTCCCGAGGGAACATGCTTTAATTTCTCTGGGCACGCAGGGAGTTCAAACGTCTTTTGTTATGATTACCTTCCTCTGCATAGAGAATTTTTGGGCAGCGTGCCGCTCCGCTGATTGGCTTTCTCCCTTGCAGAGGTGGTTGGGGCACCATTAATGCGGTGTTTTCCTTGGTATAAAACCTTTAGCTTCCTTGATCATTTGTACTTCATTCCACCTTCAATCTTTCCATTTTCCTCATTCTAAACATGGCTTGGATCAAGAAAAGTGTAGTTCGCCGCGGAGTCAAACATGTTTCCTTCATCTTCAGAGGGTTTTGGAGGCTCAGATATGCGCGGGCCGCTTATTTAGCTGCTCGCCGGAGTCGCTGTTCACGGCTTCGCCTTCGCCGGAGGGGTCGAAAGGCCTCTATTAGGATGGGCAAACGCCCTAGGAGGTCCTCTCCTCCTGCTGCGCCTAGGTTCAGGCGTTGCTCCCAGGGGGGGGGCTGTTATGATAGGGGGTGTCATGAATGTTTTCCATGGCTGCACCCTGAACAATTCGGCCCCAACTCTGACACCGATTCCTCCCTGGAGTCGGGTCCTTCTTCGCCTGTAAAGAAGACAGGCTGTCGCACTTGCGACGAGTCCCGAGCTGTCCCTTTTGGAAGGGACTGGGAAGACAGCAGCCATGATTCTGACGACAGCGAAGGTCTCGGCTGCCTGAGCGACAGGGACGATGACGGGGCTTCAAATGACCCCTTTCAGGGTTCCCCAAGTTGGGACTGGGGTTCGGCTCTCGGGAGTCCAGGCAGTCCTGGAGATTATTCCCCAGATTTGGGGGACGACTAGGCCTGCGTGGCAGGGCCTTTAATTTCTGTCAGGCTGGAATTTTTCAAGCCTTATGTAATTTTCTTTCATGCCCGTCTTACGATGTATCTTTCCCTTGCGGGGTTTTCAATGAAATAAAGATTTTGCGTATTTGAATTTGTAATATGAGTTTATTATTATTTATTTATTTATTTTTTTTTTTTTTAGGGGGGACGTCATAGGGTGACCAGCCTGCCGACACCCTTTGGTCCTCCCAAGGTTTTTCTTGGGAAGCTGCCTAGGGCAAACCTCCCCAGGGGTGACACGTGGACCGCAGCCCTTGGACGAATTCCAGAGTGCTGAGTGACTCTTGGTATGCCTTCCTCTATAAAAGTGATTCATTATCCATCACTTTCCTTTTTTCCAATCTTTCTTCTCTTTCGACATTCTTTCACTCTCTTCACTTTGTCAAAAACCCTGGGGTATTGACGGATCGCTTCTTCCTTGCACCCTCATTTCCCTGAGACTCCTCCTTCGGGCTTGTGACGTGCTGTCAGGCGATCTTTAGGTCAGATTTTCATCCTCCATTCTTATTTCTTTCTTCGATTTCCTTTTTCCCGCTTCCTTTTTTAGGGTATGATGTCTAGAACTCGTGGGTTGATTTTACCCTTTGTCGACCCAACAAAGAGGGGAGAAGGGATGGATTTTGCCTCCTCCTCTAGGGAGGTTGACCTTGAGGACGAGCATTCGTCGGGAAGTGGGGGCGACAATTCTCCTGACCCCCCCTCGTATGATGCTGTTGATTCAGACGACGGGGCGTTGGAAGTTGACCCTTCCAGAACTTCCGGCCCCCTCGTTCGTCGGGAAAGGGGTAGGGTTTATTATCTAGACAAGGTTAAATACCGCATCCCTCTGAGTACTTTTCCCGACCGGAAAAATCGGGAGGCAATCCTTGCTAAGAACGCTGCCGTTGTGATTGAGCGGCTCTATAACTTCGGGGAAGGGTACACAGTTGTTGTCCCCGGCGAAAAAGATACTGTATGCAACCCCCCGGATGGGTGCATAGCGGTTTACCACAAATGCTTAGAGTTTGGCCTTCGTTTCCCCCTACATCCTGCTTTAGAGAAGATTTTCAGGCGCATGAACGTCGCCGTCGCGCAGCTGACAGCCACAGCTGTCAGGGCGCTGATTTCATATGTATGGACCTGCCTTTTCCACCGCATGGAGCCTTCCATCGACGCCCTGCGGTTCATGGTGGGCTTGCAGATGGTTTCATCTGGGAGTACGGGCTCCCCTGGTTATTGGTCCCTCTTGAGGCAGAAGGGACATTGTTTGGTGTGGCCTAGTATGGACAGCTTGAGGGATTGGAAGAACAACTTCATTTACATACACAGCACCCATGGGTGGAGGATTCCTCGTCACTTCAGAAACCACGTCCATACCAGGATGGAGACCCCTGAGGAGTACCACCCTGGCGTGGGTGGGAAGGCCTTGGAGGTTAAGTTAAGTGAGAAGGAGAAGGAGTTGACGGCCTACTTTGCAGGCCATACTAACAAGTATGGGGTGTATGGCCCCACCTTATGGCTCCCTCATGCGGAGCTTTTAGCGACTGACAATTATCTGACTCGGCTGGGCATGAATCCGGGTCTGGATAAAGGTAGTTCAGGAGTGCTGGTGATTGCTTCTTACTCTTTTGTGTATTTCGGAAATGCCTTGACGGCCTGTTTGTTTGTTTTGCAGCTCTTGCCACTTTTATCTGGAAAAAGGGGGAGGTGAGACGCCTGGGCCTGGACGAGAACCTCACTGTCATCCAAAGTCGCCCTTCTCTTCCCCCTGGTTTTAAGAGAGGCGAGAAGAATCTGATGAAGCATTTGAAGGGCCTGTCATTCAGTAGGCCAAGGCTTCCCCCTCCTCCTCGAGTTACGCCTGCCAAGACGGCGGTTTCTGAGGCTACTCCTTCGCCAGCTGCGAGGGCGATCGCTTTCGAGGCTACTCCATCGCCTGTTGGCAGGCAAGAGGGCCTTTCAGCAGGGATTCAGATCCCCCCGCAGTCGCGGGCCGCAGGTTCCGAGGAGACTGGGGAGAGTACCCCCCGGGCACTGACCAGAAAGAGGAGTCGGGAGGCCCCTAACGCTGACCAGGTGGTGGATTTGGAGACTGCCACGCCTGAACCCAAGCGTCTTGCTCCGGAGATACCCGCCACCCTTTTCTCTGAGGAGAACGTTGAGTTCCACTTCAATGCGGGTGACAGCCAAGATGTTTCTGCCCTACTCTCCGACTCAGGGGCGGTTTTAACTGACCATCTTCTCAAGACCGTCAAATCTGCTGCCAGTCAAGTGACCCAGTATATTAAGCGCACCTCCCGAATAATGCAGGCTTCCGCGGAGCTGGCTGCCCTTGGTCGCCTGAGTGATGAGGAACTAGCCAACCCCGACCGCCTTTCTGCAGTTGAGAGGGATGTTGCCCTCATTGCTAGCCTGAAGGATCAGCTGGCGAAAAAGGAGATTGAGCTAGAAGAGGCCAGGGGTCGGGCTATCCACTGGAAGTTTGAGAGCGAGAAAGCTACGCGGGAAGTGTCTCGCCTGGGGGAGGAGTCCAAGAGAGCACAGCAGGCTTTTGCTGAACTGGAGCAGGCCAGAAAGGCTTTGGCTGAACTGGACCATGCTAAGAAGAGCGTTATTGACCTCGGGGAGCGCCTTTCCAAGGCAAACTCTGATCTGCAGACGGCCCTCGGCGATCTGGCGGCGAAGACCGAGGGTTGGGAGAAAGAGAGGGGTGAGATTCTCCAGGAGGTGGAAATGGCGGTGTCGGCGGGCTTTGTTAATGGTGTTAACTCCTGCCTGAAGGTTGTCATGGAAGCTGTCAGGGAGATGTTCCCGGGTTTTGACGAAGATGCCTTCCGGGCCCTCTACACTGCTAAGGATGAAGCTCAAATGCGTAGGCTGTCTGAGGGAGACGCTTCCGATCCGGACGCTCCCCCTGCTTAACATGGAGGGCAGTCTTCCTCAGAGGGCTCTTGCTCGTCCCCTGCTGCGCCTGTGCCAACGCCTTAATTTCCTTACTTCTTTGCGCGCCGAGCCCTTTGGTGGCCGGCTGCCGTACTCTTGGTTGTAACTATTTGCCTTGAAAACTTGAAAACTTGTCTTGTATTTCTTTGACGCTACTTTTCCCTTTATATGTGAATTCTGTTTGCTTTTGTATATTTTGATTCATGAGTTTGATTCGCAACCCGCCTGCCTGTAGGTAGGCGGGTTCTTGTTTGCCTGGCCTGCCCTTGGCATTTGTTTGAGGTCCAGGGAGCCTGCCCCCTGCCTGCCCAGAGGTAAGCAGGGTAGCCTTTGCGTTTTTTATACAAGGTTGGGGGGCCTGCCCCCAGTCCTTGTTGGTACGGCCTGCTCCTGGCTTTTCGTTCAAAGTCCAGGGGGCCTGCCCCCTGCCTGCCCAGAGGTAAGCAGGGTAGCTTTTGCGTTTTTTATACAAGGTTGGGGGGCCTGCCCCCAATCCTTGTTAGTGCGGCCTGCTCCTGGCTTTTCGTTCAAAGTCCAGGGGGCCTGCCCCCTGCCTGCCCAGAGGCAAGCAGGGTAGCTTTTGCGTTTTTTATACAAGGTTGGGGGGCCTGCCCCCAATCCTTGTTAGTGCGGCCTGCTCCTGGCTTTTCGTTCAAAGTCCAGGGGGCCTGCCCCCTGCCTGCCCAGAGGCAAGCAGGGTAGCTTTTGCGTTTTTTATACAAGGTTGGGGGGCCTGCCCCCAGTCCTTGTTGGTACGGCCTGCTCCTGGCTTTTCGTTCAAAGTCCAGGGGGCCTGCCCCCTGCCTGCCCAGAGGTAAGCAGGGTAGCTTTTGCGTTTTTTATACAAGGTTGGGGGGCCTGCCCCCAGTCCTTGTTGGTACGGTCTGCTCCTGGCTTTTCGTTCAAAGTCCAGGGGGCCTGCCCCCTGCCTGCCCAGAGGCAAGCAGGGTAGCTTTTGCGTTTTTTATACAAGGTTGGGGGGCCTGCCCCCAGTCCTTGTTGGTACGGCCTGCTCCTGGCTTTTCGTTCAAAGTCCAGGGGGCCTGCCCCTTGCCTGCCCAGAGGCAAGCAGGGTAGCTTTTGCGTTTTTTATACAAGGTTGGGGGGCCTGCCCCCAGTCCTTGTTGGTACGGCCTGCTCCTGGCTTTTCGTTCAAAGTCCAGGGGGCCTGCCCCCTGCCTGCCCAGAGGTAAGCTGGGTAGCTTTTGCGTTTTTTATACAAGGTTGGGGGGTTCACTTTTCCCAATTTTGGCAACAGGGGGGCCTCCCCCTATTGCCCCCTGCTCGTTTGTGTGTGAAAGACGCGAGTGTGAACAGGCAACGAGTATAAATCTATATCTTCTCATTTCTCTTAAAATTTTCTTTTTGACATAGGGGTGGTCGGAGCCGTCGACATTTCTGATCGTCCTCCGCCTTTTAGTAAAAACTGCCTATATTCCTGTTTAGACGTAGTATTTCTTTAGTGTGTCTGCATTCCAGTGAGCGCTCAGCTCCTGTCCCTCCAGATTGGCTATCCTGTACGTGCCTGGACCCAAAACCTGAGTTATTTGGTATGGGCCCTCCCAATTGGCACTTAGCTTCCCATGCTCTCTTGACTTTCCAATCGCCTGTGTTTTTCTCAGAACCAACTCGCCCACCTGGAAGCTCCTCTGTCGGACTTTGCTATTGAAAGCTTTCCTCATTCGCTGCTGGTAGGCAGCGATATTGGTACTGGCTTCCTCTCTTAGCTCATTTACCAGGTCCAGGGCCTCAACCATTGCGGCTTCATTCTCAGCCTGGTTGTACTGCAGGGAACGTAGAGAGGGAATCCTTGTCTCAATTGGCAATAAAGCCTCTGCTCCATATACCAGGCCAAATGGGGTCTGGCCTGTAGACTCCTTTCTGGTAGTTCGGATGGACCAGAGTATACTGGGGAGTTCATCAGCCCACCTACCTTTGCAGTCATCCACCATTTTCTTCAGGCCATTCAGAATTTGTTTGTTGGCTGCTTCCGCCTGTCCATTGGTTTGAGGATGACAGACAGCTGAGTAGGCGACTGAGATGTTGTGGCTTTCTAGCCAGATCCTTAGTGGGTCATTATCGAACTGCCTGTCGTGGTCAAATACCAGCATCTTTGGTACACCGAACCGGGTGATGACATTTCGCCAGCTCACCTTCCGGACCGCCGGCTCAGTGATGTTGGGCACTGCTTCAGCCTCCACCCATTTGGTGAAGTAGTCTATGGCGACAATTAAGAATTTTCTGCCCCCTGTGGCCACTGTGAAGGGCCCTAGGATGTCCATCCCCCATTGAGCAAAGGGGATGGGAGATAGGATTGGCCTGAGCTCCTGGGCCGGGGCATGGATCGACGGGGCAAAGAGTTGACATTTTCTGCATTTCTGGGTCAGGCTCTTGGCATCTGCCAGCATGGTAGGCCAGTAGTAGCCTGCCCTGAGGGCCTTGTGGGCCAGCGACCTCCCGCCAATGTGATGTCCACAAATCCCTGAGTGGATATCATCCAATACCTCAGCGGCCTGATCCGCCCGTAGGCATTTAAGCAGGGGATAAGTAAAAGACTTTTTGTAGAGTTCTCCATTAATGAATATGAACCAGACTGCTTTAGCCTGTACCTTCCTCTTTTGTAATGAGTCTGATGGTAAGATACCGTGCCTCTTGTACTGGACGAAAGGGGTCATCTAGCTTTCTAGCTCTTCTTCCACGGCATTAATCGTTTGACCGGGATTAGTAGACCTTTCGTGTAAAACGTCAACCCATACTGACCTCCGGATGTCCTGCAGACTGGAGCTTGCCAGTTTTGACAGGGCATCTGCTCTGTTGTTCTGGGATCGGGGAATTTGTTTGATCTCATATGATTTCAGGCTGGACAGCTCTCCCTTTACCATCTCCAGGTATGCGGCCATTGCTTGGTCTCTTGCTTCGTATTCTCCATTAATCTGGTTGGCGATGAGTTGGGAATCTGTCGCCAAGACAATTCGTTTTGCCCCTGCGGCTTTAGCTAACCTGACGCCTGCGAGTACTGCTTCGTACTCTGCTTCATTGTTTGATGCTGGGAAAACGAATCTGAGAGCATGCTCAAAGTCGGTCCCTTCTGGGCTGGTTAATACGACGCCTGCGCCTGCGCCGTTGGCCGTTGAGGACCCGTTAGTGTATACGATCCATTCCTGGGCAGGGGCTTCCTCTTCCCCTGAATGGGAGCACTCAGCCAAAAAGTCTGCCAGAGCCTGGGCTTTGATGACTGTTCTCGGCTGGTAAGATATACCTAGCCCACTCAGCTCAATTGCCCATTTCAACAATCTCCCCGATTTTTCGAATTTTTCCAACACCTTTTCCAGGGGTTGGTCGGTGAGGACTATGATCGGATGCGCGTCAAAATAAGGTCTGAGCTTCCTGGCTGCAATTATGACCGCGTAGGCGGCTTTTTCAACCATCGGATAATTCTTCTCAGCCGCCCCCAGCGCATGACTCACAAAGTATATAGGTTGCTGGGTGCCTGCCTCTTCTCGTAGGATGACTGCGCTGACAGTTACATTGGTTACTGCAATGTAGAGGAAAAGTTTTTCTCCTGCTACTGGTCTTGCCAGGGTAGGGAGCCTCTTAAGATGGTCCTTTAGTTGTTCGAAGGCCTCTTTCTGCTCGTTTTCCCATTTGAACTGTTTGTTTCCTTTCAGTATTTTGAAAAAAGGAGTGGCTCTGTCTGCTGATCGGGCAATGAATCGGGCCAAGGCGGCCATTCGACCCGTCAGGCGCTGGATGTCCCTGATGGTCTTGGGCTCAGGGAGGTCTAGAACTGCCTGAATTTTTTCAGGGTTGGCATCTATACCACGAGAACTGACCAAGAATCCTAGGAATTTTCCGGAGCGGACTCCAAACGTGCACTTTTTCGGATTTAGTTTCATTTTGTAAGCGCGCAGAGAACTGAAGGTTTCCTGCAAGTCTGTCAGGTGTTCCTTGTCTTCCCTGCTTTTTACGATGGCATCGTCAACATAAGCCTCGATGTTTCTACCTTTTTGTTTCTCAAACACTTTATCAACCAAACGCTGGTACGTAGCCCCTGCATTTTTGAGCCCGAAGGGCATCATCTTATACATGTAAGTGCCCGAACTAGTGATGAACGCACACTTCACCCTGTCCGGCTGCCACAAGTACACTTGGTGGTAGCCTGAAAAGGCGTCTAAGAAGCTTAGCATGGTGTAGCCACTGGTGGCGTCTACCAATTGATCGATCCGAGGGAGCGGATAGCAGTCTTTCGGGCAGGCTTTGTTCAGGTTCGTAAAGTCGACGCACATTCTCCATGCTCCAGACGACTTTTTGACCATGACAACATTTGCCAGCCATTCTGGGTAGTCGCAGACTTCAATGAAGTCTGCTTTCAAGAGTTTGTCAATTTCTTCCTTGATTGTTGCGTCTTTCTCTGCAGACATGTTTCGTTTTTTCTGTTTTACAGGGCGAGCATCCATGCTTACGTTCAGCTTGTGAACGATGCATGAGGGATCAACGCCGGGCATCTCGTCTGCAGAATAGGCAAATACGTCTTTGTTCTCTCTCAGTAGCTTGACCAGTTCGGCCTGGTAGGATTCCTCTAAGCCTGTTCCTACCAGGACCTGTCTTCCTGGTTCTAAGTCCACCAACATGCTTTCGCCCCCTGGTTCCAGGCGGTCGGGCGTCGGGTGCTCGACTGGGACTTCGCCTTCCCTGCAGGGGGAACTGTCAGCTTTTCTTTTTCCTTTTCTGTCCTTCTCGTGTTCTTGTAGGGCCACGGAGTAGCATTGTCTGGCTGACTCCTGGTCCCCACGTATCTTTCCTTCCAGCCCGAAGTCTGTGACATACGCAATGGTGAGAGCCCTGATGGAGATCGCGGCCTCGATTTCATCCAGCGTGGCCCTGCCAATCAGGGCATTGTAGGCAGACCTTGCGTCCACAACAACAAAGGTTGCCCTGACATTCCTGGCTGTGGAACCTTCCCCGAAGGTTACAGGCAAGTCGATGACGCCCATGGGCAGCACGCCTGCCCCACTGAATCCATACAGCGATCCGGAAGCAGGCCGCAGGTGCCTTTTTTCCAGGCCCATTTTTTCGAAAGCATCCTTGTACAAAAGGTTTGTATATGCGCCTGTGTCTACCATACATCTTCGCACAATATGGTTGCTGATCTCTAGGGACAGCACCAGAGGATCACTGTGCGGATATATCACCCGTCCTGCATCATCAGGGGTGATACTTAATGTCACTCCCCTTGGACTCCCCTCCTTCTCAGCGTAGCAGATCTGGTTCCTCAGCTCGCGCATTTGCCTTTTTTGGCCTCTTCGACTGAGCTGGCCCTCAGTGCCCCCTGAAATCACATGGATTATCATCCCGTTCTGCACTGACCCCTCGGGTTTCTCAGACACTTCCTTCTGAGACTTGTTTTTTGCTGCGTAGTTGGCCAACCATCCGTTCCTGATTAATTTCTCAATTTCATCCTTCAGGTGACGGCACTCTTCGGTGGTATGGCCTATACAGTCGTGGAAAGTGCAGAATTTCTTTGGGTCGCCTTTTGGGCTGCGAGGCTTGTTTGGACGGTTCCATTTAGCAGTTTCCTTTTCCAGTTCGAAGATTTCCGCCCTGGATTTGTTCAGAGCAGTGTAACTATCGAATCTGGGTTGGTAGACTGGGCGTTCTTTCTTGGGAGTGTCTCCCTCTTCTTTTTGCTTACCTGGTTCACCTCCGCCCCTTCCACCCTGCGGTCCCCCTTGAGGCTTTGTTTGGCCTGCAGGGGTGTCCGTCAGGCCGTGGAACTCCTCCTGCAGAATGAACCCCTCAGCAATCTTTCTGGCCATGGCCAAGGTTTCTGGCTGGGCCCTGATCATCTGGTTTTTCATTTCCCCTGGAAGTAGGGAGATTGTCAGGGCGTAGGCGGCGGTGGAATCGTCGATCTCCCTAACCTGCTGGTAGGATAGATCGAATCTTCTCATGTATTCTCTCACACTCTCACCCTTCTTCTGTTTCAGGGTCATGAGATCGAAACGGGTAAGGCGTCTTCTCTTATTTCCGGCATACTGTTCAAGGAAAATTTCAGCCAACTCTATGAAGAATCTGATTGACCCCTGGCGGAGATCTCTGAACCACCCCTGCGCAAGTCCCACCAGGGTGGTAGGGAAAACTTTGCACCAGATGGCATTATCTACATCATACATGCCCATGTGGCTCTCAAAGGCTGCCAGGTGGTCTTCAGGGTCCGTCGTCCCGTCAAATTTGATGGTGGGCATTTTGATTTTTGGAATGGGGTACTCTTGTACCTCAGGGTGCAACGGGGTTTTCGTAGGCCTGCCTACCAGTCGTGACCTGCTTTCCCCAGACTGGTTACCATGAGATTCCCATTGTTTATGGGTCGGTTTCCTCGTACTGGGGGAGCGGTGCCTTGGTGGCGGTCTGCTAGCTGCCTCATCCTCTGTTCCCGAGGAGGCCTGCCTGGGCCTCTTTCTCTGGGAGTGGCAGAGGTTTTCACCCTGATGGTACCTGGACTCGAGCGGTTGTCCTCGGTTGAGTCTGGATTGCAGGCTTTGGGATAAGCCGGGGGCTGACTGTTCCTTGGCCGCAGGTGTTAGTCTGGAGAAAACTCCGCCTGGCCTCTCTCCTAAGCGTTTTGACACAGGCTCCCTGGGCCTCATGCGCTCCTGTAATCCTTGAGATAAGCCTCCCTGCCCTCCAGACGCCGATTCTGTCGTGTGAATAGAGAACGCCTGCTGGACAGGTGGTTCTGGTTTGTCAGTGGTAATGCGCCTCTGCACATGCGTATACACTTGGGCTGTTCTTCTCGCTTTTCTCTGAGCATTTCTGGCGGCGGTCCGCCTCGTGCCCCCGGCCTCGTCCCTGCTGACTGGGGACGGTTGCCGATGCGACCCTGCCCACCAAGTCCTCAGGTGTGAATTCCTGATCCAGCATCGCAGAGAAGAACGCGGCTGCCTGTGCCATCTGAGCTGGGGTCAGATTGAGAGCACGTCCAGGGCGTGCCCCCAGCTCGGGTGTCACAGCAGTGTTAGATCCACCCAGGGGATTGGTTCCCTCTACCCCAAGGATTGTGGCAGGAGGGACCCTCTCCAACAGCGGCATTCCGTACAGGGGGGTCACCGGAGGGACCGTCGGACCCGCTCCTGCACTGTCATCGACGATTTCTGGCATGATTGTGTTTAATTTTGTGGTTATGAGTGGTTGATTTTAGTGGGTAACTCGTGAGCACAACCGTAAGTTCCCCACAGACGGCGCCAAATTGTTCCGGTTACGGAAACAATTTACCCGGCCTAGAATCCGGGTAGTATAATTGAACTAATGATGGATAATTAGTCGCTTGATTCCCTTGATCTCCCCTTCCTCTCACTCCTTGAATCGGACTTTCCCGGCGGAAAACGGCCTGCTCCCTGCACAATGAACGCACAGGGCCTCGGAGGTTGTCCGAGGAAACCCTCTCCGATGCCTAAGTCAGTCCGTGGAATGCCTTTACGAACCTAGCTCGTGAGGAACTAGGCGGCGTTTTAAGAGTAAGAGTCTAGAGAGAGAAAATCCAACCCCCTTCATGTGGGAAATGGGGAGGTATTTATACCTTCCCACAAGAGAGAGAAGAGAAAGAGGAATGGTTGGATGGGAAAGTGACAAGTGGTGGCTTCTCATCCATCCATTCCCAATTACCTTAGGCAAAATGACGGATGGGTCCTCGGTTCCCCTTCGGCTCCGCTCAGGCGGGAACGCCCTGGAAGCAGGCGGCAGGCCTGGTTTACTCCGTTTGGCGGACGGCCCAAGGGATTGGGGCCACACTTGGAGATTCCAGTGACTGATGGGAAAAGCTGCTGGACAGACCTTTCCCCCTTTTGGGACTTGGTCGCCTCGGGGCCTGATTGGCAGGCGGCCAATGACAGGCAACCGACCCCCATCATATATATATATATATATATATATTTTTTTTTTAATAAACGGAACTTGTATTAAACTCCAGAACAAATTACAAGAAGTTAGAGGGGAGCCGAGATACTATCTGGGCCCCCACTCCCTTAGCGATTGCAAAGCTAATTCTAGTGAAAATATGAACTGCGGCACGGGCTCCAGTATCCTGAGATAAAGCAAATTTCCGAATCCGCTGGAGCAGAGAAAGAACATCCGTGTCGAGCTCGCCGAGAGAGGAGAAGGAGAAAGGTAAGAAACCATACCCCATCGCCGTGCAGCGTGCCTGATACTTGGCACACTTACGACGGGCAGCATCAGCAACGACCCGTCCGGGCTCGAAAGCGGTGAGGCCAGTCTGAGTCATGGGCGAGGCCCCAGTCAGATCGACACAAACATCACGCCCCTTGTCCCACGAGTAGAGCAGGAGGTCGGCTGGTCGCAAGGGCTTGTCGTTATCGTCGCAGAGGCCAATCTCCACCTCCTTACCTACAGAGATCCCAGTCCGGAAGCAAGTATCCAACAGTGTGTCACCTCCTTATTATTATTATTATTATTACTATTATTACTATTATTACTGCTATTGGTACTGCTAGTATTACTATTATTATTACTATTGTTATTGCTATTACTATTGCTATTACTATTGCTATTATTATTACTATTATTATTACTATTATTATTGTAAGAAGATTATGACTCATATTATTCATCCAAAATGGGAACAACATGTACCTACTTTCAAAGATATAACCCCTACAAAATAATCTACCTGGAAATCATCCTCCTACTTAAATCCACATTAACCTTTCTCATCCTAATGAAGACATCAAACTTAATTTGACACAAGATAGTCTCAATAGTCTTTACATTTGCATCAAAAAGACGACCATTCCTTTCTGCCCATATGTAGTATACTGCAACAGCAATGCAACTTCTATACCACCCATTCTTCCAATGCTTAATGCTTTTTCTTGTAGATACCCACTTTGCTTCAGTCAGCAAATGGTTACTTCGACCTCTAACCCTCATCCACTCCATTAAACCCATCCAAATCTGAGCAGAAAAGGAGCAGGAGAAGAATAAATGCTCGCATGATTCAGATGCATTAAGGCAGAGAGAGCATCTATTAACCATAGGCAGCCCCCGACTCTGCAACAAATCCACTGATGGCAGCTTCTTTTGACAGGCAAGAGAGGATATAACACCATGTCTAGGAAGAATTTCCTGCCCCTTGAATATCTTGAGCCAGCAACATTTCCTAAATTTCAATCTAAACCAGTCATAAGCCAGGTGCAAACTGAAATTATCCTCTTTTGTCCAGGAGTGCAGCAATTTCACCACAGCATCAGGACATCCTTCAGCAGCAATGAGATCCTCCATAACCTGCAACAAACTCTTTAATGTGCCTGAAAAGCACTCTTGCTTATGTATCTCCCATATCCTCCGTGGCCCGATCACATATGCTTTAATCCAAAGAGACCACAAGTCATGATTTTCTTGTAATACCTGCCACAACCTCCCAGCTATATGTGCTTTATTCCAAGCACGCAAATCCCTAATATTGAAGCCTCCTTCATCCCAAGGAGAGCAAATGCTGCTCCAATTCTTACAAACCATACCCTTCCTTACCATCATACCATACCCAAAAAATTGTCTACAGCAAACAATAATTCTATTCAACACATTACCAGGAATCAAGGTATTGGCTACCCAGAAACTGAAAATCTCAAAGATAACTGAGTTAATTAGTTGAGCCCGTCCTGCTTAAGTCAGAGTAAGAACTGACCATCCTCCTATAATTGCCTCAATTTTACTTAACAATGCAGAATAGTGCTCCATTCTATTAATAACATCATTCAGGGGGAGACCAAGGTATCTACAAGGGAAAGCTCCCAAGGAGAATCCAGTATCCTGAATAACGAGGTCTTTAACTGCAGCATCAACCCCTCCAAAGTAAATCTCAGATTTATCTCTATTTACATACAACCTAGTGTCAAGGGCAAAAGCATCAAGAGCATTCGTTGCCGCTTTAATAAAAGGATGATCACCCCTCATGAAAATCATGAGATCATCAGCAAAAATCAAGTGATTAAGTCTCAGTTTGCAACACTTAGGATGAAAAGAAACTTGTGGTTCAGACCCTATTTGCCTAAGTCGTTTGGATAAAACCTCCATACTCAATACAAAGAGATAGGGAGAGAGCGGATCTCCCTGCCTCACACCCCCTTTACCCTTAAAAAACCCATGGGACATACCATTGATCTTCAAGGAAAACCAAGAACCCTGAACACACTCCATAATCCAACCAATGAAATTAGAAGGAAACTTAAACCCATCCAGCACCTGTCTCAGGAAAGACCATTGGATAGAATCAAAAGCCTTCCTCAAATCAATCTTCATTAAGCACCTTGGAGATAAAAATTTCCTGCTATACCCTTTAATCAAGGATTGAGACAATGACATATTATCCTGAATATTCCTTCCTCTTACGAAAGCAGCCTGTTCGCCCCCTATAATTTCATCCAAACAACCTTTTATTCTGTTAGCCAGTATCTTACTGATACATTTATACATAATAGAATAGCGGGATATAGGTCTGAAATCAAACACAGAACTACAAGTCTTCTTCTTTGGTATCAGAGTTATCATAGTAGTATTAGCTTGCTTGACTAACTTTGACGTCACGAAGAACTCCTTAACCGCAGCACAGAAATCCTCTTTCACTATCTCCCAAGAGCTCTTAAAGAACCCAGCAGAAAATCCATCAGGACCTGGGCTCTTAGCCGAGCCCATGGAAAAAGCTATTGATTTTATTTCTTTTTCATCAGGAATGCTAAGCATTGTATCCCAATCTTCCTCCTTAACAGTACCCCCTTTGCTAAACAACGAAGGATCCATACTCTGAACAGCAATTTCCTGCCCCAGTAGAGTTTGGTAATACTCCAAAAAAACCCATAGCAACCTCATCAGGACCATGCCTAACACAGCCCTTATGATCAGTAATGACACCTATAACCTGTTGAAGTCTTCTTTCCTTCACTTTGGAGTTAAAATAAGCAGTACCAGCGTCAGCATCAATAATATTATCCATTTAAGATGTTTGAGAAAGGATACTAATCTCGGCTTTCTGCAAATCAATAAGCCTAACATTCAATTCCTGCTCCTTCCTACAGAGGGCCTCAGAAAAGGGAGAAACTTGTAACTGAAGTTGACAGTCTTCCAAACCCTTTCTCACCACCTCAATTCTTTCACCAATACTGGAGTAATTGCTCCTATGAAATCTCTTTAAGGCCTCCTTAACATTTTTTAATTTGTTAAAAACCTGAAACCCCTTAGTCCCATACATAGGTTTCCTCCAAGCTTCAGCAACAATAACAGGATAACTAGGGTGAGACACCGAACAATTTAAAAAACTGAACCTTCTACCAATTTTAACACTTAAGCTAGCCTTCACGACAATAGGAGAATGATCAGAAACCCCAGCAGCCCTAAAATGAGCAAAAGAATTGGGAAAGCTAGTCAACTAGTGAGAATTGACAAGAACCCTATCCAGTTTACTCCAAACCTTTGAATCAACCTCCTGCTTATTGGTCCAGGTGAATTCACACCCTTGGCCATTAAGCTCTATCAAACCACAATTGGTAATAAAAGAGTTAAAATCATCCATTTCCTTATCCACAGGAATAGAACCCCCTTTCTCCTCATCTCTCAAACGAACGATGTTAAAATCACCAAGGACTATCCAACTATCACCAGGCATCATGCCCTCCAGGTTATCCCAAAGCTCTAATCTACCAACAGCATCATTGAACCCATACACAAAAGAGACTAAACTAAACATGTTAGTTCCAAAATGATGGATCCTACAACGCACAACTAAAGAGGTTGAACCCAAAACCATCAGATTAACAGTAGAGGGATTCCAAACAACCCAAATTCGACCATTATAGTGGCAACCATAATTACAAAAGACCTTATACTTTGCGAATTTATTTCTTATAATTGCTATAGCCTTATTCTCTTTAACTCTAGTCTCCAAAAGACCGAGCACATCAATACTACTATCCCTTATCAAACTCAAAACAGCGTTTTGTTTAAAGGGCTCATTCCCTCCCCTAATATTCCAAGAGCCAAGGATCATATCAATTTGTCTGGAGGAACAGTCACCCTATCAGGAGACAAACTGCCTTTCTCCTGCCCTTCCTCAATGCCATCCAATACTTCATTCCTATTAGGTGAAACCACCTGTAAGATAGTCTCCAATCCCCCATTATAGCTTGAACCAGAGCCTGTCACTATAGGGCCTTGCCCAGCACATCCTGAGCGCCTTTGAACAGGAGTGAAGCCAACATTAGGGTCAGATGAAGCTGATATCACCACTGCAGCCTCCTGCACCAATGTTTGGTCTCTTGTATCAGTAGGGCGTAGTGCCTAGGGTCCTGAGCCAGTGATACAGAGGCCTCCAGCAAGCTCTTCTTCAGAGGTTCCACGATGCATTACAGTCAGGGTAGGAGGCTCCACATCCATCCCGACTGAGGTACCACTTCCCCTCTGAGGGTCATTCTTCTTAGGTGTATATCTTGTAACAGTAACAGCTGAAGCAGCTATCTTGTTTTTCTTCTTTTCATGTTTACACGTTACCTTTGTATGCCCCAATTTGCCACAACCTGAACAGTAGTAAGGCAACCATTCATAATTAATGCGTTGAACAGATTGCCCCAATATTGGTATGTTAATGACCACAGACTCCGGCAATTCCTTAGAAACATCAACCTCCACAAGTACCCTTGCAAAGCAAAGCCTCTCCTTGTAAGTTGTTGTTGTGTCGGCGAACATGGATTTCCCAACCTTGCTTGCCATTTTACTCAAGACTGATGAAGACCAGAGGTATGGGTCAAGATCAGGAAACCGAACCCAAACCGTCACTATGGATACACGATCCATTTCCATCGAGAAGCTAGGGCTCCATTGCTTCAGAATCAATGAATTCTGGCCTACTAACCAAGGTCCACCACGCATCACTAAATCCAAATCAGCTTGACTACCAAATCGGAAAGAAAACCAACCCCGTTTGAAATACTGAACAACAGGAGGGCGAACCTAATTCCAGTTCTTCTGAACAAAGTGCTGGACCTGCTTCAAAGTTGGCTTTGCCCCAATAATATTTCCCATTAGAGTGTATTTCCACAAGCTTAACTTATCTTCAAAATCATCAAAGACAATATCAATCTCTGTAGAGATGACACTATCTTCAACAAAATGTAATTCCATCCCCATCTTCCTCTCCTTAGCTTTATCAATCCATGATGAAGCATTAACTGCACTAGGAGGATCAACAACCGCAGAAGGAGACACCTCCTCCGCAGCCGCTCCCGATCCCCTGGTTTCGTTCACCTCCTCAGTCATCGGAATATCGGTCTGTCCGGCGTTGTTCGACTGAGAAGCATCTCTCGAATCTTTGTAGATGACCTTTGAAGCTGACTGAAAAGCTTTGTGGATCATATCGTTAATAGAACCTCTAGTCGTCGGAGTTCGATTCCCTTCAATGGCACAATCTTCTTCATCTATCTTCTTCAAAACCGTATCTGATTTTGCCTGTTCCCCCTACCGTTCAAATTGAACCTTCCGCGGCCTTCATCTTCCTCGCCCTGTCCCCGTCATTATCGGCGTTAATCGGCGTTAATCTGGTCGCATCGAGAGAGAAATCTTTCTCTAGAACATAGAGAGAGAAAGGCGTCTATTATTATTATTATTATTATTATAATTATTATTATAATAATAATAATAATAATAATAATAATTATTATTATAATAATAATAATAATAATAATAATAATAATAATTATTATTATTATTATTATTATTATTATGGAACTTTCATTAACACCAGAATAAATTACAAGAAGTTAGAGGGAAGTCGAGATACTATTATTATTATTATTATTATTATTATTTTAATAATTATAAACGGATCTTGCATTAACACCAGAGCAAATTACAAAAAGTTAGAGGGGAGCCTAGATACTATCTGGGCCCTCACTCGCTTAGCAATCGCAAAACGAATTCTAGTGACATAGCGAATTATTATTATTATTGTTGTTGTTGTTGTTGTTGTTGTTATTGTTATTATTATTATTTTTAAACAACCGAAACTTGCATTAACACCAGAAAAAATTATTATTAATATTTTTTTTGCAGAAAAATTATCGTTTCATATCAAAGATGTGAAATTACAAGTTTATGCGAAAAGCTATCACACTAGATCACCTCAACTAGTAACATCTAATTGAACTAATATCTTTTGGTATTTAGGAACATAAAAGCCATGAAAACGAGCAGTCTCTACAAGCTTGATCTGCGCAAAAATCTGATCCACTGGAGTACTTTTGCCTGTGAACACCCTTTTGTTCCTGTCCTTCCAAACAACAGTAACAGTGGCCGCTAGGCTGACTAACAACCAAGGGATCTTCCAATGTCTTCTATGTGTATTGTGTAGACTCCATCTAATGATGCCTTTCAAAGAATAGGAAGGAATGCTAACAGCTATCCAATCTTGACATAACTGCCAAACATGACGAGCTATTTTACATCCAAAGAAAAGATGAGCATGACTTTCACTATCCTGTAAACAAAGAGCACATCGATTAACCATGCATATTCCCCTTTTTGCAAGCTAATCTACTGTAGGCAACTGGCACTGCACTGCCAGAGATGGCAGAATCCTGTTACTAGGCACTAGAAGAGAGTTAGAGCCTATAGTGTTAGGAATAACTGTAGCACTCCTGTCTGTGAGCCTCAGATAAATCGTCTGAACATTGTATTTATTTCCTTTGCAGCAAGACCTCAGAAATTCCAGAGCATCCTGTACAGAACCACATAAAATTATTATTATTATTATTTTTATTTTTATTTTTATTTTTGTAGGAAAATTTATCATTTCATTGATTGAATGAAATTACATTTTGATGCAAAAGTATATCACTCTAGGGTCTAATTACATAGACAATTGATCTATTATCATACTAAACCTAGGATTAGTATGATGAGCAAAAAATCTAGTTTTTACTAGAAACTGTATTCTCTCAATGATTGCATCAGTCGTGAGCTTTGCACCAGTAAATGTCCTTGCATTTCGTTCAAGCCAGAGTACATGTATTGTTGCTGTAAGGCTTACAGCCATCCTGTGGACATGACATAGGTCCACCCCGACGCGGCCACGCGCGGGTTTGGGGAGGCGAATGAATCTCCATATGAGAATGGATCGAATTGAAATTTAAATCTATGTGGAGTCGCCACCGAACTTTGTGGGAGTTCGGGCCCGTTCGAACCCACTCTATGTCGTAGTGGGCCGTGTACAAAATACGGCCCATTTCCGATGTCAGATTTTATTGGGCTCGTCCCTTTGCATCTCGATACCGATACCGTCACTACCGATTATCGTGTATTGAATGACTCTCATGCGCCAACGGTTTCGGCATCCGGAAACCGAGGTTCTGAGTAAGGGGTGAGGGTACGTGTTGGGAAGCCCACAAAGGACACCCAACCCTGCCCGCACTAGCGGCCTCTACAAAGATATCGAAAGACTCTCTAATACGCGCGTTAGTTAAACGGGGAAAATGCTTATGCAAACATTGTTTTCCCTAAGCATGTGAGAAATTGAAAAGGGTTTCTATGTCGATTTAATGCAATTAATTCTACGTCAAAGTAAAATTTAGCATGTGGGTTCATTTTAGTATGATAAAATAAACAACTAAACTTGACAAGAGAAACAACAAACGGTTAGTAACGGTATAACGATATTAACGGTTTGTGCAAATACTGAACTGTGTAGAATGATGCAAATGAATTAATACATGGTTTTGAAAAGATGTTTCACGTGATTAATTAGGCACGTGTTGACCTAAGTCACAAAAGACGGTTAACGAGACTCGAATGCTATTGTGGGACTCACGGTTTAACGTGGTAAAGGGCCACTCGACCGAGTCATTGTGGGACTCGACCGAGTGGATCTCTGAGAAAGGTTCTGTCCAGGTTTTGGGACCCTACTCGATCGAGTTATTGACCAACTCGACCGAGTACGTTGCCACTCGGCCGAGTCACTGTGAGACTCGACCGAGTGGAGGTCGAAAAGACATTCTGTCTCGGTTTTAGTGATGTCACTCGATCGAGTGGCATAGGCACTCGGTCGAGTGGCACCTGTACGAACCAGGTTCGCTTGCAATTTTATTATCGATTTCGAAATTGCTTTTGATTTTGACGATTTGATGAATTGGGCATAAATATTGTGGAATTTATACTCGATTCTGAATTTGAATGCTCGTTGTACCCCATATTCGATTATTGAATCGACATAAAATAGTTAGAGCGAGATAAAAAAAATCTTTGTAAGTCATTTTAAATTAACTACCGCGATATGAGTCGATTTCCTCCGCGTTTAATAATGTCGTAATTCCAACGAATTGTGTGACAATTACTTTAGCATCAATAGAAATCACGTTAATCAATTTATGTGACTAGATTGTTAGATTCGACGTCCAATTACGGAATTGGTATCAAATCTAATAGATCAACGCTTGAATTGAAACATTGATTCCCTCGGCTTTTCCGACATCAAAATAAATCCCTAGAGATTGTGACGTCGGATCCGCGTCAACGGGTTTCGACCCTTATTAAAATAGAATGATTGTTTTGGAAAATCGATGTGAATATGCGATGCAAACGAAAATAAACGAATTATTGTTTAGGTTGAATCGTTTCAATAATCAAGCGATCGGGGTGATGGGATAAGCGACCGGCAACGTTGTGTGCACTACACTTGTATATTCGGGTTTTCTTATCCCGCCATCACTCACACTAATTCACGAGTATTTTAATGTTTTATAATACTAGCGATATTAGCGATATTAGGACATGATAATAACGATGAAAAACGAGAAAGAGAGGAGAAAGGAAGAAGAAGGGTTTTGCACCCACAACCTACATGTTCTTGTTCTCGGTATAGGCTCGTCTAGTTGTGGCTTGCACGGGAGTGATTGAGATATGTAGGGTGAGTTGTGGTGGTTAGGGTGTTGATTCCTAAAGCTAGGTTTAGGGTTTGCAAGGTTGTTGAAGGGTGTGTTGATTAGGGTAGAATTAGGGTTTTTTGAAGGATGATCAAAGTTGGGAAATTGTGTGTGCATGGGGTTGCTTATATAGGCAAAGCCAAGGACCCCGGTTAGGGTTAATCGACCGAGTAAGTGGCTGACTCGGTCGAGTGGCCTAGTGCGTCAGCCGTCGGGCTTGAAAAAGGGCCCACTCGATCGAGTGGGTGGGGCACTCGATCGAGTGGCCCAGCTGGGTCGCGCGGGTCCATTGTTTTGGACCGTGGCTTGGGTTTTTGATGGGTTTTGTTTTTTTTTTAGTTGGAATTTTGATGTTGTGAGGGGCTGTTTTGTACGTCTCGGAAACGACTTTGACCAAGGTTGACCCAATCGCCAAAAGTCGGTTATATTTCCGGTGTCAGTTTTGGCCCAAATTAGTCTCGTTTGACTTGGAATGGTCCACTGGGCCTGGATTTGAGGTCCGTTTTGTGAGATTTGTACTCCATAAGTTCTTTAGCCAACAACTAATGGAATTGAGCCCATATCGGAGCCCGTAGAAACACGTTAGCGTCCGATCATCATCGGGTGTTTTTTTGGAAACTACCATAGACACCTGGCAGTCAAAATGCGGGTGTCTACAGAGCCCCCGGTCTGACTGAGGCTTGGACAAGGCGAAAGTCAGAGTAGCCACCCGGCCAATCGAGGATTGAAACCTGTCGGACTTCTGGTCGGGTCGTTTATAGTCCATTAGACTCGCGTGAAGGGCTCGCTAGCCATAGGCTAGAAGTCATACCTGAGCTGATGACGATAAATCCATGGGGAATTGGACTTGTCGCATAAGTCCTGGGTGCGCCTGTATGTAGGCTCATCCCGTGTTATTCCGGGGAGATGCCACCTAGGGCCTTCCGCTGGGGAGGTAAAGTGGGTTGTATGTTCCTGCTTGAGTCGTACCTGTATAAGTTACATACATAAAATCCGTATGCAACACGTAGGTAGAAAAACGACTCGCGCTGGAGAAAATGATTTTTGAAAGTTTTGAAAGTTTTGAATTTTGTTTGAAATTTTGACTCCTAAAGAAATTAGGAAAGTTTGGGATGAATATTTTGTGATAGTATCGGGACTAGGCTTGTGGCTTGATTCCGTTTAGGATTAGGAAACTGTTGTGATATGGAAAGAGGGTTGTATTTTAATGCTATAAATACCCCTTCTATGCATTGATTTTTCCTCACAAATTCCTTCACAACTCCTCCCTTCTCAAAAGAAAGACCTCTTATTCTTCTCAAGAAAAATAGGCATGGGAATCGACAGGTTAACTGTGATGCTGCAGGAATGGTCCCGACGTTTTAGGGACGGGGATAGAGTGGCTTTGAATCAGACGGGTATTAGTCAGCTGTATACATTCCGTCAGATGCAAGTTGATCGCCACTTTCTGGACGCCTGCTTGTCTTACTGGGACGACATATATCATGTCTTTGCTTTCCCCCGGGGCGAAGTCTGCCCTTTGCCTGAGGAGATTGCAGCTATAGGAGGATTGAACCCGATACTCCGTCCCGCTGTCCCGTACTCTATCTATGACCCAAGGAGGAAGCTTCGAGAATTTCTAGGGCTTTCTCACAACGAGGTATCCCGTATGATGGAGGGTGATAATATTTCTCTGATCGACTTTGCTGAGAAATTTATGAATCCTCTTGATGTTCGGGTAAGAACGGCTTACAGCCGTAGGGCTTTTTCTTTCTGCATGCTCCATGTTTATGCTTTCGAGGGCCACATGGATTTGCTATCATGCATGAGAAACTCCCGTCTTTTGACCGTAGTGGACTTGATGGAGACTGAACACAGCCCGGCTTGGCTAATCACGGGCGAAATCATCCAAGGATTGGATAATCGCAAGAGGGATTCGTCGGTCCGTCTCACTTGAAATACCCGTTTGCTGCAAGTATGTTACTTTGCATTTTATCTTTCCTAATTTCTTGATTTTTGATTTTTTTGCGACTTTTGCTACAGCGGTGGGCACTCGATCGAGTCACACTCGCACTCGATCGAGTGCCTTCGTAAAAGCCTCCTGATCTGCTCTCAGAGGTACCACTCGATCGAGTGTCCCAGGCATTCGACCGAGTGCCCTTAGGCGGACGTCTATTTCGCCTCGGAAACTCATGTTGTGGACATGACATAGGTCCACCCCAACGCGGCCACGCGCGGGTTTGGGTAGACTAATGAATCTCCATATGAAACGGATCGAATTGAAATTTAGGTCTATGTGGAGTCGCCACCGAATTTTGTGGTTATTCGGAACCATTCGAGCCCACTCTATGTCGTAGTTGTCCGTATACGAAATACGGACCATTTCCGATGTCAGAGTTTATTGGGCTCGTCCCTTTGCATTTGATACCAATACCGACATTATCGGATATTGTGTATTGAATGACTCTCGTGCGCCAACGGTTTCGGGCATCCGGAAACCGAGGTTCTGAGTAAGGGGAGAGGGTACGTGTTGGGAAGCCCACAAAGGACACCCAACCCCACCCGCACATTAGCGGCCTCTACTATGAATTCGAATGACTCTCCAATACGCGCGTTAGTTAGACGGGAAAATGATATGCAATGATTATTTACCCTAAACATGTGAATGGAATTGAAAAGGGTTTCTAAGTCAATTTAATGCAGTTAATCCTACGTCAAAGTGGAATTTTAGCATGTGGGTTCATTTTAGTAAAATAAAACAAACGATGAAAATTGACAAAGGAAACGAACAAACCGTTAGTAACGATGTAACAATATTTAACGGTTTATGCAAATATGAGATGAGATGAAAAGATGCAACTATGATGATGCATGGATTGAAAAGGTAGTAATACACGTGATTAATTAAATGCGTGTTGGCCTAAATCATAAATTACTACCGAGTTTGAAAAGAAGAATTTACGACTCGTTGTATTAGTCGTTATGGGGTCACTCGATCGAGTGGTCGATGGACTCGATCGAGTGGACCTGTAAAAGATGATTCTGTTTTGCGTTATAGACTGTACTCGGCCAAGTTATTGACCAACTCGGTCGAGTATGTAGCCACTCGATCGAGTCATTGTGAGACTCGACCGAGTGGAGGTCGTGACAGACTTTCTGGTTCGATTTTTGGGGTGCCACTCGACCGAGTGGGCTAGGCACTCGGTCGAGTGCCCCCTGTGCGAATTGTAATTCGCTTGCAATTTTATTATTGATTTCGAAATTGCTTTTGATTTTCGATGAATCGACGGTTTTACCGAATTGAGCAAGAGTATTGCATGACCTATGCTCGATTCGGGTTTTTTATAAATCGTTGATTTCGTTAAACCGAATATAAATAGTGTTGAATTTATACCCGATTCTAAATTTGAATACTCATCGTATCCCACACTCGTTTATGGAATCGATATGGAATACTAGAACGGAAGAATAAAGAAAATTGATTTGAGTCGTTTTAAGTCGATCAAAACGACATGAATTTCTCTCCGCGTTTGTAGTGTCATAATTATAACGTGACATCTACGTTAGCATCAACAAGAAAATCTAATTGATTGAATTAATTGACTAGATTGTTAGATTAGACATCCAATTATGGAATTGGTATCCAACCTAAAATCGACGCTTTCCTTGAATAAAAAAAACTTGATTCCCTCGACTTCTCCGACATCGAAATAAATCCCTAGGGATTGTGATGTCGGATCCGTGTCAATGGGTTTCGACCCTTATTAAAATACGATGTTTGCTTTTGAAAATCGATGTGATTGTGTGACTCGAACAATGATGAAGACGAAATAAAAAAAAAAAGATTATTGTTTAAGTTAACTTATCTCAATAATCAAATAGTCGGGATATTGGAATAAGTGACGGTCAACGCTGTGTGCAGTACACTTGTATATTCGTGTTTTTTTATTCCGATATCCCTCTTATTCGACACAAATTGATAAGTATTTTAATGCTTTGATATTGATACTATCGATATTAGTGATATTAGGATGCGATAATAACGGTAAAATAAGAAGAAAAAAAAAGTAGAAAAAAGGAGAAGATGACGAGAGAAAGAGAAGAAGGAGAGAAAGGGGTTTTGACACCATCAACCTACATGTTCTTGTCTCGTAACGGGCTCGTAACCGTGGCTTTAACAGAAGAGTCTTCGAGGTTTTATGGAGGTTAAGTTATGGTGGCTCGGGATTGATTCCTAAAGCTAGGTTTAGGGTTTTTGCTAGTGTAGAATTGCTAGGGTTTGATTAGGGTTGCATGTGCAAGATTAGGGTTCTTGAGGTTGTGAAAAAGTTGTATAATGTATTGCATGGGGGTTGCTTATATAGGCAAGGCTAGGGCACCCGGTTTGGGGTTACTCGATCGAGTAGGTGGCTAACTCGGTCGAGTGGCCCGTCACGCCTGCAGCCGGGCTCGAAACAGGCCCACTCGATCGAGTGGGTCGGGCACTCGATCGAGTGGCCCAACGGGTTGCACGGGTCCATTGACTTGGACCTTGACTTTGGATGTTTGATGGGTTTTGTGTTTGACTTGGACTTTTTGATGATGTGAGGGGTTGTTTTGTGCGTCTCGAAAACGACTTTGACCGGGGTTGACCCAATCGCAAAAAGTGGGTTTTAATTCCGTTGTCGGTTTCGGCCCAAATTGGCCTTATTTGATTGGAAACGGCCCACTGGACCTGGATTCGAGGTTGATTTTGTGAGATTTGTACTCTGTAAGTGTGTTAGCCAGCGATTAATGGATTTGAGCCCGTATCCGAGCGCAAAGAAGCACGTTAGCGTCCGATCATCATCGGGTGATTTTTGGAAACTGCCATAGACACATGGCAGTCAAAATGCGGGTGTCTACAGAGCCCCCACTCTGACTGAGGCTTGGACAAGGCGAAAGTCAGAGTAGCCACCAGGCCAATCGAGGATTGAAACTTGGCGGACTTCCGGCCGGATCGTTTATAGTCCATTAGACTCGCGTGAAGGGCTCGCCAGCCATGAGTTAGAAGTCATACCTGAGCTAGAAGTCCTGGGTGTGTCTGTGTGTAGGCCCATCCCGTGAAAATGCTGGGGAGGAGTAGTGGTTTGCATGTCCCTGTTTGAGTCGTACCTGCATAAGTCACATAAAATGCATGCAACACGTAGGTAGCAAAATGACTCGCGCTGGGGAAAAATGATTTTTTTGAAAACTTGAATTTTGAAATCTTTAAAGTTTGAGATTTTTGAATTTTGGAAACTTTGAGATTTTTGACTTCTAACAACGATTAGGAAAGTTCGGGACGGAGACTTCTGTGCTAGTATCGAGACTAGGTTTGCGGTTTGATTCCAATTAGGACTAGTAAATTTTCCTACACGGTTTGTAAGGCTAATGCTATATATAGCCCTCTCTTGCTCTTGATTTCTTCATAATTCTCATCACAAATCAATCCCTTCTTTAAAGAAAGTCTCTTTATTTCCCTCAAGGCAAAGAAAATCCCTTTATTTTCTTAAGGAATTAGTCATGGGAATTGATAGGTTGACCGTTATACTGCAGGAGTGCTCCCGTTGCTTCAGGGACGCAGATAGGGTGGCGCTCAACCAGACGGGTATAACTCAGCTGTACCCGTTCCGTCAGATGGTAGTTGATCGTTATTTCCTGGATGCATGCTTGGCTTACTGGGATGACATATATCATGTCTTTTCTTTTCCCCGGGGCGAGGTTTGCCCTTTACCTTAGGAGATTGCCGCTATAGGGGGATGGAACCCGGTGCTTCGTCCAGCAGTCCCGTACTCGATCTATGACCCGAGGAGGAAGCTTCGATAATTTCTAGGGCTTTCTCATAACGAGGTATCCCGCATGATGAAAGGTGATAAAATTTCTATGATCGACTTGGCTGAGAAATTTATGAATTCTCTTGATGTTCGGGTCAGACCGGCTTACAGCCGTAGGGCCTTTTCTTTCTGTATGCTTCATGTGTATGCTTTCGAGGGCCACATGGATCTGTTATCCTGCATGGGGAACACTCATCTTCCGACCGTAGTAGATTTGATAGAGACTGAACACAGCCCGGCTTGGCTGATCACGGGCGAGATTATCCAAGGATTGGACAGCCGGAAGAGGGATTCATCAATTCGTTTTACCGGGAGCACCTGCTTGCTGCAAGTATGTTACTTTTCAATTTTTATTATTTTTGATTTTTCGATTTTTTGAATTTTTTTTTTCGGATTGGCTGCTGAAGTGGGCACTCGATCGAGTCACCCTGGCACTCGACCGAGTGCCCTCGTAGAGACCTCCTGTTCTGCTCTCAGAGGTGCCACTCGATCAAGTCATCTTGGCACTCGATCGAGTGTCTTCGTAAAAAGCCCCCTGTTTGTGTTCAGGGGTACCACTCGATCGAGTGTCCTAGGTACTCGATCGAGTGGCCTTAGGCGGGCGTTTATTTTGCTTTGGGAACTCATGCTTTGGTTCCTTTTTTCAGATTTGGCTTTATGAGAGGCTATCAATGATAGATCCTCCCCTTGATGCGGCAACTATCGTCATAACCAGGTGATGACGAGGAGGCGGGCCATTGATTTTTCTCGTCAGATTACACAAAAGTATTGGGACGAGGTTTTGTCTTTCCATGGTGGTCCGCTAATTCGATGGGTCGTTCCATGGTGGCCTATCTACCTTTGGAGTGGCTTGGACCCGAGGGATAGAGCCCGCTATCAGGTGATTCTATCTTTCAGGCAAACGGTTCATCTCTTCCCAGATCGCATACTAAGGTATGGATGGACCCAGTGAACCCCTGAAGTTGAACCAGTTGTGAGTGACCCTACCCAACTGACTGATGTAATGTGTGATACCTGGATGCAAAGATGGTACACACGGCATAATTGGCCCGTTGTCAAATCTCGCCACTCAATCTGGGTTTCAGATTCTTACACGAAGTGAACCAAAGCAGCTGATGCTAAAGCCCGAGCTGCGCTGAAGGTTGACGAAGCTTTTGACCTGCTGAGAAGGGAGCAAGCTAAGGACAACAGGGGCTTTTTCGATGATGGTGACACCCCGGCTACCATGGTTCGTCTAATGTCGGGTCAGAAAAAGAAGACTAAGACTCAAGCTGAAGGGTCTAGTGCTAAAGGTGCTTGGGGGAAAGTGAGCCCCCAGACTGACTTGGGAAGGAGACTGGGCCCAAGACTACCCGTGCAGGACCGACTTGGCCCGCGGGATAGACTACCCGAGCACGTACGGGCTCGACTTGGACCGAAGACCATTGTTGAAGACTCGTCGTCAAAGAAACGGGTTCGTGCTAAAGAGGTTCCACTTGTGATTCGGGAACGCTCGCCATCACCCCGAAGACCTCAGGCTCCACGTGACCCGAAGGACAAGGGGAAGGGGAAAATGCCCGGATATTAGTCTCCTTGTTTTATTATTTGAATATTACTATTATTATTTTTTGGTGGTGTGATTTTTTTGGTGTGTGTATGCCGTGTTCGGCGTTTTTTTTTTGTGATCGATATAAAAAGACATATTATTGAATGCCGTTCCCGTCTTTCGTTTATTGCAGTGGTTGTACCCTTTTGAGGGGTTGCCTAAGTATCCACAAATAGCGGAATCAAACCAAACGTAGTTCAAAATTTGATTTAATTGATTTTTTGCAATTTTCGAAATACATAAAGATTATTAATTCGGGATGTGTGACAGTAGAATAATTAATTCTAGCTTATTGACTTGTCTATAATTTTTGGAAAATTTATAAAAAGACAAATTTTTATAATTTTTTGCAAATGACATTGAGATGGGGTTTATGGGTAGTAGTGCTTCAGCTGGTCCAAGTTGGTTGGGTTCACAAATTCGTTCCCTTCCAAGTCTGTCAGCATCACCGCTCCTCCTGATAGGACCTTCTTGACTAAGTATGGCCCAGCCCAATTGGGTTTGAATTTACCCCTTGGGTCAACCGGTAGTAACGCACGAACCGATTTCAGGACCAAATCCCCTTCTTTGATGTTTCTGGGCCTAACCCTTTTGTTAAAAGCCCGTTGGATCATCTTTTGATATATTTGGATGTTGTTGAGGGCCCGGGATCGCCGTTCGTCCAAGAGGACTAGCGAATCGTATCGGGCTTGGACCCAATCTGCTTCAGGTACTTGGCTTTCAAGTAAAATCCTGAGGAATGGTATTTCTAACTCGACCGGTTGGACCGCTTCCATTCCGTATGTCAAGTAATACGGGGTTGCTCCGGTCGCGGTGCGGATCGAGGTTCGATATCCCCATTGGGCAAAGGGTATTTTGTCGGGCCAGTCCCGGTAATTCTCAACCATCTTTTTAAGTATGGTGACAATTGTTTTATTGGCCGCTTCTACCGCTCCGTTTGTTTGAGTTCGGTAAGGCGAAGATGTATGCCTTTGAATTTTATACTTTGCCAGCAATGCGGCAGTTTCAGCTTGAAAGTGGGTCCCGTGATCACTGATGAATTCGTGAGGGATCCCATACCGGCATATGATCTTTTTTTGGATGAATTTGGCCACGTGCTTGGCGTTCAAAACACGGTATGACTCGGCTTCGAGCCATTTGGTGAAGTAGTCGATGGCCACTAGAATGAAGCAATGACCTCCCGTCCCGGAAGGATGCACCTTTCCAATTATGTCAATACCCCATGTCGAAAATGGCCACGGTGATGTCATGGTATATAATAGGGAAGGTGGCATGTGCTGTACATTGGCAAAGATCTGGCAGTTATGGCAGTGTTTGACATACAACTGACAGTCCGTTTCCATGGTGTTCCAATAATACCCGAGCCTCATGATTTTTTGGGCTAGCATATGGGCGTTCATATGCGGACCGTTTTCGCCGTCGTGTGCTTCGGCCATGACCTTTTCGGCCTGTATTTTGTCGATGCATAGGAGGAGAGCCCCATGCGCCGTCTTTTTGTACAATTGCTCATCATCCGTGCGCACAAATTGGGTTGCCAATCTCCGCAGGGCTTTCTAGGCCCGGTTTTCAATTCCCGGGGGATATTCTCCCGTTGCCAAGTAAGTTAGGACTGACTGATACCAGGGTTCTTGGTCAACTAGCTCGATGTTCTGGATGGCGTGTACATACGCCGGCTCGGACCGTCTTTCGACACAGATTGGCATGCTGGTCAGGTGATCCGGGATGTTCAGTAAAGATGCTAATTTGGAGAGTGCATCTGCGAACTGATTTTCCTCCCGAGGCAGGTAGATATACTCCACTTTTTGGAATTGTTTCTCTAGAACCCTTACCCGTGCTTGGTAAGCCACGAGATTGGCGTTCCGGGTTTTCCATTTTTGAAGTGCTTGATTTATGACCAATGATGAATCACCATGGACCCGGAGGTTTGTTACCCCTAAATCGGTGGCGGCTTGCAGCCCGTGAATGCATGCTTCGTATTCGGCTGCGTTATTGGTTACGTCAAAGTCCAATTTGATTGATAAGGGAGTGTGCTCGCCTCGTGGTGAGATTAGCAGAATCCCGACCTCGAATCCTCGAAAGTTGGATGTTCTGTCAAAATACAAATCCCATGTTTCGGTATCGGTATGGAATATGTCTTCATCGGGAAAGGCCCACGTATCGGTGTGGCCTTCTTCGGATATTGGGCTGTCAGCGAGGAACTCGGCAACTACCTGGCCCATGATTGCTTTTAATGGTACAAATTTGAGGTCGAACTCGGATAACATTAAAGTCCATCTTGACATCCTGCCGTTGAGGATGGGCTTCTCGAATAAGTACTTGAGAGGATCCATTTTGGATAACACATGTACCTCGTGACTGAGCATGTAATGTCGGAGCTTTTTAGTGGCCCAAACCAATGCAGGGCACGTTTTCTCGAGCATTGTGTATTTGCACTCGTATTCGAGGAACTTTTTACTGATGTAGTAAATAGCCCGTTCTTCTGAATCAACTATCTGCACCAGCATAGCCCCCATGGCTGGCTCAGTTGTCGTTAGGTATAACGACAAAGGCAGACCGTGTTGAGGTGGGATTAGTACCGGCGGAGCAGATAGAATCTCCTTGATTTTGTCGAAAGCCGCTTGACATTTGTTCTCCCATAGCACCCGTTCTCCGATTTTTAGCTTTTTGAAGATGGGTTCACATACCATGGTTAATTTTGAAATAAATTGGCTGATGTAGTGGACTTTCCCGAGAACCCCCTTATTTCCTTTTCAGTATTGGGTGGTTGCATCTCGGTGATGGCTTTGATTTTAGCTGGGTCGACCTCGATGCCGCGTTGGCTAACGATATGGCCCAGTAATTTGCCCGACGTTACCCCAAAACCGCATTTTTGTGGGTTTAGTCTCATGTTGTACTTACGTAGCCGGGTGAAGAATTTTCTTAGGGCCGAGATATGCCCGCTTCGGTCCTTGATTTGACGATCATGTCGTCCACATAGACCTCCACTTCCTTATGCATCATGTCGTGGAGCAAAGTAGTGGCGGTCCGTTGATAAGTGGCCCCGGCGTTGATAAGCCCAAGTGGCATGACGGTGTAGCAGTAAGTCCCCCATGGTGTAATGAAGGTGGTCTTACCCATATCCTTCTCTGCCATTTTAATCTGGTTGTATCCGGCGTACCCATCCATGAATGATAGAAGGGCATGATCAGCCGTGTTATCCACTAAAATGTCGATATGTGGTAATGAAAAATCGTCTTTTGGACTGGCCTTGTTAAGGTCCCGGAAGTCCACGCAAACCCGCACCTTGCCGTCCTTCTTGGGTACCGGCACGATGTTTGCAACCCAGTCTGGATATTCAGACACTTGTATAAAGCCCGCTTTGAATTGTTTATCGACCTCTTCCTTGACTTTAAGAGACCACTCGGGCTTCATTCTTCTGAGTTTTTGCTTTACCGGTTTGCACCCATCTTTGATGGGTATTCGGTGTTCGGCTATCTCCCGGTCTATACCCGGCATGTCCTTGTAGGACCATGCAAAGACGTCTTTGAATTCCTGGAGGAGGTCTGCGAATTGTTTTCTCTCCTCTGGATCTAAAGATAGGCCCAACTTAAGCATCTGGGGCTCTAAATTGGTTCCCACATTGATGGACTCGGTTTCTTCGATTACCGGATCTCGGGATTCCCTTTGCTCGAGCTGCTCGACCAGATGTTGAGGTAAAGGTACCTGTTCGTCGGGTTTCTCAATGTCATTGCATATAAGATTTTTGAAATTGAGAAAATTTTGGAAATAAGACAAGTCGTAAGCATAACGGTGTTCGTTATTATTATTGATAGTAAATTTTGTGAAAAGCTCGAAGAGAGCGGCCATCTGATTGTTGGTCAGTGGCGGGATAGGGAGAGGTTTTGGGACAGGCCCCGAGACCTCAGTGGATAAGGGAAGAGGGTTACAGACTCGACTCTAGCACCAGACCCTCTAGACTCGGACTCAGACTCCGACTCTGACTCAGACTCGGACTCGGTATCCGGCATGTCTCCCTCGCCGGTGGTTAGCTTGTAGACCCGTCCTTGACCGTCGGTCCACTTGATCGTCTTTCTCCAGGCCCGTTTCCCTGCATATGCACCAACTTCGGTGATCAGCTTCGTTGGGTCAAACCGATCGCTGCGAAGGATCAGGTTGACCAGGTTGTCTTTCGGAGCGGGGACAACCTTGTCTTCTCCAAATAACAGCCCCAGCACGGGCTCATATTTGTTTTCATCCTCCTGGGATTCGCCCTGGGTGATGGTGAATATATCGTCAGGGATGTAGTTGCATTCCCGAGCCGTTTTGGTCTCGGGATATGTGATGGTGGGTTGGTAGAGGCCCACCTGGATCGCCCCAAACACGGGAGTGAAGAATTTGATTGCATATGCCCGGCCCATGTTTTCCGAGCTCATAGTATATCCCAAACCGAGGCGAGCCTCTTCGTTGTCCCGGACCTCGATGATCTTCCCTGCCGGAAGGTACGGCATTGAGGTAATTCCGGGTAGGTAACCCAGATATTGTAGCATCGTGTCGATGCTAACGGTGAAGTAAGGCTTGAATAGATATGCCTCATCAATCATGCCCACGAAGTCGAACCCTCGTGGTTCGGCCCGGTTTGTGGCATTACAGCTAGCCACGGTCATCGGGGTCGCTTCCAGCATGATGATACCGTCTTTAAGGGGCATCTTGACTTTTCGATGGAGGGTAGATGACACGGCCTTGACTGCGTGGATCCAAGGCCTTCCTAGTAAGAGATTGAATGATGAGGTGACATCTATCACCTGAAACTCCAACTCCTTTTCGATTGGGCGCGTTATGATGTTCAATTTCACGACCCCGGCGACAGGTTTTGGGCTTCTGTCGAAAGCCTGGATAGTCTGCACCGTCGGAAGGTAATCGGCATCGGTGATGCCGAGTGCTTTTGCGGTCCTTAGAGGAAGGACATTTACGGCTGATCCATCGTCGATAAGGGTCATCGGGAGATACTTACCCTTGCAGATGACCGTGATGTATAGGGCCAGATTGTGATTGGGCCCAAATGGTGGCAGATCAGCTTCAGAGAAGGTTATGAGTGCGCCTTCTTCCTTTGACTTGACCTTCAGAAAAGGCATAATAGTGGCTACCATTTCAGAAGGGGTAGCTTGTGAATCGACCTTGATTTCATCGAGAGTCTTAGTCAATGCTTCTTGATGTGCCTGTGAGCTAACCAGTAGTTGCCATACGGTTAAGTCGGCTCGAACCCTCTTCAGTTGCTGGACCAAAGCCGTGTTGGGGCTTGGTTCTTCGAGGGTAGGTTCCGTCCTGGCAGATTCATTGACGGATATAGGAGTAGAACGTCCGGCTGTGGCGAGGTGGTTGGTGGCCAAGGCTTTGGATTTAGCCTTTCGGACCTCTTCGAGAGTGATGGGGACAGCTTCCCCTTTGGCTAAGTAGACATCGTCCTCGTCATCGAACCATATCCCGTTGATTTGTGGGATGAAAGGAGAAATGAGGTGAGAGCAATCGACTACCTCTCCTGTGAATATAGCATGGGCGCTGAACGGGTTTTCTTTGTTGCTCGGTTTGTCTCCGGGCAACGGGATTTTCCCGCTCTCGATAAGATCTTGAATCAGGTGCTTTAACCTCCAACATTTTTCAGTATCATGCCCGTTACCTCGGTGATACTGACAGTAGGCTTGGGCATTGTATGTTTTGGGCCTCTTCTCTACTGGAGGTTCTGCAGTTGGTCCTATCGGTTGGATCAGGCCTTTTGAGGATAGCCTTTGTAAGGCATAAGTATAGGTAGTCCCTATATCTGTGAATACCCGATTTTGTGTATTCTTTTTGGATGAGGTGTCAAGCAGGTTTACCTCGTCGAAGATGCTGCGAGTTGCAGCTGCAAGTGCGGGCTTGTTTGTAGATGAACTAGCCCCTTGATAACCTTTAGTAGAGGCCTTAGTCAGGCTTTCCAGTCTCAAGTCATCATCGATTCTCGTGCCCATTTCAGTAAGGACAGCGAAGTTGGGGATGATGGCATACCGGAGATGGACCCGGTAGGATGGGAGGAGGTTTTTGACTAAAGCTTCCACTAAGGCCTTCTCGCCGGGCTTGTCGACCAGCTTCACGCTCTCGGCCCGCCACCTTTGCAAATATTTTGTGAACCCTTCTTTGGGCTCTTGCGCCATGACCTCCAGAGTACGCATAGTAGTCTGGATTTCAGTGTTATCGGCGTAGTTCCGCGCAAATTCGGTCGCCACATCGTCCAGAGTCTTGTATTTCTTGGGGTCGAGCCTGTAGAACCAGGCCTTGGGATGCTTCTCCAAAGAGGAAGGGAATAGGTGCTTGAACATGGCGGACTTTACCCCTTTGACCGTCATGTAATTCTTGAAGGCCCGGATATGATGGACCGGGTCTTTGGTACCCTCAAACATAGGAATTCCTGTCAAGTTGAGGTTGGCGGGTAGCTCGTTATTCAAAGGTGAATAAATACGAGCATTCTCGGTGTGGATTGAGTTGTTCATTGATAAGTGAACTTGTTCCTCGAGCCTGCGAACAACACTGACCAATTCGGCTATGGGCCCAGTGGGCTCAGCTCCTGCAACAGGGGCCGTCTTCTCCACAGTGCTCAGGCGGGTGTCCAAGGTTGCTTGGTTAGCAAGGATGGAGGTCAGTTGAGTCTCGATCTTGGTTAGGGCATCTTTCAACTCTTCCATTTTGCGTTGATGTCGGGTTGCGGGTGGCCTGTCTGTAAGAACACCGCATAATAAAAAACTATCCCCGAAATCCCGGAATAGAAAGTGCATCCCGAACAAGACCAAAAGAGGAAATGACTCGAGAAAAGACACCTAGACGGGTGACTTGTGAAGTGTGGGCCTTCCTTAGGATTCAGCGAGTGGGCCTAGTCCTGTGGGAAGGTTCACGTGAGACATCCCCAGACTTTTGACTCGATTGTGTTGACGGGCCCTCCTTCGTAAGAGTATGTCCTACTTAGGTGGGCCTGCCTTAGTCTAATAAGACGGACTAGGATAGGGAAGAAACTCGTGATGTAAGATCGACAGAGTTTCGACGCTACGGACCCTGACAACTCAAGACACGACCCGACACTGCTAAATACGGGAAGTCCTAAGGAGAAGGAAGGTTTTGGAAATTGATTGTTTTTGAAAAGGGTCCGAGAAAACTCGGTTGAAGGCCCAATTTTCGAAAAAAAAAACAAAAAGTGTATTGGGCCGAGGGTTTTGAAAGTTCGAAATGCTTTTCGAGTTTTGAATTGGGCAGCATACCGTCTAGAAAATAGGCTATTTTGAGTAAAATCATAAGTCCTAAATTCGGCATGTCCCGGGTTTTGAAATCGAATGTCTTGAAAAAGATGCAATTTTTGAAAAGTTGACATTTTTGTGAAAGCGACTCGGAAACCAAGTAGCACGTAGTCACACAAGCATTATAACGACGCCATGTATGCTCTATACTAAGTCTCGGCCGGTCTGAGAGGGTCTATACCAGTATACATAGTCTAGACGTTGATCGGGACGGACTCTCTAAGTCGAATTGAGCTTAGAACATGCCGCGAAACCCACTCGAATCGACTATGGACACCTTTTGACATATCCATGTTGGAGTACATCAACGGTATAGTGGGACGTCGGTCACCAGTACCGGCCCGGGAAAATATGGGTTATCCATGAACCGTAGAACTAAAACGCGTATTGTATTTGTCAAACGATTTCTATTCGAGTCTCACCCTGAGGATGCCGATGGTAAGTCACGCATCAGTTAATCCCCAGCGGAGTCGCCAAATTGTGGACATGACATAGGTCCACCCCGACGCGGCCACGCGCGGGTTTGGGTAGGCGAATGAATCTCCATATGAAACGGATCGAATTGAAATTTAGGTCTATGTGGAGAAGCCACCGAATTTTGTGGTTATTCGGAACCATTCGAGCCCATTTCCGATGTCAGAGTTTATTGGGCTCGTCCCTTTGCATTTGATACCAATACCGACATTATCGGATATTGTGTATTGAATCACTCTCGTGCGCCAACGGTTTCGGGCATCCGGAAACCGAGGTTCTGAGTAAGGGGTGAGGGTACGTGTTGGGAAGACCACAAAGGACACCCAACCCCGCCCGCACATTAGCGGCCTCTACTAAGAATTCGAATGACTCTCCAATACGCGCGTTAGTTAGACGGGAAAATGATATGCAAAGATTATTTTCCCTAAACATGTGAATGGAATTGAAAAGGGTTTCTAAGTCAAATTAATGAATTTAATTCTACGTCAAAGTGGAATTTTAGCATGTGGGTTCATTTTAGTAAAATAAAACAAACGATGAAAATTGACAAAGGAAACGAACAAACCGTTAGTAACGATGTAACGATATTTAACGGTTTATGCAAATATGAGATGAGATGAAAAGATGCAACTATGATGATGCATGGTTTGAAAAGGTAGTAATACACGTGATTAATTAAACGCGTGTTGGCCTAAATCATAAATTACTACCGAGTTTGAAAAGAAGAATGTACGACTCGTTGTATTAGTCGTTATGAGGTCACTCGATCGAGTGGTCGATGGACTCGATCGAGTGGACCTGTAAAAGATGATTCTGTTTTGCGTTATAGACTGTACTCGGCGAGTTATTGACCAACTCGGTCGAGTACGTAGCCACTCGATCGAGTCATTGTGAGACTCGACCGAGTGGAGGTCGTGACAGACTTTCTGGTTCGATTTTTGGGGTGCCACTCGACCGAGTGGGCTAGGCACTCGGTCGAGTGCCCCCTGTGCGAATTGTAATTCGCTTGCAATTTTATTATTGATTTCGAAATTGCTATTGATTTTCGATGAATCGACGGTTTTACCGAATTGAGCATGAGTATTGCATGACCTATGCTCGATTCGGGTTTTTTTATAAATCATTGATTTCGTTAAACCGAATATAAATAGTGTTGAATTTATACCCGATTCTAAATTTGAATACTCATCGTATCCCACACTCGATTATGGAATCGATATGGAATACTAGAGCGGAAAAATAAAGAAAATTGATTTGTGTCGTTTTAAGTCGATCAAAACGACATGAATTTCTCTCCGCGTTTGTAGTGTCATAATTATCACGTGACATCTACGTTAGCATCAACAAAAAAATCGAATTGATTGAATTAATTGACTAGATTGTTAGATTAGACATCCAATTATGGAATTGGTATCCAACCTAAAATCCACGCTTTACTTGAATAAAAAAAACTTGATTCCCTCGACTTCTCCGACATCGAAATAAATCCCTAGGGATTGTGATGTCGGATCCGTGTCAATGGGTTTCGACCCTTATTAAAATACGATGTTTGCTTTTGAAAATCGATGTGATTGCGTGACTCGAACAATGATGAAGACGAAATTAAAAAAAGATTATTGTTTAAGTTGACTTATCTCAATAATCAAATAGTCGGGATATTGGAATAAGCGACCGTCAACGCTGTGTGCAGTACACTTGTATATTCGTGTTTTCTTATTCCAATATCCCTCTTATTCGACACAAATTGATAAGTATTTTAATTCTTTGATATTGATACTATCGATATTAGTGATATTAGGATGCGATAATAACGGTAAAAAAAGAAAAAAAAAATATTTTAAAAAAAAGGAGAAGATGACGAGAGAAAGAGAAGAAGGAGAGAAAGGGGTTTTGACACCCTCAACCTACATGTTCTTGTCTCGAAACGGGCTCGTAACCGTGGCTTTAACACAAGAGTCTTCGAGGTTTTATGGAGGTTAAGTTATGGTGGCTCGGGATAGATTCCTAAAGCTAGGTTTAGGGTTTTTGCTAGTGTAGAATTGCTAGGGTTTGATTAGGGTTGCATGTGCAAGATTAGGGTTCTTGAGGTTGTGAAAAAGTTGTATAATGTATTGCATGGGAGTTGCTTATATAGGCAAGGCTAGGGCACCCGGTTTAGGGTTACTCGATCGAGTAGGTGGCTAACTCGATCGAGTGGCCCGTCACGCCTGCAGCCGGGCTCGAAACAGGCCCACTCGATCGAGTGAGTCGGGCACTCGATCGAGTGGCCCAACGGGTTGCACGGGTCCATTGACTTGGACCTTGACTTTGGATGTTTGATGGGTTTTGTGTTTGACTTGGACTTTTTGATGATGTGAGGGGTTGTTTTGTGCGTCTCGGAAACGACTTTGACCGGGGTTGACCCAATCGCAAAAAGTCGGTTTTAATTCCGGTGTCGGTTTCGGCCCAAATTAGCCTTATTTGATTGGAAATGGCCCACTGGACCTGGATTCGAGGTTTATTTTGTGAGATTTGTACTCTGTAAGTGTGTTAGCCAGCGATTAATGGATTTGAGCCCGTATCCGAGCGCATAGAAGCACGTTAGCGTCCGATCATCATCGGGTGTTTTTTGGAAACTGCCATAGACACCTGGCAGTCAAAATGCGGGTGTCTACACATGTTTTTGTTTCTTTTTTCAGATTTGGCTATATGAGAGGCTATCAATGATAGATCCTCCTCTTGATGCAAGCAACTACCGTCGTAACCAGGTGATGACGAGGAGGCGGGCCATTGACTTTTCTCGTCAGATTACGCAGAGGTACTGGGACGAGGTGTTGTCTTTTCACAGCGGCCCGTTAATTCGATGGGTAGTACCATGGTGGCCCATCTACCTTTGGACTGGCTTGGACCCGAGGGACAGAGCCCGTTATCAGGTAATACTATCTTTCGGGCAGACGGTTCATCTCTACCCTGATCGCATACTAAGGCAGTATGGTTGGACTCAGCGAATCCCAGAGGTTGAAGCAGTTGTGAGTGACCCTACCCAATTGACCGATGTAATGTGCGACAATTGGATGCAAAGATGGTTTACCCGGCACACTTGGCCCGTCACCAAATCTCGTCATTCGACTTGGGTTTCAAGCTCTTAAATGAAGTGGACTAAAGCGGGTGATGCTAAAGCCCGAGCTGCTCTGAAGGTTGATGAGGCTTTTGACCTGCTGCGAAGGGAGCAAGCTAAGGATAACATGTGGTTCTTTGACGAAGGTGATACCCTGGTTACTATGGTCCGAATAATGTCAGGTCAAAAGAAGAAGACCAAGACTCAAGCTGGAGGGTCCGGTGCTAAAGGTGCTTGGGGGGAAGTGAGCCCCCTAGACTGACCTGGAAAGGACTCTAGGCCCAAAACTACCCGTGCAGGACCGACTTGGCCCACGAGATAGGCTACCAGAGCACGTACGGGCTCGACTTGGGCCGAAGACCGTGGTAGAAGACCCACCGTCCAAGAAACGGGTTCGGGCTAAGGAGGTTCCCCTCGTGATTCGGGAACGCTCGTCTCCGCCCCGACGACCTCGGGCCCCACGCGACCCAAAGGACAAAGGGAAGGGGAAGATGCTGGGGTATTAGTCTCCTTATTATTATTTGCGTATTACTATTATTTTTTGGTGTGATATTTTTTGTGATATGCCGGTTTTTTTTTTGTTTGTAATTCCCGAGTATGTCGGGTTTTTAATAAAGACATATTAATGAATGTCGTTCCCGTTTTTTCGTTTATTGCAGTGGTTGTACCCTTTTGAGGGGTTGCCTACGTATCCACAATCAGCGGAATCAAACCAAACGTAGTTCAAAATTGATTTGATTTTTTTGCAATTTTCAAAATACATCAAGACAATTAGTTCGAGATGTGCGACAGTAGAATAATTAATTCTTACTTATTGACTTGTCTATAATTTTTGAAAATTTATAAAAAAGACAAATTTTTATAAATTTTTGCAAATGACAGTGAGATGGGGTTTACGGGTAATAGCGCTTCAGCTGGTCCAAGTTGGTTGGGTTGACGAATTCGTTCCCGTCCAGGTCTGTCAGCATCACCGCTCCTCCTGATAGGACCTTCTTGACTAAGTATGGCCCAACCCAATTGGGTTTGAATTTTCCCCTTGGGTCAACCGGTAGTAAGGCACGAACCGATTTTAGGACCAAATCCCCCTCCTTGATGTTTCTGGGCCTAACCCTTTTGTTGAAGGCCCGTTGGATCCTCTTTTGATATATCTGAATATTGTTGAGGGCCCGTGATCGTCGTTCGTCTAAAAGGACTAGCGAATCGTATCGGGCTTGGACCCAATCTGCTTCAGGTACTTGGCTTTCAAGTAAAATCCTGAGGGATGGCACTTCTAGCTCAACCGGATGAACTGCTTCCATTCCATATGTCAAATAATATGGAGTTGCTCCGGTTGCGGTGCGGATTGAGGTTCGATATCCCCAAAGGGCAAAAGGTATTTTGTCGGGCCAATCCCGATAATTCTCAGCCATCTTTTTAAGTATGGTGACAATTGTTTTATTGGCTGCTTCTACCGCTCCATTTGTTTGGGGACGGTAGGGAGAAGATGTATGCCTTTGAATTTTGTACTTCGCTAGCAACGTAGCGGTTTCAGCTTGAAAGTGGGTCCCGTGATCACTGATGAACTCATGTAGGATCCCGTATCGGCATATGATCTTGTTCTTGATAAATTTGGCCACGTGCTTGGCGTTCAAGACACGGTATGACTCGGCTTCGACCCATTTGGTGAAGTAGTCGATGGCCACCAAAATGAAGCAATGACCTCCCGTCCCGGAAGGGTGCACCTTTCCAATTATATTAATACCCCATGTCGAGAATGGCCATGGGGATGTCATGGTATATAATAGGGAAGATGGCATATGCTGTACATTAGCGAAGATCTGACAATTATGGTAGTGCTTGACGTATAATTGACAGTCTGTTTCCATGGTATTCCAGTAATACCCGAGCCTCATGATTTTTCCGGCTAGCATATGGGTGTTCATATGCGGGCCGTTTTCGCCGTCGTGTACTTCGGCCATAACCTTTTCGGCCTGTGTTTTGTCGATACACAGAAGAAGAGCCCCCTGTGCCGTCTTTTTATATAATTGTCTGTCGTCCGTGCGAACAAATTGGGTTGCCAATCTTCGCAAGGCTTTCTTGGCCCGGTTTTCGTTCCCGGGGGATACTCTCCCGTTGCCATGTAGGTTAAGACTGACTAATACCAAGGTTCCGGGTCGGTCAGCTCGATGTCTTGAATGGCGTGTACATACGCCGGCTCGGACCGCCTTTCGACACAGATTGGCATGCTGGTAAGATGGTCCGGTATATTTAGCAGGGATGCTAATTTGGAAAGTGCATCTGGGAATTGATTTTCTTCCCAGGGCAGGTAGATATACTCTACCTTCTGGAATTGTTTCTCTAGAACCCTTACCCGTGCTTGGTAAGCCGCGAGATTGGCGTTCCGAGTTTTCCATTTTTGGAGCGCTTGATTGATGACCAGCGATGAGTCACCATGGACCCGGAGGTTTGTTACCCCTAAATCAACGGCGGCTTGCAACCTGTGAATGCATGCTTCGTACTCGGCTGCATTGTTGGTCACGTCAAAGTCCAATTTGATGGATAACGGGGTGTGCTCCCCTTGTGGTGAGATCAACAGAATTCCGACCCCAAATCCCCGGAAGTTGGATGCTCCGTCAAAATACAAATCCCATGTTTCGGTATCGGTACGGAATATGTCTTCATCGGGAAAGGCCCAAGTATCGGTGTGTCCTTCTTCGGATATCGGACTGTCGCCGAGGAATTCTGCCACTACCCGGCCTTTGATGGCTTTTAATGGTACAAACTTGAGGTCGAACTCAGATAACATTAAAGTCCATCTGGACATCCTGCCATTGAGGATTGGCTTCTCGAACAGGTACTTGATAGGATCCATTTTGGATAATACATGTACCTCGTGACTAAGCATGTAATGTCAGAGCTTTTTAGTGGCCCAAACCAGAGCTAGGCACGTCTTTTCGAGCATTGTGTATTTGCATTGATATTCGAGGAACTTTTTACTGATGTAGTAAATAGCCTGTTCTTCTGAATCGACTGTCTGGGCCAGCATAGCCCCCATGGCTATCTCGGTCGTTGTTAAGTATAACGACAAAGGCAGGCCGGGTTGAGGTGGCATTAATACCGGCGGAGTAGACAGAATCTGCTTGATTTTATCAAAAGCCGTTTGACATTTGTCGTCCCATAGTACTCGTTCTCCGATCTTCAGTTTTTTGAAAATGGGCTCACATACCATGGTTAATTTTGAAATGAAACGGCTGATGTATTGGACTTTCCCGAGAAACCCCCCTATTTCTTTTTCGGTTTTGGGTGGTTGCATCTCGGTGATGGCTTTGATTTTGGCTGGGTCGACCTCGATGCCGCGTTGGCTAACGATATGGCCCAGCAATTTGCCTGATGTTACCCCGAAGCTACACTTTTGAGGGTTTAGCCTCATGTTGTATTTGCGCACACTACTACAAAACCCTTGGTATCTTGACGCTTTAAAGGTGGGTTGTCGACGTTTTAAATTGTCGCAAATTTAATTCTCGACGCTTCCAGAAAGCGTGGAGATTTTGGGCATCACGAATTCTCGACGCATTTTTATGTCACCATTCTCGACGCATTAAAACGTTGAATATTTTATTCAAGACCCTTTTTTGTGTCACTACATGGTACACTAAAATAGCAGCCTCGACGGTTTTCTATGTCCTAATTTTTTTTCCCGACCAACTTTTTTTCAAAGCGCGAGACTTTCTACTATTAAAAGAGTCGAGAAATAATAATATAAAATTCAGTTATCGACACTTCGATATCGTAAAAGCGTCAAGAATCTGAACATAAAGAATATAATAATAATTATATATTTCCAGCAACTGACTACTACTTGCGATTACATATTTATTTTGTGTAATAAGCACGACTCTACATTTACTGAATTGATATCATTAATACACAAAGATCGAGTTGATCGTTCATAAAACAAACACTTAATTAGAATACTCTCCAATCATATATATTTCGCAATCAAATAGAGTTTCATAAGACCTAGAATAATCTCCATCCAATCATATATTTCGCAATCCAAAGTAAAATAAAAAAAATTACTAAAAAGCTACAGTATTATTTAAAAAGGTATGTGTCTTCCTCCGAAAAAAATATTGAATTTAATGTCCAAGTTCAAAAAAGTGAGCCGATCTTGTCATCCATCAATTTCGTCATCATCTCCCTGTTTGTGTTGTTGAATGTCCTACAATGGTAAAAAAATATAATAAGGAAAACTGAATAGACAGCAAACGTTAATGACTGAACTGCAACTTTAGGGGTTGATTCTCGACCAGGATACACCTAACATTTCCATAGATAATTATCAGAATTGATGAAATAAGTACTACGCATAAAGAAAAATAAAACAGAATAAAAAAAGTAATACCTTTCGTAAGTTGCGCAAATATAAAATGGCCCTATTTGCAGCTCCGGAAAACACTCTGTTCCATTCTGCTGCAACATCTACATCTCATCAAGATCAAGAGACACATGATCTGAAGACGAACTCAGTAGAGGCTTTATAATGTCACTGGCATTCCCAAAACAAAAACCGTAGATTCTTTCCCAGCAGTGATAAATTACATGAAGAAATAATTTATGAGGAGGTAGTACTTCGAGTCCAAGTGCTAATAGAAAATAGAAGATGCTCTGCAATATGCCAATGCCAATGCCCAAAGTTAAAACATACAGTACATTTCTCATAACAATCACATGAATTACTATGGCACTTCTCATCAATGTTGTATCTCAATACAATACAGTCATATTGCCAATAAATGGAACCCAAAATACAGTTACCTATGTTGTTGACTGCTTTTAATTTGAGTCTAACTTCTGAATAACAGGAAGGAATCACAAGGAAATGGTTCATGGAAAGAACAGTGGTTTAGAATCCTCTACTAGGACATAGATGACAAAATAAAAACCAGCAGACGCAGCTTAATCCTGATTCCAGAGGAAACCTGACAACAGTCTAAAGGATAGATACTGGAAAGCTAGAACAATCACCATTCAGGCACAAAATTAGTAATGCTGCACTTGTTTTCCTGTGTTCTCAGATTCAAAGTGATCAAGCCTTTTAGCTCTAGAGAGTAATGCTTGATATACTACAATAATCAATTACCCAAAAATAACAAACACAGATGTCATAAGCAGACAACAATGGATTAAACACACAACTGAAGAAGTTAATCAATCAGAACACTGGAGATCATTGATGATACTCAACTTGCAATTTAACACCGAACATGCTTGGAAAGTTGGAGATATGAAAACAGCCTCAATAGCTAAATAAGAAATAGAAGCACCGGTAACATTCCAGTCAAGAACCCCATGACTGGATTTATCTTTCATCCCTTGGAATAGAAGAGCAACTGACGCAAGTCCATCAGCAACGCAGAAACCAGGTGACAGTTTGAAAACATTCTGGCAAATTTATGACAAGTCTAAGGAATTTTTTTTATCAAAGCCAAAAAAATAGATTCGAAAATATAGCTATTAAAACAGAAGAACTGATTCACCAAACAAATAGAAATAATCGTGACCATGCGCCATGGTTACCCTGGGTGTAGGTGGATCTGGGAACAAACAAACAAATTGTGTCGTATTCGCGTTTGTGTCACATGTAAATGGGTCACGAACCATTAAACCCAAACCAGACCCAATTAAATCAAGTGTCGTGTTCGCACTGACACACTCACATAAATAGGTCAGCGAGCCTCAACCCGGATCCATGAGTATCCTTCAGGTTAGTGTCGTGTACTCGTGTCTTAGTGTCATGTATTAAGTGTACATATATTTATATGTCTTAAGTATTCATTTATTTAAATTGGCAGAATCAAGTAGTGGTTTTAAAGTTGCAATTTAGGCAACAAAATGAGTTATGTTTACCAAATGACACCTTTACAATTTTAAGAAGGTTATTCATAATTGGATGTAATAAATACTTTAATTTCTGTGCAGCCCATCACAAAGAGTTCCATAAAACAAAAATCTTATGAGAACAGAAACTGAAACCATAAAAGCAAGAGCCAATAGATTAAACCCTTGAGATAAGAATTGGTGGCAGCGGTTGTTACATCCATTATAAAGGATATTACCATTATAATGAGTCCAGTGAAAAAATGAACCAGTAAAATCAGATTCTGCGTTAATACAACGACGTATGGTTAGAGAAGAACAAAAAGGGGTTGCTTGTATAGAATAAAAAATATACAAACCTGAGCTAAAGAGTGATCAAAGAAAAGAAATGTCAAGCAATATATTGAAGATACAACTGCTAGCCCAAACTCCAGAAACAACATAATAGTTGCACATAAGCATTCTACTCCCACAAACTGGTCCAAACCTGTGAACACATTTAGTTTATAATTCATAAGTAAATGGCTTAATATGAAACGAATAAATAAAGTAGGCAAGTGATTGAAAAGCACAACACTAATAACATTTGTTTAGCAGAAGAGTAGCATGTTACCGCATACTAGCTAGCTAGTGTTCTTATGACAACATTCTACAACTCAAAAAAATGAAGCTAAATATGGAGACAATAAAGTCATTCTTCCCTGCAAATACACAATTTTCTTTCTGGATGTCAACACATATTTTCACTTTTGAAGGTGAAAAAGGCAAAATGGCCATAACAGGATGGACTACTGCAAATAAAACCAAGACATAGGCCACAGCAAAAGATATACCTCACCACATTTTTACTTACTATGTGTGCAGCCAAACATAAGGGCAAAACCATTTCCAACATTCAAACCAGATATATCATAGAATAAATAGAAGGCCTACACATTCTGCCTATTTCCAGCAATGTTAGAAAAGAAGCAGCCAAATTTTCAATGTTGTGGCATGTTAACAAGAAGATTGAATGATGCAAACATCCAAAGAATGTCGATATAAATGGAAGTTCAGGCAAAGAATAAAAAGGTAGTATGCATACCAAAGATAAAGAAAGAGTTATCACAAATGATGATGGCAATAGAAAGCTAATAAACAAAGTCCCACAAGTAGGTAGAAACCCAGTATGACAACATAGACACCTGCAAAGGCAAAATAAATAAGTGTCACAAAGGGGAAAACAAATTGTGGGACATTATGACGACAAACATCCATTGTAAAAAACAAAGAGCACGTCAGATCAAACCACATACCCCGCCAAGTAACTTCTGATGCTTGGCATTTACTTCGCGCTCCTGATACAAAACATTCAAACCATCATGTATTGATTAAGTAGAGTTGAATTAGACATATAATCCCAAACTTAAGTTGATATAGCTGACACAGGACGGATACAAAGTTAATGACACTTCAAGAGTGACAAAGTTTTGGGACGTAAAATTTTAAAATCATGTATATTAATATTGGATTTCAAAATTCTGCAATCATGAGCATGATTTAAAATTCGGGATTCTGCCAACCAAGTTTGAGACACCACTGATGACACTTCTTGAGTGATGATAAAATTTAGAGGAAAAGAGGAAGGCCAATGACAGTATGGACAAGAATGACCGGTAGAAAAATGAGTACTTAGAATTGAAGAAAATATGGCGCTCGTAAGGTGGAGAAGAAATGGATAATTTATGCATAAGAAATTTAGTTGCATTATCCTATAGTCTTAGTTGACTTCTTTATTTGAATTTTATTTACCTTTAAAAGCATTCTCTTTTTAGTCAAAATACTTTCTTCATATCTTCGAGACATTTTGCATTACTTTCCAATTTCCAGTAGAATTTTCTTCTGTTGTATTTATACCATTTAAATCTTTTCTTAACATTATTTTTAAAAAAATTCTTCACTAGTGTAATTTTTCTATTATTCATTCATACAACTGTATAACCATTAATGTTATTTGACCTTAAATCACAGTCTTTTTAGTTCTATCAATAAATTTAGAAACAGAATAGATTGTCTACAATGGACAGCTAATTACCAAAATAAATAGTTACCTTTACTATAGGAACCGCAAATTATGCAGGTATGAAGGAAAAAGCTATTGTCACAATGATAGCAGCAGAAAAAGCATCCAAATCCTACAAAACCATACAAATATAATGAAGCATAGAAATAAAATCCTCTATATATAGTCATCATAGTCTGCTTTTACAACATTTAATGTCAAATTTCTTACAGACTACAGAAGACGAGAAAATAGGATCCGGTGAAAGGAGTGGCTATTATGAAATCACTCCTCAGAACCATATCAGACACAACATAAAAAAAGTTGTATCATAGATATCCATACATGTCGCTGCAGGCGTTGGCTTTCTGTCAATGGTAGAGGATGATTGCGCGTTTGTATTGTCATGTTGTCATTAAATGTAGAGAACCTGAGGATAACTGAATTCATCATGTTGATATAAGTTGGAGCCGCATGCTGACAAGAATTATTGTGTAGCACTGTATAACTCATGCTCCCATCACCAGTCTGATTGTCCATCACAATTGCACCATATCTTTACAGCAAGACACATTAGAACATAGAGAACAGAAAATGGCAATAAGTTGAGTGAGACACTGACACTTTCCTACAATATGGCAAAGTGAAGAATCTAGGATATTCCACAAGTTCTTTAGCACAGTTTTTTAATAAGAACTCCAATCAACAGAGAGAAGGAATATCAAAATAAATTTATCCGTAAGAAATTAATCGATGAAAATAAATTAAAACCGGTGAAAATCAAAATAAATTAATCGACGAAAACTATACCTGATAATCTGTGAGGAATTTCTGAATGAAGGGAAATGGTTCCGACAACCGACCCACATGTATCATGAACAACTTAATGAATTAATAACTTACCAACAAAGAATTCACAGAAAAATCAACAAAATAAACTAGTAAAGTAATCACAATGAATTTAAATCGATTCAAACCAAAAAAGTTGATAAATTGAACAATAAAACAAGAAATTAATCGATGAATCAACGCACCTGATGTTAATCAGTGAGATAAGATGAAGGATTATGACATTCAGGGTAGCGATTGAAGGATTCTGACATTCGAGATGAACAGCGATGATGAAGGTAGCGTGATTGAAATTGAACAATCTGTAAATTTAACAATCTGTAATTGAAGGTAGCATGATTGAAATTGAACAATCTGTAACTGAAGGCAGGGTGATTGAAGGTAGCGTGATGAATTTAGGTCAAATTTGGGTATAAGCGGGTGTAACAATGGAATTATGAGATTCCAAATTATGATGCGCGGGTGGTTCTTTTTTTGGGTCGGGATACTAAAATTTCATTTACCGCTCTTTTAAATATTTTGGAAGGTTTGGTTTAATTAAACCTATAAAATATGGTTCTCGACACATGAAAGGGTCGACAATGCAAAATTAGATAGAAAGAGGGTAGACACTTATAAAAAGTGTCTAGATTAAAGTGTCAAGAAACCAAGGGATTTGTAGTAGTGGCAGTCGGGTAAAGAATTTTCTTAGGGCCGCAATGTGCCCACTTCGATCCTTGGACTTGACAATCATATCGTCCACATAAACCTCCACTTCTTTATGCATCATATCATGTAATAGGGTGGTGGCGGTTCGTTGATAAGTGGCCCCAGCGTTGATAAGCCCAAATGGCATAATAGTGTAACAGTAAATACCCCAAGGTGTAATAAAGGTGGTCTTACTCATATACTCTTCTGTCATTTTAATTTGATTGTATCCGGCATACCCGTCCATGAATGATAAAAGGGCATGATCGGCCGTGTTATCCACTAGTATGTCGATGTGTGGTAACGGGAAATCGTCTTTTGGGCTTGCCTTGTTGAGGTCTCGGAAATCCACACATACCCGCACCTTGCCGTCCTTCTTTGGTACCGGCACGATGTTTGAGACCCAGTCTGGATATTCAGACACTTGTATAAAGCCCGCTCTGAATTTTTTGTCTACTTCCTCTTTGACCTTGAGAGACCATTCGGGCCTCATTCTTTGGAGTTTCTGCTTTACCGGCTTTCACCCATTTTTGATGGGTATTCGGTGTTCAGCTATTTCCCGATCTATACCCGGCATGTCCTTGTAGGACCATGCAAAGACGTCCTTGAATTCTTGGAGGAGGTCCGTGAATTGTTTTCTCTTCTCTAGATCTAAGGACATGCCCAACTTAAGCATCTGGGGCTCTAAAGTGGTTCCCACATTAATGGACTCGGTTTCTTCGATTATCGGATCTCGGGACTCCCTTTGCTCGAGCTGCTCGATCAGATGCGGGGGCAGAGGTACTTGTTCGTCGGGTTTCTCAATGTCATTGCATATAAAGTTTTTGAAATTAAGAAAATTTTGGAAATAAGACAAGTCGTAAGCAGAACGGTTTTCGTTATTATTATTGATGGTAAATTTTGAGAAAAGCTCGAAAAGAGCGGCCATCTGCTCGATGGTCAGTGGCGAGATAGGGAGAGGTCTTGTGACAGGCCCCGAGACCTCATTGGAAGTGGTTAAGGGAAGAGGGGTTACAGACTCGACTCTAGCACCAGACCCCTTAGACTTAGACTCAGACTTCGACTCTGACTCTGACTCAGACTCGGACTCAGACTCCGGCATGTCACCCTCGCCGGTGGCCAGCTTGTAGACCCGTGCTTGACTATCGGTCCACCTTATGGTCTTCCTCCAGGCTCTTTTTCTCTGTATATGCACCAACTTCGGTGATCAGCTTTGTTGGGTCGAACCGATCGCTGCGGAGGATCAGGTTGACCAAGTCGTCTTTTGGAGCAGAGACGGCTTTGTCTTCTCCAAATAAGAGCCCCAGCACGGGCTCGACGTTGTTTTCCCCTTCCTTGGACTCGGTTTGAACGAGGGCAAATATATCATCGGGGATGAAATTGCATTCCCGAGCCGTTTTGGTCTCGGGATATGTGATGGTGGGTTGGTAGAGGCCCACTTGAATGGCTCGGAAGACTGGATTGACGAAGTAATCAGTTAACTTCGGGCTATAAGGGCCTATGTAAGTACCCTTGAGAATGTTGGTGACTTTGTAAATACCGGCCCGAACCACGTTTTCCGGGGTTATAGCATACCCCAACCCGAACTGGGACTCGCCGTCGTTTAGGACCTCGATAATCTTCCCAGCTGGAAGATATGGCCTTGAGGTAGCCCCCGGTAAGTATCCCAAGTTTTGTAGTATCGTGTCCATGCTAGTTGTGAAGTAAGGCCAAAAGAGATACTCTTCTTCGATCATGCCCATGAAATCAAATCCTTGTGGGTCGGCCCGACCCGTAGCATTGCAGCTTGCTACAGTAATTGGAGTAGCCTCTAGTGTGATGATGCCGTCCCGAAGTGGCATCTTGACTTTTCGGTGGAGAGTGGAGGATACGGCCTTGACTGCGTGGATCCAAGGCCTTCCTAATAGTAAGTTAAAGGACGAGGTGACATCAATCACCTGGAACTCCAACTCTTTCTCGATTGGGCCCGTTATTATTGTTAACTTAACGGCCCCGTCCACCGTTTTTGAGCTTCTGTCGAAAGCTTGGATAGTCTGTGCTGTCGAGAGGTAGTCGGCATCGGTGATGCCGAGAGCTTTAGTGGTCCTTAGAGGTAGGACATTCACAGCGGACCCATCGTCAATAAGGGTCATTGGGAGGTACTTCCCTCGGCAAATGACCGTAATGTATAGGGTCAGATTATGATTGGGCCCAAACACTGGCAGATCAGACTCGGAGAAGGTGATGAGTGGGCCTTCTTCCTTTGACTTGCCTTTGAGATAAGGCATAATAGTGGCTACCATTTCAGAAGGGGTAACCTGTGAGTCGACCTTAATTTCATCGAGAGCCTTAGTCAGTGCTTCCCGATGAGCTTGTGAGCTAACCAGTAGTTGCCATATGGTTAGGTCACCTCGAATCCTCTTCAACTGCTGGACTAGGGCGGTGTTGTTGCTTGGTTCTTCAAGGGTAGGTTCCGTCCTGGCAGGTTCAGTGACCATGTAGGAATAGAACACCCAGCTGCGGCGAGGTGGTTGGTGGCTAAGGCTTTGGGCTTAGCCTTTCGGACCTATTCAAGGGTGATGGGGACAGCCTCCCCTTTGGCTAAGTACACATCATCCTCGTTATCGAACCATATCCCTTTAATTTGTGGGATATAGGGGGAGATGAGGTGAGAACAGTCGATTACCTCACCGGTGAATATGGCGTAGGCACTGAACGGGTTTTCTTTGTTGCTCGGCTTGTCCCCGGGCAACGGGATCTTCCCGCTCTCGATCAGGTCCTGGATTAGATGCTTCAGTTTCAAGCACTTTTCAGTATCATGCCCATTACCACGATGATATTGGCAGTAGGCTTGGGCGTTATAACTTTTGGGCCTCTTCTCCACTGGAAGCTCGGGCATCGGGCCTATTGGTTGGATCAGACCCTTTGAAGATAGCCTTTGTAAGGCATAAGTATAGGTAGTCCCTATATCTGTGAATACCCGATTTGGTGTATTCTTTTTGGATGAGGTGTCGAGCAGATTTACCTCATCAAAGATGCTGCGAGTTGCAGCTGGGGGTGTGGGCTTGCTCGTAGATGAACTTGCCCCTTGATAGCCTTTGGTAGAGGCCTTAGTCAGGCTCTCTAACCTTAGGTCGTCCTCTATTCTTGTGCCCATTTCAGTGAGGGCGGCGAAGTAAGGGATGATAGCATACCAGAGATGGACCCGGTAGGACGAGATGAGGCTCTTGACAAAAGCCTCCACTAGGACCTTCTCACTGGGCTTGTCGACCAGCTTCACACTCTCGGCCCGCCACCTTTGCAAATATTTTGTGAACCTTTCTTTGGGCTCTTGGGCCATCACCTCCAAAGTACGCATTATAGTCTGGATTTCAGTATTGTCGGCGTAATTCCGAGGAAATTCGGTCGCCACATCATTCCGAGTCTTACATTTCTTGGGGTCAAGCCTATAGAACCAGGCCTTAGGGTGCTTCTCGAGAGAGGAAGGGAATAGGTGCTTGAACATGGCGGACTTTACCCCCTTGACCGCCATAAAGTCTTTGAAAGCCCGGATGTGATGGACCGGGTCTTCAGTACCCTCAAACATCGGAATTCCCATAAGGTTGAGGTTAGCAGGCAGCTCGTCATTCAAAGGTGAATAGGAACGAGCATTTTTGGTGTGGATCGAGTTGTTCGTCGACAGGTGAACTTGTTCTTCGAGCCTGCGAACAACGCTGATAAGTTCAGCTATGGGCCCAGTAGTCTCTGACCCGTCAACAGGGGCCGTCTTCTCTACGGCGCTCAAACGGGTGTCTAACGTTGCTTGGTTAGCCTGGATGGAGGTCAGTTGAGTCTCGATCTTTGCCAACGCGTCCTTGAGTTGATCCATTTGACGTTGATGTCTGGTTTTGGGTGGCCTGTCAGTAAGAACACCGCGTAATCAGAAACTAGCCCGAATCCCGGAATAGAAAGTACATCCCGAACAAGACTAAAAAGGAAATAACTCGGCGGGTGACTTGGGATTCGGCGGGTGACTTGTGAAGTGTGGGCCTTCCTTAGGATTCGGCGGGTGGGCCTAGTCCTGTTCGAAGGAAGGTTCACGCGAGACATCCCCAGACTTTTGACTCGATTGTGTAAACGGGCCCTCTTTTGTGGGGGTTGGTCCTACGTAGGTGGGCCTTGCCTTAGTCTAATAAGGCGGACTGGGATAGGGAAGAAACTTGTGATGTAAGATCGACAGAGTTTCGACGCTAAAGACCTTGACGACTTATGACCCGACACTGCTAAACACGGGAGGTCCTAAGAAGAGGAAGGTTTTGAAAATAGATTGTTTTGGAAAATCCGAGAAAACTCGGTGGAGGGCCCAATTTTCGAAAAAAAACGAAAAGAGTATTGGGCCACGGGTTTTGAAAGTTCGAAAATGTTTTCGAGTTTTGAATTGGGCAGCATACCGTCTAGAAAATAGGCTATTTTGAGTAAAATCATAAGTTCTAAATTCGGTATGTCCCTGGTTTTGAAATTGAATATCTTGAAAAAGATGTATTTTTGAAAAGTTGATGGTTTTTTTGAAAACGACACGGAAACCAAATAGCACGTAGTCACACAAGCATTATAACGACGCCATGTATGCTCTACACTAAGTCTCGGTCGGTCTAAAAGGGTCTATACCAGTGTACATAATCTAGACGTTGATCGGGACGGACTCTCTAAGTCGAGTTGAGCTTAGAACATGCCGCAAAACCCACTCGAATCGACTATGGACACCTTTTGACATATCCATATTGGAGTACATCAATGGTATAGTGGGACGTCGGTCACCAGTACCGGCCCGGGAAAATAAGGGTTATGCATGAACCGTAAAACTAAAACGCGTATTGTACTAGTCAAATGATTTCTATTCGAGTCTCACCCTGAGGATGCCGATGGTAAGTTACGCATTAGTTAATCCCCAGCGGAGTCGCCAAATTGTGGACATGACATAGGTCCACCCCGACGCGGAGAATGGATCGAATTGAAACTTAAATCTATGTGGAGTCGCCACCGAACTTTGTGGGAGTTCGGGCCCGTTCGAACCCACTCTATGTCGTAGTGGGCCGTGTACAAAATACGGCCCATTTCCGATGTCAGAGTTTATTGGGCTCGTCCCTTTGCATCTCGATACCGATACCGTCACTACCGGTTATCGTGTATTGAATGACTCTCGTGCGCCAACGGTTTCGGGCATCCGGAAACCGAGGTTCTGAGTAAGGGGTGAGGGTACGTATTGGGAAGCTCACAAAGGACACCCAACCCCGCCCACACTAGCGGCCTCTACTAAGATATCGAAAGACTCTCTAATACGCGCGTTAGTTAAACGGGGAAAATGCTTATGCAAACATTGTTTTCCCTAAGCATGTGAGAAATTGAAAAGGGTTTCTACGTCGATTTAATGCAATTAATTCTACGTCAAAGTAAAATTTAGCATGTGGGTTCATTTTAGTATGATAAAATAAACAACCAAAGTTGACAAGAGAAACAACAAACGGTTAGTAATGGTATAACGATATTAATGGTTTGTGCAAATATTGAATTGTGTAGAATGATGCAAATGAATTAATGCATGGTTTTGAAAAGATGTTTCACGTGATTAATTAGGCACGTGTTGACCTAAGTCACAAAAAACGGTTAACGAGACTCGAATGCTACTGAGGGACTCACGGTTTAACGTGGTAAAGGGCCACTCGACCGAGTCATTGTGGGACTCGACCGAGTGGACCTCTGAAAAAGGTTCTGTCCAGGTTTTGGGACCCTACTCGATCGAGTTATTGTCCAACTCGACCGAGTGCGTTGCCACTCGACCGAGTCACTGTGAGACTCGACCGAGTGGAGGTCGAAAAGACATTCTGTCTTGGTTTTTGTGATGTCACTCGATCGAGTGGCATAGAACTCGGTCGAGTGGCACCTGTCCGAACCGGGTTCGCTAGCAATTTTATTATCGATTTCGAAATTGCTTTTGATTTTGACGATTTGATGAATTGGGCATAAATATTGTGGAACTTATACTCGATTCTGAATTTGAATGCTCGTTGTACCCCATATTCGATTATTGAATCGACATGAAATAGTTAGAGCGAGATAAAAAAAATCGTTGTAAGTCGTTTTAAATTAACTACCGTGATATGAGTAGATTTCCTTCGCGTCGAATTGTGTGACAATTACTTTAGCATCAATAGAAATCGCGTTAATTAATTTATGTGACTAGATGGTTAGATTCGACGTCCAATTACGGAATTGGTATCGAATCTAATAGATCAACGCTTGAATTGAAAGACTTGATTCCCTCGGCTTTTCCGACATCGAAATAAATCCCTAGAGATTGTGATATCGGATCCGCATCAACGGGTTTCGACCCTTATTAAAATAGAATGCTTGTTTTGGAAAATCGATGTGAATATGCGATGCAAACGAAAATAAACGAATTATTGTTTAGGTTGACTCGTTTCAATAATCAAGGGATCGGGGTGATGGGATAAGCGGCCGGCAACGCTGTGTGCAGTACACTTGTATATTCGGGTTTTCTTATCCCACCATCACTCACACTCGACATAAATTCACGAGTATTTTAATGTTTTATAATACTAGCGATATTAGCGATATTAGGACACGATAATAACGATGAAAAACGAGAAAGAGAGGAGAAAGGAAGAAGAAGGGTTTTGCACCCTCAACCTACATGTTCTTGTTCTCGGTATAGGCTCGTCTAGTTGTGGCTTGCACGGGAGTGATCGAGATATGTAGGGTGAGTTGTGGTGGTTAGGGTGTTGATTCCTAAAGCTAGGTTTAGGGTTTGCAAGGTTGTTGAAGGGTGTGTTGATTAGGGTAGAATTAGGGTTTTTTGAAGGATGATCAAAGTTGTGAAATTGTGTGTGCATGGGGTTGCTTATATAGGCAAAGCCAAGGACCCCGGTAAGGGTTACTCGACCGAGTAAGTGGCTGACTCGGTCGAGTGGCCTAGTGCGTCAGCCGTCGGGCTTGAAAAAGGACCCACTCGATCGAGTGGGTGGGGCACTCGATCGAGTGGCCCAGCTGGGTCGCGCGGGTCCATTGTTTTGGACCGTGGCTTGGGTTTTTGATGGGTTTTGTTTTTTTGAGTTGGGCTTTTGATGTTGTGAGGGGCTGTTTGGTACGTCTCGGAAATGACTTTGACCAGGGTTGACCCAATCGCCAAAACTCGGTTTTATTTCCGGTGTCAGTTTTGGCCCAAATTAGTCTCGTTTGACTCAGAATGGTCCACTGGGCCTGGATTTGAGGTCCGTTTTGTGAGATTTGTTCTCCATAAGTGCTTTAGCCAACAACTAATGGATTTGAGCCCTTATCCGAGCGCGTAGAAACACGTTAGCGTACGATCATCATCGAGTGTTTTTTTGGAAACTACCATAGACACCTGGCATTCAAAATGCGGGTGTCTACACATCCAATGATATTTCCAATGCTTAGTTATATGTGCCTGAGACATCCATTTGCTCACCCTAGGGAGTTGATCACTTACATAATCCAATGACATCCAGTTCAAAATAGTCTTCCAGACTTTGTTAGAGAAGCGGCAGGTGAAGAAAAGATGAATGTGATCTTCAGAAACTTTCTGACAAAGAGGACAACGAGAAGCCAGTTGAAACCCCCTTCGCATATACTGCTCAGCTGTAGACAACTGCACCTGAAATGCTAAGGAAGAAGTAACCTTGTGACTTGGAGCATTTACTGAAGAATGCAAAATACATCTCCATCTCTGCATTTTCCATTGATTAATCAAATTATATAGTTTGGTCACCAGGAATTTGGACTCTGATGAACACTCCTTGATCCAATCTTTTGCTATATCTTTAGACCCAGCAATCTGCACAACCCTGTCTCTAGCATCCAATATGTGTTTGAAACCCATGGGAAAATACTCCTTAGCTTGAATAGACCAGATATCTTCAGTCCTTAGAATGTATTTACTGCACTAAGAAGTCCAAATGCTACTTGATTCTGCAGAAAACTTCCAAATCCATTGAGATTGTAAGGCCAAATTCCAAGTTCCTGTATCCTTGATTCCAAAACCACCATTATCCTAGGGAGAGCAAACACTCCTCCATTTTTTAAAAACTAATCTCCTCTGTCTAGGCTTAATTCCGAAAAGAAGTCTTTACACATTTTATTGAGAAGCTTAGTAACAGAAACAAGCAAAAGCAGGCTGGTGCACCAAAAATTTTCTAATCCAAAAATGACTGAGTTGATGAGCTGAGCCTTGCCTGCATATGAAAGAAGCTGAGTAGACGAATGCTGAATTGCATGCTGCACCTTCAAAATGAGAGCATCAAAGAGAGGGACTGTGATTCTAGCAGTGGTAAGTGGCAGCCCCAAGTATCTAAAAGGAAACTTCCCAACTGATAACCCTTTACTATGGGTTATCTCCTGCTGAACAAGATCCTTAACACCACCAAAATATATGCAGGTTTTGTCAATATTAGGATGGAGTCCGGATAACTTTGCAAACCTATTAAGTTCTTCTTTAATTGCATTGACAGATGGGACATCGCCTCTAGTAAAGATCATTAGGTCGTCATCAAAGAAGAGATGAGTCAGCCTTAACTGGCAGCATTTAGGATGACAGGAGACTTGCTTTTGTAAACAAATAGACATAAGCTTCTGTGAGAGGATCTCCATACTTAGGACAAATAGGTACGGGGATAGTGGATCCCCTTGCCTAATTCCACTTTTACCTTGAAAAAATCCCGCTACTCCTCCATTAATTTTGAAAGAATACCAAGGATCCTCAATGCAATCCATAATCTATTTCACAAACATATCAGGGAAACCCATTGACTTCAACATAGTAGATAAGAAATCCCATTGCAATGAATCGAAAGCTTTTCTAATGTCCACTTTTACCATGCACCTGGGAGTTAGAAATTTCCTAGTATAGCCTTTAACCAAGGCCTGTGAGAGCAGTATATTATCAAATATATTCCTACCCTTGACAAAAGCAGCTTGCTCTTTGCCTATTAGAGTTGGCATGATCGGTTTCATCCTATTAACAATAATTTTGGTAATAGTTTTATAGAAGTTGTAACATGGTTTACAAATGCATTGCTAAACTTCTTTGTAATCGCTTGGCTTTGGTTCTACCACAGATTATTTCTAAAACTCAGGGTGGATTTATTCAGGGTAGAAATATCCTGGAGAACATCCTAATCTGTCAAGACTTAATCAAACTATATGGGAGGAAATCAGTCTCGCCAAGATGTCTGTTTAAAATCGATCTTCAGAAGGCTTTTGATAGTGTAGAATGGACATTTCTGGAGCAAATGCTATGGGCTTTGGAATTCCCTCCAAATTTTATCGCCCTTGTGATGGAATGTGTCACGATTGCTTCATACTCGCTTAACCTAAATGGTAATGTCTTTGGCTTCTTTCGAGGGAAGAGAGGTCTTCGACAAGGTGACCCATCATCTCCACTTCTCTTCACTATATGTATGGAATATCTGACGAGACTACTAGACCACACCACAAGTACTTTGGAATTCAGATTCCACCCTCTCTATAGTCCTACGAGGTTGAGCAGTCTTATGTTTGTTGATGATCTATTATTATTTAGCAAGGGGGACATCAAATCCATTATGGTCCTTCTTAGGACCTTTGCCACTTTCTCGCAGGCTTCCGGACTTAAGATGAGTCCTAGCAAGTCGAATGTCTATTTTAATGGTGTCCCAGATCAGGTGAGGGAAGATATCGTGGCTGTCTCAGGTTGTGTGGAGGGTAAATTACCATTCAAGTACCTAGGGGTCCCGATTAAGCCCTCAAAACTGAATGCTAGCGATTGTAGACCTCTTATTGATAACATCATGGAGAGATTAAGAATGCTAGGAGCTAAGAAACTGTCGTATGCTAGACGATTAATCCTAGTTCAATCGGTTCTCAAAACTCTACACACCTACTGGGCATCGATTTTCACGCTGCCAACAGGAGTAATTAAAAAAATTGAAGCCCTTTGCAGAAACTTCTTGTGGGATGGGGGTACCGAATACAAGAGGGCCCCATTAGTCTCGTGGTGGAAGATTTGCAAACTGCTTAAGGAAGGAGGTCTAGGACTGCGAGACGATACCATCTGGAACAAAGCGACAGTTGGAAAGATGGTGGTGGATATATATTAAGCAAGGCAGACTCTCTTTGGGTGAAGTGGGTACACCAAATCTACCTTAAAGGGAATGCGTGGCTAGATTATGAGCCTTCCAAGGATGTAACTTGGACATGGAAAAAGATTAGCAAGGTGAAAAACATTCTGAAACCTGCACTTATGGCCGATGAATGAAGTGATTTTGCAGGGAGAAGGTATACTATCAAAAAAGGATACGAATGGTTAAGGGAACGAGGTGAGGAGATCAACTGGTGGCACTTAATATGGAACAAATGGACCATACCGAAACATCAGGTCCTAAACTGGATTTATCAACACAAGGCACTCAATGTTAAGGATAAATTAATCAAGTTACAAGTGGTAGAGGATGATTTATGCTGTATATGTGTAGACACCCGCATTTTGCCTGCTAGTGTCTATAGCAGTTCCCGACAAAACACCCGATGATGATCGGACTCAAACGTGACTTAGTATACTCGAATATGGGCTCGGAATCAATAATATCCGACGTGGACATTTAGCGGAGTACAAATCTCTTAAAACCAACCTCAAATTCAGGCCCAGTGGGTCGTTCCGAGCAAAATAAGATTAATTTGGGCCAAAACCGACACCAAAAATAAAAACCATCTTTTGGCGACCTGGTCAAAACCCGGTCAAAGACGAATCCGTCCTCAAAATCAGCCTAGAGAGCTTCTAGAAGCTGGCGCCCAAGCTCAAAATTAGAAAAATCAAAAGAGTCAACCCTTTCCTAAATTGACTCGATTCTCTGGATCCACTCGATCGAATGGATTGACCCACTCGGTCGAGTGGAGCCTCATAAACCGGAACAGACCCCTTTTCAGGGGCACTCGATCGAGTGCACTAGAGCCACTCGATCGAGTGACCCTAGGTCGAAGGGTAAAATCTATAAATACCCCTCCAACCCTTCTCATTTTTCAGCTTTGTCTAATGAAATTCTACCCTACATTTCTACCCTAATTCAACTAAGCTCTCTACACTACAACCCTAGGCAATACTATACAAAAAACCGAGCCGTTTGTCCTTCAAAAACCGACAAACACACACACATATACACACACACCATAACTTGCATACATCCTCGATACTCCCGCGTTCACGCCGCTATTACGAGTCCATTTCCGAGGCCTTTACTATGCATGTATGTTGAGAGTGTCCTAAACCCCATCTCGATCCTTACTACTTCATTTTTTTATTTACATTTTCGCATTGTTTATATTATAGTCGATTTAGTATACTAACACCACCTTTAACGTTATACTAACATTTTAATTCTTGTATACTAACTCTTTAATTTTCGTTACTAACCTCTAACATTTATTTACCATCGTTAACATTATACCGCGTATATATATATTAGTATCAAAATTCGGATCCTAACACGTTTGACTATGACGACCATCTAAAGTCCGTTTAATCCTTTTACGAGTAACGACGGAGGTGGCACTCTTTCGAGGAGCGCCGCCCCAATGTGCTTGATAAGTGTAGTTTGTAGTGCCTATTTCGTAGTGTTTTGGTCCCATTTCCTTGTGGAATCGCTCCTTGGGAGCGATTTATGGGCTACTTATGCTTCCTCTAGCTCGTTTCAGGTTCCCGAGACCATTCATGAAGAGTTGGAGCGAATTCGACTCAATACATACACTTTTCGGAGCCAACGAAGTGAAGGAACGATCACTCGATGCCTTGGATTCGACCCCGAGACCTTGGGACCCAATCCCGAGCCACCGAGACCCGATATCGAGTCCCGAGAATCGATGAGAAGTCCATGGGAAGCAAGGAGGAACCTTAAAGATCATATTGGAGGCCTACAAGACTCATCCCCGACGGGTATGGCCTCAACCCGTCCGGGATGAAGTGCACAAAAGAGAGGGCGCCTGTTTTGGGTCCATCCCGACCGGGATGAGCTCATCCCGACCGGGACCACGTCATTCCGACCGGGACCAACTCATCCCGACCGGGATGAGCCCATTACAGGCCCGCGTCACTTGTTTCCATTCCTCCACCCATTGTAACCCTATATATACCCTTCCTCTTGTAATCTAAGCTTATGTTCTTGACTTCCCATTAAACCCTAGACTATTTTAGGTTAGATTAGCTTAGATTAGAGTAGATTAGTCGGTAATTAGTAGTTAATCTTAGTTACTCTTGTATTATTGGATCTCTTGAAGAATCCAACCAAGATTGACAACCTTGGTTGAGGTATTTGGGTTTTCTTCCACTTATGCAAGATTTCTTCTTTTCATCTTCTCTAGTATGGTATAATCTTCTTTTGTCTTCTTTTTATCTTTGTTTATCAATCAAGTTACAATCTTTAGTTCTTGTTTATTGTTTTGTTCATCATCCTTGTTAGTTTTCCATTATGTATGTTTGGATTTTTATGTTGATTCCTCTTGTTCTTGTTAGTTGTAGTTTGATTATGTTTGAGTAGATTCTTGCTAGGGTTAGTAGGGTGATTAGGGTGTTAATTGGATGATTAAGGGATTGTTGGAGATGTTGGTGGAAGATTTGGGTTTCCTCTTGGTTTGATGCATGGTACATGTTTGTTGAAATGCTTGAATGACTTGTACGCATATGCTTGTTTTTCTTGCCTTTCTCTTGTCACTACTACAAAACATCAAATAGACAACTGTTTTTTTTTGCAATAGACAACTGACTTACAACAGTTGAGTAGTTTGGAGTTGTATATTACTCTGAGCATAGACATCTGTTTTACAACAGTTGTCTATTGATTAATAAACAACTATTTTTTAAAACAACAGTTGTCTATTACGCATATAGACAATTGTTTTTCTAAAACAACAGTTGTCTATTACGTATATAGACAACCGTTTTATGAAATAACAGTTGTCTATCACCCTTATAAACAACCTTTTTGTGACCGAGGTCCTTTATGAGGTATATAGATTATGTGCTAATATACGTATACATATTTTATGTTTTTTAATAATTCTGAAATACATATTAACAAAACATAAAAAATGAATACCATACCGAATAATTGAAAAAAAGAAGTTACATTTTAAAAAAATCTAACATCCAAAAGCTACATGAAATCATTATCCAACATCCAAAATCCAAAAGGCACACGTAAAATCATTATCCAACGTCCAAAGGTACCTAAAACTATAATCCTACTAACACCTTGTCCACATAAGGTAATCCGATGCATCATATACGACTAATTATCAAGAAAATAATTCTTAGGGACGAAAACACTGCTACTGGTATTGACAGCAACGCCTTCGCTAACAAGAGTGGAAGTCATCTGGTTTGTATCGCTTCGTGGACTCAACTTCTTTTTACCAGCGTACGCCTCAACAAGAGTCATCTATTGAAACCAAAAACTGCATGTTCATAATTATCTGCATTGCTTTTTATGGAATCGTATATGATTCGACAAAGTAATAACTACACATTCACCTGATTCAAGGTCAGAGTTCCGGTTTTGTCACTGCAAATTGTCGTCGCAGATCCCATCGTTTCACAAACTGACAATCTGCATACCTGCAAGTTTAATTTCGTGTCTTCAGTCGAAAAAGAAGCAAAACAGGAACAAAAATCGCTCAGAATTGAAGTCCAATACATACCAAAGCCTTATCTGCCATCATTTTGCGCATAGAATAGGCTAGCCTGTCGAAAATTAACGAACCTAGAAACTGAGATGCTGTTTTCAGAACATCGAAAACTTTAGTGATAGTATGAACAAGACTTATGTCAAGGTAACTGCCAACGGGAGCCCTTCAGGTACTTGAACAACGACTATAAGTCACGCAAAATAGTCGGTCAAGAACATTAGGCTGTCACTACAAGCTTAGAAATTACAGTAACGAACTAACGACACTTACTGCAATGGTAAAAATCTCTCTCACTCCATCTATCGCTTCACTGATACTAGTTTTCCCTCGAACAAACTGAACCACGCCTTCAGCATTCTTAGTGTAACCGGTAAAAAACCTGCAAGCAACCATGATTGTTCATAACAGAGAAATCCTTTTGTTTTTCGCTTAACTGAAGTCCTCGTATTCTTTACTTACCGGTGGCTAGGGCGTGACCAGAAGTGAAGAGACCATCGACTTCACTTTCAAGTTGAATAAACTTGCAAGTCATTAAGTTGTACAATTTAATTGAATAACACCTTCAATCAGCGAAAAGAAGTAACAAACAATTTGACAAAAAAAACTAATCAGTTCGATATATTCATTTTCTTTCCAGCACTAATCAAACAACACAAAACCAGATTCTTCCGACTTAATTTTAGTTCAATTCCGATAATTTCGGCACCTAGTACAATATTACAAAGAGCTAAACAGCATCAGTCATTTCAGTAGGATAACGAAATCCCCAAAATCCAAGCGAAGTTAAGGCATATTATCAGCTTCATGCCCACACTACAATATCAGATTACTGTTGCCTCTCTCAAATATAAATTGTACAACTCGATGCAATGTCAAATTTTTAGAGTCAGATATGCTTAATTGATGTTCATTTCAGATCCACTCTGAAAATTTACTATTTTCTATGTTGCATCATAAACAAAGACCAAGGGTGAATGTTGCATGACAAGGAAAGGAGCTGCGCAGATCTGATTCTTTCAGGTTTATTGGTTCAATCCATATTTAAATAACTTCACTGAAATCAATTGTCTCACCAAAGATGGCGTAGTCAATTCCAAACAATGATGATTTACCTGAATGCTAAGAGCCCGAGGCCACTTTGTTATATAAGGAACCTGCATCTCTAGCCGATTCTTTAAAAGTTTGGCAACACGCTCACTTAGAATCATATTTTTCAGATCATCATTGGACTCGATATTGTCAATAAGTTTCTCTAGACACTCATCCATGAAAAACTGCAATGGCAGAATCAATACATTGCTAGTGAAGGAGTGTATAAGCACAATTATAAGCTTAAATAGAGGGTGTTGCTAAAAACGTTGGTTTTTGCATCAAATAGTTAGAAAAGAGGTGATACCTCAACCAATGCAGCTTCTTTCCTTGGAAAAGATCCGACTATAGAAGGAGAAATTCGAAGTTCCCTCGCACCTACCATCATCGCTGCCTCGCCCCATCCCAGATTACTAAGTCACATAAACAGCCACAAAAGCGCACATGTTAGGTTTCTTAGGTAAATGACAGTATCATGAGTCACAACCTAGCTTCTAAACCCGTGACGCGAAAGAGACGGTCACACTTCCCGGCACATTAGACAATTCAACACAACCAGAGCGCCACAGTTAGCTTAACCAACACGAACCAAAAGGAATAAATGTTCATTCGAACGAGACCTACTTAACTAACTAATCAATTTCTTACACACTACGCCGGATCAACAACCACCATTACGGGTGGTCTCGAGACCCGTAATATGAAAAAATTGTATATTTTATCCTAATTTTAGGATGGAAAAATCAAAATTTATGACTTCCATACGCACAAATAGCTTCTAAATTGGATACATGGGTATGACATGAACGAAACAATTAGAGGAGCAGAAGTTTGTTACGAATTAAGTAAAACAGGAGCTAAAAATCAAGATACCAAATGAAATCAGTTATTATAACGCAGCTGTACATCGCATAATCGAAAAGGTGGGAAAACCCAAAATATTCAATCCCAGTTCATCTCATATTCTCATCAAAATACCACATAACCACGGGGAAACAACAGCAGCTGGTGATTTCAGTAGCTCCATAATGAATGCACCCCTAATCATCCATTCTAGCCAATTAACATAAAGGTTATTATGAATCAGACATTAAAATGATAAAACCAATTCAACCAATAAAACTTTTCAATAAAGAGCAATAGATTGAAATCTTTACTCGAAAACACACTACGAAAAACCTAAAATTGAAAAGTACCAGGCTCATCAGTGCCACCAATGCAATCGCAAACCTCATTGTTTAAACATCGTTGTTTTGCTTGCAGAACAACGACTCTTCTGTGGTATTTGTCCTACGAGCAGCTTCACGCTCTCTCCTCCTCCTCACATCAATAAACGCACAGCACATATAGAAATGTAGGGTATTCTTCATTTTTTTTCGATTAACATCAACAAACACATCAAAAGTTCGAAAACTCACATAGATTGGCTAGGAAGAGTAGAGATGTAGAGTAGACGGCGGAAAAGGGGCGTCGAGGGACGGTGAAATTTGAAAAATGACGGCGAACGACGGAGATTTAGAGTTGATGTATCTGATTTTGTTGATTTTATGTTTAGGGTTGATGCATCTGACTTTGATTTAGCGCGAAGAAGGAGAAGAACGAAGACTGAACGAAGATGAACAACAACATCAGAGAACGACGAAGAAAGGGGAACGGCGAAGGGGGAACATCGACTTACAGCGAACACCACAAAAGAACGACGATGTGAAACGCGAAGAAGGAGGGCGTCGGGGGAGGATTTCGTCAGAGAATTAGGGGTTTTTCGATTTAGGGTTTGTTTCAGTTGTGAAGGAGTATCTTGTTTCATTAGTGATTTTGATTTGGGTTGGTTAGATACTTAGATACTTGTCAAGCTGATATGAGCCGGGTATCCATCAACTGGAGTGGTTTATAATAAGTTAATAGATAGACAACTGAGGTCAAGAAAAACAGTTGTATAATATATAGACAACTGTGTTAAAAAAACTCAGTTGTCTATTAGACTATAAAGACATCTGTTTGTAAATAAAAACAGATGTATATAATTTATACATCAGTTGATAACAATATTAGATGTCTATTAGGAGTTGTCTATTTAATGTTTTGTAATAGTGTGTGGGTAATAGTTTGCTTGTGGGTTTGGTTCCCTCACTAGGTAGCGAGAGCCCGGTGAGGACGACCCCTAGGTCGGTCTAAGTTGCGAGAGCCCGGATGCGATCTAGGCCCCAATATCACGCTAGTAGCCCCGTTTGTCATGTGTGTCGCCAAGGTGGGTTTTAGGTGGAACCTCTAGGTTGGTCTAAGTTGCGAGAGCCCGGACTACACCGAGATTACCCTACTACCTCCTTCACCTTTACTCTTCCTCGACCATTCCGTTACCCCTTTGACCCCGACCTAATCCTAGCCCATTTCCTTAATTGTCCTCTCCGTTACCGTAGTCGTAGCCTTAGCCTTCTCCCCTTCTTATCACTCTAGTTTAGTTTAGCTCGTGGACTTAGTCTCGTATTTGGGTGACCTTAGTGTAGACGCCTCTTACCGTCCCCGTGGATTCGACCCGACTTGCCCTAGCTACCCACTAGGATTAGTTGGTTATTTATTTGATCGGCGGGATCCACGACAATTCCCACCATCAATTTGGTGCCGTTGCCGGGGACGGTGCTAGTTTAGACTTTGTTTTCCTAGTTACTTGACTTTGTCTTTGTCTTTGTGTTTTTCTTTTTTCTTTTTGTTCCTTGCTTCTTGTGTCTGTGAAGTTTATTTCTCTCTTGTCTAGTGCCCAAAAAGCACTAGGCTTCTCACGTTTGCTCTTATTCTACAGTTTGTGCTTAGAGGTGGTGACTATCTTCTTCTTGCAACTTAGAGCCGCTTAAACGGACGGTTGCTAGGGTGAGAGGTTTCCAACCGGGTATGGACTACGATTTTCGAGCAAGCATGGGGTTTGATCTAAACTCCACATACTCGGGAGCCGATATAAGCTACCCCTCTCCTTCCATGAACCAAAGCTATGACATGATGACTCCTAATCACTATCAAACTTCTTGGGGTAATCAAGACGGGTATGAACTTCAAGGTTATGAAAACGGCTACCAACAAGTGAACGATTACCAATCCTACGATCATGGTGACTATTACTCGAGTTATCAATGTGAACCCACCATGTTCAATCAAGATTCACCTTATGGAAGCCAATACCCCCAAAACCCACCATATTACCCTCCACCCCAACCACAATATGAACCCCATGACCCACAATACTACCAATCACCCCAACCTTGCTACCAACAATATGATGCCCCACCCCTTGGGCATCATCAAGATTTTCAAGGAGCTTTACAAGACCCCAATGATCACCAATTGCCCGACATGGAGGTGTTTCAATCGCTTCTTCAATTGCAAAAAGAACAAGAGGAATTAATGGCCCAAATTAGAAGGGGAAACGAGGTGAGGAATGCTCAATTAAATGCATTATCGGTTCAAACCGTAATGTTTTTATCCCGAGCATCACATTTAGATGAAGGGTGCCCACTTGAGAGAGAGGAGCAACCTAATCACGAAGTCGCCGATGTAGTTCCCTTTGAAAGAGAAATTTGCTTTGAAGAACCTCAATCGTCTACCCAAAAAGAGACGAATGAGGATATGACCCTTGGTGAAGGCATCGTTGGTGAAGAATTGAAGGACGATAGTGAGTTGGATGGGTTGGTAGAATTCGTGAGGTTGTTTGGTGAGATTGATAGCCTCGAGTTGCTCTTGTGCGATAATGTGACTAAGCACCAAGAGCCCCTTGCTAGTACACCAAGCAATGGTTTGGAAGAGATTGAAACCGCCGGTAGAAGTTTCGATTCTCTCCTCCAAGATGATGTGGGGCCGAGTGATGAAGATGGGGAACCACAACTTGAGGAAAGTGTGGTGGTGTGCATTGAGGAGATGAGGCCAAAACCGCTTTTTGTGCCTTGTTTCTTGGAGATGAAGCTTGCTTGTGATTGGAGGCGATGCTTAGGGAGGAAGAGGTCGGTTAGGCTCGTAGGATGGATAGACCCCGGAGATGACATGAATGATGACGACGGGTCTTGGGATTCCTACTTCTTGCCTCCTCCTTGGAGGCCGTGGAGGTTGGCTAGGCTCGAGCGCTTCTTGGGCCTTCATTATGATGTCGGTAGCGCGTTCGACTTGCTCCTCCATGCCCTTGAGGGCTACAGTTGAAGGAGAGTCCACCATCCTAGGTTTGACGGAGTTCCTAAAGAACCATCATGTTGTATATTCTCCTCTCCTCTTTAGAGTACTTGTGTTTGTATTTGTGTGATTTTTCTCTTGATTTTTGTTGTTTTGTGAAGCTCTTGTAATTGATTTGGTATTTTGATGAGCGATGTGAGGGAGTGAATTTGATGTGTACTTTGAGTTTATTGTGATAGGTGAAGTGAAGGTGACTTCTAGAAAGGAGTGGTTAGTGATAGAGCTTGGATCATGAGTAAGGGAGTCGGTTTTTGGGGTCATGGGAGTCCTGAAGACCCTTCCCGACCGGGAAGGGTGTGTCGTCCCGACCGAGATGGGGCCGTCCCGATCGGGATGAGGGTGCCAAAAATCGAGTCCACTGGAGTGTCATCCCGATCGGGAAGGAGGCTTCCCGACCGGGAAGGGTTTATCAACCCGACCGGGATCATCCATCCCGACCGGGATGATCCCCTACTCCTTTTTGGTGCTTCTTCTTCGACATTTAAGCCCACCCAACCATTGTATACCCCCACCTAACCTTCCTACCTTCCTTTCTCATATCATACCACCCATGTACCTCATTTACATACCTTAACCTCATTTCCTCCTCACTTTAGACCGATATTCACATCAAATCCCACCCCCTCGCACCATTACTACCTCTACCATGCGGTTCTATCAAGCTTGAAGCGGGATAGCAATGATGAAGACAAGCAAGTGCCCATATTGATTTATGAGACGATGGAGAGAGTGAGTTGCTAACCTATGGTACGGCAACTATCCTTTCTTTTCCGTTTTTGTTGTTGCTTGTTTTCCTTTGTTTATTCCCTTCCCCTTGAGTCATGGTATCTTAGTGGCCTTCGAGGCCTTGGTAGTGGTTGCTCCCGACTCTCGATGATGTGACTACATCGAGAGTCATTTTCAAAATCCAAATTTTACAAGTTTTTCACTCTTTCTTTTTGAGGATTTAGTCGGATTTAGGCGGAATCCGGGCTAGGTGACTTGATTACACCTAGCCCTCCCCTCCCATTTCCTTTTATTTCCTTCCATTTATTTTCTTCCCCCATCCATATCTTTTTCTCGTCTCGGCCCATGGTGACTTGACTACACCCCGGTCGGACACATTCTACCATTTTCTCCACTTTTCTTTTTGATTTTTAGCTTTATTTTCGTAGTTTCTTTTCTTTTGTGCTCCCATGCACTACGGTCGAGCATGAGGACATGGCTCGGCTTAAGTGTGGGGGAGAGATATTCTATCGTAGTTAGTTTTATTTTCGTAGTTTTTCCAAAAAAAATCTTTAAAAATCCTAAAAATTTGAAAAAATTTCATAAAAATCAAAAAGATTATCCTTTTGTGTGTTTTCCTTTTATGTCGTTGTATCGTGTATTTGTTGTGTTGTGCGTGTTTTGCCTCCCTTTTTCCTTATAGGTTGCTTGAATTACCGATAACTTTGGAGAGCTTTCAAGACTTCCGGTAACATCTTTATCCCTTTTTCTTCTTTATCTCTAGTGGAGTTTGGAGGAGATTGTGATTTTGTGTGCTCGGGAGGAGCTTTGTAAAGTTTGGTTGATTTGGTGGCTTGTTTGGAAGCTCGGGGTGGTGTTTGTGTTATGTATGTGTTCGTTTTGTGTTGTTCTTGTTTTGTTGCTTTTGTTTCTTTTTCTTTCGTTTTTGTTGAGTCTTTGTTTTGTGTTTTTTTGTGTGTAAATGGTTTTCGAAAACCCGGTTTAGAGGCTAGTGTGTGAGTGCTTACTTTCCCTTCCTAGTAGTGTAAATCGAGTCTTCGACTTTAGCCTAGTAGAATGACCCTAAATCAATGATTTCGTTGGTCCTTTACCTTGAGTCCACCTAGCTTACTAGGGATTTACTACGGGATTTGCATTTTGACCATTTTGACCACCCACGGTGTGAAAAGGCCTTGGTTGCCGAGTCCCGTCCCTTAGGTGACCATGTTTAGGATTGTTTGATTAGTCCAAGTCTTCCCTTTTTTGTGGGTTTGAAGGGAAGGACGCTCCCCGAATCTCCCAATTCCCTACCTCCTACACATATCCACACAATAAATTGCAATTTTTTGAAGTCTCTCTTTCTCAATTGCCAAGAAATGCCAAAAAGCCAAATCAAGCCAAAAGGGCGAAGAAAAGAAAATGAAAGAAAGAAAGAAATGAAGAAAAAGAAAAGGCAAAAAAAGCCAAAAAGAAAATAGAAAAGAAGAAAAAGAAATGGCATGGCAAAACAAAGCAAAAATGCAAAAGAAGAAGAAAATGCCAAAAGAAAATCGTCTCACAAAAATAGAAACCTCACACCTCACAAAATAAACCTTTTACCGACTACTACCATGAAGAGCCTACCAAAGGACCGAGTCCCTAGGAAGGATGATAGCGGTAATGGTCGGTCTTCCCTCATTTTGCATATTTCCACCTTTTTACTTGGACTAGTTAGGCGGTTTCGGACATGGGACGACCCTCTTGGCTCATTGCTAAAGGGGGCGGGGTCTCACTTACCTACAGTGTCGACTAACACCGTGGTTCATCGTTTTTCCATCCCGCCGATCGTCCCATGGTACGTTCTTAGAAGGTTAGGAGGAACCTAGGTAAGTTACCAACGTTTTTATTGTTTTGTCGTCAGACTATTAGGGTTTAGTCCATTTTGGTTTGTATTGCTAGCTTGGGAACGTTGTCACTTGCCTTAAGTCCTAAACTGGTGCTTCTTTCACCGCTTTTTAGAGGGAAGCGGTATTTGTTTCTCTTTGGGTGCAACCTTTTGTGTGTTGTTTGTATGGTTGTGTGTTTTTGTGTTCGTTTGCATCCACAGTTTTGTCGCAAGACCTCACTTGCCTTACGGAGAGCACTTGTCCTCTAGGTGTTCTCGCGTGAGTTGAAAGGGCGTAGGGTGCGCTAATACCCGCTCGGCTAGTTTAGTAGTTAGTTTGTGCTTACTCGAGGGCGAGTAAGGGTTAATTGTGGGGGAGTTGATAAGTGTAGTTTGTAGTGCCTATTTCGTAGTGTTTTGGTCCCATTTCCTTGTGGAATCGCTTCTTGGAAGAGATTTATGGGCTACTTATGCTTCCTCTAGCTCGTTTCAGGTTCCCGAGACCATTCATGAAGAGTTGGAGCGATTCTGATTCAATACATACACTTTTCGGAGCCAACGAAGTGAAGGAACGATCACTCGATGCCTTGGATTCGACCCCGAGACCTTGGGACCCAATCCCGAGCCTCTGAGACCCAATCTCGAGTACAGAGAATCGATAAGAAGTCCATGTGAAGCAAGGAGGAACCTTAAAGATCATATTGGAGGCCTACAAGACTCATCCCCGACGGGTATGGCCTCAACCCGTCCGGAATGAAGTGCACAAAAGAGAGGGCTCCTGTTTTGGGTCCATCCCGACCGGGATGAGCTCATCCCGACTGGGACCACGTCATCCCGACCGGGACCAACTCATCCGGACTGGGATGAGCCCATTACAGGCCCGCGTCACTTGTTTCCATTCCTCCACCCATTGTAACCCTATATATACCCTTTTTCTTGTAATCTAAGCTTATGTTCTCGACTTCCCACTAAACCCTAGACTATTTTGGGTTAGATTAGCTTAGTTTAGAGTAGATTAGTCGGTAATTAGTAGTTAATCTTAGTTACTCTTGTATTATTGGATCTCTTGAAGAATCCAACCAAGATTGACAACCTTGGTTGAGGTATTTGGATTTTCTTCCACTTATGCAAGATTTCTTCTTTTCATCTTCTCTTGTATGGTATAATCTTCTTTTCTCTTCTTTTTATCCTTTTTTATCAATCAAGTTACAATCTTTAGTTCTTGTTTATTGTTTTGTTCATCATCTTTGTTAGTTTTCCATTATGTATGTTTGGATTTTTATGTTGATTCCTCTTGTTCTTGTTAGTTGTAGTTTGATTATGTTTGAGTAGATTCTTGCTAGGGTTAGTATGGTGATTAGGGTGTTAATTGGATGATTAAGGGATTGTTGGAGATGTTGGTGGAAGATTTCGGTTTCCTCTTGGTTTGATGCATGGTACATGTTTGTTGAAATGCTTGAATGACTTGTATGCATATGCTTGTTTTTCTTGCCTTTCTCTTGTGGGTAATAGTTTGCTTGTGGGTTTGGTTCCCTCACTAAGTAGCGAGAGCCCGGTGAGGACGACCCCTAGGTCGGTCTAAGTTGCGAGAGCCCGGATGCGATCTAGGCCCCGATATCACGCTAGTAGCCCCGTTTGTCTTGTGTGTCGCCAAGGTGGGTTTTAGGTGGAACCTCTAGGTTGGTCTAAGTTGCGAGAGCCCGAACTACACCTAGATTACCCTACTACCTCCTTCACCTTTACTCTTTCTCGACCATTCCGTTATCCCTTTGACCCCGACCTAACCTTAGCCCGTTTCCTTAGTTGTCCCCTCCGTTACCGTAGTCATAGCCTTAGCCTTCTCCCCTTCTTATCACTCTAGCTTAGTTTAGCTCGTGCACTTAGTCTCGTATTTGGGTGACCTTATTCTAGACGCCTCTTACCGTCCCCGTGGATTCGACCCGACTTGCCCTAGCTACCCACTAGGAATAGTTGGTTATTTATTTGATCGGCGGCATCCACGATAATTCTCACCATCAGTGCTCAAAGGCATAACGTGATCATGGTCGTTCATAGTTGAACGTGAAGTACTCCATTTCTAAGATTAGTGCAAAAGCCGTTGATGCGAAAACCGACATCACATAATCCGTTAGGATTAATATCGATGTCGTGACGCGGAGGACTACAATTTCGTCATTAGTCACATTTTTTTTAATCCCATAACGACATTTTCACAAAATCCCGACGACGGTCTCATAATCGTAGAGTACGCGATCATGAGGCCGAAAACCGAGTTGAATTTTAATGATGCAATATTCTCATTTAACTCGGTCAATCATCGGCTTTTTAAAATACAAAAACAAAACGAGTTATGCCTCGTACAGGTGCCACTCGACCGAGTGCCACAGGCCACTCGATCGAGTAGCACCCCAAAAACTGGACAGTAGCTACTTCGAGGACGCACTCGACCGAGTCCATGCCCTGACTCGATCGAGTGGGTCCTGTAGCCCAGAAATCCGAGAGCTTAAATGCAACATTTGAGCCTCGTCTTTTTTTACGACTTTTAGTCGACACGTGTAAAGTCAGTCACGTGATCCTATTTTTCAAAACTCATGCATGTCACGACACTTTAACGACTTCGATCGATTTTTCGACGTGATAAGTCGGGACAAGGCATCGAGGCATGGGATCGGGCTAGCATCACACCTAGGCCCTATGTCTCCGTCCTTTGTTTAATACACAACATAATGTGTATTTAATCGGAGTTCGTCCATCCATATAATTCACGGTCTAGTTTATACATGAGTCCGTTTCTATCTTTTTATCGTTTTTATTCCGTACGTTATATTATTTGTACTATTTGTATTGGTCGGGTTGTATTTCCGCCCGTGTATCTTGTACGTTATTTATTTTCGAGCTTTGTTTATTTTGATGTTTTTCGCCTTATGAATGAACCTCGCATGCTAAATAACTTCGACAATAGTTAGACGCATTAAAATGACGTAGTTAACCAATAATTCGCATGCTTAGCCGAAAACGTTGTTTGCATATCATTTAGTCGTTTTACGAGCACGCGTACACGAACACGAACGATGTCTTAGTAGAGGCCGCCATTGTGCGGGCGGGGTTGGGTGTCCTTAGTGGGCTTCCCAACACGTACCCTCACCCCTTACTCAGAACCTCGGTTTCCGGATGCCCGAAACCGTTAGCGCACGAGAGTCATTCTTTACACGATACCGGTGTAGATGGTATCGGTATCGCAATGCAAAGAGACGGGCCCCATAAACTCTGAAATCGAAGTGGGCTGTACTTTTTTTTGTATAGTCCATGACGACATAGAGTGGGCTCGAATGGTTTCGAATTACCATAAATTCGGTGGCGACTCCAACTTTGACTTAAATTTCGAACCCGAGAACAATCTCACCACGAGATTCATTCGCCTACCCAAACCCGCGCGTGGCCGCGTCGGGGTGGACCTACGTCATGTCCACAATTGGGCGACTCCGTTGGGGATACCTGATGTACCACATGTCATCGGGGTTCCCAGGGTGAGACTCGAAGAGAAATCGTTCGTATATTAGTGTGCGCACATTAGTTTAATGATTCATGCATAACCCAAATTTTGCCCGGGCCGGTTACTTGTTACCGACGTCCCACTATACCGCTGTGCATTCCTACATGGGTGCGCTAAAGACTTCGATGGCGGAACTCGTATGGGTTTTGCGACATGTCCTAAGACCAACTCGGCTTAGGGAGTTCGTCCTGATTTACGAGAATGCCATCGTTGTTGGTATAGACCCTATTTCGACCGACCGAGACTTAGTGTAAAGCATGCATAAGCGTCGTTATAATGCTTGTTTGACTACGTGCTACTTGGTTTCCGTGTCATTTTTTCAAAAACCGTCATTTCAAAAAATGCATCTTTCCAAAAATACCAAATTTTGAAAAAAAACCCCGAAATACTGTCTGTTTCGGGACCCGTCTTTTCAAAAGTATCCAACTTTCAAAATTCGGAATGCCACCGAAATTTAGGATCAACGATTTGACTCGAAATATCCTTTTTCTCTAGCCGGCATGCTGCCCGTTTTAATTCTCGAATTTCCAACACCATTCCGATTTTCTGAATTTTCAAAATTCTAATCTTGGTTTTCGAAATCCCGTTTTCAATTTTCAAACTTTCAGAAATTTGCTCATTTTATATTCAAATTTCAAAACATCCAACTTTCCTAGTGAATCTTCCTTATTATAGGACCTACCGTTTATCCGTGTGTCGGGTCTTTGCATAGTATGTCGAAGGTTTATAGCGTCGATACTTCGTTGATCCTATATCACAAGTTTCCCCCCTTTCCCAAGTCCGCCTTATTCGTCAAGGCACGACCAACCCGCGTAGGGCATACCCCTACTAAGGAAAGTCCGTCCGTACACTCGAGTCAAAAGTCTGGGGAAAAGTCTCACGTGGACCTTCCTTCGAACGGGATTAGGCCCACAAAGCCAAAGTCCTAAGGAAGTTATACCACCCATTGAGTCATCCGTCTAGATGTCTTTCTCGAGTCTTTAGTCTTCCTTCTTAGTGTCGCTCGGGATGTACTTTTCCTTCTTTTTCCGAGATCTGGGTTCGGTTTCTGATTTCGCGGTGTTCTTACAGACAGGCCACCCTCCACCAGACACAACCGCAAAATGGAAGGAGCTCTAAAAAACTTGAAGGCCTCCGTGCACTACTACAAATCCCTTCATTTCTGGACACTTTGGGCTCGATGCTTTAAAAATCGTCAACCTCCTTTATTACCATATATTTATTCTCGTCGCTTTTATATGTCCATAAGTTTAATTATATTTTCATTATTGATTGTTTATTTGCACCCACTGGGGCTACCGCCTATATCACCTAAAAAATTACTTCGCCGCCTACATCATCTTCTTCAATCTACCGCCTGCATTATTGTATTAACTATTACTCCATTCAATTTAACCTAATAAGATTACTCCTCTATTCATCTACTCGTCTAAAACTCTAAACCCTAAAATTTCGATCGATTTATGCATACGCTCCCCTCTTTACTAGAACGAAGAAAATATAAGTATGCATCCCTTTTTTCAATTGGGTTTTCTGTGTTGGACATTGAAATTAATCTTCCTCCTTCTTCGATTAAAGTTGATATTTTTTATTTGATCTAATTTATTCGTTTTTTAGTTTGTTTTTTTCGCTGATGAATGTTAAATATTGAATGTTGAGTGATGTTCTTCGTAATTTCTTGTCTGATTTGACCTAATTGATGTGGTTTTAATCTTCAATTTGTCGCTGATTGATGATTATTCGTGATTTATTCTTCAATTTCACCAAATTGATGTGATTTATTCTTCATTTGAACGGTTTGTTTAATCTTCAATTTGTCGTTGTTTGATGAATATTCATTACTGTATTTCGTAATTGTTTGACTGAAATAACCTAATTGATGTGATTTTGTTCTTCATTTCTTTTTTCTGATGAATCTTGAATGTGTTCTCTTTTTCGGAGTCTTTGAAGGTGGTCAAACGTTCTCCGTAAATAGACGGCATGATGACGATGATCGGATAACAAACCAGCAAGGAGACCGAAGGGCTTTGTCGTCGCTGGATTCAAGTGGATGACTTATCTTTTTTTGGCTAATTTTTGTTGATTTGAATGGAATTTTAGCTAATTTAGCAAAAAAATTGATAATTTAATTGAAATTATGTGCAGCTGGGGGCGTTTTATCCGTTTTCGAGGGATCATTCAGAAAGCGGCACTATCTACCAGGAGCTCTATAATTGGGAATTTGTTGCTTTAGCAGGAAAGAAAGTGCTCGGGCTCCGTTACAGACTCCTCCCTTACTTCTACACGCTAATGTTACTCCTCTTTTACTTCTAGATTCGGCCCGCTGCTCACAGAATAGGGAAACCAGAGCCACTGTTCAAGGAACTGGTATGCAATATACATGCATCAGTATATTGTTAATTCAATCCTTATGACTTTCGGTCACAGAATTTTAAGGCCTATGCTACCAATACTCCGTACAATGGTTGTTTTTGTTTGTCTTCACAGTTGGTTATTCTGATTGGTTACATTTTTAATACATGATGATGATAATGATTCACATACTGGACACGGTTCTTGCTATTTCAGAAAGATGAAGAGATGGAGTTTTATCAAGAGAAGTTTGCTGGGAGTCAAGTTGACAGGGCTGTTAAAGTTGCAGCCGAGAAATCAGCTGAGCAGTTGAAGAAAACAAAAATTGCAGGTTTATACTTTATACTGAAGCCTATATTATGACTACTCCCTACTACTTGTTCATATTACTATTGTCAATATCATCATCGTCATTCTTTTTTCCCGGTATTCTAGCTTTCGTTGGCACAACATCTTTATTGGAGATGTCATAACACCATGCTTTTTGGGTCAGAAGTCACATGTTTCATAATATATTACATCAATATCTAAAAAGCTTAAGAGACTTGAAAATAACACGAACCCAAATCGATCCAGCCTAACCCAAACTCGACCCGATTCTTACAGAAATTTTCGTCAATTGCATGTGTGAATTGCTTCTCCAACTAACTGAAGTATCCATTTCCCGAGTTTTGTGCCCGTACCCGTGTCGTGTCTAGTCGGGGAAATTGTCGTGTCTGAACACCGTGGGTATATAGAGAAGGTGCCATTGTTCCGGTGTACGCCTGATTGGGAACCTGGATATAGGGACGGAGTTAGAAATGAAAATTTGGGAGTTTATAATTTTCTAAAACCGCTTTAACTATTTTCTCGGACTTTAGGGAACTCAGGCAACAGATGTCCGTTCCCCTTTGAGAAAGTTGGGCTAAATTGAGGGCCTTGTTCTCTAGTTGTTTGAATATCGTGTACCTGAAGTCCGTGCGGACTTTTGTAACGATTTAGTGTGTGTGTGCGCGCGCGCGCCTTGGATAAAGGTAATTTATACGGCATATGAAATTATCTGGCATGATTTTGTTGACAAATTTGAATTATGCTTTCTACGTATGGATTACTGCGTAAATGTTGCTTTATTCCTGCCTTGGTTTGCTGAATATTGGCGATTATACAGGCATAATGATGGATGTGGTGTTGCTTCCTCTTCGTTGATGAATAATCTTGACATCTAAGTTTGATGAGCATTCTGAGTAGTTATCTCTTTGTGGATCAGGACTTGTGAATTTTCTGCTTTGCTGTCTACACCTTCTATTAAAATGAAGGGTAGTTTACGAAGGTTGATTGCTATTTTGATTCATTCTAAATGAATAATATACCTTCTCCCTCTAAATGAATAATATACTTGTGACAATGCTAACTTTGACAGATCAATTTCCCATCTCCTCTACTTCCTCAAATTGATCTTACTTACATTGAAGACAAGTATTCTGGCATTTCAACGCAAGCCCTGTTGAATGTTTGGTCTACCTTGAAGGGAAGAAGATTTTTTCCCTCACAAATTCACTCATTAAATGACACGAAGGTACTTGATGATAAAGTTGGTCACCCCAAAACCTAGTTTGCCTTTTAATTTTTCGAGGGAAAGTTTAAATTTTTTTCTTGGTTTTCCAGTTTTTGGGAGAACTATGGTGATTGGATATGGTGGGGCTGGTGTTGGGGTGTGATTGGTGATGAGGAGAGGAGGGAGAGTGGGAGTGACTTCCGATTTGTTTCTCTACCTGAAGGGATAAAATGTTCAAAGTATGTTAAAATGTTGTCTACCTTAATAAATGTGCCATATGCAAATGGATGTGAGGGAGTAACGTTTTATCTTTTAAAGACTAAATTTAACAGATTCAAGATTATTTTTTCTTCATCTCAGGCGTAGGTTATAATCAAACCATGTCAAATTGGCTTGATCCAAAGGTCAAGTCTATTTTGTTCCACTATGGTAACATGTTTGTGTCATTTGGGCTGCACAAGACATAGTCCTATTTTCATATCATGTCTGTGTGATGGGTTTGAGTGAGTTTTGCGACTTCAGCTAATTTAGGTTATTTGTTTAATTCATAAGTATGTTAATTTAATCTGTCATATTTTGTGTCATATATCAATATGTTGTAATTTAATCTGCAGTGATTTTATTGAACAGTGGGTGAAGATATGTCAACCTGCAAGATCTAAGGTCAAATCTGAACTCACCGATTCTGAGTTCGCTGCCCAATGCCACCAATGTGAGAAGGTACAAATTAACTATTTCAACTACATTCTATCTTTTCGCTGCCCAATGCCACCAATAGGACATAATAATTATCGTCTTTAATTGGTGATGGAACTCAGAAGCCTCCACTAGTTTCGTGCATCTCGAGTATCTTCTATTCATCCAGTTCAAACAATCTGTTCTTATTATTATCTCTAACCATCCCCCAAGTATCTTTAGAACCTGATTTTTTATGGCTGCTCAGAAAACAGATGAATTCTAGTTTATTGTGGTTGTTCACAGACGCAACAAGCATCCCTTTCACAAATGTCAAGTCTGTATAATTTAACTTACTCCTATAGTATAACCAAGAGATGAACTTGTGTTTAGGAACTATCCAGCTATCCCAAACATGGTGATACCAGTCAACTGGGAAGTTCAGTTGAGAGTGCAAATCTTGCAAAGTCAATCTTCCACAGCCATGCTGATGCATAGGTATTTTATTTCTCTAGTATGTCTTTCTTATATTCTCTTCCTATTTATGGTTCATTATATGGTCTATTTAGTTTTCCTTATCATACTTTTTTACCACCGCAGGACGTTCTGGAACACAAAAAGGGAGATGGCGGAATTGAAGGATGACAAAATCGATTTCACTTTTTTGAAGTTGGACATTAAATAGTTTTTTTTAGAGGAAGACACATGTCGCATTTTAAATAAGACTCATTGTTTAGGATTTTTTGAATTATAGCTATCCCAAAGACTCATTGATGTAAATTATTGATGTAAATTCAGTAAAACGTAGAGTCGCGCTTATTAGGTAACATGAATCTGCAATCGTAAGGAGTTGGATGTTGGATCGAAATATAATATTAATATATTTTTTATGATCAAATTCTCGACGCTTTTATGATATCAAAGTGTTGATAATTGGATTGTATATTATTATTTCTCGACTCTTTAAACCGTAGAAAGTCTAGGGCTTGAAAAACATTTAGCCGGGAAAAAAATACCGCGACAGAAAAAAGCGTCAAGGTTGTATATTTTTAGTGTACATGTGGTGATGTAAAAAGAGTCGTGAGTAATATATTCAACGTTTTAATGCATCGAGAATAATGACACAAAAAAGCGTCGGGAATTCCTGACGCCCAAAATCTCCACGCTTTCATGAAGCGTCGAGAATTATATTTGCAACACTTTAAAGGGTTGAGAACCTACCTTTAAAGCGTTAAGAAACCAGGAAATTTGTAGTAGTGGTGGATGCCATGGCCGCCAAACAAACCAACATTGATGCCCAACTGACTGAAATGAGGGCGGGTCAAGTGGCCATCGTTGCTCGTATGGCTGCAGTGGAGCCACGGGCTCCTAATGCCGAGGCTACTGGGCCTCTAGCTGAACTAGTCAGCGCAGTACGCCGACTAGAAGAACAAGTCCATTTGGCTGGGAGTAACAATATTCATCGGGAGAATAGCCGAGAGTACTCCCCGGTAAATGACAAGCTGCCCGCGAACCTGAATCTTACGGGCTTACCCATGTTCGAGGGAACCGAGGACCCGTTACTACATGTACGGGCCTTCAAAGAATTCATGGCTATCAAAGAGGTAGATTCTTCAATGTTCAAAAATCTTTTTGCTGCGTCCCTTGAGAAGCACCCACGGGCCTGGTACTATAGGCTAGACCCGAAAAAATACCCTACATGGGATGATGTGGCTACCGAGTTTGCTCGGAACTATGCTGACAACACCGAGATCCAAACCACAATGCGGTCTTTGGAGGTTATTGCCCAAGAGCCAAAAGAAGGCTTTACTAAGTACCTTCAACGCTGGAGGGCCGAGTGTGTGAAACTGGTCGATAAGCCCAGTGAGAAGACTTTGGTGGAGGCTTTTGTCAAGAACATCCTCCCCTCATACCGGGTTCATCTCCGGTACGCTGTCATACCCAATTTCACCACCCTTACTGAAATGGGTATTAGAATTGAGGACGACCTAACGCTACAGGGCCTCAACAAGGCCTCTAGCAAGGGATACCAAGGGGCTTCCTCTTCCACTACCAAGTCCCAAGCTGCAACCCGCAACATTTTTGACGCGGTAAATCTACTAGATACCCCGTCCAAGAAGAACACCCCACCTCGGGTTTTCACCGATATAGGTACCACCTATACCTACGCCTTACAAAGGCTGTCCTCGAAGAGCCTAATCCAACCGATAGGCCCAACTCCTGAAGTTCCGGTCGAGCGACGCTCCAAGACCTACAACGTCCAGGCTTACTACCAGTACCACCGAGGCAATGGGCATGATACCAAAAAGTGTTTGAAGCTGAAGCACTTGATCCAGGACCTGATTGAGAGCGGTAAAATCCCGCTACCCGGAGATAAACCAAGCGACAAAGAGAACCCTTTCATCTCCCATGCCATCTTTGCTGGGGAGGTGATTGATTGCTCTCACATTATCTCTCCACTTATCCCGCAAGTGAACTGGATCTGGTTTGATGACGAGGATGAAGTCTACCTCGTTAAAGGGGAAACCGTTCCCATCACCCCTGAACAGATCCGCGAGGCCAAATCCCGAGTCTTAGCCAGTAACCACCTGGGCCGTCCCTATCAAGCCACTAGCTCTAGAGACGTCCCCATCCCTACAACCATCACCCGGGATGGAAGTCGCCCCTGAGGAGCCGACTGCTGAAATGGCTATTGTGAAGCAACTGAAGAAGACCCGAGTTGACCTCACTATATGGCTTCTCTTGGTTAGCTCACAAGAACATCGAGAAGCACTCACTAAGGCTCTTGATCAAGTTAAGATCGACTCTTTGGCTACCCCTGCTGAAATGATAGCCACGGTCCTGCCCCACTAAAAGGGAAAAACCAAGGAAGGAGGCCCAATGATCACTTTCTTTGAAGCCGACCTGCCACCGTTCGGGGCCTCTCATAATCTGGCCCTCTACATTACGGTGATCTTACGAGGGAAATACCTCCCGATGACCCTAGTCGATGACGGGTCTGCTGTGAATGTCCTTCCCTTAAGGACCGCCAAAGCCCTCGGTATCACCGAGGCCGATTATGTCCCGACGGCTCAAACCATCCAAGCCTTTGATGGGAGCCCAAAGATGGTATCTGGGGCCGTAAAGCTGACCATTGTAATGGGCCCAATAGAAAAGGAGCTTGAATTCCAGGTGATCGATGTCATCTCATCCTTCAACTTGCTCCTAGGGAGACCATGGATTCACGCGGTCAAAGCCGTGTCCTCCACCCTTCACCGTAAGATCAAGAAGCCTTTGCTCGACAATGTTATTACTTTGGAGGCAACCCCAATGACCGTGGCTAGCTGTAACGCCACGGGCCGCACGGACCTCTGGGGGTTCGACTTTGTGGGGACGATCGAGGAAGAGTACCTTTTCAGGCCTTACTTCACCACGAGCATTGATACATTGCTCCAAAACCTAGGGTGCCTTCCGGGGGTTACCTCTCGACCTGATCTTCCAGCTGGGAAGATCATCGAGGTCCTTAAGGACGAAGACTCTCACTTCGGCCTTGGCTATGCCGGCACTCCGGGCAACGTTGTCCGAGCAGGAATCGAAAAGGCCTGCAACATCATTAAGGGTATCCATTTGAGCCCTTACAGCCCACGGTTGTCTGACTACTTTGTCACACCGGTATTCGGGGCTATCCAGGTTGGTCTGTACCAACCCAATGCTGCGCACCTCAGGACCCAATTGGCCCAGGACTGCAACTACATCCCGGATGATGTGTTCGCCCTCATCCAGGCCGATGAAGCTGACGATGTTGATCCCGCGCTGGGGCTGATTTTCGGGGAAGACACCATAGTCCCGACTCCAAAGGAAGACCTGGTCAACCTGATTCTTCGCAGCAACAGGTTTGACCCGACCAAGCTGATGTCGGATGTTGGTTCCGAGACGAGAAACAGGGCCTGGAGGAAGACTGTCAGGTGGACTGACAGTCAAGAAAAGATCTACAAGCTGGTCACCGGAGAGGGAGACATGCCTGAGTCTGAGTCCGAGTCTGAGTCGGAGTCTGAGTCTGAGTCTGAGGTCGATTCTAGGGAGGTCGGTGCTAGAGTAACTCCTGTAACCCCTCTCCCTCTTATCATTCCTGCTGCTGGCACTTCGGGGTCTGTCCCGCTGATGGGAGGGATTTGTCGTGGACCCCCACCGATAAAAAAAACCCAACTATTCCTAACACGTAGATAGGGCAAGTCGGGTCGAATCCACGGGGACGGTAAAGAGGTGTCTAGACTAAGGTCACCCAAATACAAGACTAGGTCTCGGGACTAAGCTAATCTAGGACGATAGGAAAGGGGGTAAACTAAGACTAGGACTAAGCTAAGAGCAAAGAATAAGGAAAAATAGGGTTAGGTCGGGTTCATAAGTGTAGTAGGATAATTGGGAGATCGATGGTGCATGGTTCACTTAGTTACTAAGGTTGGTCCGCGCTCTCGCGTCAAAGCCTATGTCCGCACTCTCGTGTCAAAGACAAAACCCGAATACTTATGCAAGATGTTACCCAATACACAAGGATTCAACCACAAATCAATCACACAACGAGAAGAGGAAGACAAGCAAGAGAAGTATTTGCAACTACTACTCTAACAAGCATTTCAACAAGCACATAGTGTGCATAATATGTGACTAGTAACAAAGAATCAACCTTTATCCTCAATCAAACCCTAATCATCCATAATCAACACTTAATCACCCTACTAACCCCACAAAAAGTCTACTCACACATATCCAAACAAACATTAACATAAACAAGAGAAATCAACACAAACAACAAAACATACATAATGAAACTAGTGAAAACTATGAACAAAGAACAATACAATGAACAAAGTTTAAAACATGAATGAATAAACAAAGATAAGAGTAAAGAAGAAGGAAGATTATACCTACTAACAAGAGGATGATAGATTGAAACTTGTATTAATAAGAAAAACCCAAAACAATCTCCCAAGGTTGTCAATCTTGGTTGAATCTTGAAGAATTCCCTTAATACAAGACTAATTACTAAGATTAACGATAAACTAAAGACTAATCTACACTAATCTAATTTAATCTAGTCTGAAGTAGTCTAGGGTTTAGTGGGTAATCAAGAACATAAGCTAAGATTACAAGAGGAGGGGGGGGGGGGGTATATATAAGGTTATAAGAGGAAAGGAGATGAAACAAGTGACGCGGATCTGTACCTGAGCCATCCCGTCCGGGACGAGATGGTCCGTCCGGGACAGAGTGGTCCTGACCGGGACGGATTGGTCCCGCCCGGGACGGACCCAAAACAGAACCATCGCTTTTTGTGCACCTCATCCCGGACGGGATGAGGTCCTTCCCGTCGGGGATGGGTCTTGTAGGCCTCCAATATGATCTTTAAGGTTCCTCCTTGCTTCACATTGGCTTCTCATCGACTCTCGGGTCTCGGGATCGAGTCTAAGGGGCTTGGGATTGGGTCTCAAGGTCTCGGAGTCGAATCCAAGGCATCGAGTGATCGTTTCTTTGCTTCGTTGGCTCCGAAAAGTGTATGTATTGAGTCGGAATCGCTCCAACTCTTCATGAATGGTCTCGGGAACCTAAAACGAACTAAAGGAAGCATAAGTAACCCATAAACCGCTCCCAAGGAGCTATTCCACAAGGAAAATGGGACCAAAACACAAGAAATTAGGCACTACAAACTACACTTATCACCCGCGTGCCTTACCAATCCCGCCACTGACTAATGATCAGATGGCTGCTCTTTTCGAGCTGTTCTCCAAATTTTCAATCAATAATAACAACCGTTCTGCTTACGACTTGTCTCTTTTAAATTCTGCTTTCAAAAATATTTTTTGCAATGACATTGAGAAACCCGACGAACAGGTACCCTTGCCTCCGCATCTGATCGAGCAACTAGAGCAAAGGGAATCCCGGAATCTGGAAATCGAAGAGACCGAGTCCATCAATCTGGGAACAACCTTAGAGCCTCAGATGCTTAAGATAGGGTTATCTCTAGATCCCGAGGAGAAACAACAATTCACGAACCTCCTCCAAGAATTCAAAGACGTCTTCGCGTGGTCCTACAAGGACATGCCGGGGATAGACCGGGAAATAGCCGAGCACCACATACCGATCAAAGACGGGTGCAAACCGATTAAGCAGAAGCTCCGCCGAATGAAGCCCGAGTGGTCTCTCAAACTAAAAGAAGAAGTCGACAAACAGTTCAAGGCCGGCTTCATACAAGTGTCCGAGTATCCGAACTGGGTTGCAAACATCGTGTCGGTTCCTAAAAAGGACGGTAAGGTACGGATATGCATAGATTTTCGGGACCTTAACAAAGCAAGCCCGAAGGATGATTTTCCGTTACCACACATCGACATACTGGTGGATAACACGGCCGATCATGCCCTTCTATCATTCATGGACGGGTATGCCGGATATAATCAGATCAAGATGGCGGAAGAAGATATGAGTAAGACTACCTTCACCACACCTTGGGGTACTTACTTCTACACCGTCATGTCATTCGGTCTCATCAATGCCGGGGCCACATACCAAAGGACCGCTACCACTTTATTACATGACATGATGCATAAAGATGTAGAGGTTTATGTAGACGACATGATCGTCAAATCCAAAGAACGGGACGGTCACATCACCGCCCTAAGGAAATTCTTCACCCGATTGCGCAAGTACAACATGAGGCTAAACCCTCAAAAGTGTAGTTTCGGGGTAACATCAGGCAAATTACTAGGTCATATCGTTAGCCAACGAGGTATCGAGGTCGACCCAGCTAAAATCAAAGCCATTACCGAGATGGAACCTCCTAAAACCGAAAAAGAAATAAGGGGATTTCTCGGGAAAGTTCAGTATATCAGCCGGTTCATTTCCAATCTAACCATGGTATGTGAGCCAATTTTCAAAAAACTGAAAGTAGGGGAACGAGTACTATGGGATGACAAGTGCCAAACCGCCTTCGACAAAATCAAGGAAATTCTGTCTGCTCCGCCAGTCTTGATGCCACCTCAACCCGGTTTGCCTCTGTCATTATACCTAACGACGACCGAGACAGCCATGGGGGCTATGCTGGCTCAGACAGTCGACTCCGAAGAACGAGCCATTTATTATATCAGCAAAAAGTATTTAGAGTATGAATGCAAATATACCATGCTCGAAAATACATGCTTAGCTCTAGTGTGGGCCACTAAGAAGCTCCGACATTATATGCTCAGCCACGAGGTCCATGTTTTATCCAAGATGGATCCGATCAAATACCTCTTCGAAAAGCCCATTCTCAATGGCCGAATTTCCAGATGGACTCTAATGCTGGCAGAATTCGACTTGAAATTTGTACCGTTGATGGTAGGATTTGTCGTGGATCCCACCGCCAAATAATAACCGGCTAGCACCTAACGGTAGTTAGGGTAAGTCGGGTCGTGTCCACGGAGACGGTGTCGCAATGCTTAGACTAGGTTGGCCTAAAATGAGACTAGGTCACACAAACAAACACAAATAGCGATAAATGGAAAACTATGATGGAGGAGAGGTAAGAACTAGACTAATGATGAACTAGACTATAACAATGCTAAACAATGCTAATAATCAAACTAACTAGAAAACTAACGAAATGATGACTAACTAATAAGTTGAACCAAATATGAAGAAGAAGTGGGTTAGGTCGGTTCATAAGTGTAGTAGGGTGACTTGGGTGGTTAAGGGTGTAGATGACTCCTAATTGCTAGATTCGGTCCGGGCGGTCGCAACTTAAACCGATGTCGATGACTATTCTCAACATGTCCACACACAAAACAAACAATGAGTAGAAGAAGACTAGCATGAGAGGCATGGCCACTACAACTCAAACAAGCAATTCAACAAACACATGGTGTGCCAAGTATGTGACTAACAACAAAGATTCACCCTTTACCCCTAATCAAACCCTAATCACCCATATCCTACCCTTAATCCTCCTACTAACCCACAAGTAAACTACTCACTCATAATCAAACTAGCTGCAACAATAAAAAGAGAAAACAACACCATAACCCTAACATTCATCATCAAGAACAATATGAACAATAACAATCAACACTAAGTAAAGATTCAAACTTGAATTAATAACAAAGAACAAGAGTAAAGAAAGTTATACCAACACTTGGATGAATAAAAGATGCAATCTTGTATAAATAAGAAACCCCAAAATAATCCCAAGGTTGTCAAGCTTGGATAAATCTTTAAGTATCTTCTTAATACAAGAACTAATTAACTAAGATTAACTAGAATTAACTAAAGATTAAAGAGAGATTTTTGCTAATGTGAGGAACTAAATCTAGGGTTTATAACTTGTAGAGAGGCTTAAGGGAGTCTAAACTAGGGTAGGATACATAAACAATACAAGAGGGAAGTATTTATAGGGGTACAAGAATGAAGGAGGGAGGAAAAAGAAAGTTCGGCTACAGCTCGCCGGTCCCGACCGGGACGGCCGGTGGTCCCGACCGGGACGGGTTGGTCCCGACCGGGACGGCCTGGCAGTGGCTCCTCTAAAAGCGCACTTCATCCCCGACGGGATGAGGTGCATACCCGTCGAGGATGAGTCTTGTAGGCCTCCAATATGATCCTTTTGGTTCCTCCTTGCTTCACATGAACTTCTCATCGATTCTCGGGACTCAGGATTGGGTCTCGGAGGCTCGGGATTGGGTCCCAAGGTCTCGGGGTCGAATCCAAGGCATCGAGTGATCGTTCCTCCGCTTCGTTGGCTCCGAAAAGTGTATGTATTGAGTCAGAATCACTCCAACTCCTCACGAATGGTCTCGGGAACCTGAAACGAGCTAGAGGAAGCATAAATAGCCCATGAATCGCAAGGAAAATGGGACCAAAATACTACGAAATAGGCACTACAAAGTACACTTATCAACTCCCCCACACTTAACCCTTATTCGCCCTCGAGTAAGCACATACTAACTACTATACTAGCCGAATGGGTATTAGCGCACCCTACGCCCTTTCAACTCACGCGAGTACACTTAGAAGAAAAGTGCACCCCGCAAGGCAAGTGGGGTCTTGCGACAAAACTGTGGATGCAACCGGACACAAAACACATAAACAAACAAGCACACAAACAAACACACAAAAGGTTGCACCCAAAAGAAAAGAAATACTGCTTCCCTCTAAAAGCGGTGAAAGAAGCACCGGTTTAGGACTCAAGGCAAGTGACAACGTTCCCAAGCTAGCAATACAAAACAAGATGGACTAAACCCTAATAGTATGACGACAAAGCAATAAAAACGTTGGTAAATTACCTCGGTTCCTCCTAACCTTCTAAGAACGTACTACGAGACTATCGGCGGGATGGAAAAAGGATGAACCACGGTGTTAGTCGACACTGTAGGTAAGTGAGACCCCGCCCCCTTTAGCAAAGAGCCAAGAGGGTCGTCTCATGTCCGAAACCGCCTAACTAGTCCAAGTAAAAAGGTGGAAATAATTGCAAAGTGAGGGAAGACCGACCACTACCGCTATCGTCCTTCCTAGGGACTCGGTCCTTTGGTAGGCTCTTCACGGTAATAGCCGGTAAAAGGCTTATTTTGTGAGGTGTGAGGTTTCTATTTTTTGTGATACGATTTTCTTTTTGACATTTTCTTCTTCTTTTGCATTTTTGCCTTGTGTTGCCATGCCATTTTCTTTTTCTTCTTTTCTATTTTCTTTTTTTTTTGCTTTTGTGCCTTTTCTTTTTCTTCATTCTTTTCTTTCTTTCATTTTCTTTCATTTTCTTTCTTTGCCCTTTTGGCTCGATTTGGCTTTTTGGCATTCCTTTGTATGACAAGAAAGGGAGAATTCAACAAATTGCAACTTATTGTGTGGATATGTGTAGGAGGTAGGTGAATGGGAGAGTTGGGAGCGCGCTTTCCCTTCAAACCCACAAAAAGGGGAGAACTTGGACTAATTAAACAATCCCAAACACGGTCACCTAGGGGACGGGACTCGGTAACCAAGGCCTTTTCACACCGTGGGTGGTCATAATGGTCAAAAGTGCAAATCCCGTACTAAATCCCTAGTAAGCTAGGTGGACTCAAGGTAAAGGACCAACGGAATCATTGATTTAGGGTCATTCTACTAGATTAAAGTCCAAGACTCGATTTACACTACTAGGAAGGGAAAGTACACACTCACACACTAGCCTCTAAACCGGGTTTTCGAAAACGGTTTACACACATGACACACAACATAGCACAACATAAAATCAAAGACATGATGAAAATGAACGAAAGAAAAAGAAGTAAGAGCAACAAAACAAAAACAAAACAAAACGAACACATACACAACATAAACACCACCCCGATCATCCAAACAAGCCACCAAATCATCCACACTTTACAAAGCTCCACCCGAGCACACAACATCACAATAACGGAAAGGGAGGCAAAACACGCACACAAAACAAATATACGACACAATGACACAAGAGGAAAACACACAAAAGAAAAATCTTTTTGATTTTTGTGAAAAAATTTCAAATTTTTATGGATTTTAAAGATTTTTTTCAAAAACTAAGAAAATAAAACTAACTACGCTAGAATATCGCTCCCCCACACTTAAACCGAGCAATGTCCTCATGTGCTCAATCGTAGTGTGCGGAGAGACAAAAGAAAAAGAAAAGAAACTACGAAAATAAAGCTACAAATCAAAAATAGGGGTGAAGAAAATGGTAGAAGGTGTCCGGCCGGGGTGTAGTCAAGTCACCATGGGCCGAGACAAGAAAAAGATATGGATGGGGGAAGAAAAATGAAAAGAAGGAAATAAAAGGGAATGGGAGGGGAGGACTAGGTGTAATCAAGTCACCTAGCCCGGATTCCGCCCAAATCCGACTAATTCCTACAAAAGGGGTGAAAATCTTGAGAAATTTGGATTTTGAAATGACTCTCGATGTAGTCACGTCATCGAGAGTCGGGAGCAATAACTACCAATGCCCCGAGGGCTACCATGACCCAAAGGTGTAGAAGGGAAAGGGAATAAACAAAAGAGGACAAGCTATAAAAACGGAAAAGAGAGGATAGTTGTTATACCATATGGGTAGCAGCTCACTAGCTCCATCGTCTCATAAGTCAAATCGGCACGTAGCTAGTCGTCGTCATTATCCCTCTCCAATCGCGATCCGGTTCCATGGTTGTGGTAGAAAGGTATAGTGAGGGGGGTTTTTTATGCGAAAGTCGGTTTAAAGTGAAGATAAAGTGAGGTGAAAACGTGTATGTGAGGTGTAAGGGTCATATAATGAGAGTAAGGACATGTAGGGAGGTTGGGAGGGCGTATAAAGTGGTTGGGTGGTCTCAAACAACGAAAAAAAGAGCCAAAGGAGGACAGGGGGTCCATCCCGGTCGGGATGGGTGGTCCCGATCGGGATGACTGTCTCGTCCCGGTCGGGATGAGCTGTCAGTGAACCCATCTTTTGTGCACCTCATCCCGGACGGGATGACATCCTTCCCGGTCGGGATGGGCCTTCCATCCCGGACGGGATGACCTCTTCTAGGCCTGGAAGAGTCTCCAAACCCTCTATAGCTCCCAAAAGCTCGTTCCAAGCTTCAAAAACCGACTTCCCTTCACACAATCCAACCTCAAACAATGACCACTCTTCCCTAGGAATCACTTCCACTTCACACCTATCACAATAAACTCAAATACCACATCAAATTCCCTCCCTCACAACGCTCATCAATCATCCATAAAATCAAGAAATTCACAAAACCAAACAAACTACAAGAGAAAGAGATATATACAAAGAGACGGTTCTTGTGGAACTCCGTCAAACCAAGGTGGTACATTCTTCATTCTTTTTCAACAACCAAAATTAGTTTCATCTCCATCAAGGGCACGAAGAAACAAGTCGAAGGCCCTAGCAAAATCTTCAATCAAGCTCGAGATATAACCAACCACATACCAAGGCTCTTCATGGCCTTGCCTTGACGTTCCCGGGGCATTCCGATCTTCCAAGTTCAACGACTTGAACTTGTACTTTTGGTCTTTGGGGATATACCCAAACGTCCACCGGTCTTCATGTGGCCCCAAGGGAGGCTCATCCTTCTCCTTGCTTTTCAACTTGTCATCAAGCCCATGATATGGGCACTCATCTTCCTCCAAATCGGAGTCATCATCCTCAAGCACATAAGAGTTCTTGTTCAAGCTTTGTCCTGACTCTCCCCCTAGATCGATATCTTTAGTGGCTTGGATCATGTTGCAAGACTCATCATTAGTAGGCGAAGTGTTACCTTGAAGGTCAAACACTAACTTCTCTTCGCCTAACTCGAAGGTGATCCTACCATTCTTCACATCGATCATAGCACCGGCGGTGTGTAAAAATGGGCGCCCAAGAATAATGGGAGTGATTGCATCTTCCCGCATATCGAGCACGATGAAGTCAACCGGAATGAAGAACTTACCGATTCTCACCGGCACATCCTCTACCATCCCCAATGGTCGGTTGAATGAACTATCGGCCATTTGAGCGTGATAGAAGTACTTTTAAGCTCCTTCATCCCAAGTCGGCAACAAATAGAATAAGGGATGATGCTTACACTCGCACCCAAATTGCATAATGCTCTTTCGATCTTGTAGTGCCCTATGGTGCAAGGGATCGAAAATCTACCCGGATCCTTCAACTTCGGAAGCGTAGAACCTTGAATGAGCTCGCTCACCACTCTTGTGAACGCAATAGTCTCTTCCTTGTCGACGGATCTCTTCCTAGCCAAGATTTCTCTCATAAATTTTCCGTATGCCGGGATTTGGGTAAGTAGCTCGGTGAATGGGACACTCACATCCAACTTCTTTACAATGTTAAGGAACTTGTCGTATTGAGTGTCCACCTTAGTCTTCATTTGCCTTGATGGGAAAGGCAACTTGATTTGGTATTTATTTTGCTCAATCGGGGTGGGCTCTTCAAACGACACTTTCCTTTTTCCCTTGTCTTTTGCTTGAAGTGGGGGAAGCTTGTCTTGTTGGGGTTTCTCAACCTCCCATAAGACTTGCTCCTCTATTGGATTATCGAGGCTTGAGCTTTCTTGCATTGGAGATGCCATTTTCTTTGTCGATTCTTGCATTGGCTCTTGCTCACTTGGGAATGGAGGGGAGTCATAAGATGTACCTCTCCTTGTGGTGATGGCATTGACATGCTCAAAAGTCGGAGTTACACCTTGAGGAGGTAATTGTCCTCTTTGTCTTGAAGAACTTCCCGATGCAAGTTGTGCTACTTGATTCTCAATCATCTTCATGTGAGTTTTCATTTCCTTGTTATCCATTAAAATTTCAGCAATGGCTCCTTGTTGTGACATTTGTGCATCCAATTGCCTCTGTTGCATTTCTTGAGTATTCCTATGGATATCCACCATTTGCTTTTGTATGTCGAAATCCCGTGGTGGGGACAATGGATTATGTGGAGTATCGGTGAGGGCTAATGGAGTACCATAGTCATGAATAGGAGACCGGCTCCTAGGCTTGCTTTGTTGTTGATTTCCTTGAGTTGCTTGATGCGAACGGTTCCCTTGGAACCCACGAGAATGGCCTTGATTAAGGCCTTGATTGTTGCCATGGTTGTGGTTTTGATAGCCTTGGTTGAAGTTCCCTTGTTGGAACCCTTGATTGTTGTTGAATGAACCTTGGTTACTTTGCTTGAAGTTGTTGAAAGGCCTTGAGTTGCCTTGGTAACCTTGGTTGTTGTCCCTTAAGGGAGGTGGAACATAGGGACGATGTTGTTGTTGGTGTTAAAAGGCTTGTTGTTGAGGGACTTGATTGGAAGCTTGGTATTGATTGGAGTAAGAGGCACCTTGCTTGAACGCTTGAAAAGCATTCACTTGTTCAATACTTCCTCTACAATTCATAGAGTCATGACCAACGATTCCACAAGTATCACACATCCCATAATAAGGCAAAGGAGGTGCAAATCCCAAAGCATTAACTTCATGAATTGAGGTTTGGTTGGAGGAACCAATGCTTTGAACTTGAGTGAGGTGGCCTTGGAGCTTCTTGTCAATGGTCTCCATATGTGTCTTCAATTGGGCTCCAAGGTCAATGCTTAATTGAGTAATAGCATCAACCTCGTGCCTACCTCCTCGATTTGCCTTCCTAGGCCTTGAATATTGCGAATTATGCACCACCATCTCTTCGATTCTCGCCCATGTTTGGTCATCATCGACCTCGGTAAACCTACCATTGGAGCCCATGTTAAGTATAGTTCTTGAGTCCTCATAAAGACCGTTCCAAAATTGTTGGACCAAGAACCATTGTGAAAGTCCATGATGGGGGCACGATCTAACCAAAGACTTAAACCGCTCCCAAGCTTCATATAGGCTCTCTTCATCCCGTTGTTGGAAACCGATGATGGAGGCCCTAAGCAAATTAGTCTTCTCCGGAGGGTAGAAAGTTTGGTAGAACGCCAATGCAAGCTTTTTCCAAGTGTCGATGCCCATGGTTGCCCTATCGAGACCCTTAATCCATTGCTTCGCTTTTCCAATAAGAGAAAATGGGAAGAGTACCCAACGAATTTGATCTTGAGTAATCCCGGGTTGAGATATAGCGTCACAATAATCGGAGAAGGTCTCCATATGTTGGTGCGGGTCTTCGGTGGGCAAACCACTAAATTGATTCCTTTCCACAAGTTGAATGAAGTGGGTCTTGGCCGTAAAATTTCCGGCATAAGCGGCCGGTAGAGCATTGGGTCCCGGCAAGACGTCTTCCGTGAATGTAGAGTGGGATGAAAATTTCGGCATTATTGGATGTAAGGGAGATGGTGGTGAAGACAGAGTTGAAGTAGATGTAGAGGGGGAACTAGGAGAAGAATATCCAAAAAGATTGGTGAAATTCCCTTCGGCCGTCTCTTGAAATGCTTGCTCAAAATCGTTTCCTTGAACTTACTCTTGATGAGTATTGCTTGCACTTGGTTGAGAGATCCAAACCCGGTTAATCGTCCGTTGGCGAAAAGCTCGAAAAAGCCTCTCCGGCTCTGGATTAAAGAGAAAGAATTCGCCTCCCCGCCTAGGCATACACTACACACTAGAACAAACGTGAGACCACCTAGTTCTTTATGGGCACTAGGTAACAATAATAAACAAGCACAATCGAGAGACAAAGAGAAAAAGAAGAAATAAAACTAAGGAAGCAAGAAAAACTAGAGAATATTCACAAGAGATGATAAAAGGGCACAAAGAAGAGTAACTAAGTCTAGAAATAAGCAAACCAAGTCTAAACAATGCACCGTCCCCGGCAACGACGCCAAATTGATGGTAGGATTTTTCGTGGATCCCACCGCCAAATAATAACCGGCTAGCACCTAACGGTAGTTAGGGTAAGTCGGGTCGTGTCCACGGAGACGGTGTCGCAATGCTTAGACTAGGTTGGCCTAAAACGAGACTAGGTCACACAAACAAACACAAATAGCGATAAATGGAAAACTATGATGGAGGAGAGGTAAGAACTAGACTAATGATGAACTAGACTATAACAATGCTAAACAATGCTAATAATCAAACTAACTAGCAAACTAAAGAAATGGTGACTAACTAATAAGTTGAACCAAATATGAAGAAGAAGTGGGTTAGGTCGGGTTCATAAGTGTAGTAGGGTGACTTGGGTGGTTAAGGGTGTAGATGACTCCTAATTGCTAGATTCGGTCCGGGCGGTCGCAACTTAAACCGATGTCGATGACTATTCTCAACATGTCCACACACAAAACAAACAATGAGTAGAAGAAGACTAGCATGAGAGGCATGGCCACTACAACTCAAACAAGCAATTCAACAAACACATGGTGTGCCAAGTATGTGACTAACAACAAAGATTCACCCTTTACCCCTAATCAAACCCTAATCACCCATATCCTACCCTTAATCCCCCTACTAACCCACAAGTAAACTACTCACTCATAATCAAACTAGCTGCAACAATAAAAAGAGAAAACAACACCATAACCCTAACATTCATCATCAAGAACAATATGAACAATAACAATCAACACTAAGTAAAGATTCAAACTTGAATTAATAACAAAGAACAAGAGTAAAGAAAGTTATACCAACACTAGGATGAATAAAAGATGCAATCTTGTATAAATAAGAAACCCCAAAATAATCCCAAGGTTGTCAAGCTTGGAGAAATCTTCAAGTATCTTCTTAATACAAGAACTAATTAACTAAGATTAACTAGAATTAACTAAAGATTAAAGAGAGATTTTTGCTAATGTGAGGAACTAAATCTAGGGTTTATAACTTGTAGAGAGGCTTAAGGGAGTCTAAACTAAGGTAGGATACATAAACAATACAAGAGGGAAGTATTTATAGGGGTACAAGAATGAAGGAGGGAGGAAAAAGAAAGTTCGGCTACAGCTCGCCGGTCCCGACCGGGACGGCCGGTGGTCCCGACCGGGACGGCCTGGCAGTGGCTCCTCTAAAAGCTCACTTCATCCCCGACGGGATGAGGTGCATACCCGTCGGGGATGAGTCTTGTAGGCCTCCAATATGATCCTTTTGGTTCCTCCTTGCTTCACATGAACTTCTCATCGATTCTCGGGACTCAGGATCGGGTCTCGGAGGCTCGGGATTGGGTCCCAAGGTCTCGGGGTCGAATCCAAGGCATCGAGTGATCGTTCCTCCGCTTCGTTGGCTCCGAAAAGTGTATGTATTGAGTCGGAATCACTCCAACTCCTCACGAATGGTCTCGGGAACCTGAAACGAGCTAGAGGAAGCATAAGTAGCCCGTGAATCGCTCCCAAGGAGCGATTCCATAAGGAAAATGGGACCAAAATACAACGAAATAGGCACTAAAAACTACACTTATCAACCGTTAAAGGCTATTAAGGGGCGAGTAGTAGCTGAGTTTCTCGCCGATAGCCCGATAGCCGAGGAAGGACACACTGACACCTAGTCCTTCCCAGATGAAGATATCTTCCATACTGATACCGAAACATGGGATCTATACTTCCACGGAGCATCCAATTTTCGAGAGTTCGGAGTCGGGATACTCCTAATTTCACCAAAAGGAGAGCATACTCCCGTATCCATTAAACTGGACTTCGATGTTACCAATAATGCAGCCGAATACAAAGCATGCATTTATGGGCTACAAGCCGCCGCCAATCTGGGGATCACAAATCTTCGGGTACATGGCGATTCCTCCTTGGTCATTAACCAAGCACTTCAAAAATGGAAAACTCGGAATGCTAATCTCGTGGCCTACCAGGCACGAGTAAGGGATCTTGAGAAACAATTCCAAAAGGTGGAGTACATATACCTGCCTCGGGAAGAAAATCAGTTTGCAGATGCACTCTCAAAATTGGCATCTTTACTGAATATTCCCAACCACGTGACCAGTATGCCAATTTGTGTCGAAAAACGGTCCGAGCCGGCATACATTCATGACATTGAAGACATCGAGATAACTGATCCCGAACCGTGGTACCAGGCCGTATTAACATACCTAACAAACGGAGAATATCCTCCCGGGACTAAAGGCCGAGCCAAAAAAGCCTTACGGAGGTTAGTCACCCAGTTTATCCGTACTGATGTCGGGCAACTGTACAAAAAGACAGCACAGGGGGCTCTTCTCCTTTGTGTTGACAAATATAAGGCCGAAAAATTTATGGCCGAAGTACATGATGGTGAAAACGGTCCACATATGAATGCTCACATGCTGGTCCGAAAAATCATGAGGCTCGGGTATTACTGGAATACCATGGAAGCTGACTGCCAGTTATATGTCAAACGTTGTCACAACTGTCAAATCTTCGGTAATGTGCAACATATGCCGTCATCTCTGCTTTATACCATGACGTCGCCTTGGCCGTTCTCGACATGAGGTATCGACATAATCGGAAAAATAAACCCCTCTGGTACTAGCGGACACTGTTTCATCTTAGTAGCTATCGACTACTTCACCAAATGGGTCGAAGCTGAATCATATCGCATTCTCAACGCTAAAAATGTCGCCAAATTTATCCAGAACAAGATAATATGTCGGTATGGAATCCCACATGAATTTATCAGCGATCACGGGACTCACTGTCAAGCTGAAACCGCAGCCCTGCTGACCAAATATAAAATTCAAAGGCACACGTCCTCATCCTATCGTCCCCAAACAAATGGAGCAGTAGAGGCGGCCAATAAAACGATTGTCACCATACTCAAAAAGATGGCTGATAATTACCGAGACTGGCCCGACAAAATACCTTTTGCCCTGTGGGGATATCGGACGTCAATTCGCATCGCAACCGGGGCGACACCGTATTACCTAACTTATGGGATGAAGGCAGTCCAACCAGTTGAATTAGAGGTACCGTCCCTCAGAGTTCTGTTAGAAAGTCAAGTACCCGAAGCTGACTGGGTTCGAGCACGGTACGATTCATTGGTTCTACTAGACGAACGACGATCTCGTGCCCTCAACAACATCCAAATCTATCAGAAAAGGATCCAACGGGCCTTCAACAAAAGGGTAAGGCCCAGGAACATAAAGAAAGGGGATCTGGTTCTTAAGTTTGTCCGAGCCTTACTACCGGTTGACCCAAGGGGAAAATTCAAACCCAATTGGGCTGGGCCATATTTGGTAAAGAAAATCTTCTCAGAAGGAGCAGTGATGCTAACGGACCTGGACGGGAACGAGTTTGTCAACCCAACCAACCTGGACCAGCTGAAGCGTTACTACCCATAGCCATTTCTCAATGTCATTTGCAAATTTTATCGAAATTATTTTTTACAAAAAGCAAGTCAATAAGCTAGAATTATTTATTCTACTGTCACGAAACATCTTGAACCAATAGTGTTGGTGTAATTCGAGATTGCAAATTTACTAAGCTTGAACTACGTTTGGTTTGATTCCGTTAATCGCGGATACGTAGGCAGCCCCTCAAAAGGGCACAACCAGTGCAATCAAGAAAAGACAGGAACGGTTTAATAATAAACTTCTTTTATTAGTTATCACCAAAAAAAAGCCTCAATAAACTCGGGAAAATTACAAAATGCAGGAATTCAAAAAATTGCAAAAACAAAAAAGGCACACGACACTCCAAAATAAATAATAATATTTAAATAATAAAAAACTAAGGACTCGGAATTTAGGGCATCTTGCCCTTCCCCTTGTCCTTGGCCTCCTTGGCCGTTCACTGACGACGACGTGGATGGGAGCGTTCCCGAATCACCACAGGAACCTCCTTAGCCCGGACTCGTTTCTTGGAACTTGAGTCCTTATCCACATCGACAGGACCAAGTCGGGCCCTCACGGGCTCTGACAGCCATTCACGTGGACCAAGTCGGTCCCTATCCGCCAACCTTGGCCCAAGTCGTCTCTCCAAATCAGTCTGGGGGCTTAGCTGCCCCGCATGCTGCTAGCACTGGCATCCTTAGATCGAGTCTTAGTATGTGACTTAAGACCCGATTCTAGTCGGACTAAAGTAGCAGGGGTCTCTCCCTCGTCGAAGAAGCCCCTGTTGTCCATTACCGTCTCCCGACGGACCAGTTCGAAGGCCTCATCGACTTTCAGAGCTTTACGAGCTTCCTCGGATTCCTAGGAAGTCCACTTCTCGTAACCCCGTGAAACCCAAGCGGATTGGCAAGGATTGGGAATAGTCCATGTAGGACGAGTAAACCATCTCTGCAACCAGGTGTCGCACATAGCGTCTGTCAATTGGAGCGAGACGCTGATAATGGCTTCAGTCTAAGGAATGCGCTGAGACGAACCGAACTGCCTCAGGATGCGGTCCGGGTAAATATGAACTGTCCAGTCAAGGGACAGGATCACCAAGTAACGGGCTTGGTCACTCTTGGCTGGCCCCGTCAGCTTGGAAAGAAACCACCAAGCGACAGTCCACCTGATTAAAGGGCCACCATGGAACACCAGCTCCTCATCCCAGTAAGCTCGGTTTATATGGTGACTTGAGCTTATTCGACGCCCCCTCGAACTAATTTGGCTGCTGCGGTAGTTGGGAATGCTCGGAGGGGACTCTATGATCTACAGACATTTCGACAACCAAACCTGCAAAAAAATATACAAAATCTGTGAGCTACGGGTCGGTCCGCTATAGACCACTCGATCAAGTACAGCATCGGACTCGATCGAGTAAGCCCTCTAAAAGCAGACAGAAACTCGTCGAGAGTGTCACTCGATCGAGTACAACGTCTGACTCGATCGAGTAGGCCCTCCAAAGATGGGCAGAAGCACTTCGAAGATGTCACTCGATCGAGTGACAGGTCCACTCGATCGAGTGACTTACGGACGTCAATAAAATCGCGCTAAACAAAAATGAAAAATCGCAAGATGTATACCTGCAGAATACGGGTACTCCCCGTCAGATGTCGGTCCGGGTCAAGTCGTCTGGCATCCAGACCCATGATGATCTCTCCGGTAGTTAGCCAGGCAGGGCTGTGACCAGTCTCCATCTGGTCAACCACTTCGATTAGCCTGATTTGACCCAAGCATGAGTCAACATCCATCACCCCCTCAAAAACGTAGCGGTGCAGCATGCAAAAGGCAAAAGCCCTACGCCTATGAGAAGGGGTAGCCCTTACATCCTGACTGTTCATAAACTTGTCAGCCAGGTCAAAGAGGGAAACAGTATTTCCCCGCACCATTCGACCTGTCTCAGCGTGAGACAGGCCCAAGAAATCCCTCAGCCTCCTTCTCGGATCCGGGTAGAACGGGGGGATAGCAGGACGAGCGACGGGGCTCCAACCCCCAATAACTGCGATCTCCTCGGGGAGAGGGCATATTTCTCCCCGCGGGAACGCAAAGACGTGATGAGTAGTATCCCAAAACGACAGGCAGGCGTCCAAAAAGTGTGAATCGATTATCAGACGACGAAGAGGAAATAAACAGGCAATCCCCATTTGGGTCAGTTGAACTTTGTCTTCATCCCGAAAATATTGGGACCAGGCAAAGAGCATCGAAGTAAGATGATCGATACCCATGGCTGGGGTTTGAATCTTCTTGAAAGTCCAAAGGATTTTGAGGAGAAGTGGGAGTTCTTGATTTGAGATACAGTAAGCTGAAGCAGGGAGACCTATATTTATAATAGAAAACCCTAACTGTAACCCTAACTACCATGCCTCCTCAGCAAACCTGGGCCCAATGCGTGCGCAGGCCTGATTTCAGACAAGAACCCAAAATAGAAATCAAGTCGTCCCGAGCTTTCCTGGGAATTTCTAAAAATTTTGCGATAAAATTTGTAAAAAAAAAATCTCTTTCAAGATTTTTGGCTTTTCAAAATATTTTATTTCCTCAGCACGAGTCGGTGTTTTGCCTATATGTTACATGCAATTTGTTATATGTGTCAGCATACAGGTACACCCCCAGACTTCAGAAGCAAGTCTCCGCGCAACTACTTCACTCCCCAACGTGAGCCAATATTTATCCAGGAATGCTACAATCAGAGCTGTGATGTATCAGCATACGGGTACGCCTAGACCTTCAGAAGCAAGTTTAACTCCCCACGGAGCTACCACCGCCAGGACAGGTATGACCCTCTGCTTATGGCTGGCGAGCCCTTCACGCGAGTCTACTGGACTATAAACGACCCGACCGGAAGGCAGCCAGGTCGTAATCTGTGATTGGCCTGGTAGCTACTCTGACTTTCGCCTTGTCCAAGCCTCAGTCAGAGTGGGGGCTCTGTAGACCCCCGCATTTTGCCTGCTAGTGTCTATAGCAATTCCCGACAAAACACCCGATGATGATCGGACGCAAACGTGACTTAGTATACTTGAATATGGGCTCGGAATCAATAATATCCGACGTGGACATTTAGCGGAGTACAAATCTCTCAAAACCAACCTCAAATTCAGGCCCAGTGGGTCGTTCCGAGCAAAATAAGACTAATTTGGGCCAAAACCGACACCAAAAATAAAAACCGTCTTTTGGCGACCGGGTCAAAACCCGGTCAAAGACGAATCCGTCCTCAAAACCAGCCTAGAGAGCTTCTAGAAGCTGGCGCCCAAGCTCAAAATTCAAAAAATCAAAAGAGTCAACCCTTTCCTAAATTGACTCGATTCTCTTGATCCACTCGATCGAGTGGATTGACCCACTCGGTCGAGTGGAGCCTCATAAACCAGAACAGACCCCTTTTCAAGGGCACTCGATCGAGTGCACTAGAGCCACTCGATCGAGTGTCCCTAGGTCGAGGGGTAAACTCTATAAATACCCCTCCAACCCTTCTCATTTTTCAGCTTTGTCTAATGAAATTCTACCCTACATTTCTACCCTAATTCACCTAAGCTCTCTACACTACAACCCTAAGCAATACTATACAAAAAACCGAGCCATTTGCCCTTCAAAAACCGACAAACACACACACACATATACACACACACCATAACTTACATACATCCTCGATACTCCCGCGCTCACGCCGCTATTACGAGTCCATTTCCGAGGCCTTTACTAAGCATGTATGTTGAGGGTGTCCTAAACCCCATCTCGATCCTTACTACTTCATTTTTTTTATTTACATTTTCGCATTGTTTATATTATAGTAGATTTAGTATACTAAAACTAACTTTAACGTTATACTAACATTTTAATTCTTGTATACTAACTCTTTAATTTTCGTTACTAACCTCTAACATTTATTTATCATCGCTAACATTATAACGCGTATATATATATATTAGTATCAAAATTCGGATCCTAACACGTTTGACTATGACGACCATCTAAAGTCCGTTTAATCCTTTTACGAGTAACGACGGAGGTGGCACCCTTTCGAGGAGCGCCGCCCCAATGTTCTCAAAGGCATAACAAGATCATGGTCGTTCATAGTTGAACGTGAAGGACTCCATTTCTAAGATTAGAGCGAAAGTCGTTGATGCGAAAACCGACATCACATAATCCGTTAGGATTAATATCGATATCGTGACGCGGAGGACTATAATTTCGTCATTACTCACATTTTTTTTAATCCCATAACGACATTTTCACAAAATCCCAACGACGGTCTCATAATCGTAGAATACGCGATCATGAGGCCGAAAACCGAGTTGAATTTTAATGATGCAATATTCTCATTTAACTCGGTCAATCATCGGCTTTTTAAAACACAAAAACAAAACGAGTTATGCCTCGTACAGGTGCCACTCGACCGAGTGCCACAGGCCACTCGATCGAGTAGCACCCCAAAAACTGGACAGTAGCTACTTCGAGGACGCACTCGACTGAGTCCATGCCCAGACTCGATCGAGTGGGTCCTGTAGCCCATAAATCCGAGAGCTTAAATGCAACATTTGAGCCTCGTCTTTTTTACGACTTTTAGTCGACACGTGTAAAGTCAATCACGTGATCCTATTTTTCAAAACTCATGCATGTCACGACACTATAACGACTTCGATCGATTTTTCGACGTGATAACTCGGGACAAGGCATCGAGGCATGGGATCGGGCTAGCATCACGCCTAGGCCCTATGTCTCCGTCCTTCGTTTAATACACAACATAATGTGTATTTAATCGGAGTTCGTCCATCCATATAATTCACGGTCTAGTTTATACACGGGTCCGTTTCTATCTTTTTATCGTTTTTATTCCGTACGTTATATTACTTGTACTTTTTGTATTGGCCGGGTTGTATTTCCGCTCTTGTATCTTGTACGTTATTTATTTTCGAGCTTTGTTTATTTTGATGTTTATCGCCTTATGAATGAACCTCGCATGCTAAATAACTTTGACAATAGTTAGACGCATTAAAATGACGTAGTTAACCAATAATTCGCATGCTTAACCGAAAACGTTGTTTGCATATCATTTAGTCGTTTTACTAGCGCGCATACACAAACACGAACGATGTCTTAGTAGAGGCCGCCATTGTGCGGGCGGGGTTGGGTGTCCTTAGTGGGCTTCCCAACACGTACCCTCACCCCTTACTCAGAACCTCGGTTTCCGGATGCCCGAAACCGTTGGCGCACGAGAGTCATTCTTTACACGATACCGGTGTAGATGGTATCGGTATCGCAATGCAAAGGGACGGGCCCCATAAATCTGAAATCGAAGTGGGCCGTACTTTGTGTATAGCCCATGACGACATAGAGTGGGCTCGAATGGTTCCAAATTACCATAAATTCGGTGGCGACTCCAACTTTGACTTAAATTTCGAACCCGAGAACAATCTCACCACGATATTCATTCGCCTACCCAAACCCGTGCGTGGCCGCGTCGGGGTGGACCTACGTCATGTCCACAATATGCGGCCTGCAACCTGAAACGCACGAGCATATTTTCTGTGAATGCGTGTATAGCAAGCAGATTACGGAAATGTTTAGTACATGGCTGCAAATCAGATTACCCGATTGTGGTCTTCAGGAATGGAGAATGAGAAGGAGGGGATCAAAGCTCAAAAGGCAAGTGATCGATGGAATTATTAATGCTCTTATATATAACATCTGGCAGGAACGGAACAAGGGCCGGTTGGAACTCTATGTCCACACGCCAAAAGCTGTGATGCTGCGTATAAAACAGGAGATGAAGACTAGAATCCGAGCGTGTACTGGCAGAATTTTACCCTCTAGTGATAGGAATTGGATTGAGAAAATTGAATGTAACTTAATGACCTCATGGTCAATAACTGTGTATAATCGTTCATTTATACAATTTTTTACCTATTCCAAAAAAAAAGATGGTACAACATGAAATAGGCCTAAACTCTTTGACAAATTGGGCATCCTTCTTTTTAGGAATAAGGGTCACAAGAGTGGCATTAGCTTGCTTAGACATGCGACCAGTTTTGAAAAAATTTTGTACAGGTGCACAAAAATCCTTAGCCACAATATTCCAACAAGTTTTGAAAAAACCTGCTGAAAATTCATCAATGCTAGGACTGCTATTACAATCCATGGTGAAGACCACTCTTTTAATTTCATCAGGAGTAACAGGCAGACACAGTTGATCAGCTATTGAGCATGGCATACTAGAAATATTATCAATAGTGCCAGAAACTGAGGAAGACTTACCAAGTAGATTTTGGTACTAATCCTGAAATGCTCTAGAAACAATAGGAAGTCCAATACAAACCTTGCCATTTTCATCCTGAATAGCACCTAACATCTGTTGTGATTTTCTTTCTGCAATTTTGGAGTAAAAGTACTTAGAACAACAGCCTACCATCTGAATATGCTGGATCTTGGCTCTCTGCTGGAGCATACTAAGCTCGGCCTCTTTAAGTAGACAATAAGAGGCTAAGAGCTCCTTTTCTTTATTAATCAGGTCCGTAGAAAAAGGATTATCATTAATCTGTTTCTGACATTCATTCAAATCATCTTTAGCTCTTTTTACTGCAGGTGTGAGCTTCAAGAAATAGGCTTTATGAAATTTGATAAGGACCTTCTTCACTCTTTTTAGTTTCTGAAAGAGGCAATACATTGGTGCTCCATGTACTTTTTCCAACCAAGCTTCAGAGACCACCTGAAGAAAGTTAGGATGGCTTGCCCAACAGTTGAGAAAACTAAACATTTTCTTTGTTATTACATCTTTAAAAACCTCCACAATTACAGGAGAGTGGTCTGAAATCCCAGGATCTCCTATTATAACAGCAAAAACAGGAAATAAGACAGACCAGTTGGGATTAGCTAACGCTCTATCCAATCTAGAATAGGATCTTGTATCTATTTCCTGTTTGTTATTATTATTATTAATGATTATCATTATCATTATTAATGACAAATAGGTAAGGATCTAATTATTATTATTATCATTATCATTATCATTATTATGATTATTATTATTTTTTTATTTTATTTTGCAAAAAAATATCATTTCATATCATTGAATGAAATTACAGTTTTATAATTATAATTATTATTTTGCAAGAAATTAGATCTCTTATTCATCCATGAAGGGTAAAAAAGAGAACAATACTTACAAGGATATCCCAAATTTGCCAAAGCAAAAAACACCACCAAATCTCCTTAAGTACACCCACTATTCAACAATACTAGCTATATTTAGCTAAAAGAAGCAAATTGGTGAAGATTAGGATACTTTGAAAGCATCCTCGTGCTCACTTCAAAACGAATGAGATGAAAGCATTGCTCAATATATAGTAGAATCCTTTCCCGAGAAAATTCTTCGATTCCTCTCCTTTCATATAGAATAAACCAACGCGCATAGGAGAGAACGCATCCCATCTTTTACCCAACCTGATCTGAAAGTGGCGAAACTCAAATATCTGGCAACAGAAGAAAGCTGTGCGCAGTGCCAAGGTTGATTAAACAACCAGTAGGAGCAGAAGAGAAAGAGCATTGAAAGAATAGGTGACCATGGGATTCAGAACAGTGCCGACATAAAACACACCAATTAGGCGATGGCAAACCCCGACTCTGTAGAATATCAATGGAGGCTAACTTCCCTTAAAAAGTAAGAGAAGTAATAATTTTGTGCTTTGGAACGACAATAGCAGCATTCAGAGCTTTATGCCAGTAGACAGTGTTGTGCTTGATCCGAAAGAAATCATATACCTTCTTAGTATTGAATTTAGAACCCTGAGACCATGACATTATGAGCTGCCTACTGCAATCAATATCACCAGTAGCTAACAGAATCTCATTCTTGATTCTTATGATACTTCTTAGTGTATCAGAAAATGCATCTCGAGTAACCAAATTCCAAACATTGCTAGCTCGGATCATGTACAGGCGAACCCATCTGATCCAAAGGCTAGAGTGGTTGCATTCAATTTGCCAAATCCACTTAGCAACTAACGTCTTATTCCATGCCAACAACTCCTTAACGTTAAACCCACCCTCTTTCCATGGCGCACAAATGCTAACCCAACTTTTAAAGACTAGTTTTCGCTGATCAAAGGAATTGGACCAGAAACAATTCTTACAGATTTTCCTGATAGTCTTCATCACTGCAGTTGGTAAGAGAGCAGATGCGCACCAAAAATTAGCAATACCAAACAGAACATAATTTATCAATTGGGCTCTGCTTGTAAAGCTAAGAGAATGGTTCGACCAATGCATTATATTATTTTGGATCTTAGTAATTAGCGAACTAAACTGCTCCAAAGTGTTTCTTGAGACATTAAGTGGCATCCCAAGGTAGCGACAAGGGAAAGCACCCTCGTTAAACCCAGAATGTTGTAGTATAAGCATTTTTATCTCATCCCTAACACCACCAAAGTAGATATCAGATTTGTCATTGTTAACATTCAACCCATAAATATCTGCAAACTGCAGCAGAATGTCTTTGATGGCCATAATGGATGGCAAATCACCCCTCATAAAAATCAATAAGTCATCAGCAAACACTAGATGATTGAGAGCAAGTTTAGTGCACTTAGGATGCTAAGACATATTTGGTTTCGTCACAACCTTCCTAAGATATCTAGAAAGTATTTCCATGCTTAAGACGAATAGGTGAGGTGAAATGGGATCACCTTGCCTAATTCCGCTCTTCCATTTACAAAATCCCGTAATTCCTCCATTAAGCTTCAAAGAGTACCAATCACCTTTAACACAACTCATAATCCAAGCCCTAAATATAGGGGGAAAATTGAAAGTGGTTAGCATACCCTCAATAAACTCCCATTGCAAGGAGTCAAAAGCTTTTCGTATATCAATTTTCATAAGGCATCGAGGTGTAAGAAATTTCCTCCCATAACCTTTAATCAAGGCTTGAGACAAAACCATGTTATCGTGAATGTTCCTGCCCACAACAAAGGCAGCCTGTTCAGGACCAACAATCACTGGTAAAACAGTCTTCAACCGATTTGCAAGGATCTTGGTAATAGTATTATAGACAGTACTGCAGCACGATATGGGTCCGTAGTCTAGAACACTAGCACAAGTAGGCTTCTTTGGGATGAGAGTAATAAGAGTAGTATTAACCTGCTTGCCCATCTTGCTAGCCTTGAAAAAATCAGTGACTGTCTCAATAAAATCACTACCCACCACAGTCCATGCAGCCCTAAAAAACTCAGAAGAGAAGCCATCCGGGCCCAGACTCTTATGAGTACCAATGCTAAACAAAGTATCTTTTATCTCATCAGGAGAGGGAATGGCATTGAGATGCTCCCACATTGATTGAGGCACCACTTCACCTTGAGAAAGAAAATCCTTATCCAGTTTAACTGGAATTGCAGAACCCAGGAGTGATTCATAATAATCCACAAACGCAGCTCCAACCTCAATAGGCCCTGAAGCCTGAATATTGTCCTTATTTCTAATGGATCCAATAAACTGATGATCCCTCCTTTCTTTAATCTTAGCAAAGAAGTACTTAGTAGAACAATCATTAAGGTTTAGGTCATTAACCTTAGCTTTTTGTTTTAAAATGCTAAGTTCATCCCTCCTTAGATCATTATATTGAAGAAGAAGAAGAGCAGCTTCCTTGCGGATAAGCTCCTCAGAAAGAGGATTCACCTGCATATCTCGCTGACATGTTTTCAAAACCTTCTGAGCAATGTCAATTCGTTGAGCAATGTTGGAATAAGAACATTTATGCATATTTGTAAGGCTTCGCTTCACAACCTTCAATCGTGTGAAGAACTTAAAACCAGATGTGCCAGCAGCTCTCGTAGACCAAGCTGCAGACACAATATCCATAAATTTTTCATTATTAACCCAACAATTAAGAAAACTGAAGCGGGGGGCATGCTTGAAATCGGCAAAAACATTAACAATCACAGGCGAGTTATGAGATAAACCAGGGGGAGGACTAATAGCATTCGAATTAGGGAGCTCTCTCATCCAAGTTTTGTTGATAAGAGCCCTATCCAATCTGGACCAAACCCGAGTTTGAGCCTCATGTTTATTAGTCCAAGTCAACAGACAACCTGTAGTAGAGATCTCATCTAAAGCAAAATGGTTGATGCAAGAATTGAACTCCATCATTTCTGAAAGTATAGGAGGAGTAGGACTTATTTTTTCCTCAGAGGTCCTAACAACATTGAAATCACCCATATCAATCCATGGAATAGTATGATTAGCAATAGCCTGTAAACTATTCCAGAGAAGTAATCTCTCCTTAACATCGTTACTCCCATAAACCATTGTAACCTCCATCTGCTTAGAAGACGCGAAGTGGCAGACTTTATCATCATCATCATCATCATCATCATCATCATCATCATTATTATTATTATTATTGTTATTATTATTATTATTATTATTTAACCGGAGTTTGCATTAAAAACGAAACAAATGACAAGAAGTTAGAGAGGAGCCTAGATACTATCTGGGCCCCCACTCCCTTAGCTATCGCAAAACTAATTCTAGTGAAAATATGAACTGCGGCACGCGCTCCAGCATCTTGTGACATAGCGAGGTTACGAACCCGCTGGAGCAGAGAAACAGCCTCCGTGTCGAGCTCACCGAGAGAGGAGAAGGAGAAAGGGAGGAAATCATACCCAATGGCCGTGTAGCGTGCCTGATACTTGGCACACTTACGACGAGCGGCATCAGCAACGACCCGTCCAGGCTCAAAAGAAGTCAAGTCGGACTGGGTCAAAGGAGAGGACCCAGTCAAATCAACACAAACATCACGCCCCTTGTCCCACGAGTAGAGCAGAAGGTCGGCAGGTCGCAAGGGCTTGTCGTTATCGTCGCAGAGGCCAATCTCCACCTCCTTGCCTGCAGAGATCCCCGTCCGGAAGCAAATATCCAACAGTGTGTCACGGACAAGGTTATGGCGATGTTTAATCCCCACAGTACCAGCACAGGAAACCGTGTGATCCCCAAAAATATCCTCTCTGAGGACCCTGGAGCAGGAAGAGCAAGATCCCTATCTTATTATTATTATTATTATTATTATTTGCAAGAAAGGTATATCTTATTAAATCAATAAGATAGGGATCTTACAAAAGTACACTCAATATTGAGAAAAACACAACTACATCAATCTTAAAATATTAATGTTAACCCCTCTACTTCTTAGCCTAGTAAAAACATCAAATTTGATCCTTCTCACAATACTTGCACTCGAACTTGCCCTTTCCTCAAAGATTCTTGCATTCCTTTCAACCCAAATGAAGTAAACTGCAGCAGCGAGAAAACAACAAAACCACCGGTGTTTCCAATGTCTTTTATTCCTCTTTTGTGCACTCCACTGTAGTTCCTTGTTTAAATGAAAACTTCTACCGGTTATCTGCATTCAACATAACAAGTTTTGCTAAACTTGTCTGGAAAAATTGCAGTGAAAAAATAGATGTGCTCCCGTTTCCTCCTCTTGATGGCATAGTGCACATCTACTCACCATAGCCATACCTCTCTTCTTTAGGTTGTCATGAGTTTCCAACTTCGTCATTCCTGCTAAGACAGCGATGATTCTGTGCTTAGGAGCATTTGTAGTCTGATGGAGACCCTGCAACCAGACCAAAACTCTACATTTTGGCCTGAACCAGTCATACGCTGCCCCAACCTTAAATACATTCCCTTCAGCCCAACTGCAGATCAGCTGTTCAGCTGCTGTCTGACTCCCAACAGCCCCTAGTAGCTCGTCTTTGATAGATAGGACACCATTGAACGAAGCAGTATAACGTTCCGACCTGCAGATATCGCAAATGCTTTTGCCTTTGAGAACATAACACCTGTACCAGTTACTCCACAGCCCTCCTCTTCCTGCAACAAAAAGCCACAACCATCTAGCCATAAGGGCCTTGTTCCAGTAGAATAGATTATTTACATTGAACCCTTCCTCATTGCAATTCGTGCATATTTTATCCAATCCTTTAAAAATCATCCTGCTCTTATCACTTCCACCCGACCAGAAAAAACAAAGGATCAACTGATCAATCCTTGTAGACACCCAAATTTGGACCTGGTGGCTACAGAAGTGCCCAGTAAAAACCCGATGACGATAGGACTGCAACGCGACACGGGTTCGCGATGTTTTAGATAGTTTTCCAATAGAACGGACCAAATAATTACTCGGAAAAATAAAAACTAACATGATGGTAGCCTTAGTCGTGTTGTTACGGTCACATAGACACTAATCGGGACCCCGAGTCGGTCCCTAAACTCGAACCAAGTCAACACCGCGCCAAGCAAACCTTGGGATGAACACCCGAGGCCCACTAAACCCACGGCGCTAGGTCAAACCCGGGGTAAACTTCATCCCCAAATAACGTATCACGCTCCTCCCTCTAGGTTTTGGAAAGTATCAAAATCGTATGCTCAAAACTCCAACCGCCCCACCTGACGCGCCTGGGTCTCCCCACGCTCGGACCCAGGCGCCTGAGTCCTGGTGCGCCCCAAGTCACGCGTTCATATGGGCGACGAGGGCCGAAAACACCTATAAATACCCCCCCCCCCTTCACGCCCTCATTTCGACACAACATTCAATCTTCTTCTCTCCTTCAAAACTCTCGCTAAGGGCTCGCACTCCAACACCTGAGGCAAACGATCCACTCGATCGTTGTTTCGATAATAAAAGCGACATCGACGCTACTCTTCACCTTCGAGCACTTCACTCGATACCGAGGTGCCTGTGATCGACTAGCCTAAAATTAGTACACAGATTCTGTCGGATTAGCCGCAGAACTAGCAAATAGTAACGGAGCTCTGCCGGAATAACCGCAGGTAGGTCAAAAGGTAACGGAACTCTGTCGGGATAACTGGTCAAGCTAGGAGGATCCGCCTGTCGAAGTCGTATCGTCACTAGGTTGCCATCTAAACAAAACTTTCCATATTTGCACTTTCTATTATTATGCACTACGACAACTCTAGATGTGGGCGCTAGGCCCACAAGCATCTACTAAAATACGTAACTTCCCAACTTCAACCACAAATACTAAAACACACTAAATAGACCCGAGTAATTCCGAGATCCGTTCTCAAAACCATCTATGCCTCGAGTCCCGTTTAGTGTATACTCCGAGGGTGCAACTCCTCACAATGTGATTTACTTACATTCGCATTTACAGATTTTCGTATGATTTATTGCTTTTATGACGTTATAATCGCATGCTAAATCACCTAACACGGAATTCAAAACGTAAAATAACTTAAAACTGAACAAAGTGATGGTCGGATTCCGTATTAGTCCCGGTGCTCACCTTATTAGGTTCGATGCATCTCTATTAATATCGAACCGACGCATCTTAAGCAGAATACCAGGTATGGTATACCAAGAGAATGACTAATATCCGTATTATCACGTTAAATCTGATTTGCTAATACATATAATACATAGTACTCTCTACTCTCCAATGTGCATCTTTTCATGGCCTGCTTGTCACGTGAAATCGCATGCAAAGAATGTAAACACCACTACTTCGATGATAAGCTTATCTGTCCTTAAAACAACCGACGTAGTTAAGCATAGGGTTAAAACAACGAATGTTACAGTATTTCCACCACAACAGAAGAACTAGGAAATCAGCCCACCGATTGATTAGTAGAGGCCGCTATAGTGCGGGCAGGATTGGGTGTTGACATCTATCGGATGTTGGCTTCCCAATACCTACCCTTACCCCTTACTCAGAATCAACGGTTTCCGGATGTCCGAAACCATTGTCAATGAGAGTCATTCCAGGCATGGAGTGCTTAAAGGTAGAAGTCTTTATCTTTAGGTCCCGTGCCACTCAACTTTGAGACGGTAAGGGATCAAAGTTGACTTGAACGGTTTTCGAGTCCCCATAATTCACTCGATGGCGACTCCACAAATCGGCAACGAATTCAGTTCTCTAAAAAGGTCGCCTTACCAAATGAATCGACCTTTAAACATTCACAACCACGACTCGATCAATTCCCAAACGGAAACACGGGTGCCCGCACCCGTCTAGTACAAGTCCGGATCGTCATCCAAATCGAGGTCTGACACTTCACCTCGTATGCGAGATCGGACCGCCCCCCGGTTGGGAGGAGGCCGCGTGGGTGGCTGCCGCCACACGTTGAAAAACGGGTCGGTCCCGCGCGGGCGCGCGCGGGGCGCCGGGTGGTGCGGACGGACGTCCACAGTTTGGCGACTCCGCTGGGGAATTGGAAACAAGTTTCCAGCGGTGGTGTAACTTGAACAAGGTCGGTGAAGCTCATTTCTTAGTTACTAGTTGTGGTCACTACGGGTTTTGGCCTTAAAAAGAACACCCTAACCGATGTCAGGACCAATCGACCTCTTCGCGGTAAGATCTCTAGGGACATGCGGAGAGACCCTCGATTGACGCTCCGGCCGCCTAACGCGTAACCCGCGGGATTAATAAGCGGATAGTCCAAACGGACGGTATGACACTCATCTCCCCAGATCATTGTCAATGCCTAAGTAAAGACTATTCGTGGGCGATAGCCTACCCTAACCTACCCGAGTCTGCATCCTGCATGAGTGTACGCATTCCTAGTTATGTGTAGCGTGTTGGAACAATACAACCCAAATAAAACACTAAAATCTGGATTCAACCACGCCAACAAATTCAATCGCACCCAATTCCGTTTTTCGAAAATACCTCATCTTTTCAAAACGACTGTTTAAATATCAATACTCTGGTCAAATCATGGTTTCTAAAAAAGGAAAATGTTTTTTTAATGCCGTTACCATGGCAGAATTTACACGCACTGATTTTTAAAAAAAAAAAAAAAAAAGAGTTTTTAGCGTCATCACTTTGGCCAAACTAAAACCTATTAATTACTGTTAACACAACCGACACTCCCAATTAATGGGGTTAAGGCTACCACGCGGTCACATTTTATTTTTTACGCACATACCGTTAGCACAACCGAAGCTTCTATTAATAAAGCCGAGGAACTCAAAAAGAAGTTACACTTTCAAAATACTTTCCTTTTACAATGCACACCCCCACCATCTAATTCTAGTTAGTACAACCGATAAACACGTGGGTCACTAATTTTAAAAGTCCTTTTTCAAAAAGCAAAAGTTTATAAGAGACACTATTCACCGCCTAAATCTCTCACTAAGGATTTAGTCACACCTTCAAAGAGACTGTCATCACACTCTATCATGAACATCACACACCCCGCGAGTATCGAACCAACTAATTAATAGTAGTTTCGATAGAAGCATCATTTAATTATTATTTTTTTTTAAAAAAACGTTTCCCCTAAAAGAAATGCACTCCTTTCAAAAAAAATATTTACATTTCGTCATTATTTCCGATGCACAAACATATCAACGCATTTACACTCCACAGACGATATCGTCGCACCATAACTATTTTCACAAATCATCCTTTTCAAAATTTGCAAAACCGGTCGTTTTCGAAGGAAGCATACATCCAATTTTTTTTTTGATCCTTAGCCGGGATCGTGATCAACCTCTTACGTCGTACAACCGTGTGTTTAACCGTCTATGTTAGCTACTAGGATCACCTATGCTCGAGATTTTACGTTTTGGGTCGTCCCACCTCGAGAAGTCCTCTTTAAACTTCACCACCAAGGTTGTGTCAAATCGTCTCGTTACAGAGACAGAAAACTCCATAGGCAATTCACCGAATACACTAAGATCCTAAAGCACCTCAACCCTAACCCAATGACCACACATGTGTGCAAGTCAAGGGTCTCGTTTCAGCCGCGAGCATTTCCCGAGTTCGTAAAGCGTTCAAGAACTCTTTTCTCATTAGCATTGCCTTTTCACAGTCATGACGGGGGATTCAAGCGTAGACGCAAGCAACCACAGTGGGGATAACGCTGGGCAATCCGCAGACAACAGCATAGGAGCCCTAGCTGACCTGATCCGGGAGTTACAGGCCACGGTCATTACGGTAAACGCGTCCGTAAACAGCATAGATTCCCGCTTAGGTCACCTAGAAGACAAAGCCTCAGATGAACACCACACCCGAATCCTCAATGAAACCCTTTTAAATTCCACCCCGCTAGGTGGGGCACCCGCTGGCCTCATCCCAAGCGATCCCGTTACCCCGCCTCAGGATGACACCCTCCAATCCGCTATGAACCGCATAGACTTCCTCGAAAACCAAATGCGCCTAAACCAGGGAAACAACGTCCACCTCAAAAATCATAGGAAGTTCGAAATGGTGAACGACCAGTTACCTGAGAACTTCTCTCAAGCCGACCTACCCAAGTTCAAAGGAACGGAGGACCCCCTCAACCACATCCGGGCATTTAAGGATTACATGGCCATTAAAGGGGTCAAGCCTAGTCTCTTCACTAGGATATTCCCCTCGCCCCTAGGAGACACACCACGATCGTGGTTTTATTCCCTTGACCCCAAGAAGGTGTCCACCTGGGATGATATCTCCGTAGAGTTCGCAAAACAATACGCGGATAACGCCGAAACACAAGTCACCATTAGAAGCCTGGAGGTCCTTTCCCAGAATGGGAAGGAAGGCTTCTCAGAGTTTCTGACCAGATGGAGGAGGGTCAGTACCCGGCTAATAAACCGCCCGGACGAAGCCACTTTGGTAGAAAAATTCGTAAATAACCTTAGGCCAGCCTACGCCTCCCATCTTAGGTACCAAAACATCCACGCCTTTAAGGAGCTATCCACCTTAGGGATACGGCTAGAAGATGATATGAAAAAGGGGGTATTCTCCCAAGATAATGGGGAAGGGTTACCAGGGGCCAACCACTTCCTCCGGAACCCGATCTTATGGAAGTAACAAAACCGAGGAAGTACACCTCGTTGAACCAACTACCTGGGGAAGAACGAACTTCACCCCTAGAACATTCTCCAAAATAGGCATCACATACACCGAAGCCTTAAAAACATTAACCGAGCGAGGAAAGCTCGAACTCATAGGTCCTACTGCGGACACACCGACGGACAAGAGGGCAAAATTGTGGGATGCAAATAAATACTGCCAATACCATCGTGGCAACGGCCACGACACTGAATCCTGTTTTCGACTCAGACATACTATACAAGACATGATAGAAAACGGGACAATCCCTCTTCCCCCACCTGAGAAACTCAATAATACCACGAACCCCTTTAGTGTCCACGCCATTTTCGATGATACTATCGACCGCTCTCACCTTATCCCCCTAGGAGAAGAGGTCTTAAACATCGAGGACGAACAAGACACCGATCCGGAACCTGCACCACTCGATCTCGTAACAACTATCGAGAGACTAACCCGCCTAGTTTCGCAAATACACCCTGTACTTCTGAGAATTGAGACTAGGATCACCAATATCGAGGAAAGACTCGAGGAACTTCCCAAACCTCCCGCTTCCACATGTAACGGATCGCTCAAGGGGGAGGGCATTGGCTCACCCGAGACTATCGAGCCCAGGAAGAAGTTCACCCAAATACAACCTGGGCTCAGCTACGCGGCTGCACTCCAAAGATTAACCTCCCTTCGCCTTTTACGACCCATAGAACCCATGGCCGATCCTCTACTGAAGCATAGATCCCGTCACTGGTTCAAGGCAAAATACTGCCACTACCACAGGGGAAACGGCCACGATACGGAATCATGTACGTTGCTAAAAGATAAAGTTGAAGGGTTAATAAAAACGGGGGTAGTTAAAACCACACTACTAACAAAAAGGCCCACTCGCTTCTTAACAAATAACTCCGAGGAAAGGGGTTTCAAGCTACTAGAGCACCTCGGGTTATCCCACGATCAGGCCCTAACCATGCTAATATCGGATGGATTGCTCTATCCATTAAGTCCGACACCTGATCCACCCGCCGGCAAGAGACCGTCACATTGGAATGGTGACAAGTGGTGCCGATACCACCAAGGCCGAGGACATAACATTAGCGAATGTCGTGAATTTAGGCAACAAGTTCGCCACCTCATCCAGGAAGAAAAATTCGGGGCGTATCCCGAGTACGAGGGTACTAAGACGCCTACTGAGGCCAGCAAGTCCGCACCCGAGTTAGAGTCTAGTTCGTCTTAGGGCCTAGGCTAATAAAATAATAAATATTTCGTCTTCCTGTTCGTCATCGAGTCCAGGGAGGTGCGAGGGGACATGTCCTCCACCTCCTCCAAACGAAATCACGGGCATCTAGCCCGCCTACTATTATCAATAAAACAGTTATCTTTTTTTTTACAAACATGCCTTGACAATCGCTTAATTTTCATTCAACAATCCACTTTAAAATGCTTAAAAACTCAACTTTGTGCCAATTATCGATAACAACTGACTAAAATGCAAGGGCTACCGCAAGCAGCCCACTCAGCTTCGCCCTAGGGAGAAAATCGGGAGTAACAACCTTAGACTCAAACCGCCACTGACCAAACAACAATAAAACTCGGAAGCAAACAAAACACCACCCGAGCAAACTTACCACCAACACAAGCCGAATACGAAGTCTGTCTAATAAGTCTAAAAGCAGCCATATCTCTAGGAGTCAAAAACCTTAGAGTCCACGAAGACTCCTCCTTATTAGTCAACCAAGCCACAGGTAATTTGAGGGTTTCTAGCAAAAGCCTAACCCCATACCAAACTAAAGTAGAAGCAATGCCTAAGAAATTCACCGAAATCGACTTCATGCACATATCCCGCGAAGAGAACCAATTCGCTGATGCATTATCCAAACTAGCCTCGCTAATAAACATGCCCAATCACCTTTTCTCCATACCTATCTGCATAGAGAGAAGCAAACAACCAGCGCACATCCCTAACCTCGAAACCGACAATGTCCCCGAAGAACCCTGGTACAAAGCAATCCTAAACTTTAAAACCCACGGGTCATGCCCACCCAACACTAATGTCAAGAACAAAAGGGACCTACGAATATAAGCCATCCATTGCGGGCTACTATACAAACGAACCCCACAAGGAATCCTTCTTAGATGCATAAACAAAGACCAATCAGAGAGAGTCATGGAAGAGGTACACGACGGAGAGTGCGGACCCCACATGAGTGCACACCTACTAGCCCGAAAAATAATGAGACTGGGTTATTACTGGATTACCTTAGAGACAGACTATCGACGTCACGTTCGACACTGCCATAATTGCCAAATATTCGCCAACATCCAACACCTACCTTCTTATTCTCTACACACTATAGCCACACCCTGGCCCTTCTCTACATGGGGAATAGACATCATAGGGAAAGTACACCCATCCGGACCGGCGGACATTGCTTTATTTTAGTAGCCGTAGATTACTTCACCAAATGGGTAGAAGCCGCCTCTTACATCGTACTAACCTCAAAACAAGTAGTCAATTTCTTGCAAAACAACATCATATGCCGTTACGGTATACCTCATGAAATCATTAGCGACCAGGGGGCTCACTTCGGGGCCGATACCCAAAAACTCCTAGACAAATACAAAATCCAAAGACACAAATCTTCACCCTACAGACCGCAAACCAACGGGGCCGTAGAAGCAGCCAACAAAACCATCACCACCATCCTTAAGAAAATGATAGACAACTACCGAGATTGGCCGAACAAGATCCCCTTCGCCTTATGGGGATACCAAACATCCTATAGAACACCCACCGGAGCCACACCATATTACCTAACCTACGGTTCTGAAGCCGTCCAACCAATAGAGCTGGAAATACCATCACTAAGAATATTAGTCGAAAGTTGTATCCCTGAGGAAGAATGGAACCAGAAACGATACGACAAGCTAGTACTACTAGATGAACGTAGGATACATGCCCAATCCAATGTGCAAACTTACCAACATCGCATCCAACCAGCCTTTAACAAGCGAGTGAAATCCCGAGACATACACGAGGGAAACTTAGTGATCAAATCCATTAGAGCACCCCTTCCCGTCGACCCTAGAGGGAAAATCAAACCAAACTGGGCGGCTCCCTACCTCGTTAAGAAAGTACTCTCGGGGGGCACCGTTATCCTCACCGACCTAGATGGACAAGAATTCTCAACCCCGACCAATATGGATCCACTCAAACGATATTACCCGTAAACACCCTAGAAACCACGTCCCGACCTCCGACTTAGGGGGAAACAAAAAATAACAACACGAAGAAAAAAAAGTCGGTTCGCATCGATAAATGGCATAAACGAGTCTAAAGCAACATCACTCACACTTTTCTAAAAGAACTATGAACATGGTTTGATTCCGTCTAAAAGCGCATACGTAGGCAACCCGTCCCCCGGGTACAACCAAACAACTGAAAAAAAAACAAAGACCGATTAATCGATCCATGTATAAACCGGGACTCCTTTTTACGACCCGACCCTCCGAGTGATTTAAAATAACGAAGCACAAACGACGAGCCGAGGACGGGGTGAAAACCCGAAAGGGCGCCCCGGGCAAAATGAAGAAACGAGTTGCGAGCCGTCGTCAAAAAAAATGACGAGCCGAGGACGGGGTGAAAACGCGAAAGGGCGCCCCAACCAAAATGAAGAATCGAGTTGCGAGCCGTCAAAAAAGAAAGAAAAGAAAATAAAGAGCAAAAGAAAAGAAAAAAAAAACAAAAAAAAGGTGAGCTGAGGACGGAGTGAAAACCCGAAAGGGCGCCCCGTGTAAAATGAAGAATCGAGTTGCGAGCCACCACAAAAAAAGAGAAAAAATAAATAAAAATGTGCTTTTCATTAATACCAAAATTTGGTTAAATCGAGCCTTTGTTGAGGCATCTACATCAAAACCCCGAGTCCGGACATCCCGGAAGTTAACAATGTGTCAAAACCCCACAAAAAACTAGTACTAATACGCCACATATTATCAACTAATAATACATAATATAAATGGCTGGGCTCTACCGGTCCAACTCTTCCTCACCCTTATCGCCCGGGTACAACTGCTTGCGTTCTTCCTCCGCGATTTTCCGAAAGCAAGCCTCTAACACCCTATCCAAACGTGAGTCCAGCAAATCCCACTTTCTTTGCTCTTTCGCAGCTTTAATATGAGTCTCGTCAGTCTTGGCCCGTTCGGATGAACCGACTAGGCTAGGATAGGTTCCACTGTCTTTGGTTAGGCACTTAGTCTCTCGAGTCTCCTCTTCGCCTCTCAGCGGCGCTGTCTTCCTAACTTTTGAGTCGGTCTGTCCTGACGGATATCCACAAATTCTCTTCCTGACGGAAGTATTGATAGTCGGTCGAGCAACGGGGTGCAAAAACTTCTGCTCCGAAGACACCCTGAACCCCCCAAGCAAGTCCTCGGTCCATGGATCAAAACTAGAAATGACCTTAGCATCATCTGGAATAGGCGGTCGGACACCCATCTGATTTAACAACATGCCCGGGTAAATATAAACTTGATCCCTCATGGATAGTAATAACAAAGCCCAAGTCGAAGACGAAAATGTAAACCCTATGCGCACACTAATATTCCACCACAGGATGGACCACCTGATGACAATATCTCCCCTAACCAAATAGGAAAACCAATCCTCCTCTCCGGAACTCTTGCTCCACGCCAACACCATCTTCCGGCCTCGTGAAGCCCCTGTAGTTGTAATCCATGAAACACCGGGGAGGGTCGATTAAACCAAGACGCTCTTGCAACCGAACCTGCACGAAAAACGACGAAGTGTCACACCTCCTAAGTCAAAACAACCACAAAACAAGTAAAACCTAACTACAAAAAACATGAGAAAAAAAAACACACATGTAAAATTGTCCTAGAACCCCGAGAAGGTATCCCCTGTACCGGAACACTAGCATCAAGGCTGAGAACGAGTTCACCTAAAATAAGCAAAGAGGGTGACCGTCCATGTTCCATAGCCGCTACCACATCCAACACTCGAGGATTACCCCAGCCTTCACGTGACCGCGCATCCTCAAAAAGATAGTAACAGGCAATAGCAACGTTAAAAGCGCGCCTACATGCCAAGGTCAAAACATGTCGAGAACCAACTTGTGAGAATGTCCTAGAAAGCAACTCTAGGTTAAGACCGTCCACACCAAAATAGCCTTTACCCTCCTCTAGCGAAGAAAGGTCCAAAAAATGATAAAATCGCTCCACATAAGTATCATCCCCATAAGGCACACAAGGTCGAACCGAGCTCCACCCGCCGATAGCATCTATCTCTTCGGGCAAAGGGCTAACAGTACCCCCGCGAAAAGCAACAACATGATATTTAGGGTCCCAAAATCTAGAGCATGCCCATAAAAAATCATCCTGCACCTTGACTCGACTAAGCGCAACAACCACTGATAAGCCGTCATTTGAAATAACCTCGGGGTCACATTTCTTAAAAGAACTAACCCACTCGGCAAGGATTTTCCCAAAACCCGACATAACGCTAAATATAAACGTGCTAGACCCTATAGATACCCTGGTATGTCTAAAACGAACACCCACAACCCGTATATATAGCCCTAAAACCACAAGAATTAGGAAACAACGAAAATTTCCATAACCCGAGGACCCGACCGCAACGGCCCACGCGCCCGAATTTCCGGCTGCCCAAGCCTAGGCGGTCCGGAGGCCAGCTACCTCAGTCCAAGCGCCTGTGATCATGCAGGCGACATCCCGAGCAACCCAAGGATAGAAAATCAAACGTGCACTATCACCACAGCTATCATCCTCAAGCCCGGACATCGAAAACGACCTCTCGAAGTCGCTAAAACCCGTCCGGAAAACCGGAATACCCGCGCATGAGCTGCGAGAACATGAAGATACCCGTCGGACGAACAAGACTTAGACGTTTTTTTTTAATTTTTTTTAGGCGGGGATAAGCTACCCCACCTAGGCGTGTCGTAGCCTTTTAGCAATCACCGTCGAGTCACGTCTGTAGCCTAATAAGGCAATGTTATGAGTATATAAAAAGTGGTCCAACTTTTTTTCAAGAGTCGTCCGAATTTCAACCTTGGTCGCATTTTGAATGCCAAAACAACCGCACTCATTTTTTTGACACATGTAATCAAAGCACATTGATATTCCACATCTCGAGTCAGAAAGGTTTTAGTCGACGTACTACCTGATCCGATTCTTGGTTCAAACTAACGTATTTCAAAACATCCGAAAGAAGCTGTTTTCATCCTCTCATGCAACGCTAACGCACCCTAAACCAATTCGCATCGCAAAATGAATGAACACAAAAGTGATTACTTGTCAATCTAGGTAAACAATTCACCAAACGAGAACAAAAGACTAATCCGACCAATTCAAATACTAATAATCTAAAAAATATATACAAAATATAAAAATCCTTATACAAATCGAGGCTAAGAAGGACCCCTAGAAGCCGCGTCAACGACAATCACGATCTCACAAAGCTGATCATCTAACCCTAGGTCCTCCAGGTCTATAAGGGGAAACTCACTACCGTCCATCCCTGACATCATATCTAGGGTAGCCGTCTCGGAAATCCCTTCGGCCTCCTCCGTAGCGCCCGTAGCCTCAGCATCGACCTCAGCCTCCCTCTCGACCTCATGTCTGGCTTCACCCTGTGTAGAGGTCTCACCCCGAGACCGGGCAAGCTGCTCCTTTAGGAAGGCGATCTCGTCAGCCCGAGATTGTAGGAGCCGCTGCGACTCAACCTCTCTCACCTCGAGCTCGGTCACCCAGGCCTCCAACTGCCCCACCATATCCGGTAGGGGTGTTCACCGGTCCAAACCCGAACTGGACCGGACCGGACTGGCTTGATCCGCGGACCGGCAACCAAAAAAATCCAAACCCGCGGACCGGACCGGTTAACAAAAAACCCGGACCGGACCCTCTTAAGACTGGACCGGACCGGCAAAATACACTAAAATTGATTACTTTTTTAAGTCTGGACCGGACCGGACCGACCCTGGACCGGCAACCAAGTTTTTGGAGACCCGCGGACCGGACCGGTATATAGCCGGTCCGGACCGTACGGTCCGGGTCGGTCGGGTTTGCCGGTCCGGGTCACTTTTTGAACACCCCTAATATCCGGAACATCCTGCAAATACACTTAAGCATTAGGAAAATACACAAACAGCCTAGAAAGCCACATTAGTCACGTAAACTAACCGATCGAGGCCCCGAAGTGTTACGGGAAATCCTCGAGGCATAGGCCTGGAAGCAGTTGACAGCCTACCACAACCGCTGATGGCAAGCTGAAGAAACCTGAAATTCAACCATAGAAGTTTGGCAAACCGACCCTAATTTTTAGAATCCAAACGATGAACACACAAAAAAGAAAAAAAGAAAAAAAAAACTCACCTGGTACATCTGGTCACGCCACTCAATCCCGGCATCCATCTCCTCAGCAGAACACGGGGGAAGGGGCTCAGTGAAGGGTATCCCAGCCGCATCCACCCTAAGTAACGTCATGGGAAAATCTGGGGGCTGGATGTCATCAGTCGAATCGGCCAGCTGAGAAGACAACAGATTGGTCGGTCAGAAGGCATTAAAACAATAAACCGCAAAGCAAATCTAGAAACCCAAAATCAGAATCATACCACGAGGCGGTACCGAGCTAACCGCCGGGTGACGTAAGATAGGTAGGACGCACCTGGCACTAGGAGTGTGTTGCCTCCCTCTCCGTCCCTATCCTCGGGAACCTCTACGACGGTCGGTGGTCTAAACATGGTCCGGGGAGGGTGAACCGGTACCCTAAAGTCGTCGTACAGGCACTGACGCACCAACCGCTCGCCCAGATACCAGACTGGGCGAAACAACGCAGGAAGGGGCATCCTCCTATAACTTCTAGGCCTCAGCTCCGTAGTCATATACTTCGGCACGCCCTTGTAATTAGCTCAAGGGCGGGCCACAAACTACCCAAACAAAACCAACATCTTAGTAAAACCCGAACCTTGGGGGCTATCGAGAATTGTAAGCCACGAAGAGAAAAAAAGGAGACTCACATCTTTAATGCGTAGCTTGTTCACTAACGCATTCTCCGACGGGTAATGGCTGATTGTGCTCTTAGGCTGAGCAAGCCTCCACTCGATCCCCACCGCGAATCTCTTTGGGTTCACCTGCACCGTCTTAGGTGCCAAACACGGGAAGTAGGAGTAGATCCTAGCCTGAATCAACCTTCATTCAATCACCGCCGAAAACCTAACCAGATGAGCACGCACCGTCCTATATGCCAATCGAGGGAGTTTGGAGTAAATTTAAGCCCTATAAGGCAAGCCTTACAACCTCCTCTAGTCGAAATCGACCGCCAATAATAAACGAACACGGGAGCCATGATTAATAAGGATGCTTGCGCTTGACCGCATGATAAAACAAAAAAAGGACAAATCCACAACCCCAAAGCACTCAAAGCAACCAGTTCTCCTAGCAAGTCCCTGAGCACTCAACTTATATCCCGGGGGATTATTATTTTAGCACATTCCCGTAAGAATTCACTAAGCAAATGCAAGCCCAAGAACTAATGCAAAATCCATTGTGCATTCATTAAGAGCTTACACTTCAAGTCTAGTAATTTAAAGGCAGAAAGTCACTAAACCCAAACAACCACTCATAGACCAAGGTTAGTCTAACGCAGCCACCCGAGAGAGATAAGCTTAACTTAACGTAACCACCCGCAAGGGATTGAATCAAAAGCACCAATAAATACTCAAGCAAACAAACTCAAGGTCAATAAATATAAAACATGCACCTACTAAGACAAAACGAAATAACAATAACGGGACAACTACTAATCAACATCGATAATACACTCTCGACAATAAAACAAGCATAAAAGACACAATTAACCTAAACGCTACACCCGGACGCGTAACAAAGCAAATCTAAACCAAACTAATCTAAATAGACTCTAAACGAATCTCAAGTGCATAAACAAACCAAAACAAGGGCAATAACAAACCCAAACAAAATAAATTAAGACAAACTCACAAAGCCAGCATTTTAACTAAAACGAATAGACAAACAACATTTTTGCCCGAGGGTCAGAGTTATCCCGGAGGCACAGCGACAGCATTTTTGCCCGAGGGTCAGAGTTATCCCGGAGGCACAGCAACAACATTTTTGCCCGAGGGTCAGAGTTATCCCGGAGCCACAGCAACCGCATTTTTGCCCGAGGGTCAGAGTTATCCCGGAGGCACAGCAACAACAATTTTGCCCGAGGGTCAGAGTTATCCCGGACGTACAGCAACAACATTTTTGCCCGAGGGTCAGAGTTATCCCGGAGGCACAGCAACAACATTTTTGCCCGAGGGTCAGAGTTATCCCGGAGGCACAACAACAACAATTTTGCCCGAGAGTCTGAGATATCCCGGAGGCACAGCAATTTTGCCCGAGGGTCAGAGATATCCCGGAGGGACAGTAATTTTTGCCTAACGGGTCTTGGTTATCCGAGAGGCATTGGAGTTTTATACCTCCACAACAATTTTAATTCGAGAGAAGACTAACACCCTCGAAGGAGTCTTATACCTCCACGGCAATTTTAATTCGAGAGGAGACTAACTCCCTCGAAGGAGTCTTATACCTCCACAGCAACTTTAATTCGAGTGGAGACTGACGCCCTCGAATAGTTTTATATCATTTTATCTTTTCCTAGGGGTCATAAGAATCCCAAAGACGATTGCTCGAGCGGAGACTAACGCCCTCGAACATTTTTTGTCATCAAGGGTTCACAAGCGGCCCAAAATATACTCGTACAAATAAAGGCCAACTTAATCCGTTGCTAGCGCGCAAAAAACACTTAAAATTAAACGAAACCTCTAAATAAACCGAAGAAGACAAAGCGCGCGCACACAAAGAATCAAGAACAAGATGTCAAGCAACGGCCCGGGCCCCAAGCGATCAACCACAAGAGAAGACGTCAGGTATGTCTTCTCGGCCTTGGCTGGCGAGCCTCACCACGTAGTCCAACGGACTTAAAACGACCCGACCGGACAGCCACCAGGTCGTAATCCTCGATTGACCTGGGTGGCTATACATTGACTTTCGCCTAGTCCAAGCCTCACTCAAAGTGGGGGCTTCTGTAGACACCCAAATTTGGACCTGGTGGCTGCAGAAGTGCCCAACAAACACCCGATGACGATAGGACTGCAACGCGACACGGGTTCGCGATGCTTTAGATGGTTGTCCTATAGAAAAGACAAAATAATTACTCGGAAAAATTAAAACTAACATGATGGCAGGCTTAGTCGTGTCGTTACGGTCACATAGACACTAATTAGAGTCAATTCCGACACCGGGACCCCGAGTCGGTCCCGAAACTCGAACCAAGTCAACACCGCACCAAGCGAACCTTGGGATGAACACCTGAGGCCCACTAAACCCACGGCGCTAGGTCAAACCCGGGGTAAACATTATCCCCAACTAACGTATCACGCTCTTCCCTCTCGGTTTTGGAAAGTATCAAAATCGTATCCTCAAAACTCCAACCGCCCCACATGACGCCCCTGGGTTTCCCCACGCTCGGACCCAGGCACCTGAGTCCTGGTGCGCCCCAAGTCACGAGTCCATATGGGCGACGAGGGTCGAAAACACCTATAAATACCCCCCTTCACGCCCTCATTTTGACACAACATTCAATCTTCTTCTCACCCTCAAAACTTTGCTAAGGGATCGCACTCCGACACCCGAGGGAAACGATCCACTCGATCGTAGTTCCGATAATAAAAGCGACATCGACGCTACTCCTTACCTTCGAGCACTCCACTCGATACCGAGGTGCCTGTGATCGACTAGCCTAAAATGAGTACACAGATTCTGTCGGATTAGCCGCAGAAGTAGCAAATAGTAACGGAGCTCTTCCAGAATAACCGCGGGAAGGTCAAACGGTAACGGAACTCTGCCGGGATAACTGGTCAAGCTAGGAGGATCCGCCTGTCGAAGTCGTATCGTCACTAAGTTGCCATCTAAACAAAACTTTCCATATTTGCGCTTTCTATTATTATACACTACGACAACTCTAGATGTGGGAGCTAGGCCCACAAGCATCTACTAAAATACGTAACGTCCCAACTTCAACATCAAATACTAAAACACACTAAATAGATCAGAGTAATTCCGAGATCCGTTCTCAAAACTATATATGCATCGAGTCCCGTTTAGTGTATACTCCGAGGGTGCAACTACTCACAATGTGATTTACTTACATTCGCATTTATAGTTTTTCGTATGATTTATTGCTTTTATGACCTTATAATCGCATGCTAAATCACCTAACACGGAATTCAAAACGTAAAATAACTTAAAACTGAACAAAGTGATGGTCGGATTCCGTATTAGTCCCAGTGCTCACCTTATTGGGTTTGATGCATCTCTATTAATATCGAACCGACGCATCTTAAGCAGAATACCAGGTAAGGTATACCACGAGAATGACTAATATCCGTATTATCACGTTAAATCTGATTTGCTAATACGTATAATCCATAGTACTCTCTACTCTCCAATGTGCATCTTTTCATGGCCTGCTTGTCACGTGAAATCGCATGCAAAGAATGTAAACACCACTACTTCGATGATAAGCTTATCTGTCCTTAAAACAACCAACGTAGTTAAGCATAGGGTTAAAACAACAGATGTTACAGTATTTCCCCCACAACAGAAGAACTAGGAAATCAGCCCACCGATTGATTAGTAGAGGCCGCTATAGTGCGGGCAGGATTGGGTGTTGACATCTATCGGATGTTGGCTTCCCAATATGTACCCTCACCCCTTACTCAGAATTAACGGTTTCCGGATGTCCGAAACCATTGGCAATGAGAGTCATTCCAGGCATGGAGTGCTTAAGGGTACAAGTCTTTATCTTTAGGTCCCGTGCCACTCAACTTTGAGCCGGTAAGGGATCAAAGTTGACTTGAACGGTTTCCGAGTCCCCATAATTGACTCGGTGGCGACTCCACAAATCGGCAACGAATTCAGTTCTCTAAAAAGGTCGCCTTACCAAATGAATCGGCCTTTAAACATTCACAACCACGACTCGATCGATTCCCAAACGGAAACACGGGTGCCCGCACCCGTCTAGTACAAGTCCGGATCGTCATCCAAATCGAGGTCCGACACTTCACCTCGTATGCGAGATCGGACCGCCCCCCGGTTGGGAGGGGGCCGCATGGGTGGCCGCCGCCACGTTGAAAACCGGGTTGGTCCCGCGCGGGCGCGCGCGGGGCGCTGGGCATTGCGGACGGACGTCCACAATCCTCTTAGCAACATTAACAGGTAGAATTGCATTCGAGCACCAATAGTTAGTTAACCCAAATATAACTGAGTTTAAGAGTTGTAATCGGCCTGCATAAGATAAGAAAGTGGACGACCAGCTATGAATCTGAGACCCAATCTTACTTATGAGAACCTGGTACTCACCCCTCGTGTTGTTGACGGACTTAAGTGGAAGACCTAAATACCTGCAGGGGAAGCATCCTATAGAAAACCCAGATTGAGCCAAAATGAGGTCTTTAACCTCAGCCGAAACACCTCCAAAAAATATACTAGTTTTATCACAATTAGCATGAAGCCCAGATTTAGATGAGAATTCAGAAAGGGCTTGCATTACAGCTGCCACTAAAGGGGAGTCACCCCTAGTGAAAACCATAAGATCGTCAGCAAATACTAGGTGGTTTAAACACAACTGTCTACATTTAGGGTGGTAGGAGACCATTATTTGTTGATTTATATCCCTTAACATCCTCGAGAGTACCTCCATACTTAAGACAAAAAGGTAAGGGGATAAGGGATCCCCTTGCCTTAACCCACTTCTCCCTTTAAAAAACCCATGAGTATCACCATTAACCTTCAACATAAACCACGATCCAGTAATACATGTCGTGATCCATCTAACAAATTTTTGAGGAAAATTGAAAGCCAACAGCATATCCTCAATAAAAGGCCACTGAAGCTAGTCAAACGCCTTCCTCAAGTCAATCTTCATCAAGCATCTAGGCGTGATGTAAGCTCGCCCCCAATTCTTAATCAAAGGCTGGGAAAGGGCAATATTAGCATGAATACTCCGTCCAGGAACAAACGCAGCCTGTTCCTGCCCAATAATGTCTTTCAAGACTTCTTGTACTCTCAGAGTGAGAATCTTCCTGACAATTTTGTAAAAAACCGAGCAGCAGGATATAGGTCTATAGTCAGGCTTGCTTAAGCATTCTGCTCTTCATAAAGAATTCTCTAATAGCTGCACAAAAAGTATCACCAATCACTGACCAAGAGACCTTAAAGAACTCCGAAGAGAATCCATCAGGTCCCGGACTTCTGTCAACACCAATAGTACCAACACACCCCCTGATCTCCTCATTATCAGTAATTTGTAGCATAGCATCCCACTTTTCTGGCTTTACCAATGAACCCTTCTGAATAAGGGCCACATCAATTTTTTGGATAGTCTGACTTCTACCAAGCAACTGCTCATAGAAATCTACAAAACCTTGAGCAACATCCTTTAAACCTTCTCTGGCATTTCAATTACTATCACATATTGTCGCAATAACTTGCTGTTGCCTTTGCTCTTTAATCCTCGAATGAAAAAATTTCGTAGATTCATCTCCCATGATAATGTTGTCCATTTTAGCTCTTTGCCGAAGTATACTAGATTCAGCATCACATAAGGCCTTGTAGTCATGTAACAATTCTCTTTCCTTATCAATACACCCCTGAGAGAAAGGATGGCTACTAAGTTCTTCTTGACAGACTTTAATCTCCTTCTCAATCTGAGTAATCCTCTTAGAAATACTTGAGTAATTATTTTTATGCATAATATTCATAGCATTTTTAACTCTTTTCATCTTCCCAAATAGCTGAAACCCAGCTGTTCCCTTAACTGGATGCCTCCAAGCTCGTTCTACTTCATCATGGTAAGAGGGGCAACGGACCCAGCAATTCAGAAAACTGAACCTAGGCTTCCTCCTCTCCTCACTAAGTATGGATACAAGCAAAAGCGAGTGATCAGATAGCCCAGCAGGTAGAGCCAAAGCAAAAGAACCTGGGAAAGAATTGATCCAAGTTCCATTCACCAAAACCCTATCCAGCCTAGTCCAAATTCTAGAGGTGGCCTCATGTTTATTTGTCCAAGTAAACTCCACCTCCTGATGTTGCAACTCCTACAGACCAGCAGCAACAATGCATTCATTGAAGTCTTCAATATCTTGCTCTTTTGGAGGTGAACCTCCAATTTTCGCATTCAAGCTACGAACAATATTAAAATAGCCAGAAACAACCCAATTATTCCCATTACTAAGCCTGCACACATCAGACCAAAGGGCCTTCCTCCCTTCACCATAATTAAGACCATAAACTACAGTGAAAATCAGCTCACAACTAGTGCTATAGTGAAGGATAGAACTGTGCATAAGCTGACTAGTAGAATGAATCACCTGAACCCGAACAGTACCAGTATTCCATATCAATCAGATACAGCCATTGTAATGGTGAGCATAGTTACAATCAACACTAAAGTTCTTAAACTTGCCAACAATAACTTTCTTTGCTTTATTAGCTTTTATTCTCGTTTCAAGCAAACCCAAAACATCTATGCTTTTATTCTTAATCAAACTAAGAACTGCATTTTGCTTAATATCTTCATTCCCCCCTAATATTCCAAGTAGCTATTTTCATTGAGATATGTTAGGTGGAATAGCATCCTTCTCCACATTCTCCTCTCCTTCTTGCAACACATCATATCTATTTGACTTCAGTAACTCAACCTTTTCCTCCCTATTCATTTGAAATCCCAAGGACAACTTCCTCCCACCTGAACGTGCTGGCATAAAACCCTGAGCAGGCTCAACCACAGAAGGTGATTTGGGGTCCAGGGTGTCAATCACTACCATCTCAGATCCACTAGCTGAAACTAATAAACCAGCGTCTAGCTCCCCTTTGCTTAAACTGCCAATCTTCCCTGAACCTTGCCCCTCAGAGACCAGATTGGGGACCAGCTCACAACAGTTTAAAGCAACTACATCATCCCCTTTGCCAAACTTGATGCAACTTATACAGTTTTCTTAACAGGTGTATAACGGCGCTGATTCTTAACCAAGTTTTCCTTTCTCTTTTCCAAGTTGCAGGTAGATTTGAGATGCCCCATCTTACCACAACCATGGAAATAATAGGGGAGCCATTCATAAGTTACCCTCTGCAATGACTTCCCTAGTTTTGGAATGTTAATCACAACTTCATCTGGTAGCTCCTTAGAGACATCCACTTCTACCATAACCCGAGCAAACGATAGTCGCTCCTTGAATGTGGTCATGGTATCAGCAAACATCGGCTTGCCAATTTTGCTTGCCATCTTACTTAGCACCGACTCCTTCCACAGGTAAGGATCCAAATCAGGAAACAAAACCCATGTCGGGACAACTGCTAGCTTCTTCATCTCCAACGAAAAAGAAGGACTCCATTGTTTCATAATGAGAGTATTTGATCCAACTTGCCAGGGTCCTCCCTTCAACACCCCTTCCATGTACTCCTTGCTCTTGAACCTGAAAGAAAACCATCCTTTTTTGAAATATTGGACAGTCGGCATCGAGATATGGTTCCAATGAGCATTTGCAAATTCCACCATCTTTTTCAGAGTTGGACGAGCACCAATGATATGACCCATTAAGGTGTGCCTCCAAAGAAACAACTCATCCTCAAAATCCTCATAGTCAATAGTAATTTCCTCAGATTCCGCCCAATATTCATCAAAGTACAGTCCCATACTTGCTTGGAGTTCTTAACACGCCATGCCCAAGTTTCAGAAGGGGCCACCGGAGGATCGACCTTTCCACCCCTACTTCTTCCGCTTTCTGCAGCCGCAACCGTCTTCTCTATTTCCCCAGTCGCATCATCCTTTAGCGATGGAGCCTTAGCCTGATTACCCAGCTTTAAGGCCGAGTGGAGAGCCCGGTCAATCAGATCGTTGAGAGCGTTTACACTCTGTTTTTCCGGCACCTGAGCTTTCGACGAAACTTCAGAGTCATCTCGCGAGATCTCCGAGTCAGTGTCTGCAGCTTTCCTATCTTGAACGTCGTCATTTTTCGGAGCTTTCCGCGGCCTCCCCCTCCCTCTTCCCGGCGTCACCGTAGAATTCATCGGAAATTTTAGTTAGGACGAGAAAATCGTCATCTTAGAGAGAGAAAGAGAGAGAGAATCGGAAATTTTATCAAAATTCACATTATTCATCAACCAATAACATTATTATTATTATTATTAGGGTGTTTCAAAAATATATGTAAAACTAAATTTCCTTATTATTAGTTTGGACGAAATGAGCATAAAATAATGTTTTACAGCAATCATATCTTTATAAAAGTAATTTATTTAACATTCTTTATTTTCTCAAACATTTAAATCATTTCAGAAAAACATAAAGGGTGACTTAAATTGAAATGGTTAAATTTTCAGAAGGTTCGAAGTCGCTAGAAAAATGAATAACTGTCGTAAAATCGCATTTTAACGGTAATTCACGATTTCGCTTAAAAATTGATTCTATCATTTAAAAGTTTCAAAAAATAGTGTAAAAAATATGATAAATAACTAAAAATATTATTTAGATAATCTGTCCAGAAATTTTAATTTTTCAAAATCTGGAAACCCGGTTTTAAAAGCTTTTACGAAAAGCACGCTAATTAACGTTAACAATTGAAAAACAAAGGTTAAATACAAAACGATTTATGCACGGACATCTAAAAATAATAAATATTTTGTAAGAAAATATAAAAAACATTATTTCGAACCAAAAATTAAATGGGTTATTTAACGACAATAATATCAACTACAGGGCGTCTTCCTGTGGACATGACGTAGGTCCACCCGACTCGGCCACGCGCGGGTTTGGGGAGGCGAATGAATCTCCATATGAGATGGGTCGAATTGAAATTTAAATCGAAGTGGAGTCGCCACCGAACTTTGTGGGGGTTCGGGCCCATTCGTACCCACTCTATATCTTAGTGGGCCATGCACAAGGTATGGCCCATTCGTATGTCAGAATCTAATAGATCGACACTTTAAATTTTCTTGAACTAAAAGGACTTGACTTGATTCCCTCCGCATCCCGACATCATGATAAATCCTTACGGATTGTGTGATGTCGGATCCACATCAACAAGTTTCGACTTAATTAAAAAACTTTGATTCGAAAATAGTTTTAAAATTGATGAATGTGCGATGAACGACAATTATGATGATAATGACGCGACAAGAATAAAAAGAGATGATTTTGTTGATGTTGACTCGCTTCAACAATCAAGCATTCGGGGTGTCGGGATAACCAACCGGCAACGTCGGGTGAAACACCCTTGTATATTCGAATTTCCTTATCCCGTCATCATTCACGCTCGACACGAATTAGCGAGTAATTTAATGTATTAATACTAGGGATAGTATTGATATTAGAAAAAAAATGAAAAAAGATGAGGAAGACAGGAGGACGACGCGAGAAAGAAGAGAAGAGAGAAGAATGGGATTTTGCACCCTCAACCTACATGTTTCTTAGTCTCGGATAGAACTCGTTTAATCGTGGCTCGGGCACGGGAGTAGCGAGGTTACGTAGATTGAGTTATGGTGCTTTAGGGTTTGCTAGATGCTAGGGTTGTAAGTAGTAGAGATAGGAAGATTAGGGTTGTAAAGTGTGGATTAGGGTTGTCCAAAAAGTGTGTTGTGAAGGGGTTGCAAAGGAGGTGTATATATAGGAGTTCTCCCCCACCCCCGTCTAGGGTTACTTAATCGAGTACCCTAATGGACTCAATCGAGTGGCCCAGCTAGAAGGCGACAGCGGGCCTATTGAAGGCCCACTCGATCGAGTGGGCTGACACTCGATCGAGTGGGTCAGCTGGACGGGAATATTTTGAAGATTTTGTATTTGGGTTGAATTCTTGATATTTGCATGGCTGTTTTGTGTCTCATAAATGGCTTTCACCGGGGTTTGACCCGGTCGCTAAAAAGACGATTTTATTTCCGGTGTTGTTTTGACCCAAATTAGTCTTATTTGATTGGAAACGACCCGCTGGGCCTGGATTTGAGGTCAGTTTTGTGAGATTTGTACTCCGTAAAAAGCCCAAGCCAGAAACTAACGGTTTTGAGCCCATATCCGAGCGCGTAGAAGCACGTTTGCATCCGATCATCATCGGGTGTTTTTTGGAAACCGCTATAGACACCTAACATCCAAATGTGGGTGTCTACAGAGCCTCCACTGTGACTGAGGCTTGGATAAGGCGAAAGTCAGTATAGCTACACGGCCAATCGAGGATTAAGATCTGGCAGACTTCTGGTCGGGTCGTTTATAGTCCATTAGACTTGCGCGAAAGGGCCCGCTAGCCGTAAGATAGAAATCATACCTGAGTTCTGTTATCGGGAGTAACTCCGTGGAACTTATTTTTTTTAAGCCCTGGGTGTATTTGTGTGTGGATACATCCCATCTTCGAGCTGTTCGGGAGCTTGCCTAAGAAGGTCTGGGTGTGTCCGTTTGAAGACACTTCCCGATCCAAAATTACGCTGGAGCCTGCCTAAGAAGCCATGGGTGTGCCCGTTCGCAGACACATCCCGATTCAAAATTACGCGTGAGCTTGCCTAAGAAGCCATGGGTGTGCCCATTTGCAGACACATCCCGATTCAAAATTACGCGTGAGCTTGCCTAAGAAGCCCTGGGTATGCCCGTTTACAGACACATCCCGATTCAAAAATTGCACGGGAGCTTGCCTAAGAAGCCCTGGGTGTACCTATATGTAGGCACATCCCGTGTTTCTTTTAAGAGAAATGTCACCTTGGGCCTTCCGCTGGGGAGCTTAGTGAGTTTGCGCAGGCCTGCGACTCACGCTGGGGAATAAAAACTTGATGTTCCGTTGGGAAGCAAAGTTGGTATTGAAAATGCTAGATATATAGGCAGAAATAGAAAATATAGCAGATAGCAAGACAACATACAGGAAATGCAGTTAGCATCTATAGACTGACTTGCGCTGGGGAAAATGATTTTTGCTTCATTTTGAAATCGAAGTCCTGAGCAACTCACGTGCTAGGAGATAGGTTTTCAAAATGGAAAGGGGTAGAAAAGAAATTTGCAGCTTAAACAGACTGCAATTTGACCTTGTCGAAAAGGATTTTTTTCAAGTGGCTAAGTTCTGCAAATTTTAAAAGTGAGAATTTGAAAAGCGAGGCCTACCGATAGACTCGACACTGGACGTGACAGAACGAGTAGTTGACAGACACGAACTGGACTCTCGAGGGTTGGACCGTGACTCAGTAAGGGGGTGGGCCACCTAAGATGACAAGACTCTTAAGTTGCGCTATTCCGTAGCCTAGGCGAGTGGCAACATGGTCAAATCCTCGGAATGAGACTGTTTCTGTATGACAGGGCTTAGTAGTAGCAATACCGTAGACTGGTGCTCCTTTGGATTTTTTTGTTTCGGGGTATACTCCCAAGGTAGGGTGCAGCTTCAAGTCCCTGACAAATTCTTGTCTTCGACTGGGTCGAGTACTAGGACACACTATAGAAAGGTGGCTAGATTTTGAAAGTCTTTTGGATTTTGTGAGTGGATGGCGGTCTTCTGTCTAAAAGAAACCCCCAGGATGACAAAGCTTGTTGCTGATAACATGATAGTGTCGTGACCGAAATAATGGTGTTGTGTGTCAATGTGGGTGGTTGTGCCTCTGTTGAAAGGCTGCCTACGTATTCACGTGTAGTGAAATCAAACCAAGCCATAGTTCAGTGAACTGAAAGATATATTATGGTGCCTAGTCTAATAGGACTTTGTGTGTAACTAGCCATATTGACGGTGTAGGCTAGGTGCATTCCCAATGATGTCTTGATCAAAGGGCTAGAATGGTTAGGATGTTGATCCTGTGACTGTGAGTGTTCTCCGGGGTAGCCCCCAGGGGTGGTGTGAACTATTTGGGCATGTTCTACGTCGACCGCAAGTTGAGCTCCCGTGTTTGGGACTGGTAACTGGTTTGGATAATTTTGGAAATGTGGTGCTAGGTCATAAGTGGCTTTGACAATTTGACATCTGGAGCTTGATTTTGGGGAGCTAAGGCTTCGAGGATAAGGTATTATAATGTGGTAGGAAAGGAGGAAGTCGAGTAAAAACGACTCGAACTTCGATCGGGGTAGGTTTGATAATAACGCGGGATCTGATTTCCGTGTCCGGCCCTAGTGGCTAGGGTGTATCCTATGGAGCTTGAATCCTCAAAATTCCGGGCTATCTCTTAACCTAGGTCTCGAGAAGGTCTTGAGGGTTGTAATGTGGGAAGGCTAAATGTGGTGTTAGCTGACCAACTTGATTGTTTCTCCCCTATTTGATGGTATGAGTATTGATAATTGACCGTACTTGGCCAGGGGGTTTTTCACTTGAGTTGACCACTAACCGTCGTTATGGGTTTTTGATTTTTTTTTGGCTGACCTCTTAGCCTCGGTCATGGATTCTTCATTTGGATCGACCGCTTAACCTCGGTCATGGGTGCCTCTTTTTTTTTATAATGGCCTGCTATTTTGTTTTGGCCTTTTGCTTTTTTCCTTGGACTTTTGATTTTTTTTTTGTCCATCTTTTCCTCTCCTTTTTTTGTTGGTCAGACTAACACTTAAGGTAGGGATTGGTCAGCCTTATTGGATGGTTGTTTATTGTGGGAATGGGCTTGCCTCCCGTCTTGAACCCAAACTAGGAGACTACCTAGGTTTGTAGTAAGATTCGATACCGCTCCTGCTAAGGGTAGTTATGTGGCTTTCTATACCAGACATGGAACAGGTAAAGGAAAACACGGGTCTCGATTTCCTGCAGTCATTATAGATGTGCCTATAATAGTCACGTGCGCGTGCTCATAGTGTATGATGGTGTTCATCATGTTCTCGGAAACACATAAGGAAAGTATATATGAGAAATAGAAAAGCTGATTTTATTGAATTTTGAAAAGAGGACAGAATACAATTGACTCTGACTCTGACTTTGAAATTGAAATAAATAGTACATCCTAAACTCGGACTCAGACTCGGACTTAAATCAAATCTCGGATGCATGGGAGGTAGACTGGATGCTTTGGTCATCGGGCCCTGTATAGTCCATGAGGGGCTTTGCAAGCGATAATGTTTCCAAAACGGGAGTCCTCCCGGCATCGAGGAAATCTTGGATGAGGTGTTTCAGTTTCCAGCACTGTTCTGTATCGTGCCCCTTCCCCACATGGAACTGACAGTAACATTCAGCGCTCCATGTCTTGGCACGTTTTTCTGAAGGTGGGTTGGCTGTTGGGCCTACAGGTAGTATTGGGCCCTTCGAAACCAACCTTTGGAAAGCGACGGTGTAGGACATATCCAAGTGGGTAAATGTCCTTACTTTTGACTAGTTCTTGATTTTCGGAGAGGTGACTTGAGGGTTACCTCTCTCGGTCTTGCTATCTTGAGGGTATCGAACAGTTTCGTAAGAGTGTTCACCTTTCAAATGGCTCGGTTGGGTGATTAGTTGTCTTACCCGCTCTAGTTGTGTTAGACGAGATCGAGTTCTTACAAGATTCTCTTCGATGATGGTTACCCTGGAACTTAGGTTATCTAGGGCAGTATTGATTTTCGAGAAGATATTGTTAATGGAGCAAGATAGCATAATCATACTCCCCTGGATATCTCCTTTCTCGACGGCGCGAGATTTGTTGTGGTTTGGTAACGCCTCATTCATAGGGTCCCTGATCGGAAGAAACGACAGGTGTTAGAACTCGCCTAAGCTCAGTTTTGCGCAAATGCAAGAGGGAGAGTCAAACTAGACATGGCCCGGTGTGACGGAAATGACTAAGATTCTTCGACCGGGATACTCGAACGTTGACCTAGGCAAAGTAACGACTGCGAATTAGACTCGAGCTGCAGAAGGGTGAGTCCGAAAATGGGGCGACCGTATTTGACCGCGTCACGTGCTCGGACCAACCGTGGTGACCTAAATATAGGTGACTCGAGTGTTCGTAGCATAGGTTCGACTCGAAGAAGGCATCATAAGGACGCAGATGCAGGGTGGAAGTAGGGTACCCCTGCTCGGGCGGAGGATAGCCCCCGAGAGAGACTAAAGACCCTGGTAGGACTCAGATGGTGTGACATCTAAGTGACTCGAAAGTGGGGTACATGAGACAACACGTGTGCAAGACATGACCCTTAGGGCAACCGTGATTGATCGCTCTGCTGAAGGGTAGCCCCCGAGTGAGGAAAAGCGTCAAAAGGAAATGACTCGGAAAGGACGCCTAGACGGGTGACTCGTGAAAGGTGGGCCTCCCTTAGGATTCGGCTATGTGGGCCGAGTCCTGTTCGAAGGAAGGTCCACGTGAGATATTCCCCAGCCTTTGGACTCGAATGTGTAGATGGGCCGTCCTTTGTAGGAGTATGTCCTACGTAGGTGGGCCATGATTCAGTCAAATAAGGCGGACTGGGATAGGGAGGAAACCCGTGATGTAAAATCGACGGAGTTTCGACGCTAAAGACCTTCGACGACTTATGACAAGACCAGACACTACTAAATACGAGAAGTCCTAAGAAGAGGAAAGTTTTGAGAAGTCCGAGAAAATTGTTGGATGGCCCGATTTTTTTCGAAAATCGAAAAAGTGCCATCGGGCCGCAATATTAAAATCATACCGGCTACTTTTTTGAATTTTGAAATTTTGAAATTGGCAGCATACCGGCTAGAAATAGGCTATTTTGAGTAAAATCATAAGTCCAAAATTCGGTAGCTTTCCGGGTTTTTGAAAAGTTGAATAATTGAAATTTTGAAATTTGAATATCGAAAAAAAGAATTTCCGATAATTTGAAAAATTGGAAAAGGGATCCCAAAGATTTGAAAATCGAAAACGGCATCTCAAAGATTTGAAAATTGAAAATGGCATCTCGGAAATTTTGAAAATCGAAAATGGCATCTCGGAAATTTGAAAATCGCGAATGGCATCTCGAAAATTTTAAAATCGAAATTGAATTTTAAAAATTCGAAAATCGAATGGTGGATCGTAAATTCGGATTTTGAAATGGGCAGCATGCCGGCTAGAAAATAGGCTTGTTTTGAGTCAAATCCTAAGTCTAAATTTCGGCAGCTTTCCGAGTTTTTGAAAATTGAATATTTTTGAAAAGATGCATTTTTTTGAAAATGACGGTTTTTGAAAATGATTTTAGAAACCAAGTAGCACATAGTCACGCATGCATAATAACGACAGCATGTATGCTCTACACTAAGTCTCGGTCGGTCTATAAAGGGTCTATACCAGTGCACATAGCCTATCCGAGAATCGGGATGGACTTCCTAAGTCGATTTGAGCTTAGAACATGCCGCGAAACCCATACGAATCAACTATGAACACCTTTGACATATCCATATTGGAGTATATCACGGTATAGTGGGACGCCGGTCACCAGTACCGACCCGGGAAAAAATAGGGTTATGCATGAACCGTAAAACTAAAACGCGTATTGTACTAGTCAAACGATTTCTTTTCGAGTCTCACCCTGACGATGCCGATGTTAAGTCACGCATCAGTTAATCCCCAGCAGAGTCGCCAAATTGTGGACATGACATAAGTCCACCCCGACGCGGCCACGCGCGGTTTGGGGAGGCGAATGAATCTCCATATGAGATGGGTCGAATTGAAATTTAAATCGAAGTGGAGTCGCCACCGAACTTTGTGGGGGTTCGGGCCCATTCGTACCCACTCTATATCTTAGTGGGCCATGCACAAGGTATGGCCCATTCGTATGTCAGAATTTATTGGACTCGTCCCTTTGCATTTGATACCGATACCGACATTATCGGATACCGTGTATTGAATGACTCTCGTGCGCCAACAGTTTCGGGTATCCGAAAACCGAGGTTTTGAGTAAGGGGTGAGGGTACGTGTTGGGAAGTTCACAAAGAACACCCAACCCCACCCGCACTTAGCGACCTCTACTAAGATATCGTTTGATTTTGAAATACGCGCGTTAGTAATACGATGGAATGATATGCAAACATAGTTTTGCCTAAACATGCGAGAATTTTAATGGGTTTCTAAGTCGATTTACTGCATCTAAATTTAACGTCAAAGTTGTATTTAGCATGCGAGATTCTTTTAGTACAATAGAAGAAATAACGAGAATAAATCGGCAAAAATAGAGACAAACATGTTAGTAACAATGATAACGATAATAACAGTTTGTAAATAATATGGAATGATATAGAATAACGTAAACGACATGATGCATGAGTTTTGAAAAGGTATCATGATGCGTGATTGATTTGACACGCGTTGACCGAAGTCATAAAATATTTTATAAGGCTCGAAATATGTTTAGGGCTCACGTTTTGACGTGATAGAGGCCACTCGACCGAGTCATTGAGAGACTCGACCGAGTGGTCTCGAAAACAAGTATTCTGCCTAAAATTTGACGGGGTACTCTACCGAGTCGCTAAGAGACTCGACCGAGTAGGTCGCCACTCGATCGAGTCATTGAGAGACTCGACCGGGTGGTCCTCAAAAATGCATTCTGCCTCGATTTTTGGGATGTCACTCGATCGAGTGGCCAATGGCACTCGGTCGAGTGACCCCTGTACGAACTAGGGTTCGCTTCGCAATTTATTGTTGATTTCGAAATTGCCTTTTGATTTTGGAAAGTTGATGACTTTATTGAGTCAGGCAGAAATATTGTATGATTTATGCTCGATTCGGACTTTGATACTCATAGTATCCGATATTCGATTATTGAATCGATATCGAATATTTGGAGCGAAGTCTAAAAAAATACGTTTGTAAGTCGTTTTAAATCAAACTAAAGCGAAATCAATTATCTCCGCGTTTATAGTGTCGTATTAATTCTTTCGAATTAGGTGACAACTATTTTTAGCATCAACGAATTCGCATTAACTAGACTTATGGACTAAATCGCTTAGATTCGACATCCAACTATTGAGTTGGTATCGCTTATATAGGGTTGTAAGTAGTAGAGATAGGAAGATAAGGGTTGTAAAGTGTGGATTAGGGTTGTCCAAAAAGTGTGTTGTGAAGGGGTTGCAAAGGAGGTGTATATGTAGGAGTTCTCCCCCACCCCCGTCTAGGGTTACTCGATCGACTGCCCTGATGGACTCGATCGAGTGGCCCAGCTAGAAGGCGACATCGGGCCTATTGGAGGCCCACTCGATCGAGTGGGCTGACACTCGATCGAGTGGGTCAGCTGGACGGAAATATTTTGAAGATTTTGTATTTGGGTTGAATTCTTGATATTTACATGGCTGTTTTGTGTCTCGGAAACGGCTTTCACCAGGGTTTGACCCGGTCGCTAAAAAGACGGGTTTTTTCCGGTGTCGGTTTTGACCCAAATTAGTCTTATTTGATTGGAAACGACCCGCTGGGCCCGGATTTGAGGTCAGTTTTGTGAGATTTGTACTCCGTAAAAAGCCCAAGCCAGAAACTAACGGTTTTGAGCCCATATTCGAGCGCGTAGAAGCACGTTTGCAAACGGTCATCATCGGGTGTTTTTTGGAAACCGCTATAGACACCTAACATCCAAATGTGGGTGCCTACACTTCCCAAAATAATATCAATTTCAATAAATCTGAGAATAATACTTATTATTGGGGTAATTGAACCAGAGTAGTATAAGTTACTTTATAACCTGCTATATCATGTCACCTTATTAATTGTTCCGGTATTGGAATCAATTAACCCGACTTGGAATTCGGGTCTGTGATATTCAATGTTGCTTTGAATGATGATTGGACAATCTTGCCAACCTCTCCTTCCTCTTACTCCACTAATCGGACCTTCCCGGCGGAATGGGCTTGCTCCCTGCACACAGAACGCACAGGGCCTCGGAGATTGTCCGAGGAAACCCTCTCCGATGCCTAAGTCAGTCCGTGAATGCCTTAATGAACCCAGCTCGTGAGGAGCTAGATGGCGTTTTTAGAGTGAGAGTCTAGAGAGAGAAAATCCAACCCCTTTCTTGTGGGAAATGGAAGAGTATTTATACCTTCCCACAAGAGAGGGAAGTAGAAGGAGGATGGGTGGATGAGGGTGTGACAAGTGGCTTCACCTCATCCACCCATTCTCATTTACCTTAGGCGAAATGACGAGGGGCCCCTTGGTGGTCTCTGCCCTGCCTGCGGGGATTTCCCCCAAAGGACAGGAGGGTAGGGGTTATGTGAAGGCTGGGTTGAGCAGGCCGCATCGCCCTGCCGGGCAGGCGGTCGTCTGAATTTGTCCTCAGTGGGTTCTCTTTTTAGTGATTTTACTCCGATTGTCTGCCGGGTTGGTTCCCGAGCTCCTTGGGTTGGGTCTTCTGGGGGCCTGCTTAGCAGGCGGCCTGGAGCAGGCTGCCGACCCTCATCAATTGGCCCTCGCAAGCTGGGGGGAGCAAGGCTTCCCTCCGGCTGGCGACTTTTGCTCAGATGGAGGGAGGTTGACTTATTTTTGGCTTCACTGCTGCATTTAATGCGTTTGTACTTTCCCGAGGAAAGAAGCGTTAATTGCATTGGGTATGCAAAGAGTTGAGAGGTCTTTTAGCAATGATTACTTCTCATGCTTGGTGGATTTTCGGGTAGTGTGATGGCTTCACGATTTGTGGCATTCCCTGCCAGGATGGTTGGTATGCCATTTAATGCTCCATTTCCCTTGTATAAATTCTGGCTCTCTTTGCCATTTCGATAATTCATCCCCAATTCTTCCACTTTTCTTTGTTGAATCATGGCTTGGATCAAGAAATCACTTACTCGCCATGGAGTTCGCACTGTTACCTTCCTCTTTAAGGGATTCTGGAGGCTAAGGTATGCCCGGGCGGCTTTTCGGGCCCTTCGCCGCAGCCGACGTCCACGGCCACATCCCCGCCGGAACGTCCAGAAGGCTCCTATTAGGGCAGGCAAGCGCCCTAAAAGATCCTCGCCCCCTGCTGCTCCCAGGTTCAAGCGCTGCCTTCAAGGAGGAGGGTGTTTCGATCGGGGTTGCCATGAGTGTTTCCCATGGCTGCACCCTGAACAGTTCGACCCCGACTGTTCTGACGCAGACTCTTCTCTGGGGTCAGGCCCTTCCTCTCCAGTGAAGAAAACGGGTTGCGGCACTTGCGACGACTTTCAGACGGTTCCCTATGGCAGGGACTGGGATGTCAGCAGCCGGGACTCTTGAGACAGTGCGGGTCTAGGCTGCTCGAGTGACAGAGATGAGGGCGGGCTCCCTGACGATCCCTTCAAGGATTCCTCTGACTGGGATTGGGGATCTGACATAGGAGACCAGGGCAGCCCTGGGGACTACTCTCCGGACTTAGATGATGACTAGGTCTGCTTGCAGGGTGCAGGCGTGTTGAGCCGGAAATCCAGGCTCCTTTTGTATTTTCTTTCTTTGCTAAGTATGACATGTAACTTGTCCATTTTCCTTCAAAGTTAATGAAAAATCCGAGGGGCTTTGTTACGTTTTGTTTGTTGTGCCCTTTTTTTTTATGTGGGGATGACGTCGTTAGGTGACTATCCCTCTGACATTTTTTGTTTTTTCCAGGCCCTTCTTGGGAAGGGGTGAGTGGCTCGTGTTCGAAGCACGACACGTGGGGCAGTTTGTTGGGGATGTATTGTCAGAGAGGCGGCCCTTTTGGCTTCCTGGGCTTTATATAATCCCTTTCTCCTCCTTTATTTCCTTCTTTCGCATTTTTCGAAATTTGAATCCCCTTTCATACTTCCAAACTATCTTTGCTGATGAGAACTTCATAAGATCAAGAAGCGCCCACTATCGCATTTTCAGGCGACGACCATCGTTCTAGGTTAGAATTTCTCTTTAAATCCTCGCCTTTTTTTCCTTTTCCTCAATACTTTTTCTTCATAAACCAACATGTCTTGCGTTCGTGCTTTCTCTTTCAGTCCACTGCCTGAGAGGACTGAGGGTAGAGATGGGAGTAGGCGTGACCTAGCCTCCTCTACTGGGGTTGGGCCCAGTGAGGAGGACCGCCTTGAAAGAGGGGGAGGTGCTGAATCCCCCGAACCTGCTCCCTTTGACGTCGTTGATTCTGACAACGAGGCACTGGAGGTGGACCCCTCCACGATTGTCGACCCCCTTATTCCCAGGGAGAAAGGGAGAACCTATTATCTGGACAAGAAAAAGTACTTGGTCCCTTTGAAAACCTACCCCGAAGGCAAGAATCGAGACCTATTTTTAGAAAGTAATGCTGCTGGGGAGATTGAGAAGTTTTATAATTTCGGGGAGGGATATACGGTCATAGTTCCAGGAGAGAGAGACACAGTATGCTGCCCCCTGAAGGTTGTGTGGCTGTTTATCATAAAAGCCTGGAATTCGGCCGACGATTCCCTCTTCACCCTTTCCTGGAGGAGACCTTCAGGAGGATGAATGTGGCCATAGCCTAACTGACTGCTTCAGCCATCAGGTCCCTGATAGCCTATACCTGGACTTGCCTTTTTCATGGTGAGGGGCCTTATATTGACGCCCTTCGCTTTATGGTTGGGCTGCAAATGGTGTCTTCGTCAGGGGGAGATGGTTCCCCTGGGTACTGGTCCCTCCAGAGACAGAAAAAATATGCTCTAGTCTGGCCAGCTTTAAGTAGCCTGAAAGACTGGAAGAACAATTTCTTGTATGTACATAGTGCTTCCGGGTGGCGGATTCCTAGGCACGTTAGGAATCATGTTCATACCCGCATGGAGACTCGCGAAGAGTATCATCCAGGTGTCGGAGGGAAGGCCCTGGAGGTAAAGCTGAGTGAGAAAGAAGAGATACTAGTCAAGAAGTTCGAGATTGTTGTGGATAAATCAGGCGTTTGTGGCCCTGCTTTCTGGCTCCCTCACGCGGAGCTCATAGCCACAGACAAATACTTGCTCCCATTGGGCCTGATCCCCAGCCTCGAAGGTAGTTTTAGGGGGCTTTCGCCGGCGCAATTTCCCTGAGACTTTCATTTCCTTGCTTTTTTAGCTGACTGCCCTTTTCCTGCAGATTCCACTTCTCGTCGTTGGACAAGGCAGCAGGTTAAGAGGCTAGGTTTGAGCGAAGAGTTTGCCATTGTTTCGAAGCGTCCTTCCCTTCCTTCAAATTTCAAGAAAGGGGAAAAAAGTTTAATGAGGCTCGTAAAGGATCTCTCTGTTGGCCGGAGGCTCCCTCTTCCCCCACGACAGCCGTCGGCAAAGCCGGCGACTCCTTCCCCTAGTATTCAGGATGGGGAGGCTGAGGTTACCTCAGGGGCCGCTCCTTCTCCTGGATGTAGGCAAGGTGACTCTCCAGCTGGGACTCGTATTTCCCAGGGATCGCGTCCCGCGAATTCCGAGGGGACTGGGGAGAGTGTTCCCCTGGAGCTGAGAAGGAAGAGGGATAGGGAGCCCTCAGGGACTACTCCTGTGGTGGACTTGGAGGCTGATGTTGATACTCCTGAGGCAAAACGCCCTGCTCGTGACATTCCGAGCACCCTTTTTCCGCAGGAAAATACGGAGTTTCACTATACTGCCAGCGACAGTGTAGACGTGTCGGGCCTGCTCTCCGATTCTGGCGCCGTTTTGGCCGACCGTCTTACTAAGTCTGTAACTTCAGCTTCCCACCAAGTAATTCAATATATCCAGCGTACCTCCAAGGTGTTGCTGGCATCTGCTGAGCTGGCGGCTCTTAGCCGCCTAAGCGATGAAGAGCTTACTGTTACACCCGGGGCTCCCCCTCCCGACCGTCTGGCTATGGTGGAAAGGGATATAGCTTTAATAAATAATTTGAAAGATAAGCTGGCGAAGCAGGAGAGCGAGCTAGAGGAGTCGAAGAATCAGGCAGGCTAGTGGAAGCTTCAAGGGGAGAAGGCCGTGAGGGAAGCATCCAAGTTTGAGGCTGAGCTGAAGGAGAGTCGCCTGGCGATGGAGCGAGCTACCCTTTCTCTGGCTGAGATGGAGCACCTTAAAAGGAAGACAGCTGATTTGGAGGAACGTCTGTCCAAAGCTGATTCAATCCTCGAGCAGGCCAAGAGTGAATGGAAGAAGGAAAGGGATGCCCTCGTGGAGGAGACCGAAGCTGCGGTGGACGCAAGTTTTGTGAGCGGGGCCAACTCTTCCCTGGAGCTGGTGATGGAGGTGATTGGGGAGATGTTCCCTGTATTTGACGAAGAGGCCTTCCGAAATCTTTAGTCTGCCAAAAACGAGGCTTGGGCGGCCAAACCTCCTGAGGCGGCTGCTGGCCCAAGCCAGGATGCTCATAATGTTTAGATTTTATTGAAATAGCTCTGTTCTTTGTGCTGAGCCTTTCTATGGCCAGCCGTCTGTAATATTTTAGTTTCTTCGGATCTTTGCCTTGTTGTTTTTTGTTAAAACATTTTACTCTCCATGGATCTGCTATGGAATGCTTTTTCTTGTTTCGGTCTGCTTTTTTCCTTCCTTAGAGTACGGCCTGATCCAAGGATGGGGGAATTGCCCCAGTCCTTGTTAGTTGTGCGTAGCCTGGCCTGATTCTGGCCTCTGGTTCGAGTCCAGGGGACCTGCCCCCTGCCTGCTTCTAGACAGGTAGGGAGGATTTTTGCGTTTTTTATACAAGGTTGGGGGAATTGCCCCCAGTCCTTGTTAGTTATGCATAGCCTGGCCTGTCCCTGGCCTCTGTTCGAATTCATGGGGCCTGCCCCCTGCCTGCCCAGAGGTAGGCAGGGAGGGCTTTTTGCGTTTTTTATACAAGGTTGGGGGAATTGCCCCCAGTCCTTGTTAGTTGTGCGTAGCCTGGCCTGTCCCTGGTTTCTGCTCGAAGTCCAGGGGGCCTACCCCCTGCCTGCCCAGAGGTAGGCAGGGAGGGATTTTTGCGTTTTTTATACAAGGTTGGGGGAATTGCCCCCAGTCCTTGTTAGTTGTGCGTAGCCTGGCCTGTCCCTTGCTTCTGCTCGAAGTTCAGGGGGCCTGCCCCCTGCCTGCCCAGAGGTAAGCAGGGAGGGCTTTTGCGTTTTTTATACAAGGTTGGGGGAATTGCCCCCAGTCCTTGTTAGTTGTGCGTAGCCTGGCCTGTCCCTGGCTTCTGCTCAAAGTCCAGGGGGCCTGCCCCCTGCCTGCCCAAAGGTAGGCAGGGAGGACTTTTTGCGTTTTTTATACAAGGTTGGGGGAATTGCCCCCAGTCCTTGTTAGTTCGGCGTGTGAGGCCTTCTCCCTTCCTGCCCAGAGGTAGGTAGAGGGGTTTAGAATTTTGTTGGGGGGTCCATTTTCTTTGATCAAATACTAGCATTTTTGGCAGGCCGAATCTGGTTATGATGTTTCTCCTGATGACCTTTCTGACTACAGGCTCAGTGATGTTTGGGACTGCCTCGGCCTCAACCCACTTTGTGAAGTAGTCAATTCCTACAATGATAAACTTCCGTCCTCCTGTGGCCGCAGTGAAGGGGCCTAGTATGTCCATCCCCCATTGAGCGAAATGAATGGGAGATAAAATTGGTCTGAGCTCTTGGGCTGGGGCATGAATCGATGGGGCAAAGAGTTGGCATTTTCTGCATTTTCGGGTTAAGTTCCTTGCATCTGCTAACATGGTAGGCCAATAGTAGCCTTCCCTTTGGGCTTTGTGGGCCAACGATCTTCCTCCAATGTGATGCCCGCAGATCCCTGAGAGGATGTCATCCAAAACTTCAGCGGCCTGCTCTGCCCTCAGGCATCTGAGTAGGGGGAAAGTGAAGGATTTCTTGTATAGTTCTTCATTGACTATTATGAACCACGCTGCTCTGGTCTTCACTTTCCTTTTTTGCACTAGATCAGATGGTAGGGTGCCACATTTTTTGAACTGAATGAGGGGGGTTATCCAGCTCTCTTGCTCTTCTTCGATGATGTTGACTGCCTGACAGGTAGCAGTGATTTCTCCTGTACAACATCTGCCCAAACTGATCTTATTATGTCCTGTAGGCTAGAGCTAGCCAGTTTTGACAGGGCGTCTGCTCGATTATTCTGTGATCGGGGTATTTGCCTGACTTCGTAGGACTTCAGGTTTGACAGTTCCTGTTTCACCTTTTCTAGGTAGGCGGCCATGGCCTGGTCCCTAGCTTCATACTCTCCATTGATTTGATTGGCAATGAGCTGAGAGTCAGTCGCTAGTATAATCCGCTCTGCGCCTGCTGCCTTGGCTAGATTTATCCCCGCGAGTACGGCCTCATACTCTGCCTCGTTGTTTGATGCGAGGAAGGTGAATCTGAGCGCATGCTCAAAATCTACTCCTTCGGGCCTGGTTAGTACGACACCTGCCCCTGCACCATTGGCCGTTGAGGACCCGTCAGTGTATACTATCCATTCTCCGGCAGGGGGTTCATCTTCCCCTGAATGGGAACATTCAGCCAGGAAGTCTGCCAGGGCTTTTGCTTTGATGGCTGTCCTGGGTTGGTATGATATCCCCAGTCAGCTCAACTTAATTGCCCATTTTAGCAGCCTCCCTGATTTTTCAAATTTTTCCAAAATCTTATCTAGTGGCTGGTCGGTGAGGACCACAACAGGGTGCGCGTCGAATTAAGGCCTGAGCTTTCTAGCTGCTATGACGATTGTGTAGGCGGCTTTTTCTACCAAGGGATAGTTTCTTTCAGCTGCCCCCAGGGCGTGACTTACAAAGTAGATGGGCTGCTGTGAGCCTGCGTCCTCTCTCAGAATGACTGCGCTTACCGTTGAATTGGTGACAGCAATGTACAGGTATAGTTTTTCTCCGGCTACTGGCCTTGCCAAGGTAGACAGCTTTTTCAGATGATCCTTCAGTTGTTCGAAGGCCTTCTTTTTCTCGTCTTCCCATTTGAATTATTTATTGCCCTTTAATATTTTGAAGAAAGGGGTCAATTTGTCTGCTGATCTGGCGATGAAGCGAGCCAGGGCAGCCATCCTGCCTGTCAGCCGTTGTATGTCTCTTATAGTCTTAGGTTCTGGGAGGTCCAAGACTGCCTGAATCTTCTCGGGATTGGCGTCTATCCCTCTAGAGCTGACTAAGAATCCTAAGAATTTGCCAGATCGGACTCCGAACGTGCACTTTTTTGGATTCAACTTCATTTTGTAGGAGCGCAGGGAGAAGGTTTCCTGCAAATCCGCCAGGTGCTCCCTGTCTCCTTTGCTTTTAACAATTGCATCATCGACATAGGCTTCTAAGTTCCTCCCCTTTTGATTTTCGAAGACCTTGTCCACCAACCGTTGATAGGTGGCGCCTGCATTCTTCAGTCCGAATGGCATCATTTTATACATGTACGTCCCATGGCTGGTTATGAAGGCGCACCTCACTCTGTCAGGCTGCCAGAGGTACACTTGATGGTACCCTGAGAATGCATCTAGAAAACTCAACATGGTGTATCCACTGGTGGCATCTACCAGTTGGTCTATCCTGGGCAGGGGGTAGCAGTCCTTTGGGCAGGCCTTGTTAAGATTAGTGAAGTCTACGCACATTCTCCATGCGCCTGACGACTTTTTTACCATTACAACGTTTGCCAACCATTTGGGGTAATCGCAGACTTCGATGAAATCTGCTTTCAAGAGTTTTTCTATTTCTTCTTTTATCGCCATGTCTTTTTCTGTGGACATATTTCTTTTCTTCTGCTTTAGAGGGCGGGCCTCCGGGTTAACGTTCAGCTTGTTAACAATAAAGGTCGGGTCGACCCCTGGCATCTCATCTCCCGAGTAGGCAAACACGTCCCTGTTTTCTCTCAAGACTGCGATCAACTCCTTCTGGTAGGACTCCTCTAGGTCGACCCCTATGAGGACCTGCCTGCCTGGTTCTAAGTCTACCAGCATGCTTTCCCCTTCAGGTTTCAGGTGGGCTGCTGTTTGCTGAGCAGCCGAGATTTCACCCTCCCTGCTAGGGGAACTATCGGCTTTTCGTTTTCCCTTTCTTTCCGTTTCATGGGCTTGCAGGGCCACAGAATAGCAATGTCTGGCTGACTCCTGATCCCCGTGAACTTTTCCTTCCATGCCAAAGTTTGTTACATATGCAATGGTGAGGGCCCTGATTGATATGGCGGCCTCGATTTCGTCCAGGGTGGCCCGCCCTATTAGGGCGTTGTATGCAGACTTTGCATCCACCACAACAAATGACGCCCTGACATTTCTGGCAGAGGCCCCTTCCCCGAACGTTACCGACAAGTCGATAATCCCCATGGGAAGTACGCCTGCCCCACTGAACCCATACAGAGATCCAGGGGCCGGCTTAAGGTGTCTTTTTTCTAAGTTCATTCTTTCAAAGGCGTCCTTGAACAAGAGGTTTGTGTAGGCGCCAGTGTCCACCATGCATCTCTTGACAATGTGATTCCTAATCTCAAGAGTTAAGACCAAAGGATCATTGTGTGGGTATATTACTCTCCCTGCGTCCTCAGGGGTGATGCTCAGGGTCGTGCCCCTCGGGCTTCCTGCCTTCTCGGCGTAGCAAATCTGGTTCCGTAATTCGCGGATCTGCCTTTTCTGGCTTCGCCTGTTTGTTCGTCCTTCTGCATCCCCTGACACTACATGAATTATCATGCGATTTTGGGCTGAATCTTCAGGCTTGTCTGCCGCCTCCTTTTGGGATTTGTTCCTCGCTGCATAGTTACTCAGCCAGCCGTTTCTTATGAGCTTTTCTATCTCGTCTTTTAAGTGTCGGCTTTCTTCAGTGGTGTGGCCTATGCAATCGTGGAACGTGCAGAATTTTTTGGGGTCCCCCTTCGGGCTGCGCGGCTTATTTGGGCGATTCCATTTTGTTGTTTCCTTCTCCAGCTCAAAGATCTCTGCCCTCGGCCTGTTGAGGGCCGTGTAGCTGTCAAACCTTGGCTGGTAAGCTGTGCGCTCTTTCTTGGGGGTATCCCTCTCCTCTTTCTGCTTGCCTGGCTCGTTCCTGCCACGTCCACTCTGCGGTCCCCCGTGCGGCCTTGCTTGGCCTGCAGGGGTGTCCGGCAGGCTGTGAAACTCTTCCTGCAGAATGAACCCTTCGGCAATTTTTCTGGCTTTGGCCAAGGTTTCGGGCTGGGCCCTGATCATCTGGTTCTTCATCTCCCCTGGGAGTAGGGAGATTGTCAGGGCGTAGGCAGCAGTTGAATCATCAATCTCCCTGACTTGTTGGTAGGACAAGTCGAATCTCTTTAGATACTCCCTGACGCTCTCGCCCTTGTTCTGCTTCAGGGTCATATGGTCAAAACGAGTGAGCCGTCTCGTTTTGTTCCCTGCGTATTGTTCAAGGAATGCCTCGGCTAACTCTATAAAGGAACTGATCGACCCCTGGCAAAAGTCTCTGAACCATCCTTGTGCAAGTCCTACAAGGGTGGTCGGGAAGATTTTGCACCATATTGAATCATCCACATCACACATTCCCATGTGACTTTCAAATGCCGCCAGATGGTCCTCTGGATCTGTAGTCCCGTCGAACTTGACGGTGGGCATTTTGATCTTCGGGATGGGGTACTCTTGTACGTCAGGATGGAAAGGGGTCTTCGTGGGCCTGCCTACCTCGTGACCTGCTTTCCCCAGACTGGTTACCGTGAACATCCCACTGTCTAGGGGCCGGTTTCCTCGTACTGGGGGAGCGGTGCTTTGGTGGTCGCCTGCTCGTTGCCTCGTCCTCCGTGTCAGGGGAGGGTTGCCTGGACCGCTTTCTCCGGGACTGACCGAGATTATCATCCTGGTGGTACCTTGATTCGAGCGGCTGCCCCCGGTTAAGCCTAGATTGCAGGCTCTGGGACAGCCCTGGAGCTGGCTGTCCCCTCGCCGCTGGCGTTAACCTGGAGAAGACTTCGCCCTGCTTTTTTCTCAGGTGTTTAGACGCAGGCTCCCTGTGCCTCATTCGATCTTGCAGTCCCTGAGACAGACCCCCTTTCTCCCTGGACGTGGACTCTGTAGTGTGTATAGAGAACGCCTGTTGTTGAGCAGGCGGTTCCTGGCTGCCTGTTGTGATACGCCTCTGTACCTGTGCGTATACTTGAGCTGTTCTCCTTGCCTTCCTCTGGGCGTTTCTGGCGGCGGTTCGCTTCGTACCCCCAGCCCCCTCTCTGCTTACTGAGCGGGGCTGTCTGAGGGTCGTTACGACCCTGCCAACCAGGTCTTCGGGGGTGAATTCCTGGTTGAGCATTGCGGAGAAGAAAGCAGCTGTCTGTACCATCTGAGCTGGGGTTAAGTTCAGGGTGTGACCTGGATGTGCCCCCTGCCCTGGTGCCACAGCTGTATTTGGTATGCCCAGGAGACTGGTTCCCCCCACTCCCAGGATCGTGGCGGCAGGAGCTCTCTCCGGCTGCGGCATGCCGTATAGGGGGGTCATCGGTGGGACCGTCGGATCTACCCCTACACTAGTGTCAACAATCTCAGGCATGATTGCTTCAATTGGTTAGTTTTTGTATTTGGGAATGGTTGATTTTTGTGGGTAATTCGTGGATACAACCAGATCTTCCCCACAGACGACGCCAAATTGTTGCTTTGAATGATGATCGGACAATCTTGCGAACCTCTCCTTCCTCTTACTCCACTAATTGGATCTTCCCGGCGGAATGGGCCTGCTCCCTGCACACAGAACGCACAGGGCCTCGGAGATTGTCCGAGGAAACCCTCTCCGATGCCTAAGTCAGTCCGTGAATGCCTTAATGAACCTAGCTCGTGAGGAGCTAGATGGCGTTTTTAGAGTGAGAGTCTAGAGAGAGAAAATCCAACCCCTTTCTTGTGGGAAATGGAAGAGTATTTATACCTTCCCACAAGAGAGGGAAGTAGAAGGAGGATGGGTGGATGAGGGTGTGACAAGTTGCTTCACCTCATCCACTCATTCTCATTTACCTTAGGCGAAATGACGAGGGGCCCCTTGGTGGTCCCTGCCCTGCCTGCGGGGATTTCCCCCAGAGGACAGGCGGGTAGGGGTTATGTGAAGGCTGGGTTGAGCAGGCCGCATCGCCCTGCCGGGCAGGCGGTCGTCTGAATTTGTCCTCAGTGGGTTCTCTTTTTAGTGATTTTACTTCGATTGTCTGCCGGGTTGGTTCCCGAGCTCCTTGGGTTGGGTCTTCTGGGGGCCTGCTTAGCAGGCGGCCTGGAGCAGGCTGTCGACCCTCATCATTAATATTTAACCTGTTACTTATTCTCCATCCTCCTCATTAGACCTAGATCACGGTTAACCTGAGTCGGGTTTGAGTCGGGTCAACTTCAGGTCAGGTCACATTTGTGTTGTAATATTGGGTTGATTTCGGGTCAGGTCGGATAATTTCGGGTTTGGGTCATTCTCGGGTTTGCTGTTTCAACTTTGTTTAGGGATATCGACTCGTTTTCTATAATACTAGTCGGGTTAGTTACGGGTTAGCTTAGATCAATTCGGATTACGAGTCAAAATCAAATCTTTAGTTCTGGTGTCGGGTCGGGCTTGGTTTGACTTATTCGGGTCGGGTCAGTTTTGCCAGGTCTACTCCCCCGTACTTCTCTCCTTCATCATCTCTCTTCATCACCTTCATCCTTCTTCAATTTTTTTCTATATGTTTCGTTTGGATTAGCATGTTGATTTGGTGTAGGATTTTGTTATTAGCTAGATTTGGTGAGGTTGAAGGAAGAGGAAGGCGGAAGACATTAATATGTTTACTGCTACGTACAGTGAGTAAGTAAAAAGAAGTTGATGGGGGTCGGTTGCCTACCCCTGGCCGCCTGCCAGTCGGGCCCTAGGGCGACCAATCCCAGGAAAAGAAAAGGCCTGCCCAACAGACCTTCCATCAGCATCATTGAAACCTCCAAGTGAGTGGCCTCAATCCCTTAGCCGCCTGGCACAGCCTGGCCGCCTGCCAAGCAGGGCGAACCAGGCCTCCTGCCTGCTTCCAGGGCACTCCCGCCTAAGTAGGACCAGAGGAGGACCGAGGACCCATCCGTCATTTTGCCTAACGTAAGGGGAAATGAGTGGACAAGGTGAGTCCACGTGTCGCACAAGCATCCACCCATTTCCCTCTTCTTCTTTCTCTTTTCCTCTCTCTTGTGGGAAGGTATAAATACTTTCTCATTTCCCACATGAGAAGGATTGGATTTTCTCTCTCTAGACCCTTACTCCTAAAAAACGCCACCTAGCTCCTCACGAACTAGGTCTCTCAAGGCATTTCACGGGCTAACTTAGGCATCGGAGAGGGTTCCCTCGGACAACCTCCGAGGCCCTGTGCGTTCATTGTGCAGGGAGCAGGCCAACTCCGCCGGGAAGGTCTGATCCTGGGAGTGAGGAGAAAGAGAGGTTCAAGGAAGTCAATCGATGAATTGTTCACCAGTGATTCAATCATACAACCCGGATCCAAGGCCGGGTGAATTGTTTCCGTGACCGGAACAATTTGGCGCCGTCTGTGGGGACTTAAGGTTGTGCTCACGAGTTACCCACTAAAATCAACCACTCATAATCACAAAACTAAAACAATCATGCCAGAAATCATTGATGCCAGTGCAGGAACGGGTCCGACGGTCCCACCAGTGGCCCCCCTGTATGGTATGCCGCAGTCGGAGAGGGTTCCTCCTGCCACGATCCTAGGGGTAGGGGGAACCAGTCTCCTCGGCGGATCTAACACTGCTATGACACCCGAGTTGGGGACACACCCAGGACACGCTCTAAATCTGACCCCAGCTCAGATGGCGCAGACAGCCGCGTTCTTCTCTGCGATGCTGAACCAGGAGTTCACTCCTGAGGACTTGGTAGGCAGGGTCGCATCTGCTCCCAGGCAACCATCCCCAATCAGCAGGGATGAAGCCGGGGGCACGAGGCGGACCGCCGCCAGAAATGCTCAGAGGAAAGCGAGAAGGACGGCACAAGCGTATGCGCATGTGCAAAGGCGCATTACTACCGGCAATCCAGAGCCACCTGTCCAGCAGGCGTTCTCCATTCACACAACAGAATCAGCGTCTGGAGGGCAGGGAGGCTTATCCCGAGGATTACAGGAGCGAATGAGGCTCAGGGAGCCCATGTCAAAACGCTTGGGAGAGAAACCAGGCGGGGTTTTCTCCAGGCTAACACCAGCAGCCAGAGAGTAGTCAGCCCCCGGTTTATCCCAAAGCCTGCAATCTAGGCTCAATCGGGGGCAACCGCTCGAATCTAAGTATCGCCAGGGTGAGAGCTTCTGTCACTCCCAGAGGAAGAGACCCAGACAAGTCTCCCCTGAGACAGAAGATGAAGCAGCGAGCAGACCGCCCCCAAGGCACCGCTCCCCCAGTACGAGGAAACCAGCCCATAAACAATGGGATACTCATGGTAACCAGTCTGGGGAAAGCAGGTCACGATTGGTGGGCAGGCCCACAAAAACCCCACTTCATCCTGAGGTACAAGAGTACCCCATTCCAAAAATTAAAATGCCTACCATTAAATTTGATGGGACAACAGATCCTGAAGACCACCTGGCAGCATTTGAGAGCCACATGGGCATGTATGACGTAGATGATGCCATCTGGTGCAAAGTTTTCCCAACCACCCTGGTAGGGCTCGCACAAGGATGGTTCAGGGACCTCCGCCAGGGGTCAGTCAGATTCTTCATAGAGTTGGCCGAGATCTTCCTCGAACAATATGCTGGGAATAAGAGAAGACGCCTCACTCGTTTCGATCTTATGACCTTGAAGCAGAAAAAGGGTGAAAGTGTGAGGGAATAACTGAGAAGGTTTGATCTATCCTACCAGCAGGTCAGGGAGATCGATGATTCCACTGCCGCCTACGCCCTGACAATCTCCCTACTTCCAGGGGAAATGAAAAACCAGATGATCAGGGCCCAGCCAGAAACCCTGGCCATGGCCAGGAAAATTGCGGAAGGATTCATTCTGCAGGAGGAGTTCCACGGCCTGACGGATACCCCGGCAGGCCAAACAAGGCCTCAAGGGGGACCGCAGGGTGGACAGGGCAGAAGTGAGCCAGGCAAGCAGAGGGAAGAGGGAGACAGTCCCAAGAAGAAGCGCACTGTCTACCAGCCCAGGTTCGACAGTTACACTGCCCTGAACAAATCCAGGGCGGAGATCTTCGAACTGGAAAAAGAAAATGCTAAGTGGAATCGCCCGAACAAGCCTCGCAGCCCGAAAGGAGACCCCAAGAAATTCTGCACTTTCCACGACTGCATAGGCCATACCACCGAGGAATGCCGTCACCTGAAGGACGAAATCAAGAAGTTAATCAGGAACGGATGGTTAGCCAACTACGCAGCCAAGAATAAGTCTCAGAAGGAAGTATCTGAAAAACCCGAAGGGTCAGTGTAGAACCGCATGGTAATCCATGTAATTTCAGGGGGCACTGAGGGCCAGCTCAGTCGAAGAGGCCAAAAAAGACAAATGCGTGAGCTAAGGAACCAGATCTGCTACACTGAGAAAGCAGGGAGTCCAAGGGGAGTGACATTAAGCATCACCCCTGATGATGCAGGGCGCGTGGTATACCCGCACAGTGACCCTTTGGTGCTGTCCCTAGAGATCAGCAACCACATTGTGCGGAGGTGTATGGTAGACACTGGCGCATACACAAATCTACTGTACAAGGACGCCTTCGAGAAAATGGGCCTGGAAAAAAGGCATCTACGACCTGCTCCCGGATCGCTGTACGGATTCAGTGGGGCAGGCGTGCTGCCCATGGGAGTCATAGACCTGCCTGTAACCTTTGGGGAAGGCTCTACTGCCAGAAACGTCAGGGCAACCTTTGTTGTTGTGGATGCAAGATCCGCCGACAACGCCCTAATTGGCAGAGCCACCCTGGACGAGATCGAGGCGGCCATCTCCATCAGGGCCCTCACCATAGCATATGTCACCGACTTCGGACTAGAAGGAAAAGTGCGCGGGGACCAAGAGTCAGCCAGACAATGCTACTCCGTGGCCCTGCAAGAACACGAAAAAGAAAGAAAAGGAAAAAGAAAGGCTGACAGTTCCCCCAGCAGGGAAGGCGAAATACAAGCCGAGCACCCGGCGTCCGACCACCTGGAGCCAGGGGGCGAAAGCATGCTAGTAGACTTGGAACCAGGGAGGCAGGTCCTAATAGGAGCTGACCTGGAGGAGTCCTACCAGGCTGAACTGGTCAAGCTGCTGAAAGAAAACAAAGACGTATTCGCCTACTCGGCAGACGAGATGCCCGGCGTTGATCCAGCATGCATCGTTCACAAGCTGAACGTAAGCATGGACGCTCGCCCTGTAAAGCAGAAAAAGCGAAATATGTCCGCGGAAAAAGACGCTGCAATCAAGGAAGAAATTGACAAGCTCTTGAAAGCAGATTTTATTGAGGTCTGTGACTATCCAGAATGGCTGGCGAACGTAGTCATGGTTAAAAAATCGTCAGGCGCATGGAGAATGTGCGTGGACTTTACGAACCTCAACAAAGCCTGCCCGAAAGACTGCTATCCGCTCCCCAGAATCGACCAACTGGTAGACGCTACCAGTGGTTATTCCATGCTGAGCTTCCTAGATGCCTTTTCAGGGTATCATCAAGTGTACTTGTGGCAGCCGGACAGGGTGAAGTGCGCGTTCATCACCAGTTCAGGCACCTACATGTACAAGATGATGCCGTTCGGGCTTAAAAATGCAGGGGCTACATACCAACGGTTAGTTGATAAAGTGTTTGAAAAACAAAAAGGCAGAAACATCGAGGCTTACGTTGATGACGCCATCGTGGAAAGCAAAGAAGACAGAGAACACCTGATAGACCTGCAGGAGACCTTCCGCTCCCTGCGCGCCTACAAAATGAAACTCAATCCAAAAAAGTGCACGTTTGGGGTCCGCTCCGGCAAATTTCTGGGGTTCCTGGTCAGCTCTCGGGGAATAGACGCCAACCCTGAGAAAATTCAGGCAGTTCTAGACCTTCCTGAGCCCAAGACCATTAGAGACATCCAGCGCCTGACGGGCCGCATGGCCGCCTTAGCACGGTTCGTCGCCCGATCAGCAGACAAGGCCACTCCTTTCTTCAAGATACTGAAAGGAAACAAACAGTTCAAGTGGGAAAACGAGCAGAAAGAGGCCTTTGAGCAGTTGAAGGACCATCTTAAGAGGCTCCCCACCCTGGCAAGACCAGTAGCAGGGGAAAAACTTTTCCTCTACATTGCAGTAACCAATATAACTGTCAGCGCGGTTATCCTACGGGAGGAGGCGGGCACCCAGCAACCTATATACTTCGTAAGTCATGCGCTGGGGGCAGCCGAGAAAAATTACCCGATGGTCGAAAAAGCCGCCTACGCGGTCATAATTGCCGCCAGGAAGCTCAGGCCTTACTTTGACGCGCATCCAGTCGTAGTCCTCACCGACCAACCACTAGAGAAGGTGTTGGAAAAATTTGAAAAATCAGGGAGACTATTGAAGTGGGCGATTGAGCTGAGTGGGCTAGGTATATCTTACCAGCCAAGAACAGCCATCAAAGCTCAAGCCTTAGCAGATTTTCTGGCTGAGAGCTCCCATTCAGGGGAAGAAGAGATCCCTGCCGAGGAGTGGGTCGTGCATACTGACGGATCCTCGACAGCCAATGGCTCAGGTGCAGGCGTCGTACTGACCAGCCCAGGGGGGGCTGACTTTGAGCATGCGCTCAGGTTTGTCTTCCCGGCATCTAATAACGAGGCAGAGTACGAGGTAGTACTCGCAGGCGTCAGGCTAGCTAAAGCCGCGGGGGCAGAGCGGATTGTCCTGGCGACAGACTCCCAGCTCATCGCCAACCAGATCAATGGTGAATACGAAGCAAGGGACCAAGCAATGGCCACATACCTGGAAATGGTAAAAGAAGAGTTGTCAGGCCTGAAATCGTATGAGATCAAACAGATCCCCCGCTCCCAGAACAATCGAGCAGATGCCCTGTCGAAACTGGCAAGTTCCAGTGTACAAGACATACGGAGGTCAGTATGGGTCGACGTCTTGCATGAGAAATCCACAAACCCCTGTCAGGCAATTAACACCGTAGAAGAAGGACCGGAAAGTTGGATGACTCCCTTCATCCAATTCAAGAAACATGGTGCCCTACCATCAGACGCAGCGCAAAAAAGAAAAATACAGGCTAAAGCAGCCTGGTTCATACTCATTGGGGGGGAACTTTATAAGAAGTCTTTTACTTATCCCCTTCTCAAATGCCTACGGGCAGATCAAGCTGCTGAAGTGATGGAAGACATCCACTCAGGGATTTGTGGGCATCACATCGGGGGGAGATCCCTGTCCCACAAAGCCCTAAGGGCAGGCTACTACTGGCCCACCATGCTAGCGGACGCCCAGAGCCTGACCCAGAAATGCAGAAAATGCCAACTCTTTGCCCCATCAATCCATGCCCCGGCCCAGGAACTTAGGCCAATCCTATCCCCCATCCCTTTCGCTCAATGGGGGATGAACATTCTAGGACCCTTCACGATGGCCACAGGGGGCAGGAAATTCTTGATTGTCGCCATAGACTACTTCACCAAATGGGTGGAAGCCGAAGCAGTGCCCAACATTACTGAGCCGGCGGTCAGGAAAGTGGTCTGGCGAAATATTATCACCAGGTTCGGTCTGCCAAAGATGTTGGTATTTGACCATGGCAGACAATTTGATAATGATCCTCTGAGAATCTGGCTGGAAAGCCACAACATCGCAGTCGCCTATTCAGCCGTCTGTCACCCGCAAACCAACGAACAGGCAGAAGCGGCCAACAAACAGATCTTAAATGGCCTGAAGAAAATGGTGGATGACTGCAAGGGTAGGTGGGCTGACGAACTTCCCAGTATACTCTGGTCAATTCGAACCACCAGGAAAGAGTCAACAGGCCAGAACCCGTTTGGTCTGGTATACGGAGCAGAGGCATTATTACCAATCGAGGCAAGGATCCCTTCTCTTCGCTCCCTGCAGTACGACCGAGCTGAAAACGAAGCTGCAATGGTCGAAGCCTTGGACCTGGTAAATGAGTTAAGGGAGGAAGCTAGCACCAACATCGTTGCCTACCAGCAACGAATGAGGAAAGCCTTTAACACCAAAGTCCGACAGAGAAACTTTCAGATGGGAGAGCTGGTTCTGAGAAAGACGCAGGCGGTTGGAAAGTCAAGAGAGCATGGAAAGCTTAGTGCCAACTGGGAGGGCCCATACCAAGTGACTCGAGTCCTGGGACCAGGCACGTACAAAATCGCCAACCTTGAAGGGCAAGAGCTGCATGCTCACTGGAATGCGGACACTTTGAAAAAATACTACGTCTGAACAAAATCCAAAGATAGTTTTTATTTTTGCTAAAAACAAATGGCGGAGGACGGTCAAAAGAATGTCGACGGCTCCGACCACCCGAAAATGTCACAGTTTTATAAAGAAATGAAGAATATTCAGATTTATACTCATTGCCTGTTCACACTCGTGTTCTTCACACACAAACGAGCAGGGGGCAATAGGGGGAGGCCCCCTTGTTGCCAAAATCGGGAAAAATGACCCCCCCAACAAAAAAACCGAGCGCCACCCTGCTTACCTCTGGGTAGGCAGGGGGCAGGCCCCCTGGACTTTGAACAAAAGCCAGGGACAGGCCAGACTAACAAGGACTGGGGGAAGGCCCCCCAACCTTGTATAAAAAACGCAAAAGCCACCCTGCTTACCTCTGGGCAGGCAGGGGGCAGGCCCCCTGGACTTTGAACAAAAGCCAGGGACAGGCCGGACTAACAAGGACTGGGGGCAGGCCCCCCAACCTTGTATAAAAAACGCATAAGCCACCCTGCTTACCTCTGGGCAGGCAGGGGGCAGGCCCCCTGGACTTTGAACAAAAGTCAGGGACAGGCCGGACTAACAAGGACTGGGGGCAGGCCCCCCAACCTTGTATAAAAAACACAAAAGCCACCCTGCTTACCTCTGGGCAGGCAGGGGGCAGGCCCCCTGGACTTTGAACAAAAGCCAGGGACAGGCCAGACTAACAAGGACTGAGGGCAGGCCCCCCAACCTTGTATAAAAAATGATAAGGAACCCCCCTGCTTGCAGACAGGCAGGGACAGGCTGCGCATCAAACTCATTGATAAGATAGTCGTATACCTATCAAAGATAACCAACTTAGGTCTAACTAAAAATATAGCTAGGGAAGTCAGGTCGAATCCACAAGGAGACAAATAAATTCTACTTGCAATTAAAGTATATCTAAGTAACTAAATTGGGGGTTTTGTTTGTTTGTTTTAACTAATCTAAAAGTAGTGAAGGAAAGAGAATTAAAGGAGAAGAATAACTAAACTAAATAGAATGAATTAGGACGAATTAATATATGGAGAGAAAACTAGGATTGTCGGTTCACTACGAATCTCATATGGTCACGGTCTAAGTCACAGGTCTGTCGCAGATATTGGTCTAAGGGGTATTGAAAAGGTCCTTCCGGTCCGCTATTCACCCTAGCATGCGTCTAAAGGCTTCCGATCTTATTAGGGCAAACTAATGTGTTGTAGCAGGTCTAACTTTTATCAGGCTTCCGATCTTAGGTTCAAGTTTACCAGATTCAATTAATCAATCATGCGCATTAACTGACTAATCGCGATTATATGCTACAAGTGACAACTCAGACACAATATCATTGACAAATCTATAAATTATTTAGCGACCACATTCAATTCGCAGATCCCCTAAATCCTAGCGAGGGAAATTAGCTACTCATAATTAATTCAAGAACAACAAGATTAATAAAAGAATTTACTAGATTAAACATCACGAATAATAATAAATTTACGATAAGTATAAAATAATAATTAAGAATAATTAAATATGAAGAAGGAAACAATGAAGAACAAAGAAGAAGGAAGGAAGATTAATAAAATTACCGAAGGAATGAAGGCGATTTGAATCCAAAAGTTCTTACAATAACCGAGTTTTGAGAAGAAATTAAACTAGAGAAAATAAAAGTAGAGAAGAAGTCTAAAAGAAATCTAAAGAGAATAAGGGAGAAGTTGAGAGATGATAAGAGATTAAGAGATGTTCTCTAATGTGGCTCCCAAAGCCCTATTTATACAAATTGGATGGGCTAAAAACTGTTTAGGAAACTATTGCGTTTAGGAAATTCCTTGCTGATCACGAAATCTGCCCGCAATCCAGGAAATAGTCGGCCGACTATTGTAATAGTCGGTCGACTAATCACTCATCAACTTATCGCTGCAGCTCCAGAATAGTCGGTCGACTATTGTAATAGTCGGTCGACTATCGTCATGGTCGGCCGACTATTCTGATAGTCGGTCGACTATTGCCCGTTTCAGCGAACATCAATCTTTCCAGCTTCGTTTTGGCGCGGTTTTGGTTCGTTTTAGCTCCTTTGTCTTCCGTTCCTGCAAAAGGACAATACACACCACAAAGTAACCAATTCGGGGCAAAATAATAGTTTTCACTATTCAATAAACACGAGAATGCGCGTAATAAGAGCATAAAAAGTGTATATAAAATACGCGCATCAAATCTCCCCAAACCAAACCCTTGCTTGTCCCCAAGCAAGCACAAAACTTTAACCCAATCCTAATGGAATGTATATAACTCATAGCGGAATATGCTTCAAAGTTACCCAAACCAATGTGACGATTAAAATCAATGTACACAACCACACACAACAAGCTTGACCAATGATAACAATACTGAACCTTCAACCTTGCAAGACTCGTCCATGTCGGACTCTCACGGATCGCTCATCACACAAAAGGGGTAATATTGTGAGTTTTTATGTAAAAACGGAAAGACAAAGCACTCACCTAAACTGCGACCTACAAGAACATGCATGCAATCTAACATGAAATCAATCTCTAATAACCGTACATACGCATTCTATCGGGTAAAACACGTGCCAAGGACTTACATATGGTATAAAGTGAGGGTAATCGGGTAAGAAGGGGCAAAACGATATGGATATGTGGAGTTAAAAGCCAAGCTAGTATTCCTTACACCCATCAATAATAAACATCCCGTTCTCACCAAACTCCAGTCGAAGAAATTAGGCATAGCAACAAGCGCCTTATCAAAATCGCTTCCCACTAATAACTATGAAATTAGAGAGATCAATTCTTTTCTCATAGAAAAAACACATTCTTCTTCTAGTTTCACTTCATTCATTTTTTTTTTCTTTTCCTTTCTTTTCTTTTCTTCTTTTTTTTCATTCAATTTTTTCCTTTCATCTTTTTTTTCTCAATTCATTTTTTTCCAATTCCCCTTTTTTTTCAATCATCATGGTACCAAAATTAACCCGAAAAAAAAACAATTCCGTCTAATTCAACTGCTAGCTTGACTAGGGTAGGCAAATTATGGCATGTAGTTAATAAACGGGTTAAACAGGTCAATTTGGCTATGTGAGGGTCATGGAAATTAATTAACAGAAAGGATTTGCCTTTTTCGCACATGTCAAAACCACGAGTCAAATGCATACAGGTACCTAAGAGACGAATGTCATGCTTATGCAATTTGATGTTACATGTCTTATAAGGAGTACTACTCTCAATCCTAAAAGAAACTGATCATGAATGTCATCAGTTTAAAGGCTCTAATTCCTTACAAATCTGAGTAGTTTGCCAACAATGAGTCAAGTTTATTCGTTCAGTATCATTAACCAAAGATGCAAGAATACCGCATGTGATTATATACAAAAATTCTAACGGCACACTAGGATAAGAAACTAAATGAAGACATAAAAGCAATATCATCATCGCTACATAGCATTCCGACTCAACTAAGACTCGACTAAATGCAAAAACATATTTTTGATTTTTTTTGATATTTTATGCATGCGAAAATGCAAGAAATATGCAAATGGATGAAAACAGACAGAAGCATACCCTCCCCAAACCAAATCACACAATGCCCTCATTGTGTACAGCATACAATAAGAGGCAACAATAAAAACGGGAAAGGAATGCAAAACGATGGAAGTGCAAAAAGAAAAAGAAGAACTACTTACAAGATGTATATACAAATAGAGACCTCCCCAAACCATCCTAATCGGAGCTCTCGTCACCACTCTCCTCCTGACTGCCACCATCGTTAGCTCCATTGTCGTCATCTCCCTCCCCGTCATCTCCTTCTCCATCATTTCTCTCTGCATTCCCGGTATTGTTACCATAGCCTCCCTCGGGATAGGTGTAGTAAGTCGGGTGCCAAGCTGTAGGAGAAATTAGGCCGACCTGCACTCCATTGTTGTAACAATGAAAATCGAAAAGTGCCTGATTTAGTTGCACCGTGGCCATCCGGTGACATAACTCGTTAAGCATTCCCGGGACCGCCGCTTGGTCGAGCACCGCCGGTGTAACATACGGTGGAGGAGGCACAAAGTGAGCAGGAAAAGCAGGCACATTAGAATAATCAGTATGTGGAAATGCATAAGGAGGCCGTGGTGGGCCCGAAGGTCCAGCCGCAAAAGATGGTGTATGTGAAGCACGGCTGGTCGATCGGCTACCACCTCCTCGAGATTGTCGAGAAGGTCGAGATGGTTCACCCGTCTCGGGTGCGAAGTGTCTGGGGGTCTGAAGATCCCTCCTAAGTGGTAGAAAATAGGAGGGATACAGTGGTGGGTCCCGTTCAGGACCAAAGGGGAGATATGGGAAGGGGGTAAGAGGTGGTAGATTGTAAGGGTGGATAACCGACTCATCCTTTGCTATGCGCCAACGCAAATCGGGACCTAGCCAATGAAGACCCCTAAGGCCAGAAAAGTTCAAAAGGCGACTATTGAGTCGCTCGGCAGATGGAAGCTCGTGTCCTATAGGTTCCTCCCTGTACGGGAAGTCCGGAAATAGCCTACGACCGATGTGGGAAACGAGGCCCCCGCAATGAATGACAGAAATAAGCCCATTCCCGATATGTTGGAAATGGTGGGCAACAAGGGCGGCCACATTCATGACATATGGCCGCTCGCTATCGATGTTTAGATAGCCCGCTAGACTCTCTAATTCATCCGCATTAATATTATTCGGCTCAGTACGTCCATAAATAGTGCACCCTATCAGACGAAGCCAGTATCGGATGGCCGGGTGGTGGACTTCGTTGCCCCGCTTACGACCCGTGTTACGATCAGTAATGCAAGACCAGATTTCATTGGCTAGACGGCGAGGGGGATGAATTGAATCCCCTTCGCTAGTAACACCTAAAAGCTGACCGAACTCACGAACGGTCCTAGAAAAACTCGTGTTAAAGAGTCTAAAAAAAATGCAAGGTGTGTCCCAGTTCAAGTCACTAAAAAAATTGAAACTACTAAAAAACTCAAGAGTAAGACCCTTATATGTGAATTCTAGCATATAAATTAGCCCACTCATACCGGTACCATTAAGTAAGTCAACAACAGGCTGATAAATGCCTAACCTGCCCAAGAGCTCACGGTCTAGAAACCGTGTCGGTGTTACCTTAAGAGCTGCCAACTGGACAAAACGCTCTCTCTGATCAGCTGAGGCAAACTGAACGTTTGGATATTCCGGTATGCTCTCCTCGGGAAATGGAGCGAGGTCTTGACTTGGCATTGACTCCCGGCTAATATCGACTCGACGTCTTGTGCTTCCCTGGCGTTGTCTTTTTCTTGCATCCATATTGACCTGAAATAGCTAAAATCAGACTTGGTGTATTGCTCACACAAAAAACCCCAAATCAATTACCCTAGTTTCAAAACTGAAATTTGGGTAAAAACATTATTATGTGGATGAAATCAACAAATTTGGGTAAATAAATGAAGTAGTAGCAGAAATCCACAAAAAACCCCAAATCAATTGAACTCAAAACCCTAATTTCAAAACTGAAATTAGGATAAAAACATGATAATGTGAAAGAATTAATTGATTTGGGTAAGCAAAAGAGTAATAACACAAATCTGAGAGAAGCTAAGCCAAAAATCAGAAACTCAAGCAGCCCGAATCGTCGCGACATAAACCCAGAAATCGCGCAAAAATCGCCTGACAAAACAATGGTCGTCCGACTATCGGAATAGTCGTCCGACTATTCGGATGGTCGGCGACTCCGGCGGATAGCAGAGGACGAAGCAGCGAAAGGTAAACGACAAGCTCTAGACGGAAAACAGAAAATGAAGCACAAGAAAACTTACTTGAATGGTTGGAAGGTAGTTGCAACTTCAATTATGACAAGAACTTAGCAAAGGATGAAAAGATTAGAGAAGAAAAAGGAATGGAGAAAAGAAGATGGGTAGGGATTTGAGGATGAAGATGGTAGTTTGAAGAAGATGGAGATTTGAAGAAGATGAAGGTAGGGATAGAAGTAGATGGGAAAAGTAAAAGAGAAAATAGGGTTTAGGAGTTAAAAAAAGTAACTGAAGTAGAGTAGGAAAGAAAAACTTATTTGACGGAATTTGTCAGCCATGGTGCGCGATGTCGGAATTGTCGACCGACTATTGGAATAGTCGACCGACAATAGGAATAGTCGGCCGACTATAAAAATAGTCGGTCGACTATTGTTGACTCATTCCAGTTTTCCGTCAGCAGCCTGTTCTCTGCAAAACTCAATTCAAACCTTTAGACACTCATTCTCACCCTCACAAAATCTATAATGCAGAAAAGTAAATATGCTCTAATTAACTAAATGCAGGTACAAATGTTTTACAACCCGGGTTGCCTCCCGGTTAGCGCTGGTTTAAAGTCCCGCACGACCGTAGTCACCTTGCTCAGTTAGTGACTGTTTCGAGGTACAAAACCTCGACTTCTCCTCCTGTCTCACCTCTCTCGTAATAGTGCTTTATTTGGTGACCATTGACCTTAAAGCGATTTCCCGTTGAAGAATTTTCAAGCTCGACCGACCCAAATTTAGAAACCGAAATTACCGTATAGGGGCCGGACCATCTGGATTTTAATTTTCCAGGAAAAAGACGAAGACGAGAATTAAACAATAATACCTTTTCGCCCGCTTTAAACTCTCTCGGAATGATACGCTTATCGTGCCACCTTTTTGTCTTTTCTTTGTAGATACGGGCACTATTGTAGGCATTCATCCTGAACTCCTCGAGCTCGTCGAGTTGTTGTGGACATGACGTAGGTCCACCCCGACGCGGCCACGCGCGGGTTTGGGTAGGCGAATGAATCTCGTGGTGAGATTGTTCTCGGGTTCGAAATTTAAGTCAAAATGGAGTCGCCACCGAATTTTGTGGTTATTCGGAACCATACGAGCCCACTCTATGTCGTCATGGGCTTTACACAAAGTAAGCCCACTTCGATTTCAGAGTTTATTGGGCTCGTCCCTTTGCATTGCAATATCGATACCGTATAAACCGGCTTTCGTATATAGAATGACTCTCGTGCGCCAAGGGCTTCGGACATCCGGAAACCAAAGGTTCTGAGTAAGGGGTGAGGGTACGTGTTGGGAAGCCCACTAAGGACACCCAACCCCGCCCGCACATGGCGGCCTCTACTAAAACATCGTTCGTGTTCGTGTGTGCGCGCTAGTAAAACGATTAAATGATATGCAAACAGCATTTTCGGGCTAGCATATGAATAGTATGTGAACTACGTCATTTAATGCATCTTATTCTTGGTCAAAATGGTTTAGCATGCGAGGTTCGTTTATAAAGCGTAAAAGCAAGTAAATAAACAAAGCTCGAAAATAGAATAAAAAAACATACAAGTTACACGGGCGGAAATACAACCCGGAATTCACAATACAACATTACGTAAAAGTAATAAAAACAACGCGATACAATAGTAGGGACGGACCCGTATGTAAACTAGACCGCGAAATGTGTAGATGGACTAACCCCGATTAAATACACATTATATCGTGTACTAAACGAAGGACGGAAATACGAGACTACGGCATATTGCTAGCCCGATCTCATATCCCGTAGTCTTGTCCCGACTCATCATGTCAAAAGGTGATCAAAGTCGTTCTACGTGTCGTGCTACGCATGGTTTTGAAGATAGGATAGTCACGTGATAGTCTTTACACGCGATGACTAATGTCGATAAAAATGACGAGGCTTGAAAGGTGTGTCAAGGTCCTCGGTTTGGGGCTACAGGACTCACTCGGTCGAGTCATGGTCTGACTCGGTCGAGTGCGTCCTAAAAGAAGCTTCTGCCCACGGTTTGGGGTGTTACTCGGTCGAGTGATAGGTGTACTCGGCCGAGTAGCACCTGTACGAGCTATGACTCGTGTTTTTATGTGTTTTAAATCGAGAGTTGGCCGAATTAAATTGAAATATGGACGAATTTAAACTTAATTCGGTTTGCCGATAATATAATCATGTCTCATATGATCGTAATACCGTTATCGGATTTTTGGAAAAGGAGTTGCCACGACAAACGTGGGTTTTGGAAAATGGATTCACGTGATCGGCTTTACACGCGTCGACTAAGAGTCGTAAAAAAAGACGAGGCTTAAATGTTGCATTTAAGCTCTCGGTTTTCTGGGTTACAGGACCCACTCGGTCGAGTCATGGTCTGACTCGGTCGAGTGTGCCCTCAAAAAGCAATCTGCCCAGTTTTATGGACACTACTCGATCGAGTGGCCTATGCACTCGGTCGAGTAGTCCCTGTACGAGTGTTAGCTCGTTTCGTTTTTTTGGGTTTGAAAACGACGGTCGGTCGAGTTAAATACAGATATCGCTTGATTTGAATTTAACTCAACCTCCGGTACTATAATCGTGTACATGTGCGATTATAATACCGTTGTCGGGGCCTTACGAAATGTTTGTGTTAGAAAATTTGAATTAGTAACGAAATGCTTCCCTCTACGTCACGACATCGAAACTAACCCTTTCGGGTTATGTGATGTCGGTTTTCGTGTCAGTGGGTTCCGCACTAATTAAAATGGGATCGAATACGTTTAACTACGATTAGTCGCGATCACGTCACGCCTTTGAGCACATTGGGGCGGGGCTCCTCGAAAGGGCTCCACCTCCGTCGTTGCTCGTAAAAGGATTAGACGGACTTTAGGCGACCATTATAGTCAAACGTATCCGAAACCGAAATTGGATACTAATATATATATGTATACGCGGTATGATTATAATGTTAGTAACGAAATGTAAAAGTTAGTATGCAAAAAGTAAAATGTTAGAATGTTAGAGTTAGTGTTAGGATTGCAATACTAGTATAATATTAACGATACAAAAATGTAAATAAAAGCAATAAAGATCGAGATGGGGTTTAGGACACCCTCAACATACATGCTTAGTAAGGACCTCGGAAATGGGCTCGCGAATAGTGACGGGACTATGGAGTATCGAGGATGTATGTAAGTTATGGTGTGTGTGTGTGTGTGTGTGTTGTCGGTTTATCGAGGGACAAGGGACTCGGTTTTTTGTGTATAGGGCTTAGGGTTGCTAAGGCTTGTAGTGTAGAGAATGTAGATAGGTTAGAGTAGAAGCTTAGGGTAATTTTGCATTAGTTAAATCTCTAAATGCAATAGGTTTGAAGGGGTATTTATAGGCTTCACCCCCGACCTAGGGTCACTCGATCGAGTGCCCTAGTGCACTCGGTCGAGTGCCTTCAGAAATGAATCTGGTCCGGTTTTTGACGCTCCACTCGACCGAGTGGGTCAATCCACTCGATCGAGTGGGTCAAGCAAATCGAGACAAAATAGGAAAGAATTGATATTGTTGTTTTGATTGATTTTTGAATTCGGATTTGTGCGCCAGCTTCTAGAAGATGTACCTGGGCTGATTTTATGACGGGTTCGTCTTTGACCGGGTTTCGACCCGGTCGCCAAGAGACGGGATTTATTCTTGGTGTCGGTTTTGGCCCAAATTAGTCTTATTTTGCTCGGAACGACCCACTGGGCCTGAATTTGAGGTCTGTTTTGTGAGATTATTACTCCGCTAAAAGTCCATGTCAGATATTATTGATTTCGGGCCCAAATCCGAGTATACTAAGTCACGTTTGCGTCCGATCATCATCGGGTGTTTGTCGGGAACTGCTATAGACACTAGCAGGCAAAATGCGGGTGTCTACAGAGCCCCCACTCTGACTGAGGCTTGGACAAGGCGAAAGTCAGAGTAGCTACTAGGCCAATCGCAGATTACGACCTGGCAGCCTTCCGGTCGGGTCGTTTATAGTCCAGTAGACTAGCGTGAAGGGCTCGCCAGCCATAAGCAGAGGGTCATACCTGTCCTGCCGATGATAGCTCTGCGGGGAGTCAGACTTGTTGCCTAAGTCCTAGGTGTGCCTATATGTGGGCTCATCCTGTACCACTTCGGGGAAAATGCCGCCTCGGGCGTTCCGCTGGGGAAATATGTGATCCGTATGGGCTTGCTTTTGAAGCCTTGAGTTGTACCTGACCTGATGATGATGCTCCGTGGGGAGTAAAACTTGCCTTTCGGGGCGTAGGTGTACCCGTATGCTGACACATCACGCCTTGGATGTAGCATACCGGGGAAAAGTTGACTCCGTTGGGGAATTTAAGTAGTTTCGCGGGGACTTACTTCTGAAGTCTTGGGGTGTACCTGTATGCTGACACATGATAAATTGCATGTAACACATAGGCAAAACACCGACTTGTGCTGGGGAAAAATGCACTGGATTTTGAAAAAAGTTGAAATTTTCGAAAAAAGATTTTTTTTTTTTTTTTTTTTTTTGAATTTTAGGAATTTTTTTTTAGAAAAAATTTAGGAAAGTTCAGAATAACTAGATTCCTATTCTGGGTTGAAGTCAGGCCTGCACATGTTGGGGCCCAATTTACTGAGGAGGCAGGGTTAGTCAGGTTATTGTCAGGCTTCCATATTATAAATACAGGTTTCCTGCTTCAGCTTTCTGCACCTCAAATCAAAAACCCTTCTCTTCTCTAAAAAGAATCTCTCAGTCTTTCAAGAAATCAAGTTCCTGCCATGGGTATCGAGCATCTCACTTCAATGCTTTTTGCTTGGTCCCAACACTTTCGGGACGAAGACAGGATTCAGCTGACCCAAATGGGGATTACCAGCCTATTTCCTCTTAGGCGTCTGGTGCCTGATGTGCATTTTCTGGACGCTTGTTTGGCGCTTTGGGACACTACCAATCACGTCTTCGCGTTCCCGCGGGGAGAGGTATGCCCTCTTCCCGAGGAGATCGCAGCCATTGGAGGTTGGAGCCCTGTTGCTCGCCCTGCCATTCCTCCGTTCTACCCGGACCCGAGGAGGAGACTGAGGGATTTCTTGGGTCTGTCTCATGTTGAGACAGATCGAATGGTGCGGGGAGATACTGTCTCCCTTTTCGACTTGGCTGACAAGTTCATGAATAGCCAGGATGTAAGGGCTACGCCTTCTCACCGGCGTAGGGCTTTCGCGTTTTGCATGCTGCACCGCTACGTCTTCGAGGGGTTGATGGATGCTGACTCATGCGTGGGTCAGATTAGGCTGATTGGAGTGGTTGACCAGATGGAGACTGGTCACAGCCCTGCTTGGCTAGCCACAGGAGAACTCATCATGGGTCTGGATGCTAGGCGACTCGACCCAACCCGACAACTGACGGGGAGCACCCTTATTCTGCAGGTAAACGTCTTTCGATTTTTTCAATTTTGCTTCGCGCGATTTTTTTCGTTTCGTGGTTCCTTGAAGTCCGTGAGTCACTCGATCGAGTGGACCTACCACTCGATCGAGTGGTGTCTGTAAAGTGCTTCTACCGGCCTATGAAGGGTTTACTCGATCGAGTCAGAGGGTGTACTCGATCGAGTGTCATACCTGGTAGTCTTCTGTTTGTTTTAGCGAGTCTTACTCGATCGAGTCAGATGGTGTACTCGGTCGAGTGTCACACCTGACGAGCTTCTGGTTGTCTTAGAGAGCCTCACTCGATCGAGTCAGAGGGTGTACTCGATCGAGTGGGCTGTAGCGAACCATTCCGTTACTCATGCATTCCGTGTATACGTTTGCAGGTTTGGCTGTCGGAGCGCTTATCGATCATAGAGCCTCCTCCGAGCGTTCCAAACTACCGTAGCAGCCAACTCAGTTCCAGGGGGCGCAGGATAAGCTCGAATCACCATATAAATCAAGCTTTTTGGGACGAGGAATTGGTGTTCCATGGTGGCCCGTTGATTAGGTGGACGGTTGCTTGGTGGTTCCTATCCAAGCTGACGGGGTTGGCCAAGAGGGACCAAGCTCGTTACCTCGTGATCTTGTCCCTTGACTGGACAGTTCATATCTACCCGGACCGCATTCTGAGGCAGTTCGGTTCGTCTCAGCGCATTCCTGAGACTGAAGCTATTATTAGCGTCTCGCTCCAACTGACGGACGCTATGTGCGACACCTGGTTGCAGAGGTGGTTTACTTGTCCTACATGGACTATTCCCAACCCTTGCCAATCTGCTTGGGTTTCTCGAGCCTACGAGAAATGGACTTCTGAGGAGTCCGAGGAGGCTCGCAAAGCTCTGAAGGTCGATGAGGCCTTCGAACTGGTCCGCCGGGAGACGGCAAAGGACAACAGGGGATTCTACGATGAGGGAGAGACCCCTGCTACCTTAGTCCGATTAGAGTCGGGTCTTAAGTCACATACTAAGACTCGAGCTAGAGATGCCGGTGCTAGTGGCACGCGGGGGCGGCAAAGCCCCCAGACTGACTTGGAGCGGCGACTTGGGCCAAGGCTGGCGGCCCGGGACAGACTAGGTCCGCGTGACCGGCTCCCTGAGCCCGTAAGGGCCCGACTAGGGCCAATCGAGGTGGATGAGGACTCGAGTTCTAAGAAGCGAGTCCGAGCTAAAGAGGTTCCTGTGGTGATTCGGGAACGCTCTCCTCCGCGTCGTCGTCAGTGGACGGCCAAGGAGGCCAAGGACAAAGGGAAGGGCAAGATGCCCTGAATACCGAGTCCTTAGTTCTATTATTTAAATATTATTATTATTTTTGTCATGTGTTTTTTTGTAGTTTTTTTTTGAATTCCTGCACTTGTAATTTTCCCAAGCTTTTTGGGATTTTCTTTTTTTGTGATAAATAAAGGGAAGTTTATTATTAAAACCGTTCCTGTCTTTTTCTCGATTGCATTGGTTGTGCCCTTTTGAGGGGTTGCCTACGTATCCGCAATTAGCAGAATCAAACCAAACGTAGTTCAGGCTTAGGAAATTGCAATCTCGAATTACACCAAGACTATTGGTTCAAGATGTTTCGCGACAGTAGAATAAATAATTCTAGCTCATTGACTTGCTTTTGTAAAATAAATGTTTTTGATAAAAATTGCTAATGACATTGAGAAATGGCTAAGGGTAGTAACGCTTCAGCTGGTCCAGGTTGGTTGGGTTGACAAACTCATTCCCGTCCAGGTCCGTCAGCATTACTGCTCCCCCTGATAGGATTTTCTTCACCAGATATGGCCCAGCCCAGTTGGGTTTGAATTTTCCCCTTGGGTCCACTGGTAGTAAAGCTCGAACAGACTTAAGGACTAGATCCCCTTCTTTAATGTTTCTGGGCCTTACTCGCTTGTTGAAGGCCCGTTGGATCCTTTTTTGGTAAATTTGGATGTTATTGAGAGCGCGGGACCGTCGTTCGTCATGTAGAACTAACGAATCGTATCGTGCTCGAACCCAGTCAGCTTCGGGTACTTGACTTTCTAGCAGAATTCTGAGGGACGGTACCTCTAGCTCCACTGGTTGGACTGCCTCCGTCCCATAGGTTAGGTAGTATGGTGTCGCTCCGGTTGCGGTGCGAATTGACGTCCGATACCCCCATAGGGCGAAAGGTATTTTGTCGAGCCAGTCCCGATAATTATCAGCCATCTTTTTGAGTATGGTGACAATAGTTTTATTGGCTGCCTCTACCGCTCCATTGGTTTGGGGACGGTAGGGCGAGGATGTGTGCCTTTGAATTTTATATTTGGCCAGCAGGGCCGCGGTCTCAGCTTGGAAATGAGTTCCATGATCACTGATAAATTCATGCGGGATTCCATACCGGCATATTATCTTGTTTTGGATAAATTTGGCGACATGCTTAGCATTGAGGATGCGATATGATTCAGCTTCGACCTATTTGGTGAAATAGTCGATAGCCACCAAAATGAAGCAGTGTCCCCCAGTACCGGAGGGATTTACTTTCCCGATTATGTCGATACCCCAGGTTGAGAATGGCCAAGGTGACGTCATGGTATAGAGCAGAGATGGCGGCATATGTTGCACATTGCCAAAGATTTGACAGTTATGGCAATGTTTGACATATAACTGGCAGTCGGCCTCCATGGTGTTCTAGTAATACCCGAGCCTCATGATTTTTCGGACCAGCATGTGAGCATTCATGTGTGGACCGTTTTCGCCATCATGTACTTCGGCCATTACCTTCTCGGCCTTATATTTGTCAACACAAAGGAGAAGAGCCCCTTGTGCCGTCTTTTTGTACAATTGCCCGTCATCTGTTCGGATGAACTGGGTGGCTAGCCTCCGTAAGGCTTTCTTGGCTCGGCTTTCCGTCCCGGGAGGATACTCTCCGTTGGTCAGGTATGTTAACACGGCTTGGTACCATGGTTCGGGATCGGTTATCTCGATGTCTTCAATGTCATAGACGTATGCCGGCTCGGACCGTCTTTCGACGCAAATTGGCATACTGGTCACATGGTCGGGAATGTTCAGAAAAGATGCTAATTTTGAGAGTGCATCTGCAAACTGATTTTCTTCCCGAGGCAGATATATGTACTCTACCCTTTGAAATTGTTTCTCGAGATTCCTTACTCGTGCCTGGTAGGCCACGAGATTAGCATTCCGAGTCTTCCATTTTTGAAGTGCTTGGTTAATGACCAAGGATGAGTCGCCATGTACCCGGAGATTTGTGATCCCCAGGTTGGCGGCGGCTTGTAGCCCATAAATGCATGCTTCGTATTCTGCTGCATTGTTAGTGACGTCAAAGTCCAGCTTGATGGAGACGGGAGTATGCTCCCCTCTTGGTGAAATTAGGAGGATCCCGACTCCGAACCCTCGAAAGTTAGATGCTCCGTCAAAGTATAAATCCCATGTTTCGGCATCGGTATGGAAAATATCTTCGTCGGGGAAGGACCAGGTATCGGTGTGCCCTTCCTCAGTTACCGGGCTGTCGGCGAGGAATTCTGCTACTATTCGCCCCTTAATAGCTTTTAAAGGTACAAATTTTAGGTCGAACTCTGCCAACATTAGAGTCCATCTTGAAATCCGGCCGTTGAGGATGGGTTTTTCGAAGAGGTACTTGATCGGGTCCATCTTGGATAGCACATGGACCTCATAGCTGAGCATATAGTGTCTAAGCTTCTTGGTGGCCCAGACTAGAGCCAAGCACGTCTTTTCGAGCATGGTGTATTTGCACTCATACTCTAAAAACTTTTTACTGATGTAATAGATGGCTCGCTCTTCGGAGTCAACTGTCTGAGCCAGCATAGCCCCCATGGCTGTCTCGGTCGTTGTTAGGTATAACGACAGAGGCAAGCCGGGTTGAGGTGGCATCAAAACTGGCGGAGCAGACAGAATTTCCTTGATTTTGTCGAAAGCAGCTTGGCATTTGTCATCCCATAGTACCCGTTCCCCTATTTTCAGTTTCTTGAAAATTGGTTCACATACCATGGTTAGCTTGGAAATGAATCGACTAATATACTGGACTTTCCCGAGAAATCCCCTTATTTCTTTTTCGGTTTGAGGAGCTTGCATCTCGGTAATGGCTTTGATTTTAGCTGGGTCGACTTCGATACCTCGTTGGCTAACGATATGACCCAGTAATTTGCCTGACGTTACCCCAAAACTGCACTTTTGAGGGTTTAGCCTCATGTTGTATTTGCGCAGTCGGGTGAAGAATTTTCTTAGGGCGGTGATGTGACCGTCCCGTTCTTTGGATTTGACGATCATGTCGTCTACATAGACCTCTACCTCTTTATGCATCATGTCGTGTAGTAAGGTGGTAGCGGTCCTTTGGTATGTAGCCCCGGCATTAATGAGACCAAATGGCATGACGGTGTAATAGTAAGTACCCTAAGGTGTAGTGAAGGTAGTCTTACCCATGTCTTCTTCCGCCATCTTGATTTGGTTATATCCGGCATACCCGTCCATGAATGATAGAAGGGCATGATCGGCCGTGTTATCCACCAGTATATCGATGTGTGGTAACGGAAAATCATCCTTCGGGCTTGCTTTGTTAAGATCCCGAAAATCTACGCATACCCGCACCTTACCGTCCTTTTTAGGAACCGGCACGATGTTTGCTACCCAGTCCGGATACTCGGACACTTGTATGAAGCCGGCTTTGAACTGTTTGTCGACTTCTTCCTTTACTTTGAGAGACCACTCGGGCCTCATTCGACGAAGCTTTTGTTTGACTGGTTTGCACCCATCTTTGATAGGTATGTGGTGCTCGGCTATTTCCCGGTCTATCCCCGGCATGTCCTTGTAGGACCACGCGAAGACATCTTTGAACTCTTGGAGAAGGTTTATAAACTGTTGTTTCTCCTCGGGATCTAAGGATAACCCTATCTTAAGTATCTGAGGCTCTAAGGTTGTTCCCACGTTTATGGACTCGGTCTCTTCAATTACCGGATTTCGGGACTCCCTTTGCTCGAGTTGTTCGATCAGATGTGGAGGTAAGGGTACCTGTTCGTCGGATTTCTCAATGTCATAGCATAAATCATTTTTGAAAACAGGATTTAAAAGAGACAAGTCTTAAGCAGAACGGTTGTTATTATTGATTGAAAATTTAGAAAACAGCTCAAAGAGAGCAACCATCTGATCATTGGTCAGTGGCGGAATTGGTAAAGCACTCGGGACAGACCCCGAGGTGCTAGCAGCAGGAATGATAGAAGGGAGGGGGGTTACAGGAGTGACTCTGGCACCGACTTCTCTAGACTCGACCTCAGACTCTGACTCAGACTCCGACTCAGACTCGGACTCAGACTCAGGCATGTCTCCCTCTCCGGCGACCAGCTTGTAGATCCTTCCTTGACTGTCAGTCCACTTGACAGTCTTCCTCCAGGCCCTTTTTCCCGTCTCGGAGCCAACATCCGAGATCAGCTTGGTCGGGTCAAACCTGTTGCTGCGGAGAATCAGGTTGACCAGGTCTTCCTTTGGAGTCGGGGCTATCGTGTCTTCCCCGAAGAGTAGCCCTAACACGGGCTCGGCATCGTCCGCTCCGTCGGACTGGGTGAGGGCGAACACCTCATCTGGGATGTAGTTACAATCCCGGGCCAAGTGGGTCCCGAGGTGCGTAGCGTTGGGTTGGTATAGCCCAACTTGGACAGCCCCGAATACGGGTGTGACAAAGTAGTCAGACAACCGTGGGCTGTAAGGGCTCAAGTAGATACCCTTCATGATGTTGCAGGCCTTTTCAATTCTTGCTCGGACAACGTTGTCCGGAGTAAGGGCGTAGCCAAGGCCGAAGTGAGAGTCTTCGTCCTTGAGAACCTCAATGATCTTCCCAGCTGGAAGGTCGGGTCGAGAGGTAGCCCCCGGAAGGTACCCTAGGTTCTGGAGCATCGCGTCAATGCTCGTGGTGAAGTAAGGCCTGAAAAGGTACTCTTCCTCGATCATCCCCACAAAGTCGAACCCCCAGAGGTCCGTGCGGCTCGTGGCGTTACAGCTAGCCACGGTCATTGGGGTCGCCTCTAGAGTAATAATACCGTCGAGTAGAGGCATCTTGATCTTGCGGTGGAGGGTGGAGGACACAGCTTTCACCGCGTGAATCCACGGCCTTCCTAGGAGCAGGTTGAATGAGGAGGTGACGTCAATCACCTGGAATTCAAGCTCCTTTTCTACCGGGCCCGTGATGATGGTAAGTTTTATGGCCCCAGCTACCGACTTCGGGCTCCCATCAAAGGCTTGGATGGTTTGAGCAGTCGGGATATAGTCAGCCTCGGTAATGCCGAGGGCTTTGGCGGTCCTTAGAGGAAGGACATTCACGGCCGACCCGTCGTCGACTAGGGTCATCGGGAGGTATTTTCCCCGGCAAATTACCGTGATGTAGAGGGCCAGGTTGTGGGAGGTCCCGAATGGTGGCAGATCGGCTTCGGAAAATGTGATCATTGGGCCTCCTTCTTTGGCCTTACCCTTTAGGTGGGGTAGGACCGTGGCTACCATTTCAGCGGGGGTAGCCAAAGAGTCGATCTTGACTTGATCGAGAGCCTTTGTAAGTGCTTCTCGATGTTCTTGAGAGCTAACAAGGAGTTGTCATATAGTGAGGTCAACTCGGGTTCTCTTCAGTTGCTTCACGACGGCTGTTTCAGCGGTCGGCTCTTCAGGGGCGACTTCCATCCTGAGTGGATCGGTGATGGTTGTCGGAATAGGGGTGTCCCTAGTGCTTGTGGCTAAGTAGGGACGACCAAGGTTGTTGCTGGCTAGGACTCGAGTTTTGACCTCTCGAATCTGTTCAGGGGTGATGGGAACGACTTCCCCTTTAGCGAGGTAGATATCATCCTCGTCATCGAACCAGATCCCGTTCACTTGCGGGACGTAGGGGGAGATAAGGTGAGAGCAGTCGATCACCTCCCCGGCAAAGATGGCATGGGAGCTGAAAGGGTTCTCCTTGTTGCTGGGCTTATCTCCGGGTAACGGGATTTTTCCGCTTTCAATTAAGTCCTGGATCAAGTGTTTCAGCTTCCAGCATTTCTCGGTATCGTGCCCATTGCCCCGGTGGTATTGGCAATAGGCCTGGGCATTGTAGTTCTTGGAGCGTCGCTCGACCGGAACTTCAGGAGTTGGGCCTATCGGTTGGATTAGGCCTTTGGAGGATAGCCTTTGTAAGGCATAAGTATAGGTAGTACCTATATCAGTGAAGACCCGAGGTGGGGTGTTCTTCTTGGACGGGGCATCTAGTAGATTGACCGCGTCAAAAATGCTGCGGGTTGCAGCCTGGGGCTTTGTGGTGGATGAAGAGGCCCCTTGGTATCCTTTGCTAGTAGCCTTGGTGAGGCTTTCTAGTCTCAGGTCATCTTCGATCCTCATACCCATTTCAGTAAGGGTGGTGAAATTGGGTATGACTGCGTACCGGAGGTGAACCCGGTAGGAAGGGAGGAGGTTCTTGACAAAAGCCTCCACCAGAGTCTTCTCATTGGGCTTATCGACCAATTTCACGCTCTCGGCCCTCCAGCGTTGAAGGTATTTAGTGAAACCTTCCTTTGGCTCTTGGGCCATGACCTCCAGAGATCGCATCGTGGTTTGGATCTCGGTGTTGTCAGCATAGTTTCGAGCGAACTCGGTAGCCACATCATCCCATGTAGGGTATTTTTTCGGGTCTAGCCTATAGTACCAGGCCCGTGGGTGCTTCTCAAGGGATGCAGCGAAGAGATTCTTGAACATGGATGAATCCACTCCCTTGATGGCCATGAATTCCTTGAAGGCCCGTACATGTAGTAACGGGTCTTCAGTCCCCTCGAACATGGGCAAACCTGTGAGGTTCAGGTTTGCGGGCAGTTTGTCACTCACCGTGGAGTACTCTCGGCTATTCTCCCGGTGGATATTGTTACTCCCAGTCAAATGGACTTGTTCTTCTAGCCGGCGCACTGCGCTGACCAGTTCAGTTATGGGCCCAGTAGTCCCGACATTAGGGGTCCCTTGCTCCACCGTAGCTAGGCGAGCAACAATGGCCACTTGGCCAGCCCTCATTTCGGTCAGTTGGGCCTCGATGTCGGTCTGCTTCGCGACCATGGCGTCCAAAGCGGTTTGTAGACTGTTCAAAGTAGCCATCCTTCGAGCGTGTCTGGTTGCCGGTGGCCTGCCTGTAAGAACACCGCGTAATCAGAAACTGAACCCAGATCTCGGAAAAGGAAAGGAAAAGTACATCCCGAGCAACACTAGGAAAGGAGACTTAAAGACTCAAGAAAGACATCTAGACGGATGACTCGATGGGTGGTATAACTTCCTTAGGATTTTGGCTTTGTGGGCCTAATCCCGTTCGAAGGAAGGTCCACGTGAGATTTTCCCCAGACTTTTGACTCGAGTGTATGGACGGACTTTCCTTTGTAGGGGTATGCCCTACGCGGGTCGGTCGTGCCTTGACTGATAAGGCAGACTCGGGAAAGGGGGGGGGGGAACTCGTGATATAGGATCAGCGGAGTTTCGACACTATAGACCTTCGACATACTATGCAAAGACCCGACACACGACTAGACGGTAGGTCCTATAATAAGGAAGGTTTACTAGGATGGTTGAATGTTGAATGAGCGGAAGAATTTCCGGGAGTTTTGAAAAAAACGGAATTCCGAAAACCAAGATTAGAATTTTGAAAAAAATAAAAAAAATTCAGAAAACCGAGATGGTGTTGGAAATTCACGAATTAAAATGGGCAGCATGCCGACTAGAGAAAAAGGATATTTTGAGTCAAATCAGTTGATCCTAAATTTCGGCGGCATTCCGAGTTTTGAAAATTGGATATTTTGAAAAGACGGGTCCTGAAACGGACAGCATTTCGGGTTTTTCAAAATTTGGGTGTTTTTGGAAAGATGCATTTTTTGAAATGACGGTTTTTGGAAAAACGACACGGAAACCAAGTAGCATGTAGTCAAACAAGCATTATAACGACGCTTATGTATGCTTTACACTAAGTCTCGGTCAGTCACAATAGGGTCTATACCAACAACGATCGCATTCTCACGAAACGGGACGGACTTCCTAGCCGATTTGGAACTAGAACCTGCCGTAAAACCCCGGTGAGTTCCGCCATCGAAGTCTTTAGCGCACCCATGTAGGAATGCACCGTGGTATAGTGGGACGTCGGTCACAAGTAACCGGCCCGGGCAAAATTTGGGTTATGCATGAACCATTAAACTAATGCGCACACACTAATATTCGAACGATTTCTCTTCGAGTCTCACCCTAGGAACCCCGATGCCATGTAGTACATCAGGTATCCCCAGCGGAGTCGCCAAATTGTGGACATGACGTAGGTCCACCCCGACGCGGCCACGCGCGGGTTTGGGTAGGCGAATGAATCTCGTGGTGAGATTGTTCTCGGGTTCGAAATTTAAGTCAAAATGGAGTCGCCACCGAATTTTGTGGTTATTCGGAACCATACGAGCCCACTCTATGTCGTCATGGGCTTTACACAAAGTAAGCCCACTTCGATTTCAGAGTTTATTGGGCTCGTCCCTTTGCATTGCAATATCGATACCGTATAAACCGGCTTTCGTATATAGAATTACTCTCGTGCGCCAAGGGTTTCGGACATCCGGAAACCAAAGGTTCTGAGTAAGGGGTGAGGGTACGTGTTGGGAAGCCCACTAAGGACACCCAACCCCGCCCGCACATGGCGGCCTCTACTAAGACATCGTTCGTGTTCGTGTGTGCGCGCTAGTAAAACGATTAAATGATATGCAAACAGCGTTTTCGGGCTAGCATATGAATAGTATGTGAACTACGTCATTTAATGCATCTTATTCTTGGTCAAAATGGTTTAGCATGCGAGGTTCGTTTATAAAGCGTAAAAGCAAGTAAATAAACAAAGCTCGAAAATAGAATAAAAAAACGTACAAGTTACACGGGCGGAAATACAACCCGGAATTCACAATACAACATTACGTAAAAGTAATAAAAACAACGCGATACAATAGTAGGGACGGACCCGTATGTAAACTAGACCGCGAAATGTGTAGATGGACTAACCCCGATTAAATACACATTATATCGTGTACTAAACGAAGGACGGAAATACGAGACTACGGCATATTGCTAGCCCGATCTCATATCCCGTAGTCTTGTCCCGACTCATCATGTCAAAAGGTGATCAAAGTCGTTCTACGTGTCGTGCTACGCATGGTTTTGAAGATAGGATAGTCACGTGATAGTCTTTACACGCGATGACTAATGTCGATAAAAATGACGAGGCTTGAAAGGTGTGTCAAGGTCCTCGGTTTGGGGCTACAGGACTCACTCGGTCGAGTCATGGTCTGACTCGGTCGAGTGCGTCCTAAAAGAAGCTTCTGCCCACGGTTTGGGGTGTTACTCGGTCGAGTGATAGGTGTACTCGGCCGAGTAGCACCTGTACGAGCTATGACTCGTGTTTTTATGTGTTTTAAATCGAGAGTTGGCCGAATTAAATTGAAATATGGACGAATTTAAACTTAATTCGGTTTGCCGATAATATAATCATGTCTCATATGATCGTAATACCGTTATCGGATTTTTGGAAAAGGAGTTGCCACGACAAACGTGGGTTTTGGAAAATGGATTCACGTGATCGGCTTTACACGCGTCGACTAAGAGTCGTAAAAAAAGACGAGGCTTAAATGTTGCATTTAAGCTCTCGGTTTTCTGGGTTACAGGACCCACTCGGTCGAGTCATGGTCTGACTCGGTCGAGTGTGCCCTCAAAAAGCAATCTGCCCAGTTTTATGGACACTACTCGATCGAGTGGCCTATGCACTCGGTCGAGTAGTCCCTGTACGAGTGTTAGCTCGTTTCGTTTTTTTGGGTTTGAAAACGACGGTCGGTCGAGTTAAATACAGATATCGCTTGATTTGAATTTAACTCAACCTCCGGTACTATAATCGTGTACATGTGCGATTATAATACCGTTGTCGGGGCCTTACGAAATGTTTGTGTTAGAAAATTTGAATTAGTAACGAAATGCTTCCCTCTACGTCACGACATCGAAACTAACCCTTTCGGGTTATGTGATGTCGGTTTTCGTGTCAGTGGGTTCCGCACTAATTAAAATGGGATCGAATACGTTTAACTACGATTAGTCGCGATCACGTCACGCCTTTGAGCACATTGGGGCGGGGCTCCTCGAAAGGGCTCCACCTCCGTCGTTGCTCGTAAAAGGATTAGACGGACTTTAGGCGACCATTATAGTCAAACGTATCCGAAACCGAAATTGGATACTAATATATATATGTATACGCGGTATGATTATAATGTTAGTAACGAAATGTAAAAGTTAGTATGCAAAAAGTAAAATGTTAGAATGTTAGAGTTAGTGTTAGGATTGCAATACTAGTATAATATTAACGATACAAAAATGTAAATAAAAGCAATAAAGATCGAGATGGGGTTTAGGACACCCTCAACATACATGCTTAGTAAGGACCTCGGAAATGGGCTCGCGAATAGTGACGGGACTATGGAGTATCGAGGATGTATGTAAGTTATGGTGTGTGTGTGTGTGTGTGTGTTGTCGGTTTATCGAGGGACAAGGGACTCGGTTTTTTGTGTATAGGGCTTAGGGTTGCTAAGGCTTGTAGTGTAGAGAATGTAGATAGGTTAGAGTAGAAGCTTAGGGTAATTTTGCATTAGTTAAATCTCTAAATGCAATAGGTTTGAAGGGGTATTTATAGGCTTCACCCCCGACCTAGGGTCACTCGATCGAGTGCCCTAGTGCACTCGGTCGAGTGCCTTCAGAAATGAATCTGGTCCGGTTTTTGACGCTCCACTCGACCGAGTGGGTCAATCCACTCGATCGAGTGGGTCAATCCACTCGATCGAGTGGGTCAAGCAAATCGAGACAAAATAGGAAAGAATTGATATTGTTGTTTTGATTGATTTTTGAATTTGGATTTGTGCGCCAGCTTCTAGAAGATGTACCTGGGCTGATTTTGTGACGGGTTCGTCTTTGACCGGGTTTCGACCCGGTCGCCAAGAGACGGGATTTATTCTTGGTGTCGGTTTTGGCCCAAATTAGTCTTATTTTGCTCGGAACGACCCACTGGGCCTGAATTTGAGGTCTGTTTTGTGAGATTATTACTCCGCTAAAAGTCCATGTCAGATATTATTGATTTCGGGCCCAAATCCGAGTATACTAAGTCACGTTTGCGTCCGATCATCATCGGGTGTTTGTCGGGAACTGCTATAGACACTAGCAGGCAAAATGCGGGTGTCTACAGTTGTAAAAGTCGATTTTCGCCACACAATTTTGGGTCAAAATTCAGCTCTTTAACGGCCCACCAAGCTTTATGCTCCAACTCTACGGGTAAGTCACAGGACTTCCCATAAACCAACCGATAAGGTGATGTACCAATCGGTGTCTTATAGGCGGTCCTATACGCCCATAGAGTGTCATCTAGTTTCGGGCTCCAATCTTTTCTTGACTTCGAGACAACTTTTGTCAAAATATCCTTAAGCTCCCGGTTGGAAACTTCAACCTGTCCACTAGTTTGTGGGTGATACCCCAAACCTCTACGATGCATAACACCATATTTAGATAATAAGGCAATAAGTTGTTTTTCCTTAAAGTGCATACCTCCATCACTAATGACGACTCGGGGAACGCCAAAACGTGGAAATATAATCTTCTTGAAAAGTTGGATGACGGTCTTAGCGTCACAATGGACCGAGGCAACGGCTTCTACCCACTTAGATACGTAGTCCACAGCTACTAAAATGTACCTATTACCTCGACTTGTCGGGAAGGGACCTTGATAGTCGATGCCCCAAACATCGAAAATTTCTACCTTCAAAATACCGACCTGAGGCATCTCATGCCTCCGGGAGATATTTCCCGTCCTTTGACAAGCATCACATCCTGCAACAAATGACTTGGCATCAGAAAACAAAGATGGCCAATAAAAACCTGACTGAAGTACCTTAGCCACGGTCCTAGCGGGACCATGGTGACCACCATAAGACGAGGAATGACAGGCTTCCAAGATGGCATTGGTTTCCCATTGCGGTATGCATCGCCTAAAAAGTCCATCGGCACACTCCTTGAAAAGATATGGATCGTCCCAAAAATATTGCCGAACATCATGTAGGAACCGCTTCTTTTGTTGATATGACAAATCAGGTGGCATTATTTTACCTACAAGAAAATTAGCATAGTCAGCGTACCATGGAGTATCCATTATACCAATAGCCATCAAAATATCATCAGGAAAAGAATCATCTATCGGTAAAGTATCGCCTCCGTCCTGCAATGGAAATCTAGAAAGGTGATCCGCCACAGAATTTTCAGCGCCCTTCTTGTCCTTAATCTCCAGGTCGAATTCCTGAAGTAGAAGGATCCATCGTAGTAATCTCGGTTTGGCTTCCTGCTTCGCGAGGAGGTACTTCAAAGCCGCATGGTCCGTATAAATTGTGACTTTCGATCCTATTAAATAAGATCGAAACTTTTCCAGTGCATAAACCACAGCTAGAAGCTCCTTCTCCGTCGTAGTATACTTCACCTGAGCCTCATCCAGAGTTCGGCTCGCATAATAGATGGCATTTACTGCTTTTTCCTTCCTTTGACCCAGCACCGCTCCGACCGCATAATCACTAGCATCGCACATGACTTCAAACGGTAAGTCCCAATCCGGGGCCTGAATAATAGGTGCTGTGACCAAAGCCTGCTTCAACCTGTTAAAAGCAGATAAACATTCATCAGAAAAAATGAATGGGGCATCCTTAAGAAGCAATTGTGTAAGTGGTTTAGCAATTTTAGAGAAATCTTTTATAAACCGGCGATAAAATCCGGCGTGTCCAAGAAAACTCCTAACCCCCTTCACGTTAACGGGAGGAGGTAATTGCTCGACCACTTGCACCTTTGCTTTGTCTACCTGGATGCCTCCGTCTGAAACTAAGTGCCCAAGGACAACTCCCTCGTTGACCATAAAATGACACTTCTCCCAATTTAGCACTAGATTGACCTCAATACATCGCTGCATCACTTTATCAAGGTTAGTTAAACAATCAGCGAAACTACTACCGTAGACACTGAAATCATCCATAAATACCTCCATAATAGACTCGATATACTCGGAAAATATCCCCATCATACACCTTTGAAAGGTGGCAGGGGCATTACACAACCCGAAGGGCATCCTGCGATAAGCAAAAACACCATGGGGACAAGTAAAGGTAGTCTTTTCCTGATCATCAGGATGGATCGGGATCTGAAAGAACCCTGAATAGCCATCTAAATAACAGAAAAACTTATGTGAGGCTAACCTTTCTACCATTTGATTGATAAACGGAAGAGGGAAGTGATCCTTTTTTGTGGCGGCATTTAATTGTCTATAATCAATACACATCCGCCATCCCGTTACAATTCTAGTAGGTATTAATTCATTTTTATCGTTTTTTACCACGGTCGTCCCGCCTTTCTTCGGGACGACCTGAACAGGACTCACCCATTTAGAGTGACCGACAGAATAAATTATACCTGCATCTAATAGCTTCATCACTTCTTTCATTACTACTTCCTGCATTTTTGGGTTCAACTTACGTTGACCCTGTCTAACAGGTCGGCGATCCTCTTCTAGTTCAATTCGATGCATGCAAATATCGGGACTAATTCCCTTAAGGTCATCTAGACTGTAACCTAATGCATTCTTGTTCTTTTTAAGAACAACCAACAAAGCAGAAAGTTGGTTCTCATCTAATTTATTACTTACGATGACGGGATAAGACTCAGAATCGTCTAGAAATACATACTTAAGATGAGACGGAAGAGGTTTCAGGTCGGGTTTGGTTACCTCTACAGCATAAGAAGTATCTACCAACCTATTTACCACTTCTCCGTCGATGCTCGTCAGTTTCTGTGTATCTCCTAAAATATCCCACACAGCATCATCGTTAGTCTTATCACCTGCACAAGTGTCTAAACATGTCAAAGCCTCGAGCGGGTCCCTACTCAGGGAACCCGTACAAACATCAAGAATAACTTCATCGATAATATCTAATGAATAACAAGTATCCTCGATCATAGGCTTAGCTAATGTGTTGGCCAAATTAAAGGTCACTTTATCATCCCCCACCTCTAAAGTCAAGCGTCCGTGCTTGACATCTATAATAGCCCCTGCAGTATGTAGAAACGGCCTACCCAAAATTATAGGAATTTGAGTATCCTCAGCCATATCTAAAACAATGAAATCGACAGGTATAAAGAATTTACCTATCCTCATAGGGACATCCTCTAAGACTCCTAGGGGACGTTTAACTGACCTATCAGCCATCTGAAGAGTCACACTCGTGACTTTAAGCTGACCCATATTCAGTTTCTCGCAAACTGAATAGGGCATGACACTGACACTTGCACCCAAATCACATAAAGCTTTATCGATTACATGGGTGCCTATGGTGCATGGTATGGAAAAACTACCCGGGTCTTTCAGTTTGGGTGGAGACTTACTCTGAATTAGAGCACTACACTCAGCAGTAAAAGCAATAGTCTCATGTTCATTAAAGTTCCTCTTTCGGGTCAGAATATCTTTCATAAATTTTGCGTAAGAGGGTACCTGGGTAATTAATTCCGTGAAGGGAACAGTTACCTGGAGATTTTTGACGACCTCCATAAACTTACTGAACTGATTCTCGATCTTCTTGTTCTTCAAACGGCTAGGAAAAGGAACTTGAATGTTGATCTGTTCAGTAGCTTTATCTTGTAGAACACCTGTTTCCACTTCAGCATCAGACGGCTTATCAGCAGCGACCGTCTCGGATCTGGATCCTGTCTCTGGAATAGTCGGCCGACTATCAGGGATAGTCGGTCGACTATTAACAATAGTCGGTCGACTATCAGGGATAGTCGGTCGACTATTTTCCTCCTCACCTGCAGTTTCTGTTAATCTGTCAATGATAGTCGGTCGACTATTTTTAATAGTCGGTCGACTATTATTGACCAGTTCGTCATTCACAGCAGTTTCAGCAGTTTTTAACGATACATCATCAACTATTACATCCTCCACATTAACAGAATTATCATAACTAGGCATCTTGGGCTCGTTATAAGTAAGGCCGCTTCGAAGCTGAATCGCGTTGGCCGTATCATGCTGTTTTTCCGGCTGTGACGGTAGTGTGCCTGGTTGCCTAGCAGACTGATTTGTGGCAAGCTGCGCCACCTGCGTCTCCAACATCTTGATCTGTGCATCCTTAGATTGGTCACTTTTCTGCATCTGGATCATGAGAGATTGCATCATACTCTTCAATTCCTGATATTCACTAGGAACTGGAGCCGGAGTCACAGGTGGTGGAGGAAGAATAGCAAGAGGTTGAGTTGGCGGTGGAAGAGCTAGAGGCTTTTGGAAGCCTTGTTGTTGTCCGCGATGAGCCGGAACATAAGCTTGTTGCTTCGGCTGAGGAACTGGGTTCAACACATTCTGACTCGTCCAACTGAAGTTTGGATGCTCCCTAGTCCTCTCATTGTAGTAATTAGAATAGGGATTACCTTGCTTGAAGTGTTGAAAAGCTAGAACTTGTTCCATCCCGGTCATACATTCCCCCGCGCTATGGCCTTCTATACCACATCGCTCACACATTGCCTCCTGTTTGATCATGGCATGGACAGTTTGCTGATTCGACTCGTTTCTATGAGGCGGATTCTGAATTTTGTCGAGACGGGCATGAAGATGATCAAATTGAGCCATAATCTCACTAGTTTCCGCCGCGGCTACCCAAACACTACCCCTCGGATTTCCATATTCGGCTCGATGCGTGGCCATCTCCTCGATCAATTTCCAACCCTTGTCGTCATCAACGTTGTTTTGGAAACGTCCGTTAGCTGCACCATCAAGAATAGCACGATTATCATCAAATAAACCGTTATAAAATTGATTACATAAGAACCATGGTTCAAATCCGTGGTGAGGAATAGAGCGGACTAGATCCTTAAATCTAGTCCATGTTTCATGTAGATCTTCCAATGGTCCTTGCTTAAAACTGGTTATTTGACTCCGTATCTGATTAGTGCGCTGAGGAGGGTAGTAATGCTTATAAAAAGCGAGCGCCAATGAATTCCAGTCATTGATGTTGGCTGCATCTTTGTCCAAATCTCGATACCATCTACGGGCTGGACCTGCAAGAGAAAATGGAAATAAGGCCTCCATTACTTGTTCTTGCGTTACCCCGGGAGCAACTGGAATTGAACAACAATAATCAGTGAATATTTCCATATGCTGCCCGGGGTCTTCGTTTTTATTGCCCGAGAAGGTGTTTCACTCCACTAAATTGATATAAGCGGGACGAATCTCGAAAGAGCCGGTGGTAGGAGTCGGTAGCTTCCATCCTTTTGGAATGTTAGCCTGAGTCGGCTCGGAGTGAGTGAAAAGCTTCGGCGGCATGATCGGAACTAAGATATCTGACTCGGCGTCTGACTTGGTGCTTGAGTTGTCCTCTTCGTGGGACGAATATTCCGCTTCCAGATTAGCGAAAACTGGGTCAAGCGGATTAGATTTTTCCGCTTGACGAATTTCCCTCCAAAAACTCCGTCTAGCTCGTAAAGTCTTCTCAGGTTCGGGATCAAAAGGATGAATCTCGGACCTGTTAGACCTGGGCATACACAGAACTAAGAAGGAAAATATGAGAACCGTCTCAAGGAACATAAGTTCCCTGAGACAATAGATAAACTAAAAAAACAAGTAAAATTAACCGTCTCCCCGGCAACGGCGCCAAAATTTGATAAGCTAGTCGTATACCTATCAAAGATAACCAACTTAGGTCTAACTAAAAATATAGCTAGGGAAGTCAGGTCGAATCCACAAGGAGACAAATAAATTTTACTTGCAATTAAAGTACATCTAAGTAACTAAATTGGGGGTTTTGTTTGTTTGTTTTAACTAATCTAAAAGTAGTGAAGGAAAGAGAATTAAAGGAGAAGAATAACTAAACTAAATAGAATGAATTAGGACGAATTAATATATGGAGAGAAAACTAGGATTGTCGGTTCACTACGAATCTCATATGGTCACGGTCTAAGTCACAGGTCTGTCGCAGATATTGGTCTAAGGGGTATTGAAAAGGTCCTTCCGGTCCGCTATTCACCCTAGCATGCGTCTAAAGGCTTCCGATCTTTTTATGGCAAACTAATGTGTTGTAGCAGGTCTAACTTTTACCAGGCTTCCGATCTTAGGTTCAAGTTTACCAGATTCAATTAATCAATCATGCGCATTAACTGACTAATCGCGATTATATGCTACAAGTGACAACTCAGACACAATATCATTGACAAATCTATAAATTATTTAGCGACCACATTCAATTCGCAGATCCCCTAAATCCTAGCGAGGGAAATTAGCTACTCATAATTAATTCAAGAACAACAAGATTAATAAAAGAATTTACTAGATTAAACATCACGAATAATATTAAATTTACGACAAGTATAAAATAATAATTAAGAGTAATTAAATATGAAGAAGGAAACAATGAAGAACAAAGAAGAAGGAAGGAAGATTAATAAAATTACCGAAGGAATGAAGGCGATTTGAATCCAAAAGTTCTTACAATAACCGAGTTTTGAGAAGAAATTAAACTAGAGAAAATAAAAGTAGAGAAGAAGTCTAAAAGAAATCTAAAGAGAATAAGGGAGAAGTTGAGAGATGATAAGAGATTAATAGATGTTCTCTAATGTGGCTCCCAAAGCCCTATTTATACAAATTGGATGGGCTAAAAACTGTTTAGGAAACTATTGCGTTTAGGAAATTCCTTGCTGATCACGAAATCTGCCCGCAGTCCAGGAAATAGTCGGCCGACTATTGTAATAGTCGGTCGACTAATCACTCATCAACTTATCTCTGCAGCTCCAGAATAGTCGGTCGACTATTGTAATAGTCGGTCGACTATCGTCATGGTCGGCCGACTATTCTGATAGTCGGTCGACTATTGCCCGTTTCAGCGAACATCAATCTTTCCAGCTTTGTTTTGGCGCGGTTTTGGTTCGTTTTAGCTCCTTTGTCTTCCGTTCCTGCAAAAGGACAATACACACCACAAAGTAGCCAATTCGGGGCAAAATAATAGTTTTCACTATTCAATAAACACGAGAATGCGCGTAATAAGAGCATAAAAAGTGTATATAAAATACGCGCATCACTCATGTAAAACCGAAAGAGACAAAAGCAAACAGAAAGTCTACATAAAAAGGAATAGTGTCAAAGGAACACAGGATAAGATTTTTTAAAACAAATGATTACAATTAAACACGGCAGCCGGCCACCAAAGGGCTCGGCGCGCAAAGAAGTAAGGAAGTTAAAACGTTGGCACAGGTGCAGCAGGAGACGAGCAAGAGCCCTCTGAGGAAGACTGCCCTCCATGTTAAGCAGGGGGAGCATCTGGGCCGGAAGTAGCAGCTCCTTCAGACAGTCTGCGCATTTGAGCTTCGTCCTTAGCACTATAAAGGGCTCAGAAAGCATCTTCGTCAAAACCAGGGAACATCTCCCTGACAGCTTCCATGACAACCCCTAGCCAAGAGCTAGCACCATTAACGAAGCCCGCCGACACAACCATGTCCACCTCCTGGAGTATTTCGTCCCTCTTCTTCTCCCTATCCTTGGTCTTCGGCGCCAGATCGCCAAGAGCCGCCTGCAGGTCAGAATTCGCCTTGGAAAGGCGCTCCCCAAGGTCGATGACGCTTTTCTTGGCGTGATCCAGCTCAGCCAAAGCTTTCCTGGCCTGCTCCAACTCCGCAAAGGCCTGCCGAGCTCTCTTTGACTCCTCCCCCAGGCGGGACACCTCCCTGGTAGCTTTCTCATTCTCAGACTTCCAGTGGATCGCCTGACCTTTGGCCTCTTCCAGCTCGGTCTCCCTTTTCGCCAACTGATCCTTCAGGCTGGCAATGAGAGCAACGTCCCTCTCGACTGCAGAAAGGCGGTCAGAGTTGGACAGTTCCTCATCACTCAGGCGGTTAAGGGCCGCCAGCTCTGCAGAAGCTTGCATGATTCGGGCAGTGCGCTGGATGTACTAGGTCACTTGGTTTGTAGCAGATTTGACAGTCTTGAGGAGATGGTCCGCTAGAACTGCCCCTGAGTCGGAAAGTAGGGCGGAAACATCTTGGCTGTCTCCGTCGGTATAGTGGAATTCAGCGTTCTCCTCGGAAAAGAGGGTGGCAGGAATCCCCTGAGCAAAACGTTTAGGTTCAGGCGTGGAAGTCTCCAGGTCCACCACCTGGTCAGCACTTGGAGCCTCCCTGCTCCTCTTTCTAAGCAGCGCCCGGGGAGTGCTCTCCCCAGTCTCTTCGAAACCTGCAGCCCGTGGCCCCGGGGGAATCTGGACCCCTGCTGAAGGACCCTCTTGCCTGCCAACAGGCGAAGGGGTAGCCTTGTAGGCAATCGCCTTCGCAACTGGAGAGGGGGTGGCCTCAGAAACCGCCGTCTTTGCAGGCGTTGCCCTAGGAGGGGGGGGGGAAGCCTTGGTCTACTGAATGACAGACCCTTCAAATGCTTCATCAGATTCTTCTCACCTCTCTTAAAATCAGGGGGAAGAGAAGGGCGACTTTGGACAACAGTGAGATTCTCGTCCAAGCCCAGACGTCTCACCTCCCCTTTCCTCCAAATAAAGGTAGCAAGATCTGCAAGGCAAACATACAAGTTGTCAGGGCACTTTAAAAGGAAAAGAGTAAGAAGGAACCATCAACACTCCTGAACTACCTTTATCTAGACCCGGGTTCATGCCCAACCGGGTCAAGTATTTATCAGACGCAATAAGCTCCGCATGGGGGAGCCATAATGTAGGGTCATACACCCCGTACTTATCAGTGTGGGCAGCAAAAAAGCCCGTCAACTCCTTGTCTTTCTCGCCTAGCTTCACCTCTAAGGCTCTTCCACCCACGCCAGGGCGGTACTCCTCAGGGGTCTCCAGCCTGGTGTGGACATGATTCCTGAAATGGCGGGGAATCCTCCACCCATGGATGCTGTGTACATAAAGGAAGTTGTTCTTCCAGTCCCTCAAACTATCCATGCTAGGCCACACCAAACAGTGTCCCTTCTGCCTCAAAAGGGACCAATAACCAGGGGAGCCCGCACTCCCAGAAGAAACCATTTGCAAGCCCACCATAAATCGCAGGGCGTCAATGGAAGGCTCGGTGTGGTGGAACAGACAAGTCCATACATATGAAATCAACGCCCTGACAGTCGTGGCTGTCAGCTGGGCGATGGCGACGTTCATGCGCCTGAAGATCTCTTCCAAGGAAGGATGGAGGGGAAAGCGAAGGCCGAACTCCAGGCATTTATGGTAGACCGTTATGCACCCGTCGGGAGGGTTGCATACGGTATCCTTTTCGCCGGGGACAACGACTGTGTACCCCTCCCCGAAGTTGTAAAGCCGTTCAATCGCACCAGTGGCGTTCTTTGCAAGGATCAGCCCCCGATTTTTCGGGTCAGGGAAGGTACTCAAAGGGATGCGGTATTTAACTTTATCTAAATAGTATACTCTACCCCTTTCCCGCCGAACAAGAGGACCAGAAGTTCTAGAAGGGTCAACTTCCAACGCCTCGTCGTCCGAGTCAATGGCGTCAAACGAGGGGGGGTCAGGAGAGTTACCACCCCCGCTGTCCGCCGAGTGTTCCTCCTCAAAACCCACCTCCCTAGAGGAGGAGGCAAAGTTCGTCCCTTCCCCCCTCTCTGATGGGTCAGTAAAGGGTAGAATCCGCTCACGAGTTCTAGACATTTTACTCTAACGGAAGTGGAAAACAGGAAATCAAAAAGGAAAAACAAGAAATGGAAGACAAAGGTCTGACCTAAGATCGCCTGTCAGTGCGGTAAAAGCCCGAAGAGGGAATCTCCCAGAGAAAGGGGGGTACAAAGTGGGGAACGATTCGTCAAACACCCAAGGGTTTTGCAGAAAGAGAGGACAGGAAGATTTCAAGAAAAGAAAGATTGAAGAAGGGAAAAGAAGAAGAATGTGCAACTGATTGCTTTTATAGGAAGGAGGGCATGCAAAGAGTCGCCAAAATTTCAGGAGGCCACCCAAAGACCACTGCCCACGCGTCACTTCCTAAGAAGTCAGCCCTGTGCGGTTTCCCAAGAATAACCTCGAAAGGACCAAAAAGTGTCAAGGGATTGATCACCCTATGACGTCCCCTCTTCACTTCAAACAAAAAGTAATAAACACATATTAAAAATACAATACACAAACACATCGCCTGAATTTCATTCCATTAAACCTTAAAAGGAAAAAGTTACATTCAGTGCTCAACAAGGAAAGAAAATATACAAGGGCCCAGAAATTCCGGCCCAACAAGCAAACGCCCTGCTACGCAGGCCTAGTCATCGTCCCAATCAGGGGAAGGGTCCCCAGGGCTGCCTGGGCCCCCAAAGTCCGAACCCCAATCCCAGTTTGGGGAGTCTTGGAAAGGGTCATCAGGGATCCCATCCTCATCCCTGTCACTTAGACAACCAAGGCCTCCGCTGTCGTCAGAATCTTGGCTGCTATCCTCCCAGTCCCTGCCAAAGGGAACGGCCTGGGATTCGTCGCAGGTGCGACAACCTGTCTTCTTCACAGGCGAGGAAGGGCCTGACGCCAAAGAGGAGTCAGTATCAGAGAGATTGGGATCAAATTGTTCAGGGTGCAGCCACGGAAAGCACTCGTGGCATCCCCTGTCAAAGCAGCCTCCTCCCTGGGGGCAACGCCTGAATCTAGGCACAGCAGGGGGTGAGGACCTTTTGAGACGTTTATTCGCCCTGGTAGGAGCCTTCTTGCCTTTCCGGCAAGAACGAAGCCGTGAACGGCGACTACGGCGAACAGCTCGATAAGCGGCTCGAGCATACTGAAGCCTCCAAAACCCTCTATAAACAAAAGTAACATATCGGACTCCACGGCGAGTAACGGATTTTTTGATCCAAACCATGATTAAAGACAAAGAAAAGAAGGTTGGAAATGGATCGTGAAAACAGCGAAGGAGGATACCATTTATACAAAAAACAGAAGCAGGGCATTAATGGTGCCCCAACCACTTCTGCAAAGAAGAGAGCCAATCATCATGCTGGCACACTGCTCGAAAATCCACTGTGCAAAGAGGAACAATCATAAAAGAGGACGTTTGAACTCTCTGCATACCCAGAGAAATTAAAGCATGTTCCCTCGGGAATACGCGGTGCATTTAATGCAAGAGTGTTCAAGGAGTCAACCTCCCACCGTCCCAGAACAAGACGTCGCCTGCCGAGCAGGAGCCCCACTCCCCCTCAGCCGGCGAGGGCCAATTGATGGGGGTCGGTTGCCTACCCCTGGCCGCCTGCCAGTCGGGCCCCAGGGCGACCAATCCCAGGAAAAGAAAAGGCCTGCCCAGCAGACCTTCCATCAGCATCATTGAAACCTCCAAGTGAGTGGCCTCAATCCCTTAGCCGCCTGGCACAGCCTGGCCGCCTGCCAAGCAGGGCGAACCAGGCCTCCTGCCTGCTTCCAGGGCACTCCCGCCTAAGTAGGACCAGAGGAGGACCAAGAACCCATCCGTCATTTTGCCTAAGGTAAGGGGAAATGAGTGGACAAGGTGAGTCCACGTGTCGCACAAGCATCCACCCATTTCCCTCTTCTTCTTTCTCTTTTCCTCTCTCTTGTGGGAAGGTATAAATACTTTCCCATTTCTCACATGAGAGGGGTTGGATTTTCTCTCTCTAGACCCTTACTCCTAAAAAACGCCACCTAGCTCCTCACGAACTAGGTCTCTCAAGGCATTTCACGGGCTAACTTAGGCATCGGAGAGGGTTCCCTCGGACAACCTCCGAGGCCCTGTGCGTTCATTGTGCAGGGAGCAGGCCAACTCCGCCGGGAAGGTCCGATCCTGGGAGTGAGGAGAAAGAGAGGTTCAAGGAAGTCAATCGATCAATTGTTCACCAGTGATTCAATCATACAACCCGGATCCAAGGCCGGGTGAATTGTTTCCGTGACCGGAACAGAAGTGATGCAATAAATTAAAAGCGAAAAAAAAGATGAATGGGTTCTACCGATAGTTGGTCACCTATACTACTCCGGTTTAACTACTCCAAAAATACGTATTATTCTCAGATTTATTAAAATTGGAATTATTTTCGGAAGACGTTTTATAATTGGTATTCTTGTCGTTAAATAAAGTTAATGGTGAAAAGGGAAGTTGGATGGGTTCTACAGGTAACTGGTCACCTATACTGCTTTGGTTTAACTGTTTCAATAATACGTATTATTCTCAGATTTATTAAAATTGATATTATTTTGGAAGACGCCCTATAGTTGGTATTATTGTCGTTAAATAACCCAAATTAAAATCAAAAATTAAAAGGAATATTCAATTTTAACGATAAACGGTGTTTTAAGGCTATTAATTATTCCACCCACTTATAAAATTCGAAAAATTATGAAAACTTCCATAAAATTAATTTTCATCAGAATGAACTTACACGAAAATTTTCAGATTTAAATAAGTAAATTAAGCATATAAACATTAAATCGGTTTTAAATCATTTTTGCACAAAATCGGTTAGAAATTCATTGAACGACTTAAAAAAAATGAAATCTTTAAAATTAATGTTTTTGCAAAATATTAATATGTATTTTAGTGCATAGGCTGAATATTACGATTTAACAACTAATAGATCGATTTATGCAATAATCCGTAAAACGAAAGAAACAACGAAATAATTGAAAATTAACGATTATAAAACTTTTATAAGAAAATTTGACATACAATTATAGCCAAACAAAATTTTAAATTCTATACATGTAACTACGACAAAAATATCAAGCAATACTGAGATTGTCGATGTTACCGTATAAAAAAATCGAGCAAGGTACAAGACCTCGATGTTACCTTACAAAAATATCAATCAACACCGATCCTCGGGGTTGTCTCGAAAGCCTATAAAAAAAATATAAACAAAGTATAAGATCCTTATTAGCATAGAAATCGAGAAGGAGAAAGAAGGAATATAGGTTTCGATGATTACCCTTTGAATTAGGATCAACACAGAACGAAGAGAAGGATCGATAATCAGAAAAAAAATCCAGAACAGTGCACTGTTACTTTGTTGCTGTTATACGTTCTTTTTTTTTGAAGAGGAGAGGAGAAGAGGAAAGTACGTACACTTGATAGAGATTAAGCAAGGGTTTAAGAGGAGTAGTGGGAGAGCACAATAACAGGAAGAGGAGAACGTGCATTGGAACTATGATGGAATAGTGGAGTCGGTTTTGACTATCTCAACTGAAACCACAAAAATATCCCAGTCTGATGAAGGAAACGGTTGGGCTGCTACACTTTGAGCCCAATTCGCGCTTAAAATCGTAAATAGACCACTTTAAAAAAAATAAGTAGATGGAAATCGTATAAGAACGTGTTTACGGGAAAGTAGTATTAAAATCACGTTTCAAAAATAATTATGTACGAAATCGCGTAGAAAATGATTAAATAGCAATTTCTCGAGATTAAACAAAATTTTCACGGACAAGGAGATCAAAATGGGTTTTCAAACAAAGTAAAATTATTAAAACCTTTTTACGAAGGTCATACCCAAGCTAGATAAAAATAACGAGAGTCGATAAGAGTCGATTTAATCGCAACAGGACGGATAGCAATGTTATAAATTTTACAGGTGTTACAACTTTCCCCACTAAAAAGGAGTTTCGTCCTCGAAACTGGAAAAGATAGGAAGGAAGGAATCGAGATTACCTTACTCGAAGAGATGAGGATGCTTAGCTTGCATCGCCGCTTCAGTTTCCCAAGTTTCTTCTTCGAACTTGTTACAACGCCATAAAAACTTCACCAAGGGTACAACTTTATTCCTCAAGCGCTTCTCCCGTCGATCAGTGATCTTCACGGGTCTCTCCTCGTACGTCAGGTCAGGTTCTAAATTGATAATTTCTGGTTCTAGAACGTGCTCGGGGTCACTAACATACTTTCTCAGTATAGATACGTGAAAGACGTCATGAAATTTGCCCATCGAAGCAGGCAACTCTAGATTGTAAGCCACTTCGCCTACCTTCTCAATCACGGGGTACGGTCCAATGAACTTAAGACTGAGCTTGCCTTTGATCCCAAATCATTTCACCCATTTCATCGGCGATACCTTAAGAAATACTAAATCGCCAACTACAAACACCAGAGGTCGGCGGTGAACATCAGCATAGGATTTCTGACGATCCTAGGTAGCTTTCATCCCAGAACGAATTAATTCCACTACGTCAATGGTCTCGACCAATAGATCATGACCCAAAGTCTTCACCTCACTAGGTACGTCCCAACACTACAGGTTACGGCACTTACGATAATAAAGTGCTTCAAACGGGGCCATCTTGATGGAAACATGATAACTGTTGTTGTAGGAGAATTCCACCAATGAAAGATATCTGATCCAATTATCTTGAAAATCCAACGCACAAGCCCGTAACCTGTCTTCTAAGGTCTGAATTGTCTTCTCTGATTGACCATCAGTAGCAGCACGAAAAGTGGTACTCATTAGCAATTGGCTTCCCAAGGCACTTTGTAACGCCTTCCAGAACTTAGAACTGAACCTCAGATCTCGATCGGACACGATCTCGAGTGGAACAGCGTGATGACGGACCACTTCGGCAATATAGACTTCTGCACGTTTCTCCAGACTCCAAGTGTCACGAATAGGAACGAATCGTGCACACTTGGTCAAACGATCTATTATGACCCAAATACCGTTTCTTCCATTTACGGTTCTCGGTAATGCCATCACAATATCCATGGCTACACACTGCCACTTCCATTCTGGAAAAGGGAGCGACTGTAGCATACCACCAGGTTTCTTGTGTTCAAACTTAACCTGCTGATCTGACAAGTTAAACACTTACTCACAAATTTGGCAATGTCATCTCTCATGAATAACCACCAGAAATGAAGCTTCAAATCCTTGTACATTTTACTACCTCCGGGATGTACAAAATATCTCGACTTATGAGCTTCGGTCAAAATCTGCTTCCTTACTTCCACTTCATCTGGAACGACCCAACGGTCGCTGAACTTCAGAGCTCCACTGGAATCCACAGAGAAATCGAGAGCTTTACCCTGTTTCATCTTCTCACGGATACCGACAACGAAAGAATCTCCCAACTGCTTCTCACGAATCTCCTGAAAAAGAGCTGCTTCAGCAACTAAGGCATTGATCCGCCCATCAGAATCTTCGATAACCATATCAATTATCATCTTTGCGAACTCTCGGGACAAAACTTCAGAAATTCCAGGACATGGAGTTAAGAAATGTTGGATCCTTCTGCTAAGAGCATCTACAACCACATTGGCTTTACCCTCGCAGTACACCAATTCCAGGTCGTAATCGTTCACCAACTCTACTCACCGTCTCTGTCTCACATTAATGTCTTTCTGCGTAAAGAGATATCGTAGGCTTTGGTGGTCAGTGTACACCTTTCACTTTGCTCCATAGAGATAATGTCGCCAGACCTTTAGAGCATGAACTACAACAACTAACTCAAGATCGTTGGTAGGTTAATTAACCTCATGAACTTTTAACTGTCTAGAGGCATAAGCGATTACCTTACCACCTTGCATGAGAACACAACCCAAACCATGCTTAGAAGCATCACAATAAACTTCAAAGTTAACGCTTTCCTCAGGTAGGGTCAAAACTGGAGTAGTAGTAAGCCGTCTCTTAAGCTCAGAAAAAGCATCTTCACAGGCTTGATTCCATAAAAGCTTAGACTCTTTCTTAACCAAATGAGTCATAGGACGGTCCAACTTAGAGAAATCTTGAACGAATCTTTGGTAATATCTAGCAAGACCTAAGAAACTTCGAATCTCACCAACATCTTTCGAACTTGTCCAGTTCTCGATAGCAGAAATCTTGGCCGGGTCCACTTTAATACCGTCCTTAGCAATGACATGACCCAGGAAAGCCACTTCAAAGAGCCAGAATTCACACTTAGAAAACTTAGCATACAACTTTTGATCTCGTAGGATGCCAAGAATGATCTTAAGATGCTCGGCATGCTCAGCCTCGAATTTCGAATAGATTAGGATGTCATCAATAAAGACAGAAACACACTGGTCTATATACTCCCGAAATGTTAGCTTCATCTGATCCATGAATACTGCAGAAGCATTGGTGAGTCCAAAAGGCATAACTTTGAACTTGTAGTGGCCATACCTCGAGCTGAAAGTCGTCTTGGGAATATCTGATTCACAGATAGGGATTTGATGATAACCCAATCTGAGATCGATCTTGGAAAATACAGAAGTGCCCTTAAGTTGATCAAAGAGGTCATCGATTCTGGGCAAAGGATACTTGTTCTTGATCGTAACCTTGTTAAGATCACGATAGTCAATACATAAACGCATAGTACCGTCCTTCTTTACAAACAGTACAAGAGCGCCCCAAGGAGATGAACTAGGACGAATGAAGTTTTTCTCAATCATATCATCCAACTGTTTACGCAATTCTTGTATTTCAGCTGGAGCCATTCTATAAAGAGCCTTGGCAATAGGGTCAGTACCTGGTACGAGCTCGATGGTGAATTCTACATCTCGCTCCGGGGGCAGCTCGGGAAATACATCTGCATATTCACTGACTATGCGTACTTCCTCAAGTTTGGGAAATTCTTCAGTTACAGTCAACGGACACAAAAATGCTTGGCAACCTTTTCTCTGCAAACGAATAACTTTCATAGCAGAAATGATTTTTGATACCCTTCTGGCGTCGGCCACCACGGTAAGTAAAATGAGAACCACTAGAAGTCTTCAGAAAAATCTTCTGGTCTCGGCACTGAAATCTTGCATCATAGAGGGATAGCCAATCCATGGCCAAAATAACATCGAACTCTGCCAGAGGAAACTCAAGAAGAGTGGAAGGGAGGATAATACCGGCGAAAAGAATAGGCAGGTTGATATGCTTTAGAACAAGCAACGATTTCACCAGAAGGAAGGGTAATAGAAATAGGCTCGGCTTGCGAAGGAATAAGAGATAATTTCGAAGCAAAGCTGGAGAAGAGAGCGGATATGGAGGCACCGGTATCGAATAATATAAAGGCACTAACACCAGATATCAAAAACATACCCGTAACTATGTCAGGGTTAGCCTCAGCGTCGACTCGACTCGTCAAAAATATTTTCCCTTTTTTAGCAGGTGTGGAGACAGCATCAGTGGTAGCAGCCTTCTTCGGACATCTGTTAAAAAAGTGCCTCGTTTCTCCGCAGGTGAAACAGACAAATGGAGAACTGTCACAGTTTTTGCAAGGATGGTAATCATGCTTGCATTTAAAACAGACTGTACTCTTCTTCTCTTGGAAGCGGCGTGTAGAGTTGTTACTTTTTCCTGTAAAAAAATGACGTAATTTTGATATGTAACAAGATAAGAAAGAAGGAAACAAAGAAATGTTTCAGACCTCCAGAAGAATGGAATTTCTTCGATGAAGAAGAGTTGTTGCCGGAAGATTGAAATGGTCTCTTATAGCCAGCAGCAGGGGTCTCCATTTTCTTGACTTCCTTAAGTGAAGACTCGGTACACAGCGCCGCATTGTAGATATCCTGTACAGTTACCAAATCTCTGGGAATATTGTGAGCAATATCTGCTCTAAGCCCCACTCTGAAATAAAAGGCTCGGTTGTGCTCGGTGTGTAGCAGGTGTTCAGCATAATGCGCCAGGAAATGGAATTGTTTCGAGCACTCATCCACGGTCATGCTAGTTCATTGGACGAGGTTGCCAAACTCCCTCATTCTTTGTTGCTTTAGCTCTTCGGGATAGAACTTACGCTCTAACAGGGTCTTGAATTGAGCCCATTCGAAATCCGGAGTCTGCAAGGTAGCTGGGCCAACTAGGGTCCACCAGCGATCAGCTTTAGATCATCAAACAAGTAAAGCACGGCCAGGCCCACCTTCTGGTTCTCGGGAGCAGAATAAATTCTGAATTGCCTCTTCATTAGTCAGAACCAACAATTCATGAATTCAAGGTCCACAGTGTCGTCGTAAAATTCTAACTTGCTCTTGGCCATCCCTTCAGCGGCGTGCGAGAAGTTAAAGGGGCGCTGGTTGTTTGCGTTCATGTTGGTCAATTCCTGGAGTATTGCACTATCGCATTCAAGTTGTTGACCACCGCATTATTGATCTCATTCTGGTTCGTTCGGGCGTTCATCTTCAACCACAAAAGAAAACACATAATCAATGTTAATCATTGAGTTCAGGAACATATAAACTTAACAAGCAAGTCCTTATTTGGTTTCTACCCATCTTTCACCGATATTTTATTTAATGTTTAAACCAGTTACTGATATTTTTCCAAAAATCATGTGTGAGCGTCGGGAGCAACGATGCTCTGATACCAACTGTAATCCCCTATAAAATCTAATACGAAAAAGTGGCGGAAACACTGTCAACTTGGGATTAACACACTGATAACTAAACTTCATTAAGGAAGGTAAGTCAGTACAACTGTCACTTTATGTGAAAAAGGGCAAAATTTTAAAATCCTCAAAGTGTTTAACAACCAATCCAAAACATGAATATAAATTCAACGGTGTAAGACCAAATGCCGCTCGCTGGCCCACACAAATTAAACCCGAACATAGAATACATGCCACGTTATAAACATAACAACCACAATTAAGTGGGAAGTACCGACGACGTTCTCCCACCCATATTACATAATATTAAAGCACAATTACTATTATATCAAAATAATTAAAAATGGAAAAATATTTAAAATGATACGGTAAAATAATTCGAAACGATTGCCAACCTGCAAATCAATGTCAACCAATAATAATAACGGCATTATGGAAATCAATCAGTGTAACGGAATAGACTTTCACTAGGATCATACTAAACTATCCTCGAGAACTCAGTCACCAAACTTCGGTCTCTAACTAGGCAACTCGACCATAATAGGACTGCGTGCAGCGATGTCCTAGCTTAAGTAATATACACCTCCTCCTGGACAACAAATATGTTCAGTTAAACTGACGACGACTGACAGGATGCGATATCTAGCTTAAGGTAAGCATACACACTCCTGGATAACAACTATGTCCAGTTCAACAACCAATGTATCAGCAACAACTAGATACACCAGCCTTATAGTCGATGGCAAAACGTATACGCTAGACTATATTAATCTACTCGTACACTTGTCCTTATTCCATAACTCCAAAAAAAGTCGTTGTCGTAATTCGATAGGATTAACAAAACGTTCTTAAAAGGAAACTTTTTAATTTAGGAAATTTTCTCGGGATAGCATTACGATGAAAATAGAGAAATAGCGTTATAGCAAAATATCGAGAATAGTAATTTACTCTAACTATAAAGTAAATATTATTAATTTTGCAAACTACCACTTTCAGCCGTAACAATTATTAAGTTCTAAATCGAGTATAAATTATTTATAAAATTATCAAAACATTTCACATACATATTATCATTATTGTTTAGGATATAAACCGCATCCCCAGAATAATTACAGCGTGGCAAATCATAGTCGGAAAGTCAAGAAGGTCAAAGGTTAAAGGTCGAAAGTCGATATTAAAAGTCATTGGGCTAGTCAAGCTTTAAAACAAGCAAGACGATGGGCCAGTCAAGATTATAATAACACCGGACAACACAATAGAGATAGCAGCCCATCAAAATTTCAGCCTACACATAGCAGAAAGGGGTCAAAAGTCGTTTCCTACATTTGAAGGATCTCTCCTGCAGAATAGGAGCAAGCTGAGAAGTAGGTTTGACCAGAAAAAACCCTAAGGGCAAGCAGCATTATAAGCAAGGAAAAAGGGGGAAAATCATAAAACCCGCCTTCAACAATATCAATCTCAAGCAGCACCATAGCGCAATATTCGTAGTCAATTATAGTCAAAATACCCATACTTGTATCTCTTTGTTTTCCTCACTCTTTTCGATCATAGTAGAATCTTGGCAGGATTCCGACTCCCCCCGCGGTTTTTCCCACATCGGGTTTCCGCGTCACAAAAACTTTGCGTGTCATTTTTTCTTTTTCGTCGTTCTTCATTTACTAGTTTCGTCGTAATACCGTCAATTCATAGTTGTAGGCCGATCGCTTTAACCCGCTACTGAAAACGATAACCCGGTAAATTTTTACCAAAACAAATATTATGAATTAGGGTGTTTTGAAAATATATGTAAAACTAAAACTCCCTAATTATTATTATTTTCGACGGAATGAGCACAAAATAATGTTTTACATAATCATATTTTTATAAAAGTAATTTATTTAACATTCTTTATTTTCTCAAACATTTAAATCATTTTAGAATAATAGAAGGGTGACTTAAGGAGAAATGGTTAAATTTTCAGAAGGCTAGAAGTTGCTGGAAAAATGAATAAACTGCTGTAAAATCGCATTTTAACGGTAATTCACGATTTCGCTAACAAAATTGATTCTATCATTTAAAAGCTTCGAAAGAAATAGTGTAAAAATTATGATAAATAACTAAAAATATTATTTAGGCAATCTGTCCCGAAATTTTATTTTTTCAAAATCTGAAAACCCGGTTTTAAAAGGTTTTACGGAAGGCGCGCTAATTAACGTTAACGATTAAAAACAAAGGTTAAATACAAAACGATTTATGCGCGGACATCAAAAAATCATAGTTTATCAAGGAAATCAATATTTTCCAGAAAATTTTTAATTTTACAAAATATGAAAATTCCAGAATTAGAAAAGTAGGAAAACCCATTTTTTAATCATCGGTTTCGTTTTAAAAGATTAAATATTTTTATTTTATTAAATCTCGAAAGTCACGGAAATAATTATTTTGTAAGAAAATATCAGAAACTTTATTTTAAACCAAAAATTAAAATAAAAAAATAGAAATTAAAAGGAATATTCGATTTTAACGATAAACGGTGTTTTAAGGCTATTAATTATTTCACCCACTTATAAAATTCAAAAAATTATGAAACATTCCGTAAAACTAATTTTCATCAAAATGAAATTACACGAAAAGTTTCAGATTTAAATAAGTAAATTAGGCGTATAAACATTAAATTGGTTTTAAATCGTTTTTGCACGAAATCGGTTAGAAATCCATTGAACGACTTTAAAAAAATCAAATCTGTAAAATTAATGTTTTTTGCAGAAAATTAATATATATTTTAGTGCATAGGCCGAATATTAAAATTTAATAACTAATAGACCGATTTATGCAATAATCCGTAAAACGAAATAAACAACGAAATAATTGAATATTAAAGATTCTAAAACTTTTATAAGAAAATTTCACATACTATTATAGCCAAACAAAAACTTAATTTCTATACATGTAACTATGACAAAAAGATCAAGCAATACCAAGATCGTCGATGTTACCTTAATCAAGATCGGAGTCGAAAATATACTCGTCCTCCTCGGGGTTGTCTTGAAAGACTATAAAAAAATATAAACAAGGTACAAGACCCTTATTAGCATAGAAATCAAGAAGGAGGAAGAAGGAATATAGGTTTCGATGATTACCCTTTGAATTAGGATCAACACGGAAAGAAGAGAAGGATCGGTAATCAGAAAAAAAATTCAGAACAGAGCACTGTTACTTTACTGCTGTTATACATTCTTTTTTTGAAGAGGAGAGGAGAAGAGGAAAGTACGTACACTGATAGAGATTAAGTAAGGGTTTAAGAGGAGTTGTGGGAGAGCACTAACAGGAAGAGAAGAATGTGCATTGGAACTAGGATGGAATAGTGGAGTCTTTTTTTACTATCTCAACTAAAACCACAAAAATATCCTAGTCTGATGAAGGAAACGGTTGGGCTGCTACACTTTGAGCCGATTCGTGCTTAAAATCGTAAATGGACCACTTTAAAAAAAATAAGTTGACGAAAATCGTATAAGAACGTGTTTGCGAGAAAGTAGTATTAAAATCACGTTTCAAAAATGATTATGTACGAAATTGCGTAGAAAATTATTAAATAGCAATTTCTCGAGATTAAACAAAATTTTCGCGAACGAGGAAATCAAAATGGGTTTTTGAACAAAGTAAGAGTATTAAAACCTTTTTGTGGACATGACATAGGTCCACCCCGACGCGGCCACGCGCGGGTTTGGGTAGGCGAATGAATCTCCATATGAAAACGGATCGAATGGAAATTTAAATCGAAGTGGAGTCGCCACCAAACTTTGTGGGAGTTCGGGTTCGTTCGAACTCACTCTATGTCGTAGTGGGCCGTGTACAAAATACGGCTCATTTCCGATGTCAGGGCTTATTGGGTTCGTCCCTTAGCATTTGATACCGATACCGTCACTACCGGTTATCGTGTATTGAATGACTCTCGTGCGCCAACGGTTTCGGGTATCCGGAAACCGAGGTTCTGAGTAAGGAGTGAGGGTACGTGTTGGGAAGCCCACAAAAGACACCCAACCCCGCCCGCACTAACGGCCTCTACTAGGATATCGAATGACTTTTGAATACGCGAGTTAGTTAGACGGAAAAATGATATGCAAATATTATTTTTCCTAAGCATGCGAATGTAATTGAAAGGGTTTCTATGTCAATTTAATGCAATTAATTCTACGTCGAAGTTGAATTTTAGCATGTGGGTTCATTTTAGTACAATAAAATAAACAAAAATAAATTGACAAGAAAATAACAAACTTATTAGTAACGGTATAACGATAATAACAGTTTGCGAATAATGTAGTATGATGCATGGTTTTGAAAAGAATAGTAGGTCACGTGATGGATTAACACGTGTTGACCGAGGTCAAGGAAAAAAAATATCGAGATCTAAAAAAATGTTTTGTCTAAAAAAAATGATGTTCGAAGAATAATAATATAAAAGAGCGAAATTGTTTTCTTCGGAAAATTAATGATTTTATTAAATCGCGTACAAATATTGCGTAATTTGCACTTGACTTAATATTTTCGATATTCGTCGTATTCAATATTCGATTATGAAATCGATATTAAATACTTGGAATAATTTATACTCGATTTTAATTTTGATGCTCGTCATATCCCATATCCGATTATTGAATCGGTATGAAATGCTAGAGCGAAAACTTGAAGAAAATAATATAAGTCGTTTTAAATTAACTAGCACGATATAAGTTTTCTCCGCGTTTATTAATGTCGTAATTAATTCAATTGAATTAGAGGACATCTATATTAGCATCAACGAAAATCGTGTTAATTAATTTATTTGACTAAATCATTAGATTTGACATCCAATTATGGAAATTGGTATCGAATCTAATAGATCGACACCTTAAAAAAAACTCGCCTTGATTCCCTCCGCATCCCGACATCATAATTAATTCTTGCGAATTGTTTGATGTCGGATCTGCATCAACGGGTTTTGACCCTTATTAAAAGATTCTCGATAATTTTGTATTTGACGAAATATGCGATTGAACGAAAGCTACGCGAACGGAAATAAAAATTATTATTGAAGTTGACTCGTTTCAATAATCAAGTGCTAGGGTGTCAGGATAAGCGACCGGCAACGCTGTGTGCAGTACACTTGTATATTCGAGTTTCCTTATTCCGACATCCTTCGCACTCGACACAAATCTACGAGTATTTTAATGTCTTTTGATACTAACGATATTAACGGTATTATGACGCGAATAAAATAATAAAAAAAACTACAATAACGAGAAAAGACGCGAGGAAGACGAGAAGGGAGAAGAAAAGGGGTTTTTGCACCCTCAACCTACATGTTTCTTATGCTCGGACGGGACTCGTAGTGGCGGCTTGCATGGCAGTATCGAGTATGTAGGCTAAGTTGTGGTGGTTTGGGGTTTTGAATTCCTAAAGCTAGGTTTAGGGTTTGATTATGGTTGAAATTAGGGTTTGAGTTTGATGTTTATTAGGGTTGTAAAAAAGTGTGAAATTGATTGTGCATGGGGATGTTTATATAGGCATTGCCCATGTACTTTGGTGTCTAGGGTTTTGTGCCCTGACGGACTTGACCTGATGGCCCGTCAGAAGGTGGACTGTTGGTTTTGCTTCTTGAGTTGGACTTTTTGTATTTGAGTGGCTGCTTTGATGTGTCTCGGAAACGACTTTGACCATGGTTGACCCAATCGCTAAAAGTCGGTTTTATTTCCGGTGTCGGTTTTGGCCCAAATTAGTCTTGTTTGACTCGGAACGGTCCTCTGGGCCTGATTTTGAGGTCAGTTTTGTGAGATTTGTACTCCGTAAGTGCTTAAGCCAACGACTAATGGATTTGAGCCCATATCCGAGCGCGTAGAAACACGTTAGCGTCCGATCATCATCGGGTGTTTTTTGGAAACTGCTATAGACACCTGGCAGTCAAAATGCGGGTGTCTACAGAGCCCCCACTCTGACTGAGGCTTGGACAAGGCAAAATTCAGAGTAGCTACCAGGCCAATCGAGGATTGAAACCTGGCGGACTTCTGTTCGGGTCGTTTATAGTCCATTAGACTCGCGTGAAGGGCTCGCCAGCCATAAGCTAGAAGTCATACTTGAGTTGATGATGATAACTCTGTGGGGAATTGGACTTGTCGCATAAGTCCTGGGTGTGCCTGTGTGTAGGCCCATCCCGTGCTATTCCGGGGAAAATGCCGCCTCGGGCTATTTGCTGGGGAATTGGACTTGTCGTATAAGTCCCGGGTGCGCCTGTATATGGGCCCATCCCGTGTTGATTCGAGAGAAAATGCCGCCTTGGGCTTCCTCTGGGGAGATTTAGCGGGTTGTATGTCCTGCTTGAGTCGTACCTGTATAAGTCACATAAAGTGCATGCAACACGTAGGTAGTAAAATGACTCGCGCTGGGAAAAAATGATTTTTGAATTTTTGAAAGTTTGGATTTTTGAAATTTTGAAATTTTGAAATTTTAAAATTTTTTACTCCCAAAGAACTTTAGGAAAGAAATTTGCAGTTTAAATAGACCGAAATTTGACCTTGTCGAAAAGGATTTTCTCAAATGGCTAAGTTTTGCAAATTTCAAAGTGGAATTTAAAGAGAGAGGCCTACCGACAGACTCGACTCTGGACGTGACCGGACGAGTTGACAGACACGACTGGACTCTCGAGGGGTTGGACCGTGACTCGGTAGGGGGTGGGCCACCTAACAAGACTCTTGAGTTGCGCTATCCCGTAGCCTAGGCGAGTGGCAACATGGGAATGATCTGTTATAGGGGGACTACAGTAGTCTGTAATGAGACTGTTTTAGTCTGGTGCCCTTCTGGATTTTTGATTTTAGGGTACAGTCCAAAATGGGTATTGCTTCGAGTCCTGATAGATTCTCGTCTTCGACTGAGCCGAGTACTAGGACACACTGTAGAAAGGAGGCTAGATTTTTTTTGATTTTGTGAGCAGATGGAGGTTTCCCGCCTAAGAGAAGCCCCCAGGATGACAAAGCTAGCTGTTGAGAACATGAGGTGTCGTGACCGGAATGATGGCGCTTTTTGAATGTGTGTCAATGTGAGTGGTTGTGCATCTGTTGAAAGGCTGCCTACGTATTCACGTGTAGTGAAATCAAACCAAGTCGTAGTTTAGTGTCGGAAGATGTATTATGGTGCCTAGTCTAATAGGACTTTGTGTGTAACTAGCCATAGCGATGGTGTAGGCTAGGTGCATTCCCAATGACGTTTTGGTCAAAGGACTAGAATGATTAGGATATTAATCTTGTGACTGTGAGCGTTCTTCGGGATAGCCCCCAGAGGTGGTGTGCACTATTTGGGCATGTTCTATCCCGACCGCAAGTTTGGTTCCCGTGTTTGGGGTTGGTAACTGGTTTGGATGATTTTGGAAATGTGGTGCTAGGTCGCAAGTGGCCTTGATGATTCGAAATCTGGAGCTCGATTTTGTGGAGCTAAGGCTTCGAGGGTAAGGTATTGCAATGTGGTAGGAAATGGGGAAGTCGAGTAAAAATGACTCGGACTTCAATCGGGGTAGGTTTAATAATGCGGGATCTGATTTCCATGTCTGGCCCTAATGGTTAGGGGTATCTTATGGAGCTTGAATCCTCAAAATTCCGGGTTGTCTCTAGCCTAGGTCTCGGGAAGGTCTTGAGGGTTGTAATGTGGGAAGGCTAGATGTGGTGTTAGCTGACCAGCTTGATTGTTTCTCCCCTGTTGGATGGTACGAGCATTGATAATTTTGAATTTGACCGTTTTCACTACGGTCATGGGTTCTTGAATATTCTTTAGCTGACCTCTTAGCCCCGGTCTTGGGATTTTTGAATTTTTGTTGGTTGACCTCTTAGCCCCGGTCATGGGTTTCTTGAATGTTTTGTTTTTTTTTGGTTGCCCTCTTAGCCTCGGTCATGGGATCTTGAATTTTGGTTGACCTCTCAGCCCCGGTCATGGGTTTGTTTGAATGTTGGTTGACCTCTCAGCCCCGGTCATGGGTTTTTTGAATTTTTGTTGGTCAGACTAACACCTAAGGTAGGGGTTGGTTGATCTTATTGGATGGGTGTTTATTGTGGGAAATGGGCTTGCCTCCCGTCTTGAACCCAAACTAGGAGACTACCCAGATTTGTCATAGGAATTCGATACCGCTCCTGCTAAGTGTAGTTTTGTGGCTTTCTATACCAGACATGAAATAGGTAAAAGGAAAACACGGGCTCAGTTTCCTGCAGTCATTATAGATGTGCCTATAATAGTCACGTGCGTGTGCTCACAGTGTATGACGGTGTTCATCACGTTCTCGGTTGCACATAAGGAAAGTAGATATGAGAAATAGAATATTGAAAGCTTGATTTTATTAAATTTTGAAAAGGGGACAGAATACAATTGACCCTGACTCTGACTCTGACTTTGCCTTTGACTTTGACTTTGGAGGGAATAGCACATCCTAGACTCGGACTCGGACTCGGACTTAAATCAGATCTGGACTCTCGGATGATGTTGTCATTAGTCGTCGGCTTCTACGGACTCGAGTTGATGTCCAGTATAGCCTTCAGTAGAAGCTTCACCCAGATCTTCATTATGTCGAAGATCAACTTCAATCCTAATGCCCATTTCGGTAAGCACGTCAAAGTTTGAAATGCCGGCATACCTAAGATGGACGCGGTAAGAAGGTAGGAGGTTGTTGACGAACGCCTCCACTAGTGTCTTCTCGTTGGGCTTGTCTACAGACTTTACACTCTCGGCCCTCCATCTTTGAAGATATTTAGTGAACCCTTCTTTGGGCTCTTGGGCCATCACTTCCAGAGTACGCATTGTAGTCTGGATCTCGGTATTATCAGCATAATTCCGAGCGAACTCTGTTGCCATGTCATCCCAAGTCTGGTATTTCTCGGAATCGAGCCTGTGGTACCAGGCTTTGGGGTGCTTTTCAAGGGAAGAAGCGAACAAGTGTCTGAACATGGTGGACTTCACCCCCTTGACAGCCATAAATTCTTTGAAAGCCCGGATGTGGTGGACCGGGTCTTCGGTACCCTCAAACATTGGTATGCCCGTAAGGTCGAAGTTGTCGGGCAGTTCATCATTCAGGGGTGAATAGGAATTGAACGAGCAATTTCAGTGTGGATCGAGTTGTTTGTTGACAGGTGAACTTGTTTCTCGAGCCTGCGAACAACGCTGACTAGTTCAGCTATGGGCCCAGTGGGCTCAGATCCATGAGGAGGAGTCCCTTTCTCCACGGCACTTAGACGGGTGGCCAAGGTCGCTTGGTCAGTCTGGATGGTAGTCAATTGAGTTTCCATCTTGGCCAGCGCGGCCTTCAGTTCGTCCAAAGTTCCTTGCATCTTTTGATGTCTGGTTTGCGGTGGCCTGTCTGTAAGAATACCGCGTAATCAGTAAAGTTGCTTCGGAACTCAAATTCACCAAGGCATAGGAAATAGCGCGGGAGGAGAGACGACTCCGGTTTGACTCGGGTTACACTCCCCTAAGACAAATGTGTAGGGTACGATTCTCGGAGTGACTGTGATTAATCACTCCGTCGGAAAATAGCCCCCAATGTGAGACTAAGGACTTAGATGGTGTGGCATCTTAAGTGACTCGAAAGTGGGGTACGTGAGACACGTGTAAGACATGACCCTTAGGGCAACCGTGATTGATCGCCCTGCTAAAGGGTGGCCCCCGAGTGGGATTGAAGATTTTGTTAATACTCGAGTGTTGGACGAGTGACCCTCAGACGTAAGGACCATAAACCTTTTGTCATAGGGCTATGCCCTGTAAAAGGTTGACTCAGAAAAGACACATAGACGGGTGACTTGTGAAAGGTGGGCCTTCCTTAGGATTCGACTATGTGGGCCGAGTCCTGTTCGAAGGAAGGTCCACGTGAGATATTTCTCATACTTTGGACTCGATTGTGTAGACGGGCCCTTCTTTGTAGGGGTATGTCCTACGTAGGTGGGTCGGGCCTTAGTCTAATAAGGCGGACTGGGATGGGGAAGAAACTCGCGATGTAGGATCGGCGGAGTTTCGACGCTAAAGACTTCAACGACTTAAGACACGACCCGACACTGCTAAATACGGGAAGTCCTAAGAAGAGAAAGGTTTTGAAAATGGATTATTTTGGAAAACCCGAGAAAATCGGAAAGTGTATCGGGCCTCAAATTTGAAAGTTCGAAAATATTTTCGAGTTTTGAAATGGGCAGAATACCGGCTAAAAATAGGATGTTTTGAGTAAAATCATAAGTCCTAAATTCGGTATACGTCCCGGGTTTCCAACGATTTGAAAATTTGAAGATAAGATCCCGAAGATTTGAAAATCAAAAACGGCATCTTGAAGATTTGAAAATTGAAATTGAATTTTTGAAAATTCGAAAATCGAATGGTGGATCGGAAGTTCGAATTTTGAAATGGGCGACATGCCGGCTAGAAAATAGGCTTGTTTTGAGTCAAATCATAAGTCCTAAATTTCGGCAGCTTTCCGAGTTTTTGAAAGTTGAATATTTTTGAAAAGATGCATTTTTGAAAAAGTTGACGGTTTTTGAAAAAGCCACAGAAACCAAATATCACGTAGTCACACAAGCATTATAACGACGCCATGTATGCTCTACACTAAGTCTCGGTCGGTCTGAGAGGGTCTATACCAGTGTACATAGTCTAGACGTTGATCGGGACGGACTCTCTAAGTCGAATAATTGAGCTTAGAACATGCCGCGAAACCCACTCGAATCGACTATGGACACCTTTTGACATATCCATGTTGGAGTACATCAACGGTATAGTGGGACGTCAGTCACCAGTACCGGCCCGGGAAAATATGGGTTATGCATGAACCGTAGAACTAAAACGCGTATTGTACTTGTCAAACGATTTCTATTCGAGTCTCACCCTGAGGATGCCGATGGTAAGTCACACATCAGTTAATCCCCAACGGAGTCGCCAAATTGTGGACATGACATAGGTCCACCCCGACGCGGCCACGCGCGGGTTTGGGTAGGCGAATGAATCTCCATATGAAAACGGATCGAATGGAAATTTAAATCGAAGTGGAGTCGCCACCGAACTTTGTGGGAGTTCGGGCCCGTTCGAACCCACTTTATGTCGTAGTGGGTCGTGTACAAAATACGGCCCATTTCCGATGTCAGAGCTTATTGGGTTCGTCCCTTAGCATTTGATACCGATACCGTCACTACCAGTTATCGTGTATTGAATAACTCTCGTGCGCCAACGGTTTCGGGCATCCGGAAACCGAGGTTCTGAGTAAGGGGTGAGGGTACGTGTTGGGAAGCCCACAAAGGACACCCAACCCCGCCCGCGCTAACGGCCTCTACTAGGATATCGAATGACTTTTGAATACGCGCGTTAGTTAGACGGGAAAATGATATGCAAATATTTTCAAAATCGATGACGTGACTACATCGAGAGTCATTTCAAAATCCAAATTTACAAGATTTTCACCCTTTTTTTGTAGGATTTAGTCGGATTTGGGCGGAATCCGGGCTAGGTGACTTGATTACACCTAGTCCTCCCCTCCCATTTCCTTTTATTCTTTCTTTTTATTTCTTCCCCCATCCATATCTTTTCTTATCTCGGCCCACGGTGACTTGATTACACCCCGGCCGGACACATTCTACCATTTTCTCCACTTTATTTTTGATTTTTAGCTTTATTTTCGTAGTTTCTTTTCTTTTCTTTTGTGCTCCCGTGCACTACGGTCGAGCATGAGGACATTGCTCGGCTTAAGTGTGGGGGAGCGATATTCTATCGTAGTTAGTTTTATTTTTGTAGTTTTTCGAAAAATCTTTAAAAAAATCCTAAAAATTTGAAAAAATTTCATAAAATCAAAAAGATTTTCCTTTTGTGTGTTTTCCTTTTCATGTCGTTGTATCGTATATGTGCTTTGTTGTGCGTGTTTTGCCTCCCTTTTTCCTCTTAGGTCGCCTAATTGCCGCTAACTTTGGAAGGCTTTCAAGACATCCGGTAACACCTTATCCCTTTTTCCTCTTTACCTCTTGTGATGTTCGGAGGAGATTTGTGATGTTGTGTGCTCGGGAGGAGCTTTGTAAAGTTTGGTGTTGGTTGGTGGCTTGTTGGGAAGCTCGGGGTGGTGTTTGTGTTGTTTGTTTGCTTGTTTTGTTTTGTTTTTGTTTTGTGGCCTTTTGTTTCTTTTTCTTTCGTTTTTGTCATGTCTTTGTTTTGTGTTGTGTAGTTGTGTCTTGTGTGTAAATAGGTTTTCGAAAACCCGGTTTAGAGGCTAGTGTGCGAGTGTTTACTTTCCCTTCCTAGTAGTATAAATTGAGTCTTGGACTTTAGCCTAGTAGAATGACCCTAAATCAATGATTTCGTTGGTTTCTTACCTTGAGTCCACCTAGCTTACTAGGGATTTGCTACGGATTTGCATTTGACCATTTTGACCACCCACGGTGTGAAAAGGCCTTGGTTGCCGAGTCCCGTCCCCTAGGTGACCGTGTTTGAAATTGTTTGATTAGTCCAAGTTCTCCACCTTTTTGTGGGTTTGAAGGGAAGGGCCCGTCCCGACTTACCCATTCTCCTACCTCCTACACATAACCACAAATAAATTTGCAATTTGTTGAGTTCTCTCTTTCTTGTTACACAATGAAATGCCAAAAAGCCAAATCAAGCCAAAAGGGCAAAGAAAAGAAAAAAAAAAATGAAAGAAAGAAAAGATTGAAGAAAAAGAAAAGGCACAAAAGCCAAAAAGAAAATAGAAAAGAAGAAAAAGAAATGGCATGGCAACATATAAAGCTAAAATGCAAAAGAAAAGAGAAAATGCCAAAAGAAAATCGTCTCACAAAAAGATCCTAACCCCACAAAAATAAGCCTTTTTCCGACTTTTGCCGTGAAGAGCCTACCAAATGACCGAGTCTCTAGGAAGGATGATAGCGGCAAAAGTCGGCCTTCCCTCATTTTGCAATTATTTCCACCTTTTTACTTGGACTAGTTAGGCGGTTTCGGACACGGGACGACCCTCTTGGCTCTTCGCTAAAGGGGGCGGGGTCTCACTTACCTACAGTGTCGACTAACACCGTGGTTCATCCTTTTTCCATCCCGCCGATCGTCCCGTAGTACGTTCTTAGAAGGTTAGGAGGAACCGAGGTAAGTTACCAACGTTTTCATTGCTTTATCGTCATACTATTAGGGTTTAGTTCATCTTGGTTTGCATTGCTAGTTTAGGAACGTTGTCACTTGCCTCGAGTCCTAAACCGGTGCTTCTTTCACCGCTTTTTAGAGGGAAGCGGTATTTGTTTTTTTTTTTGGGTGCAACCTTTTGTGTGTTTGTTGGTATGTTTGCTTGTTATGTGTTTTTGTGTCCGGTTGCATCCACAGTTTTGTCGCAAGACCCCACTTGCCTTGCGAAGTGCACCTTTCCTCTATGTGTACTCGCGTGAGTTGAAAGGGCGTAGGGTGCGCTAATACCCACTCGGCTAGTTTAGTAGTTAGTATGTGCTTACTCGAGGGCGAGTAAGGGTTAAGTGTGGGGGAGTTGATAAGTGTAGTTTGTAGTGCCTATTTCGTAGTGTTTTGGTCCCATTTTCCTTGTGGAATCGCTCCTTGGGAGCGATTTATGGGCTACTTATGCTTCCTCTAGCTCGTTTCAGGTTCCCGAGACCATTCATGAAGAGTTGGAGCGATTCCGACTCAATACATACACTTTGCGGAGCCAACGAAGCGGAGGAACGATCACTCGATGCCTTGGATTCGACCCCGAGACCTTGGGACCCAATCCCGAGCCTTCAAGACCCGATCCCGAGTCCCGAGAATCGATGAGAAACCCATGAGAGGCAAGGAGGGACCAAAAGGATCATATTGAAGGCCTACAAGACTCATCCCCGACGGGTATGGCCTCATCCCGTCCGGGATGAAGTGCACAAAAGAGGAGTTGCTGTATTGGGTCCTTCCCGACCGGGACCGGTCCTTCCCGACCGGGACCAATCCTTCCCGACCGGGAAGAGTCAGATACAGCCCGTGATTGCTTGTTTCATCTCCCTTTCCATTGTAACCCTATAAATACCCCTCCTCTTGTATTCCTTTGTTATGTTCTTCACTTCCCACAAAACCCTAGATTATTTTAGCATAGATTAGCTTAGGTTAGAGTAGATTAGTCGGTAATTAGTCGTTAATCTTAGTTTAGTCCTTGTATTAAGGGAATTCTTCAAGATCCATCCAAGATTGACAACCTTGGTTGATTGTTTTGGGTTTTTCTTATTAATGCAAGTTTCATTCTTCCTTTCATCTTGTTAGTAGGTATAATCTTCTTTTCCCTTCTCTTAATCTTGTTTATTCATCCAACTCTTAATCTTTAGTCATTGTTATGTTTATTGCTCATTATTTTCACTAGTTTCTTCATGTATGGTTTGTTGTTTGAGTTAGTTTATCTTGTTCTTGTTAGTTTTCCTTTAGTTATGTTTGAGTAGACTCTTGCTAGGGTTAGTAGGGTGATTTGGGTGTTTAATGGGTGATTAAGGGTTTGTTGGAGATGTTGGTGGAAGTTTTGGGTTTCCTCTTGGTTTGATGCATGGTACATGTTTGTTGAAATGCTTGAGTGACTTGTATGCATATGCTTGTTTTTCTTGCTTTTCTCTTGTGGGTAATAGTTTACTTGTGGGTTTGGTTCCCTCACTAAGTAGCGAGAGCCCGGTGAGGACGACCCCTAGGTCGGTCTAAGTAGCGAGAGCCCGGATGCGACCTAGGCCACGATAACACGCTAGTAGCCCCGTTTGTCATGTGTGTCGCCAAGATGGGTTTTAGGTGGAACCTCTAGGTTGGTCTAAGTAGCGAGAGCCCGGACCATACCTAGATTACCCGACTACCCCTTCACCCTAGCTCTCCCTTGACCATTCTGTTGCCCCTTGAACCCGACCTAATCCTAGCCCGTTTTCCTTGTTTGTTTTCTCCGTCTCCTTAGCCATAGTCTTAGCCTTCTTCCCCCTCCTATTACTCTAGTTTAGTTTAGCTCGTTGACTTAGTCTCGTTATTAGGTGACCTTAGGTTAGACGCCTCTTACCGTCCCCGTGGATTCGACCCGACTTGCCCTAGCTACCCACTAGGATCGGTTGGTTATTTATTTGATCGGCGGGATCCACGACAAATCCCACCATCAATTTGGCGCCGTTGCCGGGGACGGTGCATTGTTTAGACTTAGTTTGCTTGTAGCTAGACTTAGTTACCCTTCTTTGTGCTCTTCTATCATCTCTTGTGAATATTCTCTAGATTTTTCTTGTTTCATTAGTTTTATTTCTCCTTCTTTTCTCTTTGTCTTTCGATTGTGCTTGTTTATTGTCGTTACCTAGTGCCCATAAAGCACTAGGTGTTCTCACGTTTGTTCTAGTGCGTAGTGTATGCCTAGGCGGGGAGGCGAATTCTTTCTCTTTAATCCAGAGCCGGAAAGACTTTTTCGAGCCTTTCGCCAACGGACGATTAACCGGGTTAGAATCTCTCAACCAAGCGCAAGCAATACTCATCAAGAGCAAGCTCAAGGAAGCGATTTTGAGGAAGCATCTCGAGAGACGGCCGAAGGGAATTTCACCAATTCCTTTGGATATTCTAGTCCCAGTTCCCCTTCTACATCTACTTCAAATCCGTCTTCACCACCATCTCCCTTACATCCAATAATGCCTAAGTTTTCATCTCACTCTACATTTACGGAAGATGTCTTGCCGGGACCGAATGCTCTACCGGCCGCTTATGCCGGAAATTTTCTGGTCAAGACTCACTTTATCCAATTGGTGGAAAGGAATCAATTTAGTGGTTTGCCCACCGAAGACCCGCACCAACACATGGAGACTTTCTCCGATTATTGCGACGCTATCTCTCAACCCGGGGTTACACAAGATCAAATCCGTTGGGTGTTATTTCCATTCTCATTACTTGGAAAAGCGAAGCAATGGATCAAGGGTCTCGATAGGGCAACCATGGGCATCGACACATGGAAGAAGCTTGCATTGGCGTTCTACCAAAAATTCAACCCTCCGGAAAAGACTAATTTGCTTAGGGCCTCCATCACTGGTTTCCAACAACGGGATGAAGAGAGCCTTTATGAAGCTTGGGAGAGGTTTAAATCTTTGGTGAGATCGTGCCCCCATCATGGAATTTCACAATGGTTCTTAGTCCAACAATTTTGGAACGGTCTTTATGAAGACTCAAGAACTATACTCAATATGGGCTCCAATGGTAGGTTCACCGAGGTCGATGATGACCAAACATGGGCAAGAATCGAGGAAATGGCGGTCCATAATTCTTAATACTCAAGGCCTAGGAAGGCAAATCGGGGAGGTAGGCACGAGGTTGATGCTATTACTCAATTAAGCATTGACCTCGGAGCTCAATTGAAGACCCACATGGAGAATATTGACAAGAAGCTCCAAGGCCACCTCACTCAAGTTCAAAGCGTTAGTTCCTCCAACCAATACTCAATTCAAGAAGTGAATACTTTGGGATTTGCACCTCCTTTGCCTTATTATGGGATGTGTGACACTTGTGGAATCGTTGGTCATGATCCTATGCATTGTCAAGGAAGCGTTGAGCAAGTGAACACCTTTCAAGCATTCAAACAAGGTGCCTCTTATTCCAATCAATACCAAGCTTCCAATCAAGTCCCTCAACAAAAAGCTATGCAACCTCGTCCCTATGTTCCACCTCCCTTAAGGGACAAAAACCAAGGTTACCAAGGTTATCAAGGCAACTCAAGGCCCTTCAACAATTTCAAGCAAAATAACCAAGGAACCTTCCACAACAACAATCAAGGGTTCCAACAAGGAAACTTCAATCAAGGTGGTTTCCAAGGAAACCAAAACTTCCAAAGACAACAAAACCACAACAATGGCCTTAATCAAGGCAATTCTCATGGGTTCCAAGGGAACCATCAACAACAAGCAACTCAAGCTAACCGTCAAGAAAGCAAGCCTAGGAGCCGATCTCCTATTCATGATTACGGTTCTCCATTAGCCCTCACCGATACTCCGCACAATCCACAATCTCCAACTCGTGATTTCGACGTTCAAAAATCTATGTTGGAGATTCAAAGGGGTCAAATGGCGATGTCAAAAAACCAACAAGAGTTCTATGCTTTTGTTCAAAGGGACAACATGGCGAGAGATGCTCATACGAAGATGCTTGAGACCCGAATAGCTCAACTTGCTTCGGGTAGCTCTTCAAGGCAACCGGGGCAATTACCTCCTCAAGGTGAAACACCGAAATTTGAGCATGTAAATGCTATTACCACGAGGAGAGGTACATCTTATAACCCTCCCCCACCCCCTAATGAGCAAGAGCCAACAAGAGAAGTTGTGCCTCCAATTCAAGAAGATCAAAACTTGGGAAATCCAATGGAGGAGCAAGTCTTATGGGAGATTGAGAAACCCCAAGAAGACAAGCTTCCCCCACTTCAATAAAAAGACAAGGGCAAAAGGAAAGTGTCATTTGAGGAGTCTACCCTGATTGAGCCAAATAAGTTCCATATCAAGTTGCCTTTCCCAACAAGGAAAATGAAGACCAAGGTAGACTCTCAATATGAAAAGTTCCTAAATATTGTGAAGAAGTTGGATGTGAGTGTCCCATTTACCGAGCTACTTACCCAAATCCCGGCATATGGAAGATTCATGAAAGATATCTTGGCTAGGAAGAGATCCATCGACAAGGAAGAGACCATTGCGTTCACAAGGGTGGTGAGCGAGCTTATTCAAGGCTCTACGCTTCCAAAGTTGAAGGATCCGGGTAGTTTCTCGATCCCTTGCACCATAGGCCACTACGAGATCGAAAGAGCATTATGTGATTTGGGTGCGAGCGTTAGCATCATTCCTTATTCCATTTGTGTGCGACTCGGGATGAAGGAGCTAAAGCGTACGTCCGTTACACTCCAAATGGCCGATAGTTCATTCAACCGACCATTGGGGATGCTTGAGGATGTGTCCGTACGAATTGGGAAGTTCTTCATTCCGGTTGACTTCATTGTGCTCGACATGCCGGAAAATGCTATCACTCCCATTATTCTTGGGCGCCCATTTCTACACACCGCTGGTGCTATGATTGATGTGAAGAACGGTAGGATCACATTCGAGTTAAGCGAAGAAAAGATCGTGTTTGACCTCCAAGGCAACACTTCGCCCACCAACGATGAGTCATGTAATATGATCCAAGCCACGAAAGACATCGATCTAGGGGATGAGCCGGGACAAAGCTTGAAGAACAATTCTTGTGAACTTGAAGATGATGACTCCGAGATTGGAGAGGATGAGTGCCCATGTCATGGGTTTGATGACAAGTTAAAAGGCAAGAAGGAAGATGAGCCTCCCTTGGAGCCACATGAGGATCGGTGGACGTTTGGGTATATTCCGAAGGATCAAAAGTATAAGTTCAAGCCATTGAACCTACAAGATCGGGACACCCCGGGAACGTCAAGACAAGGTCATGAAGAGCCTTGGTATGTGGATGTTTATACTACTAGCTTGATTGAAGACTTTGCTAGAGCATTCGATTTGTTTCTTCGTGCCCTTGATGGAGATGGTACTACTCATTGTTGTTGTTGAAAAAGATTGAAGAATGCACCATCCTTGGTTTGACGGAGTTCCACAAGAACCGTCTCTTTGTATATATCTCTTTCCCTTGTACTTTGTTTGGTTTTGTGAATTTCTTGATTATTTGGATTGTTGATGAGCGAGTGAGGGAGGGAATTTGATGTATGTATGAGCTTTGTTTGATAGGTGAAGTGAAGGTGATTCCTAGGTAGGAGTGGTCATTGTTTGAGCTTGGATCGTGTGAAGGGGAGTCGGTTTTTGAAGCTTGGAACGAGCTTTTGGAAGCTATAGAGGGTTAGGAGACTCTTCCCGCCTGAGAAGAGGTCATCCCGTCCGGGATGGAAGGCCCATCCCGACCGGGAAGGATGTCATCCCGTCCGGGATGGGTGTGACAAAAGATGGGTCTACTGACAGCTCATCCCGACCGGAACGATGGCTTCCCGACCAGGACGAGAAGGTCATCCCGACCGGGACCATCCATCCCGACCGGGATGGACCCCCTGTCCTCCTTTGGCCTCTTCTTCGTCGTTTGAGACCACCCAACCACTTTATAACCCCTCCCAACCTCCCTACATGTCCTTACTCTCATTATATGACCCCTCCACCTCACATGCGCATTTCCACCTCACTTTCTCTTCACTTTAAACCGACTTTCACATCAAAACCCACCTCATTATACCTTTGTGCTCCAACCATGGATCCGTATCACGATTAGAGAGGAATGACGATGATGACGACAAGCAAAGTGCTTATATTGACCATTGAGACGATGGAGCGAGTGAGTTGCTAACCGATGGGTACGGCAACTATCCTTTCTTTTCCGTCCATTATTGCTTGTTTTCTCTTGTTCGCTCCTTTCCCCTTGAGTCGTGGTGTCTTAGTGGCCCTCGGGGCCTTGGTATTTCTTGCTCCCGACTCTCGATGACGTGACTACATCGAGAGTCATTTCAAAATCCAAATTTACAAGATTTTCACCCTTTTTTTGTAGAATTTAGTTGGATTTGGGAGCAATCCGGGCTAGGTGACTTGATTACACCTAGTCTTCCCCTCCCATTTCCTTTTATTCTTTCTTTTTATTTCTTCCCCCATCCATATCTTTTCTTGTCTCGGCCCACGGTGACTTGATTACACCCCGGCCGGACACATTCTACCATTTTCTCCACTTTATTTTTGATTTTTAGCTTTATTTTCGTAGTTTCTTTTCTTTTCTTTTGTGCTCCCATGCACTACGGTCGAGCATGAGGACATTGCTCGGCTTAAGTGTGGGGGAGCGATATTCTATCGTAGTTAGTTTTATTTTTGTAGTTTTTCGAAAAATCTTTAAAAAAATCTTAAAAATTTGAAAATTTTTCATAAAATCAAAAAGATTTTCCTTTTGTGTGTTTTCCTTTTCATGTCGTTGTATCGTATATGTGCTTTGTTGTGCGTGTTTTGCCTCCCTTTTTCCTCTTAGGTCGCCTAATCACCGCTAACTTTGGAAGGCTTTCAAGACATCCGGTAACATCTTATCCCTTTTTCCTCTTTACCTCTTGTGATGTTCGGAGGAGATTTGTGATGTTGTGTGCTCGGGAGGAGCTTTGTAAAGTTTGGTGTTGGTTGGTGGCTTGTTGGGAAGCTCGGGGTGGTGTTTGTGTTGTTTGTTTGCTTGTTTTGTTTTGTTTTTGTTTTGTGGCCTTTTGTTTCTTTTTCTTTCGTTTTTGTCATGTCTTTGTTTTGTGTTGTGTAGTTGTGTCTTGTGTGTAAATAGGTTTTCGAAAACCCGGTTTAGAGGCTAGTGTGCGAGTGTTTACTTTCCCTTCCTAGTAGTATAAATTGAGTCTTGGACTTTAGCCTAGTAGAATGACCCTAAATCAATGATTTCGTTGGTTTCTTACCTTGAGTCCACCTAGCTTACTAGGGATTTGCTACGGGATTTGCATTTGACCATTTTGACCACCCACGGTGTGAAAAGGCCTTGGTTGCCGAGTCCCGTCCCCTAGGTGACCGTGTTTGAAATTGTTTGATGAGTCCAAGTTCTCCACCTTTTTGTGGGTTTGAAGGGAAGGGCCCGTCCCGACTTACCCATTCCCCTACCTCCTACACATAACCACAAATAAATTTGCAATTTGTTGAGTTCTCACTTTCTTGTTACACAATGAAATGCCAAAAAGCCAAATCAAGCCAAAAGGGCAAAGAAAAGAAAAAAAAAGAAAGAAAACGAAAGAAAGAAAACGAAAGAAAGAAAAGATTGAAGAAAAAGAAAAGGCACAAAAGCCAAAAAGAAAATAGAAAAGAAGAAAAAGAAATGGCATGGCAACATACAAAGCAAAAATGCAAAAGAAAAGAGAAAATGCCAAAAGAAAATCGTCTCACAAAAAGATCCTAACCCCACAAAAATAAGCCTTTTTCCGACTTTTGCCGTGAAGAGTCTACCAAAGGACCGAGTCCCTAGGAAGGATGATAGCGGCAAAAGCCGGCCTTCCCTCATTTTGCAATTATTTCCACCTTTTTACTTGGACAATTTAGGCGGTTTCGGACATGTGACGACCCTCTTGGCTCTTCACTAAAGGGGGCGGGGTCTCACTTACCTACAGTGTCGACTAACACCATGGTTCATCCTTTTTCCATCCCGCCGATCGTCCCGTAGTACGTTCTTAGAAGGTTAGGAGGAACCGAGGTAAGTTACCAACGTTTTCAAGGCTTTATCGTCATACTATTAGGGTTTAGTTCATCTTGGTTTGCATTGCTAGCTTAGGAACGTTGTCACTTGCCTCGAGTCCTAAACCGGTGCTTCTTTCACCGCTTTTTAGAGGGAAGCGGTATTTGTTTTTTTTGGGTGCAACCTTTTGTGTGTTTGTTGGTATGTTTGCTTGTTATGTGTTTTTGTGTCCGGTTGCATCCACAGTTTTGTCGCAAGACCCCACTTGCCTTGCGGAGTGCACCTTTCCTCTAAGTGTACTCGCGTGAGTTGAAAGGGCGTAGGGTGCGCTAATACCCACTCAGCTAGTTTAGTAGTTAGTATGTGCTTACTCGAGGGCGAGTAAGGGTTAAGTGTGGGGGAGTTGCTAAGTGTAGTTTGTAGTGCATATTTCGTAGTATTTTGGTCCCATTTTCCTTGTGGAATCGCTCCTTGGGAGCGATTTATGGGCTACTTATGCTTCCTCTAGCTCGTTTCAGGTTCCCGAGACCATTCATGAAGAGTTGGAGCGATTCCGACTCAATACATACACTTTTCGGAGCCAACGAAGCGGAGGAACGATCACTCGATGCCTTAGATTCGACCCCGAGACCTTGGGACCCAATCTCGAGCCTTCAAGACCCGATCCCGAGTCCCGAGAATCGATGAGAAACCCAAGAGAGGCAAGGAAGGACCAAAAAGATCGTATTGGAGGCCTAAAAGACTCATCCCCGACGGGTATGGCCTCATCCCGTCCGGGATGAAGTGCACAAAAGAGGAGCTGCTGTATTGGGTCCTTCCCGACTGGGACCGGTTCTTCCCGACCGGGACCAATCCTTCCCGACCGGGAAGAGTCAGATACAGCCCGTGATTGCTTCTTTCATCTCCCTTTCCATTGTAACCCTATAAATACCCCTCCTCTTGTACTCCTTTGTTATGTTCTTCACTTCCCACAAAACTCTAGATTATTTTAGCATAGATTAGCTTAGGTTAGAGTAGATTAGTCGGTAATTAGTCGTTAATCTTAGTTTAGTCCTTGTATTAAGGGAATTCTTCAAGATCCATCCAAGATTGACAACCTTGGTTGATTGTTTTGGGTTTTTCTTATTAATGCAAGTTTCATTCTTCCTTTCATCTTGTTAGTAGGTATAATCTTCTTTTCCCTTCTCTTAATCTTGTTTATTCATCCAACTCTTAATCTTTAGTCATTGTTATGTTTATTGCTCATTATTTTCACTAGTTTCTTCATGTATGGTTTGTTGTTTGAGTTAGTTTATCTTGTTCTTGTTAGTTTTCCTTTAGTTATGTTTGAGTAGACTCTTGCTAGGGTTAGTAGGGTGATTTGGGTGTTTAATGGGTGATTAAGGGTTTGTTGGAGATGTTGGTGGAAGTTTTGGGTTTCCTCTTGGTTTGATGCATGGTACATGTTTGTTGAAATGCTTGAGTGACTTGTATGCATATGCTTGTTTTTCTTGCTTTTCTCTTGTGGGTAATAGTTTACTTGTGGGTTTGGTTCCCTCACTAAGTAGCGAGAGCCCGGTGAGGACGACCCCTAGGTCGGTCTAAGTAGCGAGAGCCCGGATGCGACCTAGGCCACGATAACACGCTAGTAGCCCCGTTTGTCATGTGTGTCGCCAAGATGGGTTTTAGGTGGAACCTCTAGGTTGGTCTAAGTAGCGAGAGCCCGGACCATACCTAGATTACCCGACTACCCCTTCACCCTAGCTCTCCCTTGACCATTCTGTTGCCCCTTGAACCCGACCTAATCCTAGCCCGTTTTCCTTGTTTGTTTTCTCCGTCTCCTTAGCCTTCTTCCCCCTCCTATTACTCTAGTTTAGTTTAGCTCGTTGACTTAGTCTCGTTTTTAGGTGACTTTAGTCTAGACGCCTCTTACCGTCCCCGTGGATTCAACCCGACTTGCCCTAGCTACCCACTAGGATCGGTTGGTTATTTATTTGATCGGCGGGATCCACGACAAATCCCACCATCAAAGATTTAGCCTTGTCAACGGTCCGTGAATACAGCAACTAAAGGCGGAATTAATGGAGTGTCATCAAACAACATCCATGTCCGTATAGCAGTGTATGATGGGAAATTGAGCACCCTATGGGACGAACGCAACAAACATGAACCGCTAATCTCGTGAAAATGCGGGAAGTATGAATGTGTACGTAGTAGGAAAGCAACACTCGAGCCCACGTAAAGAAGATAGATTGTACCAGTTTCTTCTCGGTCTTTGTCCTTCCGAGTATAGGTCTGTTAGATCTGTTCTTCTTACTCAAGAACCTTTTCCCACTTTGAATCGGGAATTCCAAACAATTTCTCAGGTGGAACGAGTCCAGAGCATAGCCAAATCAAAGGAAACCGATACTAAAATTCTGGTTTTGCTGTTCGTTATGCCCAGAAGTCCACGGCTCGGCTCTTGTCATGGTCGGGACTGAATTCATCCCGGCCGGGACCGTCTCAGGGACAATTCTCACGAAGGCATAACGTCGTACCTTGACTTGTACCCATTTTAAGAAGTATGGACACGATGTCTCTATGTGTTTTGACCTGATGGATAATGTACCCGATTGGTGGTATGAGTTAAAGGGAGGAAAACCGACAAATTGGGGTCGGAAATCGAACGATGGAAATCTTACTCGGGCCCACGTTGTCAATGTCTCTGAATCATCTGAGGCTCATACTAGTAATGTGACAGTATATAATACACCTCCCGCTCGTTTCTCTGGTACTTTTTGTTTCGGAACTCACTTGTAACTTGATATCTGCCTCACAATTATATGATTCTATTAATTGTGAATTTTTCACTAACTCGACCACTTGTACGTACTATCCAGGACCAGTCTACGAGAACGGTGATTGGCATGGGTGATCGATCGGATGGACTGTACCATCTTTAATATGATTCAGAATCGGAAGTTAGCTATGTGACAGATAGTCCTGCACAGACTCTTTGTCATTCATGAGAGCAGTCTCAAACTCCTTCCCAACTGACTGTACGTAGTCTTACTATGACTACCTTTTTGTCACCTAAATACTCTTGCTTTATGTTCCAGGCTTGCTTTGAGGTGGTTCTAGATGTTATTCTCGGAAAGATGTCTTCATCAAGAGCCTACTGTATTATAAGCAACGCTTTTGAGTCCTTCCTCTTCTCCTTAAGCTGTTGATCAGGCTCTGCAAGGTTTGCACCTGTGAACCCATCTTCAACATACTCCCACAGCTTTGTGACTTGAACTTGATCTTCATCTTCAACTCCCAAAATTGGTACTTCACAACTTAGCTTTGAATATGGGCAATTGAGACAGACCATTTGAACTGTTTTCATTGCTCATGCTTGCCAGATTGTAGGACACGAACCTGGTTAGGCGCTAATAGCAAATGTTGTATATTTGTGAAAGTGTAATACAATAGCTAGATAGGAAGGCAAAGCTTCTGTTTTGATTGAATGAATAACTAAACTGAATTACAATGCTTAAACAGAAATTAGGAAGGTCACTAAGAGCAAGAGCAATATGGCGTTCATTCACGAGGTTTGTAAATACGAACGTTCGTGCTCTATTGTGGGCTATTTTTTGTTTCTGTTCGTTCGTAGCAGGTTCTTAAAAACGAACGTGTTTGTGAGTGATTCCAAGTGGGGGCCTCCCCTACACTACACACTCCATTTCATATTTTTGCACACTCCATTTCCTATCTTTGCACACTCCATTTCCTTTTTTTTTTTATGCACACTCCCCTTGTTCATGTAATTTTTCATTTTACTAATTAAAACAATTAATCATTACTCTTTAAAATAAGTATTATACAAATAAATATACAAATACATAAGTGGGTCAACACGAACACGATACAAAACTTAAATGGATCGGGTTTGGGTTGAAGGATTCGTGACCCATTTACCTATTGCACGAACACGAACACGACATGACCCGATCTGTTTGTCAAGTCTAAATATAAGGTCTAATAATATAACTTTCACCCAGTATGAACTATTTCCGACCCAACAAGACAAATAAATATCTTATTAAAAATACATTACTACTGAACCATCGAATTAGACACTAATATGAAATACAACTTAATTAAACATTACTAATTAAAATAACTTACACATAGTAATACTAATCCATGAAATAAAACGTTACCTAAAACAACTTTTTTTTTGATTAAACATAAAAAAACTTAATTAAACATTACTAATTAATACAACTTACACTTACTAATAATAACCATGAAACAAAAAATTATGATGCTAAAAAAAATATGATGTTAAAAACAAAAAATTATGATGTTAAAAAATAAAATATGGAGTTTAAAAAATATATTATTAAAAAATGTTTTGTTGTTAATTTAAAAATGAAATGTTAATTTATTAAAAAAAATATTATGATGTTAATTTAAAAATGAAATGTTTTGGTAGAAATTAATTTTAAGTACTTAGTGGATTGTGTGTGAAACCCATTTATAAACTTGAATGAATTTTACTATTGTTGACATTGATTTTTAGGAATTTGAGTTTGTAGATAAGTGATGTGACAGTGATGTAGTGATTGTGTCGTTGTTGCTCTAACTAACCCCCTCTTCCTGTGAATACCATGACGCTAAGTCATGCCTACTTACATGTGGCAGTCACAACAACAATGCAACTACCTTGAACATGAACATGAACATGCATGCTACTGGACCTCATACTTTTTAGCAACCATATTGACTTAGCGTTGTGTTGCATTTCAACCTAAAAAGAATTAAATGGAATAGAGGGAATATTATTTTTCAATTCACACAAATTTTTTGTTTGTAACAGAGTTATTCGTCATTTTCTTATAACGGGTTAAATACAACTCGTTTACATAGAAAAAGACAACCCGTACAAAAGTAATGTGTTGTCTTTTCTACATAAATGGATAATATATGACCCGTTATAATAGAGTGACGGACACCTCCGTCACAAGAAAGACTAGCGAGTTCAATTCATTATTCACATGCACATGTATTTACGTTTTACTCCGTACTATTCAAGTGTCTGGTGCAAAACTGAAAAACATATCAACAAAATCCTCACTTTCATTTTATTTATTTAAGTAACATTCGATCTTGCCGAGTCGCCGTATTGGTTTCCATTATCTATATGTGAAATGGAAAAACAGTAACACTATGGAGTATATACTTACCAAATGATACTCGTAGTAATGTGGCAAGATAGCGGTGAAGACAACGAATTCACTGAAACTTGTTCCTCATGCAAAGCTCATTCATAACACGTGTATTATCACGTGGCACATTCCTCTCATCCTTTAAAAACATACATTTCCTCACTCACTCACTCACTGACTCAACATCATTGCATACTACACAATAACACAAACCCTCTTCTACATATTGTCACAATCAATCTTCCTCCTTTAAAACTTGAAACGAGAGAAAAAAAAAATAAAGGACAGCAAAAATGGAGCGTGATCGCGATAGCAGGGACACACGTCACGTGCAAGTGCAGGGACCAACACACATGACGACGACGACGCAGCACGGGTACACGGGCGGGTCAACAACCGGGCCAACCGCATCTCAAATGATCGCCCTGGTCACCTTGGTCCCGCTGAGCGGGATCCTCTTTGTGTTGGCCGGGATCACCTTGGTGGGGTCCCTCATTGGGCTGGCGGTGGCCACTCCGGTGTTTCTTTTCTTCAGCCCGGTCATAGTCCCTGCTGCCCTGTTGATCGGGCTGGCGGTGACGGGTTTTCTTTCGTCAGGGGCGTTCGGGCTGACTGGGCTGTCGGCTTTGTCGAGGGTTGTGGGGTACATAAGGCTGGTGGGGCAGAGGATGCCTGAAGAGCTTGACTATGCTAAGAGACGCATGGCGGATGCGGTTGCGTATACGGGTCAGAAGACTAAGGATGTGGGTCAGACTATTGAGAGCAGGGCCCGTGAAAGTGGAACTACTACTGCCAGCGGCACTGCTCGGACTTAATTAGCAGTGATCGTGATCATGATGGGGCCTGGCTGAGGGGTTTAATTTGGGCTTCTTCTTCTTCTGTATGTTTGTCTAAGTTTGGGATGGAGTCGTACGTAGGGCTGTGTATGTAGATCGTTGTCCCTTCTGTCTTTTGCTTTTGGTTTTAAAGAGGTCCAATAACTTCATTTTGGGTCTAATAATGTGTAGAATCTTTCTCTCTCTTTGTTGTATCCCCTGAATATGTGTACTTTCCTCTTCATATCTAAACATTTTAATTGCCATTTCATATCCTTTCTATTTTCTGGTGACTACGATCCGGCAATCCGGTTGGACTCTAAACTGTGTTAAGAGGATTTCATTCATCAAATGACCTATTTATATAGGTTAGTTTTATAACCTAGGTGACATATCAAAAGTCACCTATTTAGTACTCGGATTTATATTATATAAATCCTAGTTACTTCTAATACCTTCCCTTAATCGTGTAATCGTAAAGGTAGTAGAAAGAATTTTAGGATGGGAAAAACTGGTTTTTTAAAGGCCTGTAAAGTCAGCTTGCTTCTTACCTCGGTGGTGGGAGGATTGGTTTTTTATTCCTAACTAGTTCTTTGACCCGTGAATATTCACGTCTTATCGGTGAAGTTTTTTTCATGTAAAAACGTATGATGTTTCATCGTTGGTAGATTTTTTTTTTTTTTTTTGCCAACGTTACAAATCCATCATACAACAATTTTAGAGCATTAACCATTAAGGTCTCCGCTCTATTGTTTAGGAGTCGAAATACAACATAATACAACTTTAATGTAAAATATACTAATAACGGACTAGTAGAAAAAAGATCATAACAACCAAGATCAACATGTTGGCAAAGAGCAGTAGAATGGACACGGGAATCAGTACACTTCACACTGTCTTGGTTGATCAATTCAATAGACTGCATACTCCTTTGAACGGATAAGTAACAATAACAATCTGCATTTACGCCACTAGGATGTAGAAAAGAAACGGGGAAAAACAGGTCAAAGGACCAGTCCCAGATGGAGATAGAACTCCTGCTTCTTGAAGATTGAACAAACCGGACAAAAGACCATTGATCCAAAGGGAGAAGCCAACCAACGAGCGGAAATGAGAACCATCCCTCACCCATATTCGTACCCTTAGACACCAAAGAGTAGAACTTCGAAGCGAAACTAACGTAAACCTGACCTAGAGTCTTCATTATTATTAAGAACGAAAGTAACATCATGAAACTAACAGAACTCATAGAAATAGATGGAAATCCACCACCACACCCAAACCACACAACACCAAATCCAACCTTACTCCAAGTCAACCAAACATCGATCGATTAACAACGATGAAAAGACCACACCAAGAAACAATCCCACTGATCACATGTATTATGAGTCGACACCGCCCACGACAAGAAAGAGAGAAAAGGTCGAGAGACAGAAAAGCTCAATCCAAAACAACCCGAAAAGAACGACAAGAACGGCCGTCAGACTCAACCAACCAACAAAGCACCCAGCCGAAAACCGAAACCCTTTTCACCGTAAACCTAAAAACAACCCATAAAAGGAAGAAAGAATCCCATAGAGTCTTACATAGGGCTACGATGGGGGAGGGGGCGAGGGAAGGGGGAACACCTAGCCAACCATGCAAGACAGTACAGGACCAAAGAAGAGAAGTCAACGGAAAGTTCAACAACTTACTCGAGATGGGGGAAGGGGGCGAGGGGATTGGGGAACATCTCTAAAAATTGAAGAAAAATTCCACATGCAGGAGAAACAACAACCCTGAAAAAGAAATTGATTTCATTTTGATTGAAAAAACGTTTATCTTCTTCTTGAATAAACGTTATCTTCTATTTTTCTTTTTTCTATTTTCTATTTTCTATTTTTCTTTGATTAAAAAAGAGGAAGAAGGAAAAACAAACAGATGCATGAAAACAATCAAACATCATACCATCACCAGACCACAAAACAAAGACATCGACGATCGAGCGGAAGCCGCCGCCGAAGACCAAGGAAAGAAAAGATTACGGACACCGACCGAGAGAAAGGGGCGGCGCTTGACGGGACGCAACTGACGACGATCGAGGGGATCGGGCAGACGAAACTCAGACCGAGACACAGGGAACACAAAAAAAACGAGAGGCCGGAAACGGTTCCAACACACGGAATCAGTGGAAAAACGGTGCATGAACGGTCAGTCAAAGGTGTGAATCAATCGAGTGGCCGTAGATGGAGCTAATAAAAGCCCCATCTCCGGCACAGATTGAAGGAAAAGGAAGGAGAGAGGGTGGTGGCGGTTGTGATGGTGGTCAGTTAGGGTTTTGTTTTGGGGTTGTTTTTTGTAGAGAGAAGAAGGAGGTATTTTTCCTAGTGAGAGAAAGAGTTGGGTATATGAAAATATCGTTGGTAGATGAAGAAAGGAAATAAAGATTAACAAACATTAGTTGTCCTACACCGGTTACTCTAATTATCGCACGATACACCGGTTACACACTGATAAGTGTAGTTTGTAGTGCCTATTTCGTAGTGTTTTGGTCCCATTTTCCTTGTGGAATCGCTCCTTGGGAGCGATTTATGGGCTATTTATGCTTCCTCTAGTTCGTTTCAGGTTCCCGAGACCATTCGTGAAGAGTTGGAGCGATTCCGACTCAATACATACACTTTTCGGAGCCAACGAAGTGAAGGAACGATCACTCGATGCCTTGGATTCGACCCCGAGACCTTGGGACCCATTCCCGAGCCTCCGAGACCCGATCTCGAGTCCCGAGAATCGATGACAAGTCCATGTGAAGCAAGGAGGGACCAAAAGGATCATATTGGAGGCCTACAAGACTCATCCCCGACGGGTATGACCTCATCCCGTCCGGGATGAAGTGCAAACAAAGAAGCTCTTCTGCTGAGTCAACCGGGACGGGATGAGCCATCCCGGACGGGACCATGGAGCCATCCCGGACGGGATCACCATCCCGGACGGGATCACCATCCCGGACGGGACCATGAAGCCATCCCGGACGGGATCACCATCCCGGACGGGACCATGAAGCCATCCCGGACGGGACCATCCATCCCGACCGGGATGACCCAGTTACAGCTCCGCCTTGTTTCTTTCAATTCCTTTCCACTTGTAACCCTATAAATACCCCTCCTCTTGTAATCTTATGTTATGTTCTTCACTTCCCACTAAACCCTAGACTACTTTAGGTTAGATTAGATTAGATTAGTGTAGATTAGTCGATAATTAGTAGTTAATCTTAGTTTAATCTTGTATTAAGAGATCTCTTGAAGAATCCATTCAATCTTGACAACATTGGTGGATGAATTTGGGTTTTCTTTATATACAAGTGTTCATCTTTTCATCCTTCACTAGTATGGTATAATCCTTTCTTCCTTTTACTCTTTGTCTTGTTTCTTTAATCAAGTTTGAATCTTTAGTTCTTGTTTATTGTTTTGTTCATCATATTTGGTAGTTTCATTATGTATGTTTTGATGTTTGTGTTGTTTCCTCTTGTTGATGTTAGAATTAGTTTGATAATGTTAGAGTAGTGTTCTTGCTAGGGTTAGTAGGGTGATTAGGGTGTTAATTGGATGATTAAGAGTTTGTTGGAGATGTTGGTGGAAGACACTACTACAAAACCATGCACTTCTGGACGCTTTTTTGTTTTATTTAAGATGCTTAAAAGCGTCAGAAATATATTTCTCGACGCTTCTAAAAGCGTCAGAATTTTGGCCGTCAGAAATTCTTGTTGCTTTTAAGTGTCATTAATCTTGACACTCTATAACGTCGCAAATGTCTCCTGACGCACTTTTGCCAAATATTCTTGACGCTTTATGGCGTCATACCGGTCAAATCTGGCGCATTCTTTTAGCAGATTTCTCATCGCTTTTAAGTGTCAAAATTTGGGTCAACAACGCCAACAAAATTGGGCACCCTAAAAAGCCTATATCATTATCATTATCAACTGGAGTATTTCTCAACAAGCACTTTTGAATTCATAAAATCAAATAACTAAACAAAATTATTTCATTAGATAAGTAGAATGACTGATCACCAAGTATTTTAACAAATTTCAAATCGAAGAGCAAACAATTACATAAAATGGTCTGTTTTTCAAAAAAAAAACATGCTCAATCACAATGTTCATACTCCTTAGAAAAAGTGACTAATATTCGTCAAGAATGAAGCTTTCTGTCTTCGTTATTGGTGTAGCGGGACCATATCACAAATCTTGAACCTGCGCAAGAATGAAACTGTAATCAACAAAAAAAATTATCAGAAGTTGAAATCTAAAGTTGCATTAGAGCTTACTTACTAATCTAATTGATGCGTCCTCATCCAAATAAATACTTCAAAAGAAAACTTCAGGGCAAAAGATAAAATGTTGTATTTTTATTTATGATGAGAGAAATACAGTGGAACTAGGTTTGTAAAAAGTTTGAGTTGGCCTTGAACAGCACAATCGTACAACTCTGAGATATTACTAAGGTTTTACAAAAATATAAACTCTATTGACCCTGAAATTAGTTCGATCAACCGACTCCCTATACCTCTTTTTTATTAAACATAAGATTAAGGTTTTATGATAAAAGAGAGTAACGCGTCACTTCAGCAATGTACTTTGATAAATTTCCATACTTCCTTGCAAGGTCTTTTATCCATTAATATCGTGGGCGTGGTAGATGATAAAGCTTTTGTTTTATCTTCAGATTTATCAAAAACTTTAAGCTTTGCTACCTGCAAATACTTATTAGGGTGGTTTTATCAGATTCGGCCCTTTCACCAACAATTTTCTAATCCACCTACAATAACTGCATCAATAACTATGTAGTTCTTAAGTCGTGTATCTGCTAAAATCAATTTAAGAAATCAGGAATCATATCCTAATTACATCAATCGAAATCAGAACAAAAGTAGAAAAGGTTGAAATTGTGAATTAGCAAGCGACATTTATAGAAAATCTGGAAGATTACAAGGAAAACTAAAAAACAATGATGAAGAAAAGTGAAAGATTCAAAGGAGAAGAGAATGTTAATTCAATGAAGTCATGAAACAGTGAAACACCCAGTTAACTAAATTCTAAAAAAAACCAAAAGTTGTACTCTTAATGATATATAATAATGACAAAGCATTAGAAAATTAACAAATATTTGTACCTAACCTGACATGATCTAATCAAAAACCAAAATGGATCATTAAAAAAGTACACGCAGGTACGGAGGATATGGCAAACATGAATTATCAAAAACCAAACAGCACACTTGTACCCAAGAAAACATTTAATAGTAGTCAGTTGTATCTCCTAAATAATACTCCGTACCTAATAGTTATTGGTTAGCTAATTAGTAGGTATTAAAACTTGGCATTTCACTTGTTAACCATATCAGCATGTATATTGTATATATACATGTACTCATGTTGAATACATAAAAGCATCACACAAATTTTTGGTTTAAACGAGAATTTTAACGGTTTTGTAACGTCTCATCGTCGAAGAAACTCGTAAGGCAAAATAGGCTGATGCTACAACCTCCGCTACTAGCCCGACCTTATTCGGTCCATTTCTCTTATCAATAGTGGTTTAGGGAAAGGCTCTGCTACTTGTAGCCCATATTAACCAATAATATATAGTAGTAGTCTATTAAACTCAGCTAAACTATTACACTTATGCAGTAAACGTCCCACTAGTGCACCTGCAGATTATTCTAATTGAATTAGGATGGAGTCATCACTACATGTCCAAATGAAAGTACCACATTATAATCTCCCGTGATTTGAATAGAGCAAGCCTTTAAGTACTGACACCTTGGACATTCACATGTATCTTTTGCACGTCGTTGTAATTCATTGCAATGGCTTTGGACATGTCCTCTGTACTATACCAAAATAGTCTTAAGAATTAAGAATCAAGACAAGAACAATAGCCAAATTGGAACAATGCTCTCTTTATATTATGATTTGACTCGGACAAAAAATTAATATAAAACTAGAGATAACTAAAGAGACCAACAATGATGATTTTTGTAGTATATTAAACTCACATCAATTTACAATAAAGTAAACTCTATAAATATGCATGATGTCAAATTTAATACAAAGCATTCATAAGATGGTACCCAATGTTTTAAATTTCACCATATATTCACAACCTTCGTAGCACACAAACAAATAAATAATATGTTCATCCCCATGCTTAAAAAATACAATGTTAGGGACATGAAATAAGCAGAAAAAGGAAATGAGCTCACCAAGTGTTGAGAAACAACAGCAAGGAAGGGAGTAGATCCTACCGCTAGAGTTGATATTCACAAAGCTGGATAACACACACGACTGACACACAAATTCAAAAACATAAGTTGCCATATTTTCGCTGAATTTGCCATTTAATAGTAGATGCATACCAACTTCATCCTATCAACACACATCAACTTGAATCAGCATAAAAAAACGATCAAACCTGCAATAAAGTCCATTAAAACAAGTAAAATCACCCAAACTGCTACAAAAATTCAACTTTGAATCAATTTCCCCAAATTCTAAGGTTATAATAAACGAACGCAATCAAGCACAAAACGGGAAAGGGATAAGTGTCTGTGTATATTGTCGTGAGTACCAGCCCAACGACGGTGGTGGTAACATGGGAATTTGGTGAATAGTGGGGGATGGAGTGATGAGCGAGCGATTATTACCATGGTGGGGTTAATTTTGAGGGAAACGGACGAACAAAAACAGAAGGAATAGAAAAAAAGAGAGCGGCTAATTCTGGGGGAACCGATTAATATGAGGATGAAGACGAGATTTAGGAAAATAGTTTTAGGGGAAATGAGAAAAAAATAATTAGGGTTTCACTGTGATAATATGAATGCTACGCGCTCATCTCAGAACTAAAAGAGAGCGGTTATTTCTTAATTTGGGAGTAAAGGTAGTAAAATAAGGGGGAGGAAAGATTATGAGGTTGACGCTTTACTAAAGCGTCAATAGTAAAGTGTCATAAATGTAAGAGATTTCTAGTAGTGAGATTTGGGTTTCTTCTTGAGTGATGCATGTTACATGTTTGTTGGAATGCTTGAATGACTAAGTAGGTTGGAATGCTTGTTTTTCTTGCCTTCCTTTGTCATGTGTGTCGTCGGATGGGTTCCATGAGGAACCTCTAGGTCGGTCTAAGTTAGATTACCTAGATTACCCTACTACCTCCTTCACTCTAACTCCTCCTTGACAATTCCGTTACCCCTTTGACCCCGACCTAATCCTAGCCCGTTTTCCTTGTTTGTTTTCTTGCTTTAGACCTAGCTTAGTCCTAGTCTCCCCCTCCTTAGATTAGCTCGTCTCGAACCTAGTCCTAGACCGTAGCATACTTTAGTCCGACCTCCAGTCCCTGTGGATTCGACCCGACTTACCCTAGCTACCCTAGTTAGGTTAGTTGGTTTTTATTTGGTGGCGGGATCCACGACAAATCCCCCACCCGTCAAATTGGCGCCGTTGCCGGGGACGGCGTAGTTTAGACTTTTGTTTGCTTAGTTTTGGACTTTGTTCTTGATTTTTGTGTTCTCTTCTCCTTGTGTATCTCCGTTTTTCTTCTTGTGTGTTACTCTCTCTTCCTAGTGCCTCAAAAGCACTAGGATACTAACGTTTGCTCAAGTGCTTCTAGCTCATCCTAGGTACCAAAGCAACGTTATGGACATGGCGCGTCCAAGCTACCATCAATCATCATGGGACAACTATGGGGCGAATTACCAAAACCCACAACTTTACCAACCATATCAACCTCATCAACAATCCTATGAACCCTCTTCTTATGGTTACCAAGAAAGTTGTCAAGGATCGTTCCCACATCCTAACAACTACCAAACACCCTCACATAACCCACAACCAAATATCCCTAACTTTGAGACTTGTCGAATGTTGGTCCAAACACAAGAGAGCCAACAAGAGATGATGATGTTATTGCAAAAGGGTCAACAATTGATGTTGACTCAAATACAAGGGGTTAGGGAGGTGTTCAAGGCCCAAATAGAGGTGCAAGATGCTCGCATCAATGCACTCATGGCTCATATCACAATGTTGGCCGCTCGAGCTCCACGACATGTTGAGGAAGGTTCAGTTGGGCATGAAGGTCGGGTGCCTCCACAAGAAAGTCAACCCAACCTTGAAACTAGAAAGGAAGAAGAGAGGGATGATCAAGAGACCATTGTTGAGTGTTGCTTGGGTGGTGAAGATAGGGAGAGAATAGAGGAAGTTGAAGCTTCAAGGGCCAACAATGAGGAGGGGAGTGAACATGATTCTCAAGATAACTCTTGGGGAGCCGATGTTTTGGCTATCAAATTGGATTTATTCGATTTTCTTCGTGATGAACCGGATGACAATCCAAAGCCAAGTGAAGACATACCTCCTCTAGGCCATATGGACAAGGTGAGCGAAAAGGAGCGCAATACTTGGCAAAAAGAAGTAGATGCCTTGGAACTTGCCTTGAACGGGAAATTGGAGGATCCTAAAGCCTCCAATGAAGAAAACTTGATGCCTTCTCCTCCCCTACCGCACTCGATGCCTAGTCCCTTGTCTTGTGAAATGATTGGTGAAGAGGATCCTTGTCGGGCGGTGGAAAAGAGTTCCACTCTCGACCCCGTAGAAGAAGCGACACCCCTAGGGTGTGATCTCCCACATCATGACACCGAGCACGACTCTAGACCATTATACCTACCGGATGGTCATAAGAGTCGTAGCTATGTTGGTTCCGAAGACCCGGAAGATCACGATAACCCCGAGCATAATGAAGATAATCGCTTCTTCCCTCCGAATTGGAAGCTTTTGAAAGTGGCTAGGCTTGGCCATGTGAGCTTAAATGAAGATGTTGCTAGGGCATTTGACTTACTCCTTCGAGCTCTTGATGGCTATGGAGGTGTAGTTGGTGAGAGTACCTTATTGTATATATCTCTTTTTCTTGTTCTATTTGCTTTTGTGTGTGTATATATGTTTGTTTGGTACCTTAGCTTCTAGGATTGTTAGTTTTGTGAAATTCTTGTCATTTGGATTGTTGATGAGCGTTGTGAGGGAGAGAATTTGATGTTGTATTTTAGCTTATTGTCATAGGTGTGAAGTGAAGATGATTCCTAGAGAGGAATGGTTAATGACAGAGCTTGGTTCGTGAGTATGGAAGTCGGTTTTTGAAGCTTCGGTGAAGCTTTTGGGGTTTTGGAGGTCAAGAAGACCTATCCCGGGCGGGATGGGAGCTTCCCGACCGGGAAGGATATGCCATCCCGACCGGGAAGGAGCCGTCCCGATCGGGATGGAGGTGCAAAAATTGGAGCTTACTGGAGTGCCATCCCGACCGGGAAGGTGTCTTCCCGACCGGGACGAGTGCGTCATCCCGACCGGGACCACCCATCCCGACTGGGATGGTCCCCTTTCTCCTCTTTTGGCCTCTTCTTCGACATTTGGGCCCACCCAACCATTGTATACCCCCACCCAACCTCCCTACCCATCCTTGCTCATGTCATATGACCATTACACTTCATTTACATACCCTCACCTCATTTCTCTTCCCTTTACACCGACCTTCACATCAATTTCCACCCCCTCACACCATTACTACCTCACCATGCGGTTTGATCGAGAATGAAGAGGAATGACAATGACGACGACAAGCAAAGTGATTATATTGACCGATGAGACGATGGAGCGAGTGAGTTGCTAACCGATGGGTATGACAACTATCCTTTCTTTTCCGTCTATTATTGCTTGTTTTCTCTTGTCTACCTCCCTTTCCCTTGAGTAATGGTATTTTGGTGGCCTTTGAGGCCTTGGTTTATGGTTGCTCCCGACTCTCGATGATGTGACTACATCGAGAGTCATTTCAAAATCCAAATTTTACAAGTTTTTCACTCTTTCTTTTTGTAGGACTTAGTCGGATTTAGGCGGAATCCGGGCTAGGTGACTTGATTACACCTAGCCCTCCCCTCCCATTTCCTTTTATTTCCTTCCTTTTATTTTCTTCCCCCATCCATATCTTTTTCTTGTCTCGACACATGGTGACTTGACTACACCCCGGCCGGACACCTTCTACCCTTTTCTTCACCTTTATTTTTGATTTTTAGCTTTATTTTTGTAGTTTCTTTTCTTTTTCTTTTGTCTCTCCGCACACTACGATCGAGCATGAGGACATGGCTCGGTTTAAGTGTGGGGGGAGCGATATTCTAGCATAGTTAGCTTTATTTTTGTAGTTTTTCGAAAAATCTTTAAAAACCATAAAAATTTGAAAAAAAAATTCACAAAAATCAAAAAGATTTTTCTTCTTCTGTGTTTTTCTTTTGTGTCATTGTCTCGTATATTTGTTGTATTGTGTGTGTTTTGCCTCCTCTTTCCTTATAGGTTGCTTAAATCACTGCTAGCTTTGGAGAGCTTTCAAGACTACCGGTAACATCTTATCCCTTTTTCTTCTTTATCTCTCGCGGAGCTTGGAGGAGATTGTGATGTTGTGTTCTCGGGTGGAGCTTTGTAAAGTTTGTGGGTGATTTGGTGATTTGTTTGGAAGCTAGGGGTGGTGTTTGTGTTGTTCATGTGTTCGTTTTGTTTTGTTTTTGTTTTGTTGCTTTTGCTTCTTTTTCTTTCGTTCATTTTCGTCATGTCTTTGATTTTGTGTCGTGCTTTGTTGTGTGTAATGTGTGTAAACCGTTTTCGAAAACCCGGTTTAGAGGGTAGTGTATGAGTGTGTACTTTCCCTTCCTAGTAGTGTAAATCGAGTCTTGGACTTTAATCTAATAAAATGACCCTAAATCAATGATTTCGTTGGTCCTTTACCTCGAGTCCACCTAGTTTACTAGGGATTTACTACGGGATTTGCATTTTGACCATTTTGACCACCCACGGTGTGAAAAGGCCTTGGTTGCCGAGTCCCGTCCCCTAGGTGACCATGTTCGGATTTGTTTGATTAGTCCAAGTTCTCCACCTTTTTGTGGGTTTGAAGGGGGAAAGCGCGCTCCCAACTCTCCCATTCACCTACCTCCTACACATATCCACACAATAAAATTTGCAAATTGTTGAATTCTCCCTTTCTTGTCATACAAAGGAATGCCAAAAAGCCAAATCAAGCCAAAAGGGCAAAGAAAAGAAAATGAAAGAAAATGAAAGAAAGAAAAGAATGAAGAAAAAGAAAAGGCACAAAAGCCAAAAAGAAAATAGAAAAGAAGAAAAAGAAATGGCATGGCAAAACAAAACAAAAATGCAAAAGAAAAGAGAAAATGCCAAAAGAAAATCGCCTCACAAAAAGATCTTAACCCCACAAAAATAAGCATTTTTCCGACTTTTGCCGTGAAGAGCCTACCAAAGGACCGAGTCCCGAGGAAGGATGATAGCGGCATTAGTCGGTCTTCCCTCATTTTGCATATTTCCATCTTTTTACTTGGACTAGTTAGGCGGTTTTAGACATGGGATGACCCTCTTGGCTCTTTGCTAAAGGGGGCGGGGTCTCACTTACCTACAGTGTCGACTAACACCGTGGTTCATCACTTTCCATCCCGCCGATCGTCCCGTAGTACGTTTTTAGAAGGTTAGGAGGACCTAGGTAAGTTACCAACGTTTTTGTTGCTTTATCGTCATACTATTAGGGTTTAGTTCACCTTGGTTTGTATTGCTAGCTTGGGAACGTTGTCACTTGCCTCGAGTTCTAAACCGGTGCTTCTTTCACCGCTTGTTTGAGGGAAGCGGTATTTTTTTTCTTTTGGGTGCAACCGATTTTTGTTTGTTTGTTTATATGTTAGTTGTTTATGTGTTTTGTGTCCGGTTGCATCCACAGTTTTGTCGCAAGACCCCACATGCCTTGCGGATAGCACTTGTCCTCTAAGTGTTATCGCGTGAGTTGAAAGGGCGTAGGGTGCGCTAATACCCACTCGGCTAGTTTTGTAGTTAGTATGTGCTTACTCGAAGGCGAGTAAGGGTTAAGTGTGGGGGAGTTGATAAGTGTAGTTTGTAGTGCCTATTTCGTAGTGTTTTGGTCCCATTTTCCTTGTGGAATCGCTCCTTGGGAGTGATTTATGGGCTACTTATGCTTCCTCTAGTTCGTTTCAGGTTCCCGAGACCATTCGTGAAGAGTTGGAGCGATTCCGACTCAATACATACACTTTTCGGAGCCAACGAAGTGAAGGAACGATCACTCGATGCCTTGGATTCGACCTCGAGACCTTGGGACCCATTCCCGAGCCTCCGAGACCCGATCCCAAGTCCCGAGAATCGATGAGAAGCCCATGTGAAGCAAGGAGGGACCAAAAGGATCATATTGGAGGCCTACAAGACTCATCCCCGACGGGTATGACCTCATCCCGTCCGGGATGAAGTGCAAACAAAGAAGCTCTTCTGCTGAGTCAACCGGGACGGGATGAGCCATCCCGGACGGGACCATGGAGCCATCCCGGACGGGATCACCATCCCGTCCGGGACCACGAAACTCAGACCGAGACACAGGGAACACAAAAAAAACGAGAGGCAGGAAACGGTCCCAACACACGGAATCAGTGGGAAAACGGTGCATGAACGGTCAGTCAAAGGTGTGAATCAATCGAGTGGCCGGAGATGGAGCTAATAAAAGCCCCATCTCCGGCACAGATTGAAGGAAAAGGAAGGAGAGAGGGTGGTGGCGGCTGTGATGGTGGTCAGTTAGGGTTTTGTTTTTGGGATTTTTTTTATAGAGAGAAGAAGGAGGTATTTTTCCTAGTGAGAGAAAGAGTTGGGTATATGAAAATATCGTCGGTAGATGAAGAAAGGAAATAAAGATTAACAAACGTTAGTTGTCCTACACCGGTTATTCTAATTATCGCACGATACACCGGTTACACACTATATTTTGCGACAATCTTATTAGTGGGTGAGAAAAGTAGATGTATAGTAAAGTAGAGACACTTTTACTTGGTCGTTTATGCTCATTGGATGTAAACTTGTACTCCCTCCGTTCCAATGAATTGTTTGCCTTTTCTTTTGGTACCAAGGCTAAGGGATCCAATGAGAATGTGACATGTGGAGCAAAACTCATGAGAAGGGTCAAATTGCATATAAAAACATTTCTAAAATAGAAAGGCAAACACTTCATTGAGACGCCCCAATAAGGAATAAGCAAACAATTCATTGGAACGGAGGGAATGGAAGAGGTTGAAATAAAAAAGTACTCAAACATTTTTCGTGTTCATCATACTTAATTTGTTCCATGAGTATTAGAGGAATGAACTCCGGTGTATGCTATTAACAACCATTAAATGAGAGGTCCAAACCTGATATAACTAAATCAAAAGGTGTAAGATAAACTAACACTAATTTTTGTAAACGAACATTCAAATTGGTAACCCTTGAAAAGAACCTAGTATATCTAACCAAAGCATTTAAAAAACAGAAAACATTGTTGTAGAAAGAATATTATCTAAATCAACACATTATTAAGGAAGATGTAAACGTAGTGTCCTTATAATAATCATTGTTCTAGAGGTGATCTCTGTTATGCTCCAGCAATTCTCTTCCAAGACCGTCTCACGCAAACATACTCCAATCCAATGTACGACTTTCGTTCCTAACATAGTAACATCGTTGTTATGATCACCAAATACCACTCTTAACATCATATTGTATTACTAAAGGACACGCTATAATGTCGACAAATGTGTAAAATATAGTGCTAGAATCCAGTGGTGGCACTGTTTCAATTTGTGAATGAGTATAAAAAAAGTATGGAGTTAAATCATAGTGAGCCGACATCAAACAATTGATTAAAAACTGCAATATTTCCTAAAAATTTTCCACAACTTACATATTATTGGACATTTATAAACTTTTACATATAAAATTAAACAAAACAGAAACAATCACAGTTACTAACATCAAACAATTGATAAAAATAAAATATTTCCCAACATTTTCCAACAAATTAGAGATAATTAAAATTTATGAACTTTCACCCCAATCAAACAAACCCTGAAAAATGACACTGACCCAACACCAAACATTTAATAAAAAAAATGCAATCTTATTTAATAAAAATTAAAAGCATGAAAATTAAAAACAAAGTTAAGAAAAAAATACCGCAAAAATTATCGCGGCATAGGATAAGTTGTCACCAAAATAAAAATGGTGAATTTTCTAGAATTCTAGGTGACAATGGAAAATAACGGTGATGGAAAAATAAATTGACGCCAATTATATGTAGATTTTTGTTTCTAAAGGATTGACTGTAATTTCAAGGAAGATTAAGAGGTGTTGCTCTTAATTTGATTAGTTAAGAGGCAGTGCACTTAATTCCATCAATTGGTTTTTTAAAATTTATTTATTTAAAATTTTTGGCATAGAGAGTTGTTGCTCTTCGTTCAATTCACTTGTTTCTTAACATATTTTACTCTAGAAAGCACTTTAGCTAGGCCACGTGGCACTCTTCAATTAGCTTTTTTATGTTATTATATAGATCATCCCATGTGTTATTAATAGTGTGTAAAAGGGTTTTATTAATGGATTGTGATAGGGCGCCATCCAGTGGCGCCCAGAAATTGAGATTTTTTTTGTATGATGAAGACTTGAAGGCGCCCAGAAATTGAGATTTTTTTTGTATGATAAAAGACTTGAAGGCGAGTATGTAATTTTATATCTATTCAATTAAATTTGTGTCACATCTTTGTCACATTTAATATGACTACATGGATGGTAGTACGTACATATATATCGTGCAGAAAAATAGATTGAGTCGTGTCGGGTTCAGGTTTATGTCACATGTAAACAATAACCAAAATTCGACCAATTATATTTTGTGTTCTTTCCATGTTGATCTACTTACATAAATGAGTCAATAAGCCTCAATCTGAACTCGTTAATTTTGTATCGGATTTTCATTTCATGGTAGTTTATGAAATGTGTAAGCATATACATATATATATATATATATAGAGTAAGGCTCTTATGAGTCCTTTACTCTATATGAGTCCATAAGTCCTCATCCCGTCCATTGGATGGGATGAAGATGGATGGACAAGATGCATCCATTTAAAAAAAAAAGAAAAAAAAAGAGGAAGATTTACGTTCCTAAAATAGCTCCCAAGAATTTAGGAAACAATAACTCCCTTGATCACGTTCATTCATCATTCATCACGTTCATTCATTCATTCATTCAAACGTGAGAAAAAAAACCTTTTCTTCATCACGTTCATTCATTCAATCAATTCTTTGCTCGAAATCCCGTTACAATGGATTCAATGATCGCGTCATCTTCTTCAACTGTTGATAAGCAATTGATCGAGTATAACAATGGTGAGTTTCAATATTTCTTTCACGTCAATTTTCATTGTTGTTATTGCTTTCATTGTTGCGTTACTTTTTAACGTCAATTTTAATGTTGATATTGCTTTCATTGTTATTTCATTCATGATAGTTTCATATCAATGGTTAGTTACTCTCTCGATCTGTATAGATTCCAGGTTTTTATGTTTCTTATTTAGGTTTTCCATGATATACACTGATACTATTGCATTGTTTTATATTAATGCAGAAACGTCATTGAAGTAACATACCTTTTGAGTTACAGTAACACTTAATTGCAATTACAGTAACACACTGCACGTTTAGAAAAAGGATTTTGATGACGCTGTTAAAGTAACGTAGTGTACTAGTTAGAGTAACATAACTTATGAATTGATATAACACATTTGTTGCGCGTCAATTTTAATGTTGATATTGCTTTCATTGTTATTTCATTCATCATAGTTTCCTATCAATGGTTAGTTGTTCTATCGATCTTTATAGATTCCAGGATTTTATGTTTCTTATTTAGGTTTTCCATGATATACACTGACACTATTGTTTTGTTTTATATTAACGCAGAAACGTCATTGAAGTAACATACCTTCTGAGTTACAGTAACACTTAATTGCAATTACAGTAACACACTGAACGTTTAGAAAAAGGGTTTTGATGATGATGTTAAAAGTAACGTAGTGTACTAGTTAGAGTAACACAACTTATGAATTGATATAACACATTTGTTGCATGGGTGTAATGTTGTTTAATTTTGTGCAGGTGGTATTGACAAAGAAGCGAACGCACAAGACAGCAGTGGAAAAGGTGAAATTTACTCATTTGATTAATCATGGATTAATAACAGTGGTTCATTGCTCTCGTTTTAGTATAGATCCCAGATTTAACGTATGCTTTACTAATATTATTGTTTTGTTTTATGTTGAAGTAGACACGGCGTTGAAGTAACATACGTTATGAATTACAGTAACACCAAATATTAATTAGGGTAACACAAAACGAGTATCAATTTGTAACGAGTTTTAATTTTATGCAGGTAGCATTTGCCAAGAACCGAATGCACAGGAATGGTGAGTTTTTTTTTTCGTCATCACGTTCTGTCATTCATTCATTCAAATCTGAGTTCGAAATCCCGTTACCATGGATTCAATGAGCGCGACATCTTCATCAACTGTTGATAAGCAATTAATCGAGTATAACAATGGTGAGTTTTGATATTTTTTTCACGTTTTGCTTCAATTTTTATTCATGGATACGTCGTGCGTCAATTTGCGTTCTTTTTTTCGTCAATTTTCATGTTGATATTGCTTTCATTGTCATTTCATTCATCATAGATTCATATCAATGGTTAATTGTTATAAATTTCAGAATTTTATGTTTGTTATTTAGATTTTCCATGAAATACAGTGATACTATAGATCCCAGATTTAAGGTAAGCTTCACTGATATTATTGTTTTGTTTTCTGTTGAAGTGGACACAACATTGAAGTTTCACTGATACGGACTTCTAAGGGCAGAAGACAAGGCAAATGTGGAAAGCTTGTGCGGATTAATTCGGGAGTTCAGGTTGCAGAGACAGCCGGTTTCTGGGGGGGATATTGACAAAACACATGAACTGGATTTTGTACACATTTTTTTATACATAGCGCTGTGCTACGTTGCAATTAACTATATATTTATTTAATACATGTGTATTTGGTTAGAGTAACATCTCATGTCTATTGGAGTAACACCATTCGTTAGTTACAATAACAGACATAATGCATGAAAGTAACTGAGGACAGCAACGTTGTTTAAACAATTCAATACCAAAGTAACTGAGGATAACTTGGATTAGAACCATTCATTACCAAAGTAACAACATTCATTTTTTTAAGAACCATATATAATGCGTCAGAGTAATTGATGATAATAGCATTGTTTAACCATGAGACAAAGAATAACACCATTAATAACTTAGAGTAACATCATTTGTTCATTAAAGTAACAGTTATAATGCGTCAATGTAACACAATGATTATGAGACCACATTTGTATATTGTGTAAACTTCATTCATTCCCACAGTAACACCGGTCGTTAATTAGAGTGACAGGAACAATTAGTCAGGGTAACAGAGTTTAACAGCATTGTTCCATTGGTGATAATCAAAATCCTAATGTACATAACAAGTTTCGAAAACGATGCAAAGCATTATTCGTAATTAGAAAAAGATGACATAATTCGTTAGACACGTTATTTTTTTCGACCCTTTGTTGGCTTGCTCTTGGGACCATCGATGATCTTTTGCCTCGCGTCCACATACTTATCTACGTTATCCAACAACCGCGATCGCACCTTGATTTGTCTCCTCCTTTTGCCATCTGAAAAGTACAATAATTATGTACAACTATTGTTACAGTTTAATCTGGTATATAAAATTAAAGTACAACTGATACGAGTGAAAGAAACACCATATGTACAGCTGATACGCGTTAAAGTAACACAAAGAAAGTGTTAGAGTAACATAGAGTGCAAATTAGAGTAACACGTCTACACAATTAAATGTAACAGATTACTAGCATTCAAAGTAACGCAAAGATGATATTAAAAGTAACACGTCTTGTACATTACAGTAACACAGGGTCGTCTTTAAAATAACATCATACATGTGTAAAATTAACTGAACAACCCCTTACAGTAACACCTCAAGTTTATTACAGTAAATGAATATGCGCATTAGAGTAACATTCAATATATATTAGACTAAGTATGAAGAGTAGAAGCATAGTATGAAGTAGGTGAATTCAATTAAACTCTACAGATGCATACCCAGATATCGCAACAATCTTTAGTGAAACCAATTAACTATAGGGCACAAACGCAGCAAAGTAAATCAATCAATAATTAGCGAGAAAATTAATGAAATCAGATACGAATATAAACTAAACCTAGTTCTTTAGTACAACAATCGAGTATTAGCGAGTTACCTTGTATTATGCCGCCTGAAGATTATCTTTGCTAAAGTTAGAGAGTTGCTTCAATGTAGCCTTGCTTGAGTTGAAGACGAGAGGATGCGCGGGTGTGTTTTGAAAAGAAACGGAAGTCGAGTGATTGCGTTTGGGATGATGAAGGTGAAGGGTTTCAGTTAGGATGTGAATGAAAAAATTGAATGTGAGGAAAAAGTTGAATGTGAGGAAGTAACGTGTATTAGTGGTTGGAGATAATTAAGGGAGCAGAGAGGATTTTATTTTATTTTTACCAAAATATGTTAGTTATTGCCTAAATTATTAGAATCAATCACCACCATCCATCCACTCTAGATCAATGGTTGTAGATAGGACTCATGGACTCAAAAAAAATAAAAGGACTCACTTGATCCTTCCTCTCTCTCTCTCTCTCTCTCTATATATATATATATATATTTATGTATTGAGAAATGACGATAATTTAGACTAATTTGAAAAAAAGGTTGTTCGTGTTAGATTCGTATTTTGAGTCTCGACCCAAACCCGACTCAATTAAATTTTATGTTTTGTCATGTCGATCAACTTACATAATGAGTTATTAAGTCTCAACTCAAATCTTTAATTACGTGTCAGGCTCATGTTATGTTATCAATCCATGTCGTTAAGGTTATGTCGTTATAGCTCTGCACATATTTTACGGTCCTTTGAATTGTATGCTTAGCTTGGATTCATATATGTTTATCCATGTAGTATCAACCTAGAAAAAAAAGTGAGAAATTAAATTTCTTTGTTTTAATTTTGCATTTTTTTTCCTGAAAATAAATTTTTTTTGTAGTTGTGGACATGACATAGGTCCAGCCCGACGCGGCCACGCGCGGGTTTGGGTAGCCGAATGAATCTCCATATGAGAATGGATCGAATTGAAATTTACGTCTATGTGGAGTCGCCACCGAATTTTGTGGTTATTCGGAACCATTCGAGCCCACTCTATGTCGTAGTGGTCCGTATACAAAATACGGCCCATTTCCGATGTCAGAGTTTATTGGGCTCGTCCCTTTGCATTTGATACCAATACCGACATTATCGGATATTGTGTATTGAATGACTCTCGTGCGCCAACGGTTTCGGACATCCGGAAACCGAGGTTCTGAGTAAGGGGTGAGGGTACGTATTGGGAAGCTCACGAAGGACACCCAACCCCGCCCGCACTTAGCGGCCTCTACTAAGAACTCGAGTGACTTTCTAATACACGCGTTAGTTGAACGGGAAAAAAATGCTTATGCAAACATTGTTTTCCTAGGCATGTGAGGAATTAAAAAGAGTTTCTATGTCGATTTAATGCAATTAATTTTACGTCAAAGTGGAATTTTAGCATGTGGGTTCGTTTTAGTAAAATAAAATAAACGACAAAAAATCGACAAAGGAAACAATCAAACCGTTAGTAACGATGTAACGAGTAATAAATTGAATAAAGATATAGATGTGATGAATGCATGATTTTGGAAAGCTTTATATGTCACGTGATGGATTAACACGTGTTGACCGAAGTCAACAAAAATATTTATCGAATTCTGGAAAATATGTCGCGAAAGTCGCTGTTTTATGTAAGATCGGAAAAGGATAGAAAAGACGAGAAAACAAAAAAAAACCCGACGAACCAGGCCTCCGCGCGAGTCGCCTGACAGGCGCGCGACTCGCGTGGGGGTCTGCCCGTTTTTTTTATTTGTCGAAAACCGTCAATTCTTATAAATCACGTACAAGTATGGATTAACTTATACCCGAATTATGTTTTCGATATTCGTTATATTCAATATTTGATTATGAAATCGATATTAAATACTTGGAATGATTTATACTCGATTCTAATTGTGATGCTCGTCATATCCCATATTCGATTATTGAATCGATATGGAATACTAGAGTGAAAAAGATAAAGAAAATTGATTTGAATCGTTTAAAATAACCAAGACGATATAAATATTCCTCCGCGTTTGTAGTGTCATGATTCGAACGAATTAAATAACATCTACGTTAGCATCAACGAAAAATTGAATTGGCTAAATTGTTTGATTAGATTATTAGACTCGACATCCAATTATGGAATTGGCATCGGATCTAACGTATCGACACTTTGCTTGAATGAAAACTTGATTCCCTCGGCTTTTCCGACATCGAAATAAATCCCTAAGGATTAGGATGTCAGATCCGCGTCAACGGGTTTCGACCCTTATTAAATATAATGCTTGTTTTTTGAAAATTAATGTAAATATGCGACTAATAATAATGATGCAAACAAAATAAAGATTATTGTTTAAGTTAACTTATCTCAATAATCAAATAGTCGGGGTACCGGAATAAGCGACCGCCAACGTTGTGTGCAGTACACTTGTATATTCGTGTTTTCTTATTCCGATATCCTTCTTATTCGACACAAATCGATAAGTATTTTAATGTCTTGTACTAATTATATTATCGATATTATGGGGTGATGAACAAAAATTAAAAAACGGAAAAAGGACGGAGAAAAAGAAGACGGACGACAAGAAGAGAAAGAGAAAGGGGTTTTGACACCCTCAACCTACATGTTCTTGTCTCGGAACGGGCTCGTAACCGTGGCTTTAACACAAGAGTCTTCGAGGTTTTATGGAGGTTAAGTTATGGTGGCTCGGGATTGATTCCTAAAACTAGGTTTAGGGTTTTTGCTAGTGTAGAATTGCTAGGGTTTGATTAGGGTTGCATGTGTAAGATTAGGGTTCTTGAGGTTGTGAAAAGTTGTTCCATTAGGGTTGCATTGGGTTGCTTATATAGGCATGGCTATACATCCCCTAGCTAGGATTAGGTGACCGGGTAGCTCCCGGGCTTGGTTGAGCAGTACGGTCAGTCCGGTCGGGCCCGTTCGATCAGGTGGGTCAGTTGTAGTGTAGAGGTCTGTCTTTTTGGATTGTACATTGGATGTTTTGTGGGCTTTGACTTTTGAGTTGGACCCCTGATACTTGGGTGGCTGTTTCGTATGTGTCTCGGAACGACTTTGACCGGGGTTGACCCAATCGCAAAAAGTCGGTTTTAATTCTGGTGTTGGTTTCGGCCCAAATTAGCCTTATTTGATTGGAAACGGCCCACTGGACCTGGATTCGAGGTTGATTTTGTGAGATTTGTACTATGTAAGTGTGTTAGCCAGCGATTAATGGATTTGAGCCCGTATCCGAGCGCATAGAAACACGTTAGCGTCCGATCATCATCGGGTGTTTTTTGGGAAACTACCATAGACACCTGGCAGTCAAAATGCGGGTGTCTACAGAGCCCCCACTCTGACTGAGGCTTGGACAAGGCGAAAGTCAGAGTAGCCACCAGGCCAATCGAGGATTGAAACCTGGCGGACTTCCGGTCGGGTCGTTTATAGTCCATTAGACTCGCGTGAAGGGCTCGCCAGCCATAGGTTAGAAGTCATACCGGAGCTGATGACGATAACTCCGTGGGGCATTTGGACTTGTCGTGTAAATCCTGGGTTTCCCTGTGTGTAGGCCCATCCCGTGAAAATGCTGGGGAGGTGTAGTGGTTTGCATGTCCCTGTTTGAGTCATACCTGTACAAGTCACATAAAATGCACGCAACACGTAGGTAGCAAAATGACTCCCGCTGGGGAAAAAAGATTTTTTGAAAATTTGAATTTTGAAATCTTGAAAATTTGAGATTTTTGAATTTTGGAAACTTTGAGATTTTTGACTCCTAACAAAGATTAGGAAAGTTCGGGATGGAGATTTCCGTGCTAGTATCGAGACTAGGCTTGCGGTTTGATTCCAATTAGGATTAGAAAATTTTCCTAAACAATTTGCAAGGCTAATGCTATATATAGCCCTCTCTTGCTCTTGATTTCTCCATAATTCTCATCACAAATCAATCTCTTCTTAAGGCAAAAAGAAAATCTCTTTATTTTCTTAAGAAATTAGTCATGGGAATCGATAGATTGACCGTTATGCTGCAAGAGTGGTCCCGTCGCTTTAGGGACACAGATAGGGTGGCGTTGAATCAAACGGGTATAACTCAGCTGTACCCGTTCCGTCAGATGGTGGTTGATCGCTATTTCCTGGATGCATGCTTGGCTTACTGGGATGACATATATCATGTCTTTACTTTTCCCCGGGACGAGGTTTGCCCTTTGCCTGAGGAGATTGCCGCTATAGGAGGATGGAACTCGGTGCTTCGTCCAGCCGTCCCGTACTCGATCTATGACCCGAGGAGGAAGCTTCGAGAATTTCTAGGGCTTTCTCACAATGAGGTATCCCGCATGATGGAAGGCGATAAAATTTCTCTGATCGACATGGCTGAGAAATTTATGAATTCTCTTGATGTTCGGGTCAGACCGGCTTACAGCCGCAGGGCCTTTTCTTTCTATATGCTCCACGTATATGCTTTCGAGGGTCACATGGATTTGTTATCATGCATGGAAAACACCCATCTTCTAACCGTAGTAGATTTGATGGAGATTGAACACAGCCCGGCTTGGCTGATCACGGGCGAGATTATCCAAGGATTGGACAGCCGTAAGAGAGACTCGTCAATCCGTCTTACCGGGAGCACCCGATTGCTGCAAGTATGTTACTTTGCGTTTTTCATTTTTTGATTTTTCGATTTTTGATTTTTTTCGAATTGGCTGCTGCCGTGGGCACTCGATCGAGTCACCCTGGCACTCGATCGAGTGCCCTCGTAAAAAGCCCCCTGTTTATGTTCAGGGGTACCACTCAACCGAGTGTCCTAGGCACTCGACAAGAGTGGCCTTAGGCGGACGCCTATTTCACATCGGGAACTCATGTTTTTGTTTCCTTTTTGCAGATTTGGCTTTATGAGAGGCTATCAGTGATAGATACTCCCCTTGATGCGGGCAACTATCGTCATAACCAGGTGATGACGAGGAGGCGGGCCATTGATTTCTCTCGTCAGATTACGCAAAAGTATTGGGACGAGGTTTTGTCTTTCCATGGTGGTCCGCTAATTCGACGGGTCGTTCCGTGGTGGCCCATCTACATTTGGAGTGGCTTGGACCCGAGGGACAGGGCCGCTATCAGGTGATTCTATCTTTCAGGCAAACGGTTCATCTCTATCCAGATCGCATACTAAGACAGTATGGATGGACCCAGCGAATCCCTGAAGTTGAAGCAGTTGTGAATGACCCTACCCAACTGACTGATGTGATGTGTGATACCTGGATGCAAAGGTGGTAAACACGGCATACTTGGCCCATTGTCAAATCTCGCCACTCAATCTGGGTTTCAGATTCTTACACGAAGTGGACCAAAGCAGTTGATGCTAAAGCCCGAGCTGCGCTGAAGGTTGACGAAGCTTTTGACCTGCTGATAAGGGAGCAAGCTAAAGACAACAGGGGATTCTTCGATGATGGTGACACCCCGACTACCATGGTTCGTCTAATGTCAGGTCACAAAAAGAAGACTAAGACTCAAGCTGAAGGGTCTAGTGCTAAAGGTGCTTGGGGGAAAGTGAGCCCCCAGACTGACTTGGGAAGGAGACTAGGCCCAAACCTACCCGTGCAGGACCGACTTGGCCCACGGGATAGATTACCCGAGCACGTGCGGGCTCGCATTGGACCGAAGACCGTGATAGAAGACCCGTCGCCGAAGAAACGGGCTCGTGCTAAAGAGGTTCCACTTGTGATTCGGGAACGCTCGCCACCACCCCGAAGACCTCAGGCTCCACGTGACCCGAAGGACAAGGGGAAGGGGAAAATGCCCGGATATTAGTCTCCGTTATTATTATTTGAATATTATTATTATTTTTTAGTGGTGTGGTTTTTTTTGGTGTGTGTATGCCGTGTCCGGCGTTTTTTTTTTTTTTTTTTGTAATCGAGATAAAAAAGACATATTATTGAACACCGTTCCCGTCTTTCGTTTATTGCAATGGTTGTACCCTTTTGAAGGGTTGCCTACGTATCCACAAATAGCGGAATCAAACCAAACGTAGTTCAGAATATCGATTTGATTGATTTTTTTTTGCAATTTTCGAAATACATCAAGATTATTACTTCGAGATGTGCGACAGTAGAATAATTAATTCTAGCTTATTGACTTGTCTATAATTTTTGAAAATTTATAAAAAAGACGAATTTTTATAAAATTTTGCAAATGACATTGAGGTGGGTTTCAGGGGTAATAGTGCTTCAGCTGGTCTAAGTTGGTTGGGTTGACAAATTCGTTCCCGTCCAAGTCTGTCAGCATCACCGCTCCTCCTGATAGGACCTTCTTGACTAAGTATGGCCCAGCCCAATTGGGTTTGAACTTTCCCCTTGGGTCAACCGGTAGTAAGGCACGAACCGATTTCAGGACCAGATCTCCTTCCTTGATGTTTCTGGGCCTAACCCGTTTGTTGAAAGCCCGTTGGATTCTTTTTTGATATATTTGAATGTTGTTGAGGGCCCGGGATCGCCGTTCGTCTAAAAGAACTAGCGAGTCGTATTGGGCTTGAACCCAGTCTGCTTCAGGTACTTGGCTTTCAAGTAAAATCCTGAGAGATGGCACTTCGAGCTCGACGGGTTGGACCGCTTCCATTCCATATGTCAGGTAGCATGGAGTTGCTCCGGTTGCGGTGCGAATCGAAGTTCGGTATCCCCACAGGGCGAAGGGTATTATGTCGGGCCAGTCTCGATAATTCTCAGCCATTTTTTTAAGTATGGTGACAATTGTTTTGTTGGCCGCTTCCACCACTCCATTTGTTTGGGGTCGATAAGGTGAAGATGTATGCCTCTGAATTTTGTATTTCGCCAGCAATGCAGCGGTTTCAGCTTGAAAGTGGATCCCGTGATCACTGATAAATTCGTGCGGGATCCCGTATCGGCATATATCTTATTTTGGATGAATTTGGCCACGTGTTTGGCGTTCAAGACACGGTATGACTCAGCTTCGACCCATTTGGTGAAGTAGTCGATGGCCGCCAAGATGAAGCAATGTCCTCCCGTCCCAGAAGGATGCACCTTTCCAATTATGTCTATACCCCATGTCGAAAATGGCCATGGTGATGTCATGGTATATAATAGGGAAGATGGCATATGTTGTACATTACCAAAGATCTGACAGTTATGGCAGTGCTTAACATATAACTGGCACTTTGTTTCCATGGTGTTCCAGTAATACTCGAGCCTCATGATTTTGCGGGATAGCATATGGGCGTTCATATGCGGACCGTTTTCACCATCATGGACCTCGGCCATGACCTTTTCGGCTTGTATTTTTTCGATGCATAGTAGGAGAGCCCCATGTGCCGTCTTTTTGTACAATTGCCCGTCATCAGTTCAAACAAATTGGGTTGCTAATCTTCGTAGGGCCTTTTTGGCCCGATTTTCAGCTTCCGGGGGATACTCTCCCGTTGTCAGGTAGGTTAGGACATCTTGATACCAAGGTTCCATGTCAGTTATCTCGATATCCTGAATAGCGTGGATGAAGGCTGGCTCGGACCGCCTTGCGACACAGATTGGCATGCTGGTCAGGTGTTCCGGGATGTTCAGTAAAGATGCTAATTTGGAAAGTGCATCTGCAAACTGATTCTCTTCCCGGGGCAGATAAATGTATTCTACCTTTTGGAATTGTTTCTCTAGAACCCTTACCCGTGCTTGGTAAGCCACGAGATTGGCGTTCCGAGTTTTTCATTTTTGTAGTGCTTGATTGATGACCAATGATGAATCACCGTGGACCCAGAGGTTTGCTACCCCTAAATCAGCGGCGGCTTGCAACCCGTGAATGCATGCTTCGTATTCGGCTGCGTTGTTGGTCACGTCAAAGTCCAACTTGATGGATAAGGGAGTGTGTTCCCCTCGGGGTGAAATTAACAGGATTCCGACCCCAAATCCTCGGAAGTTGGATGCCCCATCGAAATATAGATCCCACACCTCCGTATCAGTATGGAATATGTCTTCATCAGGAAAGGCCCATGTATCGGTGTGGCCTTCTTCGGATATTGGGCTGTCAGCGAGGAACTCGGCAAATACCCGGCCTTTGATGGCTTTTAGTGGTACAAATTTGAGGTCGAACTCGGATAACATTAAAGTCCATCTTGACATCCTGCCGTTGAGGATGGGCTTCTCGAATAGGTACTTGATAGGATCCATTTTGGATAACACATATACCTCGTGACTGAGCATGTAATGTCGGAGCTTTTTAGTGGCCCAAACCAATGCTAGGCACGTTTTCTCGAGCATTGTGTATTTGCACTCGTATTCGAGGAACTTTTTACTGATGTAGTAAATAGCCCGTTCTTCTGAATCAACTGTCTGGGCCAGCATAGCCCCCATGGCTGTCTCAGTCGTCGTTAGGTATAACGACAAAGGCAGACCGTGTTGAGGTGGCATTAGTACCGGCGGAGCAGACAGAATCTCCTTGATTTTGTCGAAAGCCGCTTGACATTTGTTGTCCCATAGCACCCGTTCTCCGATTTTTAGCTTTTGAAGATGGGTTTGCATACCATGGTTAGTTTCGAAATGAACAGGCTGATGTATTGGACTTTCCCGAGAAACCCCCTTATTTCCTTTTCGGTCTTGGGTGGTTGCATCTCGGTGATGGCTTTGATTTTAGCTGGGTCGACCTCGATGCCGCGTTGGCAAACGATATGGCCCAGTAATTTGCCCGACGTTACCCCAAAACTGCATTTTTGTGGGTTCAGTCACATGTTGTATTTACGCAGCCGGGTGAAGAACATTCTTAGGGCTGAAATGTGCCCGCTTCGGTCCTTGGATTTGACGATCATGTCGTCCACATAGACCTCCACTACCTTATGCATCATGTCGTGGAGCAAAGTAGTGGCGGTCCGTTGATAAGTGGCCCCGGCGTTGATAAGCCCAAACGGCATGACGGTGTAGCAGTAAGTCCCCCATGGTGTAATGAAGGTGGTCTTACACATATCCTCCTCTGCCATTTTAATCTGGTTGTATCCGGCGTACCCATCCATGAATGATAGAAGGGCATGATCGGCCGTGTTATCCACTAAAATGTCGATGTGTGGTAACGGAAAATCGTCTTTTGGACTGGCCTTGTTAAGGTCCCGGAAGTCCACGCAAACCCGCACCTTACCGTCCTTTTTGGGTACCGGCACGATGTTTGCAACCCAGTCTGGATATTCAGACACTTGTATAAAGCCCGCTTTGAATTGTTTATCGACCTCTTCCTTGACTTTAAGAGACCACTCGGGCTTCATTCTTTTGAGTTTTTGCTTTACCGGTTTGCACCCATCTTTGATGGGTATTCGGTGTTCGGCTATCTCCCGGTCTATACCCGGCATGTCCTTGTAGGTGATAAGTGTGGTTTGTAGTGCCTGTTTTGTAGTGTTTTGGTCCCATTTTCCTTGTAGAATCGCTCCTTGGGAGCGGTTTAGGGGCTTCTTATGCTTCCTTTAGTTCGTTTCAGGTTCCCGAGACCGATTTGGAAGAGATGGAGCGATTCCGACTCTATACATACACATTTTGGAGCCAACGGAGTAAAGGAACGATGATTTGATGCCTTGGAATCGACCCCGAGACCTTGGGACCCAATCCCGAGCCTCCGAGACCCGATCCCGAGTCCCGAGAATCGATGGGAAGCCCATGAGAAGCAAGGAGGGACCAAAAAGTTCATATTGGAGGCCTACAAGACTCATCCCCGACGGGTATGCACCTCATCCCGTCGGGGATGAAGTGCGCGTTTAGAGGAGCCACTGCCAGGCCGTCCCGGTCGGGACCAACCCGTCCCGGTCGGGACCACCGGCCGTCCCGGTCGGGATGATCCCGTCCCGGTCGGGACCAAGGCGCTGTACCCGCATTTCCTTTCTTTCTTCTCCCTTCCATTTGTAACCCTATATATACTCTTCCCTTGTTTTGTAAAGCTTATGTTCTTCACTTCCCATTAAACCCTAGACTACTTTAGGTTAGATTAGATTAGATTAGTGTAGATTAGTCGGTAATTAGTAGTTAATCTTAGTTTAATCTTGTATTATTGGATTTCTTGAAGAATTCATCCAAGATTGACAACCTTGGTGGATGAATTTGGGTTATCTTCTATGCAAGTGTTCTCCTTTTCATTCTCTTGTTAGTATCTTCTCTTCCTTTTTACTCTTTATCTTGTTTATTCATCCAAGTTTTAATCTTTGTTCATCTTATTGTTCTTAGTTCTTCTTCTTCCCTAGTTTCATTATGGATGTTTTGATTCTTGTTTTGATTCTTCTTGTTCTTGTTAGAATTGGTTTGATGATGTTAGAGTAGTGTTCTTGCTAGGGTTAGTAAGGTGATGAGGGTGTTAATTGGATGATTAAGGGTTTGTTGGAGATGTTGGTGGAAGATTTGGGTTTCCTCTTGCTTGATGCATATTACATGTTTGTTGAAATGCTTGAATGATTAAGTAGGTTGGAATGCTTGTTTTTCTTGTCTTTCTTTGTCGTGTGTGTCGCCGGATGGGTTCCATGAGGAACCTCTAGGTCAGTCTAAGTTGCGAGAGCCCGGACCAACCTAGATCACCCTACTACCTCCTTCACTCTAGCTCTTCCTTGACCATTCCGTTACCCCTTTGACCCCGACCTAATCCTAGCCCGTTTTCCTTAGTTGTTCTCCTTAGTCTCAGTCTAGCCTTCTCTCCCTCTCATCATTCTCTAGCTTAGCTCGTTGACTTAGTCTCGTATTTGGGCGACCTTAGTCTTTACGCCTCTTACCGTCCCCGTGGATTCGACCCGACTTGCCCTATCTACCGTAGGAATAGCCGGTTAATTATTTGATCGGTGGGGATCCCGCGACAAATCCCTACCGTCAAATTGGCGCCGTTGCCGGGGACGGTGTTAGTTTGGACTTTGTTTTCCTAGTTACTTGACTTTGTCTTTGTGTTTGTGTTTTTCTTTTTTTCTTTTTGTTACCTTGCTTCTTGTGTGTGTGTGGTTTATTTCTCTCTTGTCTAGTGCCCAAAAAGCACTAGGCTTCTCACGTTTGTTCTTAGTCTACAGTTTGTGCTTAGAGGTGGTGACCATCTTCTTCTTGCGACTTAGAGCCGCTTAAACGGACGGTTGCTAGGGTGAGAGGTTTCCAACCGGGTATGGACTACGATTTTCGAGCAAGCATGGGGTTTGATCTAAACTCCACACACTCGGAAGCCGATATGAGCTACTCCTCTTCTTCCATGAACCAAAGCTATGACATGATGACTCCTAATTACTATCAAGCTTCTTGGGGTAATCAAGACTCTAGTGGGTATGAACTTCAAGGTTATGAAAATAGCTACCAACAAGTGAACGATTACCAATCCTATGATCATGGTGACTATTACTCGAGTTATCAATGTGAACCCACCATGTTCAATCAAGATTCACCTTATGGAAGCCAATCCCCCCAAAACCCACCATATCACCCTCCAACCCAACCACAATATGAACCCCATGACCCACAATACTACCAATCACCTCAACCTCACTACCAACAATATGATGCCCCACCCCTTGGGCATCATAAAGATTTTCAAGAAGCATTACAAGACCTCAATGACCACCAATCATCAAACACGGATTTGTTTCATTCTATGCTTCAAATGCAAAGGAGCATCCAAGAAACGGCCCTTCAATTGCAAAAAGAACAAGATGAATTATGGGCCCAAATTCGAAGGGCATACGAGGCGAGGGATGCTCGATTAAATGCATTATCGGTTCAAACCGTAATGTATTTATCCCGAACATCGCAATTAGATGAAGGGTGCCCACTTGAGAAAGAGGAGCAACCTAATCACGAAGCCGCTAACGTTGTTCCCTTTGATAGAGAGATTTGCTTTGAAGAACCTCAATCGTCTACCCAAAAAGAGACGAATGAGGAGATGACCCTCGGTAAAGACAACATTGGTGAGGAATTGGAGGAGGATGGTGAGTTGGATGGTTTGGTAGAATTTGTGAAGTTGTTGGGTGAAGTTGATAGCCTCGAGTTGCCCTTGTGCGAGAATGTGGATAAGCATCAAGAGCCCCTAGCTAGTGAACCAAGCAAGGACTTGGAAGAGATTGAAACCGCCGGTAGAAGTTTCGATTCTCTTCTCCAAGATGACGTGGGGACGAATGATGAAGATGGGAAACCACAACTTGAGGAAAGTGTGGGGGTGTGCATTGAGGAGATGAGGCCAAAACCGCTTTTTGTGCCTCGCTTCTTGGAGATGAAGCTTGCTAGTGATTGGAGGCGATGCCTAGGGAGGAAGAGGTCGGTGAAGCTCGTGGGATGGATAGACCCCGGAGATGACATGAATGATGACGATGGGTCTTTTGATTCCTACTTCTTGCCTCCACCTTGGAGGCCGTGGAGGTTAGCTAGGCTCGAGCGCTTCTTGGGCCTTCATTATGATGTCGATAGCGCGTTCGACTTGCTCCTCCATGCCCTTGAGGGCTACGGTTGAAGAAGAGTCCACCATCCTCGGTTTGACGGAGTTCCTAAAGAACCGTCATGTTGTATATTCCCCTCCTCTCCTCTTTAGAGTACTTGTGCTTGTATTTGTGTGTTTTTATCTCTTGATTTTGTTAGTTTTGTAGTTCTTGTAATTGTTTTGGTATTTTGATGAGCGATGTGAGGGAGTGAATTTGATGTGTACTTTGAGTTTATTGTGATAGGTGAAGTGAAGGTGACTCCTAGTAAGGAGTGGTTAGTGATAGAGCTTGGATCGTGAGCAAGGGAGCCGGTTTTTGGGGTCATAGGAGTCATGAAGACCCTTCCCGACCGGGAAGGGTGTGTCGTCCCGACTGGGATGGGGCCGTCCCGATCGGGATGAGGGTGCCAAAAATCGAGTCCACTGGAGTGTCATCCCGATCGGGAAGGAGGCTTCCCGACCGGGATGGGTACGTCATCCCGACCGGGACCACCCATCCCGACCGGGATGATCCCCTACTCCTTTTTGGTGCCTCTTATTCGACATTTAAGCCCACCCAACCATTCTATACCCACACCCAACCTCCCTACCTTCCTTTCTCATATCATACCACCCATGTACCTCATTTTCATACCTTAACCTCATTTCCTCCTCACTTTAGACCGATATTCACATCAAATTCCACCCCCTCGCACCATTACTACCTCTACCGTGCGGTTCTATCAAGCTTGAAGAAGGACGACAATGACGACAACAAGCAAGTACCTATATTGATCATTGAGACGATGGAGAGAGTGAGTTGCTAACCGGTCGGTATGGCAACTATCCTTTCTTTTCCGTTTTTAATTGCTTGTTTTCTCCTTGTTTCTCCCCTTCCCCTTCGTCATGGTGGCCTTCGAGGCCTTGGTTTTGGTTGCTCCCGACTCTCGATGATGTGATTACATCGAGAGTCCTTTTCAAAATCCAAATTTTACAAGTTTTTCACTCTTTCTTTTTGAGGATTTAGTCGGATTTAGGCGGAATCCGGGCTAGGTGACTTGATTACACCTAGCCCTCCCCTCCCATTTCCTTTTATTTCCTTCGTTTTATTTTCTTCCCCCATCCATATCTTTTTCTTGTCTCGGCACATGGTGACTTGACTACACCCCGGCCGGACACCTTCTACCCTTTTCTTCCCCTTTATTTTTGATTTTTTTTTGCTTTATTTTCGTAGTTTCTCTTCCTTTCTTTTGTCTCTCCGCAGACTACGGTCGAGCATGAGGACATGGCTCGGTTTAAGTGTGGGGGGAGTGTTATTCTAGCATAGTTAGCTTTATTTTTGTAGTTTTTTGAAAAAAATCTTTAAAAACCCTAAAAATTTGAAAAATTTTCACAAAAATCAAAAAGATTTTCCTTTTGTGTGTTTTCCTTTTGTGTCTTTGTGTCGTGTATTTGTTGTATTGTGTGTGTTTTGCCTCCTCTTTTCTTATAGGTTGCTTAAACCACCGCTAGCTTTGGAGAGCTTTCAAGACTACCGGTAACATCTTATCCCTTTTTCTTCTTTATCTCTCGCGGAGTTTGGAGGAGATTGTGATGTTGTGTGCTCGGGTGGAGCTTTGTAAAGTTTGTGGGTGGTTTGGTGATTTGTTTGGAAGCTAGGGGTGGTGTTTGTGTTATGTATGTGTTCATTTTGTGTTGTTCTTCTTTTGTTGCTTTTGTTTCTTTTCTTTCATTTTCGTTGAGTCTTTGTTTTGTGTTTTGTTGTGTGTCTTGTGTGTAAACCATTTTCGAAAACCCGGTTTAGAGGCTAGTGTGTGAGTGCTTACTTTCCCTTCCTAGTTGTATACATCGAGTCTTGGACTTTAGTCTAGTAGAATGACCCTAAATCAATGATTTCGTTGGTCCTTTACCTTGAGTCCATCTAGCTTACTAGGGATTTACTACGGGATTTGCATTTTGACCATTATGACCACTCACGGTGTGAAAAGGCCTTGGTTACCGAGTCTCGTCCCCTAGGTGACCGTGTTTGGGATTGTTTAATTAGTCCAAGTTCTCCACCTTTTTGTGGGTTTGAAAGGGGATGCGCAACCCCGACTCACCCATTCACCTACCTCCTACACATATCCACACAATAAATTGCAATTTGTTGAATTCCATCTTTCTTGTTATACAAAGAAATGCCAAAAAGCCAAATCTTGCCAAAAAGGGCAAAGAAAAGAAAATGAAAGAAAATGAAAGAAAGAAAAGAATGAAGAAAAAGAAAAGGCACAAAAGCCAAAAAGAAAATAGAAAAGAAGAAAAAGAATGGCATGGCAAAACAAAGCAAAAATGCAAAAGAAAAGAGAAAATGCCAAAAGAAAACCCGATTCACAAAAATAAACCCTACATCTCAAAATAAGCCTTTTTCCGACTTTTGCCGTGTCGGGACCACCGGCCGTCCCGGTCGGGATGATCCCGTCCCGGTCGGGACCAAGGCGCTGTACCCGCATTTCCTTTCTTTCTTCTCCCTTCCATTTGTAACCCTATATATACTCTTCCCTTGTTTTGTAAAGCTTATGTTCTTCACTTCCCATTAAACCCTAGACTACTTTAGGTTAGATTAGATTAGATTAGTGTAGATTAGTCGGTAATTAGTAGTTAATCTTAGTTTAATCTTGTATTATTGGATTTCTTGAAGAATCCATCCAAGATTGACAACCTTGGTGGATGAATTTGGGTTATCTTCTATGCAAGTGTTCTCCTTTTCATTCTCTTGTTAGTATGGTATAATCTTCTCTTCCTTTTTACTCTTTATCTTGTTTATTCATCCAAGTTTTAATCTTTGTTCATCTTATTGTTCTTAGTTCTTCTTCTTCCCTAGTTTCATTATGGATGTTTTGATTCTTGTTTTGATTCTTCTTGTTCTTGTTAGAATTAGTTTGATGATGTTAGAGTAGTGTTCTTGCTAGGGTTAGTAAGGTGATTAGGGTGTTAATTGGATGATTAAGGGTTTGTTGGAGATGTTGGTGGAAGATTTGGGTTTCCTCTTGGTTGATGCATATTACATGTTTGTTGAAATGCTTGAATGACTAAGTAGGTTGGAATGCTTGTTTTTCTTGTCTTTCTTTGTCGTGTGTGTCGTCGGATGGGTTCCATGAGGAACCTCTAGGTCGGTCTAAGTTGCGAGAGCCCGGACCAACCTAGATCACCCTACTACCTCCTTCACTCTAGCTCTTCCTTGACCATTCCGTTACCCCTTTGACCCCGACCTAATCCTAGCCCGTTTTCCTTAGTTGTTCTCCTTAGTCTTAGTCTAGCCTTCTCTCCCTCTCATCATTCTCTAGCTTAGCTCGTTGACTTAGTCTCGTATTTGGGCGACCTTAGTCATTACGCCTCTTACCGTCCCCGTGGATTCGACCCGACTTGCCCTATCTACCGTAGGAATAGCCGGTTAATTATTTGATCGGTGGGGATCCCGCGACAAATCCCTACCGTCAGTAGGACCATGCAAAGACGTCTTCGAATTCCTGGAGGAGGTCTGCGAATTGTTTTCTCTCCTCTGGATCTAAAGATAGGCCCAGCTTAAGCATCTGGGGCTCTAAAGTGGTTCCCACATTGATGGACTCGGTTTCTTCGATTACCAGATCTCGGGATTCCCTTTGTTCGAGCTGCTCGACCAGATGTTGAGGTAAAGGTACCTGTTCGTCGGGTTTCTCAATGTCATTGCATATAAAATTTTTGAAATTGAGAAAATTTTGGAAATAAGACAAGTCGTAAGCAGAACGGTGTTCGTTATTATTATCGATGGTAAATTTTGAAAATAGCTCGAATAGAGCTGCCATCTGATCATTGGTCAGTGGCGGGATAGGGAGAGGTCTTGGGACAGGCCCCGAGACCTCAGTGGATAAGGGAAGAGGGGTTACAGACTTGACTTTAGCACCAGACCCTCTAGACTCGGACTCAGACTCCGACTCTGACTCTGACTCAGAATCGGTATCCGGCATGTCTCCCTCGCCGGTGGTCAGCTTGTAGATCCGCCCCTGGCTGTCGGACCGTTTGACGGTCTTTCTCCAGGCCCGCTTCCCTGTATCTGCACCAACTTCGGTGATCAGCTTCGTTGGGTCAATCCGATCGCTGCGAAGGATCAAGTTGACCAAGTCGTCTTTCGGAGCGGGGACGGCCTTGTCTTCTCCAAATAAGAGCCCCAGCACGGGCTCGGAATTGTTTTCATCCTCTTGGGATTCGGCCTGGATAATGGTGAATATATCGTCAGGGATGTAGTTGCATTCCCGAGTCGTTTTGGTCTCGGGATATGTGATGGTGGGTTGGTAGAGGCCCACCTGGATCGCCCCAAACACGGGAGTGACGAACTTGATTGCATATGCCCGGTCCACGTTTTCCGAGCTCATAGTATACCCCAAATCGAGCCGAGACTCTCCGTTGTCTAGGACCTCGATGATCCTCCCTGCCGGAAGGTACGGCCTTGAGGTGGCTCCGGGTAGGTAACCCAGATTTTGTAGCATCGTGTCGATGCTAACGGTGAAGTAAGGCTTGAAGAGATATGCCTCATCAATCATGCCTACGAAGTCGAACCCTCGTGGTTCGGCCCGGTTTGTGGTATTACAGCTAGCCACGGTGATAGGAGTAGCCTCTAGAGTGATGATGCCGTCCCGAAGTGGCATCTTGACTTTCCTATGTAAGGTAGAGGACACGGCCTTGACTGCATGGATCCATGGGCTCCCTAGTAGTAGGTTAAAGGATGAGGTGACATCAATCACCTGGAACTCTAACTCTTTTTCGATCGGGCCCGTTATGATCTTCAATTGCACGGCCCCGACGACTGGTTTTGGGCTTCCGTCGAAAGCCTGGATAGTTTGCGCTGTCGGGAGATAGTCGGCATCAGTGATGCCGAGGGCCCTAGCAGTCCTTAGAGGTAGGACGTTCACGGCTGATCCATCGTCGATGAGGGTCATTGGGAGGTATTTGCCCTTGCAGATGACCGTGATGTATAGGGCCAGATTGTGATTGGGCCCAAATGGTGGTAGGTCAGCTTCGGAGAAGGTTATGAGCGGGCCTTCTTCTTTGGATTTGCCCTTAAGGTAGGGCATAATGGTGGCTACCGTTTCAGCAGAAGGGTAGCTTCTGAATCGACCTTGATTTCATCGAGAGCCTTAGTCAGTGCTTCTCGATGTGCTTGTGAGCTAACCAATAGTTGCCATATAGTTAGATCAGTTCGAACCCTCTTCAGTTGTTGGACTAGAGCCGTGTCGTTGCTCGGCTCTTCAAGGGTAGCTCCCGTCTTGGCAGGTTCAGGGACGGGTGTTGGAGTGGCGCGCCCAGTAGTGGCGAGGTGGTTGGTGGCCAAGGCCTTGGACTTGGCTTTTCGGACCTCCTCAAGGGTGATGGGGACAGCTTCCCCTTTGGCTAGATACACGTCGTCCTCGTCATCGAACCATATCCCATTGATTTGTGGGATAAGAGGAGAAATGAGGTGAGAACAATCGACTACCTCCCCTGTGAATATAGCATGGGCGTTGAACGGGTTTTCTTTGTTGCTCGGTTTGTCTCCGGGCAACGGGATTTTCCCGCTCTCGATAAGATCTTGAATCAGGTGCTTTAACCTCAAACATTTTTCAGTATCATGCCCGTTACCCTGGTGATACTGACAGTAGGCTTGGGCATTGTAAGTTTTGGGCCTCTTCTCTACTGGAGGTTCTGCAGTTGGGCCTATCGGCTGGATCAGGCCCTTTGAAGATAGCCTTTGTAAGGCGTAAGTATAGGTAGTCCCTATATCTGTGAATACCCGATTTGGTGTATTCTTTTAATATGAGGTGTCCAGCAGGTTTACCTCGTCAAAGATGCTGCGAGTTGCAGCTGCAGGTGCGGGCTTGTTTGTAGATGAACTAGCCCCTTGATAACCTTTAGTAGAGGCCTTAGTCAGGCTCTCCAGTCTCAAGTCATCTTCGATTCTCGTGCCCATTTCAGTAAGGACAGCGAAGTTGGGGATGATGGCATACCGGAGATGGACCCGGTAGGATCGGAGGAGGTTTTTGACAAAAGCCTCCACTAGGGCCTTCTCGCCGGGCTTGTCGACCAGCTTCACGCTCTCGGCCCTCCATCGTTGCAAGTATTTTGTGAACCCTTCTTTGGGCTCTTGAGCCATGACCTCCAGAGTACGCATTGTAGTCTGGATTTCAGTGTTATCGGCGTAGTTCCGGGCAAATTCGGTCACCACATCATCCCAAGTCTTGTATTTCTTGGGGTCGAGCCTGTAGAACCAGGCCTTGGGATGCTTCTCCAAAGAAGAAGGGAATAGGTGCTTGAACATGGCGGACTTTACCCCTTTGACCGCCATGAAGTCCTTGAACGCCCTGATATGATGGACCGGGTCTTCGGTACCCTCAAACATAGGAATTCTCGTCAAGTTGAGGTTGGCAGGTAGCTCGTTATTCAAAGGTGAATAAATACGAGCATTTTCGGTGTGGATCGAGTTGTTCGTCGATAAGTGGACTTGCTCTTCGAGCCTGCGAACAACACTGACCAATTCGGCTATGGGCCCAATGGGCTCAGCTCCTACAACAGGGACCGTCTTCTCCACAGTGCTCAGGCGAGTGTCCAAAGTTGCTTGGTTAGCAAGGATGGAGGTCAATTGATTCTCGATCTTGGTCAGGGCATCTTTCAACTCTTCCATTTTGCGTTGATGTCGGGTTGCGGGTGGCCTGTCTGTAAGAACACCGCATAATCAGAAACTAGCCCCGAAATCCCGGAATATCAAGTACATTCCAAACAAAACTAAAAGAGGAAACGACTCGAGAAAAGACGCCTAGACGGGTGACTTGTGAAGTGTGGGCCTTCCCTAGGATTCGGCAAGTGGGCCTAGTCCTGCTCGAAGGAAGGTTCACGTGAGACATCCCCAGACTTTTGACTCGATTGTGTTGACGGGCCCTCCTTCGTAAGAGTATGTCCTACTTAGGTGGGCCTTGCCTTAGTCTAATAAGGTGGACTGGGATGGGGAAGAAACCCGTGATGTAAGATCGACGAAGTTTCGACGCTAAAGACCTTGACAACTTGCAACATGACCCGACACTGTTAAATACGGGAAGTCCTAAGAAGAGGGAAGTTTTGAAAAATGATTGTGTTTGAAAATGGTCCGACAAAACTCGGTTGAGGGCCCAATTTTCGAGAAAAACGAAAGAGCATTGGGCCGCGGGTTTTGAAAGTAATTTTGAGTTTTGAATCGGGCAGCATACCGTCTAGAAAATAGGCCATTTTGAGTAAAATCATAAGTCCTAAATTCGGTATGTGTCCCGGGGTTTGAAATCGAATGTCTTGAAAAAGATGCAATTTTTGAAAAGTTGACATTTTTGAAAACGACTCGGAAACCAAGTAGCACGTAGTCGCACAAGCATTATAACGACGCCATGTATGCTCTACACTAAGTCTCGGTCGGTCTGAGAGGGTCTATACCAGTGTACATAGTCTAGACGTTGATCGGGACGGACTCTCTAAGTCGAATTGAGCTTAGAACATGCCGCGAAACCCACTCGAATCGACTATGGACAACTTTTGACATATCCATGTTGGAGTACATCAATGGTATAGTGGGACGTCGGTCACCAGTACCGGTCCGGGAAAATATGGGTTATGCATGAACCGTAAAACTAAAACGCGTATTGTATTTGTCAAACGATTTCTATTCGAGTCTCACCCTGAGGATGCCGATGGTAAGTCACGCATCAGTTGATCCCCAGCGGAGTCGCCAAATTGTGGACATGACATAGGTCCACCCCGACGCGGTCACGCGCGGGTTTGGGTAGGCGAATGAATCTCCATATGAGAATGGATCGAATTGAAATTTACGTCTATGTGGAGTCGCCACCGAATTTTGTGGTTATTCGGAACCATTCGAGCCCACTCTATGTCGTAGTGGTCCGTATACAAAATACGGCTCATTTGCGATGTCAGAGTTTATTGGGCTCGTCCCTTTGCATTTGATACCAATACCGACATTATCGGATATTGTGTATTGAATGACTCTCGTGCGCCAACGGTTTCGGACATCCGGAAACTGAGGTTCTGAGTAAGGGCTGAGGGTACGTGTTGGGAAGCCCACGAAGGACACCCAACCCTGCCCGCACTTAGCGGCCTCTACTAAGAACTCGAGTGACTTTCTAATACGCGCGTTAGTTGAACGGGAAAAAAATGCTTATGCAAACATTGTTTTCCTAGGCATGTGAGGAATTAAAAAGGGTTTCTATGTCGATTTAATGCAATTAATTCTACGACAAAGTGGAATTTTAGCATGTGGATTCATTTTAGTAAAATAAAATAAACGACAAAAAATCGACAAAGGAAACAATCAAACCGTTAGTAACGATGTAACGAGTAATAAATTGAATAAAGATATAGATGTGATGAATGCATGATTTTGGAAAGCTTTATATGTCACGTGGGTGGATTAACACGTGTTGACCGAGGTCAAGAAAAATATTTATCGAATTCTGGAAAATATGTCGCGAAAGTCGCTGTTTTATGTAAGATCGGAAAAGGATAGAAAAGACGAGAAAACAAAAAGAAACCCGACGAACCAGGCCTCCGCGCGAGTCGCCTGACAGGCGCGCGACTCGCGTGGGGGTCTGCCCGTTTTTTTTTTTTATTTGTCGAAAACCGTCAATTCTTATAAATCACGTACAAGTATGGATTAACTTATACCCGATTTATGTTTTCGATATTCGTTATATTCAATATTCGATTATGAAATCGATATTAAATACTTGGAATGATTTATACTCGATTCTAATTGTGATGCTCGTCATATCCCATATTCGATTATGGAATCGATATGGAATACTAGAGTGAAAAAGATAAAGAAAATTGATTTGAATCGTTTAAAATAACCAAGACAATATAAATATTCCTCCGCGTTTGTAGTGTCATGATTCAAACGAATTAAATAACATCTACGTTAGCATCAACGAAAAATTGAATTGGCTAAATTGTTTGATTAGATTATTAGACTCGACATCCAATTATGGAATTGGCATCGGATCTAACGTATCGACACTTTGCTTGAATGAAACTTGATTCCCTCGGCTTTTCCGACATCGAAATAAATCCCTAAGGATTAGGATGTCAGATCCGCGTCAACGGGTTTCGACCCTTATTAAATATAATGCTTGTTTTTTGAAAATTAATGTAAATATGCGACTAATAATAATGATGCAAACAAAATAAAGATTATTGTTTAAGTTAACTTATCTCAATAATCAAATAGTCGGGGTACCGGAATAAGTGACCGTCAACGCTGTGTGCAGTACACTTGTATATTCGTGTTTTCTTATTCCGATATCCTTCTTATTCGACACAAATCGATAAGTATTTTAATGCCTTGTAATAATTATATTATCGATATTATGGGGTGATGAACAAAAATAAAAAAACGGAAAAAGGACGGAGAAAAAGAAGACGGACGACGAGAAGAGAAAGAGAAAGGGGTTTTGACACCCTCGACCTACATGTTCTTGTCTCGGAACGGGATCGTAACCGTGGCTTTAACACAAGAGTCTTCGAGGTTTTATGGAGGTTAAGTTATGTTGGCTCGGGATTGATTCCTAAAACTAGGTTTAGAGTTTTTGCTAGTGTAGAATTGCTAGGGTTTGATTAGGGTTGCATGTGTAAGATTAGGGTTCTTGAGGTTGTGAAAAGTTGTTCCATTAGGGTTGCATGGGGTTGCTTATATAGGCAAGGCTATACATCCCCTAGCTAGGGTTAGGTGACCGGGTAGCCCCCGGGCTTGGTTGAGCAGTACGGTCCGTCCGGTCGGGCCCGTTCGATCAGGTGGGTCAGTTGTAGTGTAGAGGTCTGTCTTTTTGGATTGTACATTGGATGTTTTGTGGGCTTTGACTTTTGAGTTGGACCCCTAATACCTGGGTGGCTGTTTCGTATGTGTCTCGGAACGACTTTGACTGGGGTTGACCCAATCGCAAAAAGTCGGTTTTAATTTCGGTGTCAGTTTCGGCCCAAATTAGCCTTATTTGATTGGAAACGGCCCACTGGACCTGGATTCGAGGTTGATTTTGTGAGATTTGTACTCTGTAAGTGTGTTAGTCAGCGATTAATGGATTTGAGCCCGTATCCGAGCGCATAGAAACACGTTAGCGTCCGATCATCATCGGGTGTTTTTTGGGAAACTACCATAGACACCTAGCAGTCAAAATGCGGGTGTCTACAGTAGTATTTCTTAATTTGTTGAATTTTTTTTATTTCAAATACATAGTTTATGAAATTTAAGTTAAGTTAATTAGCCCTACGAATTAAACTATTTTCAAGGAGAATCTAAATATAATTTTTTTTTTTATTATGAATTTGAATTTCTGAAACTACCTTTTTACAACTAATTAATTTTAAATTCTAAATTCTAAAAACAACAAAGTGAATTACTATAATAATCTGGGTGGCGCACAAATTAAGCGCCACCAGGTGGCGCTAACTCATTTTCCTTTATTAATAGTGTGTAAAAGGTTTGTGGATAATGATTGGGCTTGGGTTTTATAACACGCGTCCGGTTGGGTCAAGTGGTTCCTGTGTCCAAATTCGTCTCCCAAATGGTTACAGTCAAATAGATTGTTACGATATTTGTAATTAAGTGTGTTGATTGAAGGCTAATTAAGAGGTTGTTTTTGGCTGCTCTACGACTCGAAATTTCTATATAAATAGAACAATATTTTCCTTCAAAATACACGTACACTAAAAAACACATCCTCACCTTCTCCTCTCCTCATTTTCCTTCTCTGAATTCTGAGCTCTGATCAATAGCTGTTACAAAACTTACAGCCTCGAGTGGACGGGTCTGTACGCTACTGTGTTAACCTTGGGAAACTAACGATGTTTATCGATTACCACCTTGGTAGTACCGAAACAGTTTTCAAGTAAGTGGCATCTGCCACGACACAGTTTCTCCGTTCTTGTTAATAAGTTCTTCAGTTTCTATTTTCCTCTTCGCGTCATTGTTATTCACTACGTTCTAACAACTTGAAAACTGTTTTTTGTTGTTTGTTGTAACAATGTCGATTTTGTCAAAAACCACTCCTGACCTGTCGAAGTTGGAGCCTCTCAATGGCAACAATTATAGACGTTGGTCACAAAAATTGTTGATGTTTTTTGAACAATTAGAGGTCGACTATGAATGAACCTCATGTCCCTATGTCGATTAATACCACTAAGGCCACTCCACCATTGATTACCATCGTAAACAGAAATCAGGAATTAGTCAAAAAAAATATGATAAAGATAATAAAACGGTTAGGTGTCATTTACTAAATCATATGACTAATACTTTGTTTGACCTTTTCATTGTCCATAAGTCGGTTAAGTTCATTTGGGAGTCTTTGGAGAAAAAGTATGGGGCTGACGATGCTCGTAAAAAGAAATATGTAGTGGGTCAATGGCTAAATTTTCAAATGGTTGATGATAAATTATGGATCAAGTCCATATTTATGAAAATTTATGTGGTGATGTCGTTAATGAGGGCATGAAGCTAGATGAATATTTTCTTGCAAATGTTTTGTTAGAGAAATTTCCCCATTCCTGAAGTGACTATAGAAATTAGTTGAAACATAAAAATAAAGATTTGTCACTTCAGGAGCTAGTTGTTCATATGAGAACTGAGAAGGCTAATCGCCTAAAAGACAAATCTCTTAGTTTATCTCTGAATTTTGGCAAAGCTAATCTCGTTGAAGCTAGTGGGTCTTCTAAGGGAGATAAAAACAAGGGAAGGATAAATAAGGGAAATACTAAGGGTGGTCAAGGCAAGGATCATGGGAAGAATACTAACAAACAAAGCCAAGAGAAATACACCAAGGCAGTTCCAAAAATTCAAAAACCAAACACTAATCTGTTGTCAACCAGGTAAAAAAGCTTACCAATGTCCTCAAAAGAAGAGTGGACAGGTTAGTCAGGTTAATCTTGCTGAAGCAGATGATATCATTGCAGCTGTAGTACTGGTTGAGGCAAATTTGGTAGCAAATGCAAGTGACTGGATTTTGGATACAGGAGCATCGAGACACCTCTGTGCTAACAAGGAGCTGTTTATTGAATTTGAAGAAGTAGCCGATGGAGAATGCGTCTACATGGGTAATTCTTCTTCTGTTGTTATCACAGGCAAAGGCAAGGTGTTTCTTAAACTTATCTCAGGGAAAACTCTTGCCCTTAGCAATGTTTTGTATGTTTCTTCATTGCGTAGAAACTTAGTGTCTAGTGCCTTAATTAATAAAGTTGGTGTGAAACTTGTGTTTGAGGCTAACAAGGTTGAATCCTAGTGGAGCAAACATTATTTTGTCACTTTTATAGATGACTGATCTAGGAACACTAGAGTGTATTTACTTAAACATAAAAGTGAAGCTGAGGATATGTTTGTAAAGTTTAAGGTTGAGGTAGAAAATCAACTTGATAAGAAGATTAAAAAAGTTAGGTCCGATAGAAGTGGTGAATGTGACTCTAATTATTTAATAGATTTTTGTGAGAAAAATGGATTAATGCATGAGTCAAGTCCACCCTACACACCTCAATCAAATAGAGTAGCTGAACGTAAAAATAGAATTTTTCGAATGCTCTGGAGATTTCCGGCGACTTGGGCGATTTTCGGCGTTACTCTGTCGCGAGTAGGATTCTGACGGCGACTGGACTGCTCTGCAGCTTATTTCGATCACGTTACAATGAGGAAGAAGGCTAAGGCTGTTCCGAAAGGCCCTAAGCCTATGACACGCAAAGCGAAGGAGGAACTATTACGTAATGATGCTTTGAACTTGAAATCAGACAAGTCTGAGGACAGTTCGTCACCTAATCCCAAATTGATTGAGATCTCAGGTCTCAACTATGTATCAGAAACTGAGGAAGAGGATGAATCGGAATATGTCCCTGAAATCAAACTTAACCCCGATTCTGAATCGTCGGGAAGTGGATGGAAACAGAGGGATGGAAAGAAAAATTGTTGATGTGGAGGAAGACGAGGAATTGCTATGTTTCTCGGAAGATGACATGGATGTCGAGATAGAGTATTGGAGCAATGCTGTCTACTGCTTCATAATGGGTGCCAATCCACCATGGGAAGTAGTAGAGGGCTATGTGAAGCGTATTTGGAAGGATCACGGAATTGACAAGATTTCGTTCCTTCCTAAGGGAATTTTCATAGTTCGGTTCAAGGAGAAGGATGCAAAGGTAAAAATTCTTGATCACGGTTTTTTATGTTCGATAATAAGCCACTTATTGTGAAAGAATGGACACCCGATGTCAAACTAGACAAAGAAGACGTGCATGAAGTACCTATTTGGATACAATTGCATGAACTACCTTTGAAATTTTGGGGTAGATGTTTGCCTCGAATTGCCTCGCTAGTGGGTCCGTACATGAAATCTGATTTAGCTATGGAAGAACGTACTAGACTGGGGTATGCTAGAGTCTTGGTAATGGCTAAGGTGGGACAAAAATTTAAAGGTTCAATCAAATTTTTGGATGAGCGTGAAAAATATATGGTTGAAATTGCTGTAAAATATGAGTGAAAACCCATATGGTGTAGCAAATGCAAGGGGTACGGTCATGATGCTAGTGACTGTAGGAAAGATGAACTGAAAAAGGCGAGACAAGAAGATAAGCAAAAGAAATCCGTGGGTGTTGTCCCTCGGCAGCAAGCGAAGGCAGGAGAGAAACAGAGTGTGAAGCTTGTGAATCAGCCTGTGTAACCTGTTGGTCGTCCTGTGTACCAAGGGCCGGGAAAGAATACGGTAGTGAGTAATGGGACCTCATTTGTGGAGATGGTGATGGGGTCCCCGAGGAAAAAGAGAGGTGAAGGAACGGATGGGGCGGGTCTGGAGTTGGTTCTCCATGGAAGTACATAACATAGGATGTTGGAACGTACGCGGCATGTGTAACATAAATAAGCAGCGTGCAATTTGTGAGTTCATTAGGAAGTAGCAGGTAGACATTTTCGGTCTACTTGAAACAAAAATAAAGTATGCAAAAATTCATCAGAATATTTTCTATGAGTGGAGCATTACGACCAATAATAATTGTCATGAAGGGGGTCGATTTTGGCTTTTATAGAAACATGAAAAGGTTAACTTGACGATACTGGAGTATTGTAATCAGAGTATTCACATTAAAGTGTCAACTAGCTCGGAGAAAGAGTATTTGCTTACGTTGGTGTATGCTTTTAGTTCTGCTTCCGAGAGAATTGAGCTTTGGCGAAGACTTGAGACCTATGCTTTGAAGGGGCCTTGGATAATCCTGGGTGACTTTAACTGTGTTCTTGATGCTCGGGAAAGGCTTGGTGGAGTATCTTCGGACGAGGCGATGAGTCAATTCCGGGATTGTTTTTGGCTAATTATGAAGTGAATGATTGATTGTAAGGCCAGTGAATCGTGGTTCACTTGGAATAACAAACACAAGGTGGCTGAAACGAGAGTATTCAGCCGGATTGATCGGTGCTTGATTAATGATGCTTTTATGGGAATTTTCCCGAGTGGGGGCGCTAATTTCTTACCCGAAGGTACCTTTGACCATTGCCCATGCATTGTGCAACTCGGTCAACCGCTGGTTAGTAGAATTAGGAGCTTCAAATATATGAATATGTGGAGCAAAGCTCCAGAATTTAAGAGTTGTGTCGCTGCACATTGGGGAGCGAAGATTAAGGGGTCACGAATGTATCAGGTGGTGAATAAAATGCGTAGTTTGAAGAGGCCGTTGAAGGCCTTGAATGCTGCATGTTTTTCTGATATTGAGAGCAGGTGCTGCCAGGCGGAATTGCGCCTCGAACAGTTGCAGGTCATGCTGCGAACTGACAAGAGCACGGCTGCATTGCAGGAGGAGGCTGAGCTGAATGCTCAGGTGCATGTCCTGTAGGATGCGAGGGCCGACTTTTGGAGCCAGAAAGCCAAACAAAAATGGGTCAAAGATGGGGATGTTAACTCGGCTTATTTTCATGGGTTATTGCGAGCTCGTCGAGCTCACAATGCTATTTCAAAATTAGATGATGCCAATGGTGTGGAATGTGGGACGAAAGAAGACATTTAAGATGCTTTCATTCGTTACTATTTAACGTTGTTGGGTGATTCCCTAGATGTGGAACCGGTCAATGTCAGCCATGTTCGAAAAGGCAAGGTGTGCACGGAGGAACACAAAGGCTGGCTGGAGCAGTCTGTGACAGCAGATGAAGTTAACAGTGCCTTCCACAGTATTCCACGGGACAAAGCTCCGGGGCCGGATGGCTTTTCAAGTCACTTCTTTATTGATTCCTGTGATATTATAGGAGATGAGATCGTGGGAGCAATTCAAGATTTTTTTTATCTCGGGTAAGCTTTTGAAACAAATTAATTGTGCAAATATTACGTTGATTCCCAAAGTCAATAGGCCTCAAACGGTGAAGGAGTTCCGGCCAATTGTGTGTTGTAATGTCTTGTACTAATGTATTGCGAAAATCATTTGTGCGAGGTTAGCAATAGTTCTTCCCCAGATAATTTCACCTACTCAAGGGAGATTTATCGAGGGAAGGAGCATCGTGGAGAATGTTCTGATATGCCAAGACCTGGTGCGTATGTATAAGAGGGGTCGTATTTCACCTCGATGCCTTTTTAAAGTCGACATCCATAAGGCGTATGATAGTGTGGAATGGAGTTTCATCGACCAAATGCTGCGGGCTTTGGATTTCCCAGACCATTTTCGTGGCTTGGTCATGGAGTGCATGAAAACTGTTTCGTATTCGCTATGTGCGAATGGGGACAACTTTGGGTTTTTTCAAGACAAAAAGGGGGTTGAGGCAAGGTGATCCTATGTCACCGTTGCTTTTCATGATTTGTATGGAATACTTTTCTAGAATTTTGACTCATGCCAATTTGGAAAGTAATTTCAAATATCACCCGAAATGTGGCGCGTTGAAGCTTACCCATCTACTCTTTGCTGATGATCTTCTCCTCTTTTGCAAAGGGGAGACGGAGTCAATGAAGTTTTTGTGGAAAGCCTTTGCAACATTTAGTAAAGCCTCGGAATTGAGCATTAGTATTGGCAAATCTCATGCATATTTTGCTGGAGTGGATGAAGATAGGAAGGCAGCTATCCTACAATTCTCTGGATGCGTGGAAGGTACGTTACCTTTTAGATATCTTGGATTGCCTATTCTAAGTACAAGATTAGGAAAGAATGACTGTGAAAAATTAGTAGCCCGTATTGTCTCGAGAATATCTAGTATTGGTGCCCACAAGCTTTCTTATGCGGGGAGGCTGACTTTGGTTCAGGTTGTATTATCTCAACTGCATAATTACTAGGATATGGTTTTTATCATCCCAAAATTTATTATGACCTGAATTGGCTCTTTATGTCGTAATTTCCTTTGGGATGGCGGTGTGGAAGGCACTAACCGGGCACTAGTGAGTTGGGAGAAAATATGTTGTCCTGAGGAGGAGAGTGGATTGGGACTTAGAGACTTGACAGTTTGGAATGAGGCAGCTGTGGCTAAGCTGGCTTCGTGGGTGTTTGACCAACCGGATCGTTTATGGGTTCGATGGGTCAATGCCGTGTATCTGAGGGGTTCAGCTTGGCGTGATTATCAGCCCCATGCTGATGTCACGTGGGCTTGGAGAAAGATATGTCAGGCAAAGGAAAAAATCAAAGGTATGTATGAGAATGGTTTGTGGCATGGATCGTGTACTCAGTATTCGATCGCGAGGGCCTATCATGAACTCCGGTCTCATAGGCCGAAGGTTGTGTGGTTGCGTCTTGTGTGGAGTGCTTGGAGTGTCCCAAAACATAGCTTCATCTCGTGGCTAGTGTTTCAGGGTGCTTTAACCACGAGGAAGAAACTTCTAAGGATTGGGGTGGCAGACTCCAACCTTTGCTATCTTTGTGAATTGGAGGAGGAAAGCCTAGAGCACTTATTTTTTAGATGTTCTTAGAGCTCTCGTGTTATTGGGCTATTGAGCGAATGGGTGAAGAAGAGTATTCCGGGTAACAGGGGCCTCGAGTGGGTAAGTAAAATGAGAGGGTCGTCGAAGATTCAGTGTAACATTCTTCGAGTTATGATTAATGCAGCGATTTATCATATTTGGAGACAGAGGAATGTATGCAGAATTGAAGGAGCAGTTCAACAGCCACAAAGTATGGTTAGATTGATAAAGATGGATGTCAAAAATAGAATAATGTGTAAGATTAAATACCCCCATTCTTGATAAAGACGCTAGATGGCTACATAATTTGATGTAGTCATTTGCCTTGTAAATTGGTTACACATTATATATATATACACTAATTACCCATTACCAAAAAAAACAGAATTTTAAAAGAAATGATGAATGCTATGCTTTTGAGTTCTGGCCTTTCAAATGATATGTGGGGGAAGCGGTTCTTTCGGCTTGTCATATTTTTAATAGGGTACCTCATAAGAAACTAGAGAAGACACCCTACGAGTTATGGAAGGGATATGCTCCCAACCTAAGTTTCCTTGGAGTGTGGAGGTGTTTAGATAAGTAGGTTTACCTAACTTTAGGAGGCCTGCTGTAGGACCTAAAACTTTTGACTGCATTTTCATTGGATATGCTCAAAACAGTGTTGCTTATAGATTCATGTCATTGAGTGTCCGTTCTATCTCCGAAGCTAGGAACGATGAGTTTTTTTAGCATGTTTTCACATTAAAGAAAGATGTTGCGTCATTGCCTGAACTGTGTGATCTGCCTGATAATCCTGTTAATAGTTACATGCATGCTAGGAGTAGTACCTCTATTGATCATGATGTCGAACCTAAAATGAGTAAAAGGCAAAGAGTTGAAAAGAATTTCGGCGATGGATTTATTGAAGTTTTCTTAATTGAAAATACATGTGATAATTATGCTAGTGATGAGATTGTTTCTGGCTTTTTAATAGAAGTTGATCCAAAAATGTTTGATGAGACTCTATTGATTCTAACTTTTGGAAAGACGTTTTTAAAAACAAACTTGATTTTATTATTTCAAATCAGACATGGGAGTTAACTAATTTACCTAAAGGTAGTAAGCCAATTTCTAGTAAATGAGTATTAAAAAGAAACTGAGGCCTGACGGTACAATAGAAAGGTTCAATTTAACACCCGCTATTTTCCTAATGCCTTTGTATTTTCCGTTATGACTTCGTCATAACTCTATCACGTTTTCGCCTTCTGTTTCATCGTTTTTCCAAGCTTTATTTTTATTTTTGAGTCAAATAATATTTATTTTATTTTAAAAGAATTTAATTCTTTTAAATCTATTTATTTAATTTTCATCGTAAACTATTTATTTTTCCGCGAGGAATTCTATTTCTTTACGAATTGACGTTTTAAGCTCGGATTTAAGTTATTTCTTTTCTTACAAATGTCTAGACAAATTTACATAATATTTCCAACTAAGAAATATTTTTTTTTACGAAAATTTAGTCTTTAATGATTTTATTACGAAGTTTCGTAAATAATTATTTTCCTATGCGAGGTTTACTCGAATTGCTTTGAAATACCTTTAACAATTTTACGATTATTTTTTATCAACTTACAAATTATTTGGGAGCTTTTTCCCATATGTTGGACCGACACCCCCTTTCTCACACCCTTACTACATTTTTCTTTATGCATTTCATTTTATTATGTTAAAACTTAAAGATATATTTTTTTTCTTTTCCATTTATTTGTTGCTTAATGAGCAAACACTTCACTCTCTCTTTTGGCTGGTTTATGTAGGGTGGTGTAGCATAGATTTCATCAAATTTTACTTAATATTTATGCTTTAGAAAAATCATCCACTTTCTTCATTCATTTTACAAAAATTAAACAACAAAATTTCCTTCCTTTTTTGCCTCTCTTGGCCGAGTTTTCCAGCAGCCTTTCAAGGCAAATTCTTGTCTCAAATCGAGTTTTAATCGTCTCATTTTCATCATCTAAAGAATCGTTATTCCGATTCCTTCGTTAAGGTAATAATCAATGTTATTTTCGATCGTTATTTACCTTGATTCTTTTAGTTTTTCTTATGGTATTTTTGTACCATACTTGTCATGTGATGTAGGATTTTGGATGATCCCGAAGCTGATGAATTTATTATCGACTCGGATTTGGATTAGAGGTAACGTCGATGTTACTCGTTATTGCATGATTTTATTTGTGTAATTGCATGTATATAATTATAACTTTATTTTGACAAATATATCTATGTCACAAAAGTTATTGTCCAGAATTTTAAAATCGTAAAATTTTCATGTTTCGGTAATTTTATCACTTTTACGAGATTAACGATTAAATTATTATATTAATTTGTAAAATCGTAATATTCGGCCTAAACTTTTAATATACGAATATATTCTGTAAAAATGAATTTTTTTTTGATGATTTTTAATTTTGAATTTTTCTGATATTTTACGTATCGATTATTGAATTATTACCGTTTTCGGACAAAAACGATTAAAAACCGATTTTTAGTTTAAACACTTAAACATTTTATTTATTCTGAAATTTGGCATGGACGATCTTTCTGGTGAAAAATAATTTTCTGAATTTTCCCATAATTTTTAGAAATTGTTAAGTGGGTGAATTAATTAATCACTTTAAATCGTCGTTTATCGTTAAAACCGTGTTCGTCATTTTAATTTCCGATTTCTGATTTTTGTTTTAAATCTGGAAAAAAAGTGTTTCTGATGATGTCTTGATAAAATGTATTTTTATGATTTTTAGTGCTTTAATAAAGTATTAAGAACGACAAGTTTTATTAAGAGAATCATTAATTGTGGAAACGGGTTTTAAAAGACGGTTTTATTGGAATTTGAGAAATCTGGAATTTTGGAAACCTTGAAAAAATGATAGTTTCTGGAAAATCATAGTTTTTAGGTTTAATAATAATTTTTGGATATTAATACTTAAATCGTTTTGTAATTACTATTTTTATTAATTGTTATTGTCGAGATTAGATGATTAACGAGAAAACCCTTTAAATATCGAGTTTAAAGATTCTGGAAAAATTTATTTTTCTGGACAGAATGTCCAAAATTGTATTTTAGATCGTTTAAATAATTTTTGTACAAATTATCAAAGCCTTTAAATGATGGAGTAGTATTGATTTTTGGATAAAATTACGATTTATCGTTAAAATGCTCAGTTTCAGTTAAATGAATCATTTTTCCAGCAATTTTGAAAATATTGAAATATGAAACTTTATGAGTTGAATCACCCCTTATCATATTCTAAATTTGTTTAATGGTTTAATGAAATAAAAGACGTTAAAAGATTTATTTTGACATTTGTCATAAAATTCCATTTATGTTCGTATTGTCGAAACTATTAATAATTAGATAATTTGAGTTTTATAAATTTTGGAAACACCCTAATTAGTAGTATTAAAATGTTTAAGACTTTTTTAATCATTTTATAAACACTTGTATGATATGTCAATAATTTCATAAATCCAATTGTTCTCATTTTAACAATTAATATCGTTAAGGCCGAAAGTATTAGTTTAATAAATCTATGTCGTTTACTAAAAACGGTTTTATTAGTATGAACTAATATTTTCAATAATTTAATATAATGCTATTTTAGTAAAGTTTCTAAATATAGAAGTTTTCTAAAATAGAAAGTTTTCCTTTTGGAAGGTGATCCTTTTTTCCCTTTTGTTCTCTCATTATTATAATGATTATATCTTTTATATATATCGATAATGGCTTTGTTTTGGAATTATGGAATAAGGACAAGTGTGGAGTTTATAGTACTATAGTCTGAGATGTACGTTTTGCCATCAACTGTAAGGTTGGTGTGTCTTTATGGGGCACATTGTTGAACTGAGCATGGTTTGTGTTCAGGAGAGTGTATGTTTACCTTAAACTTAGATATCGCATCGTGTAAGTCGCGTTGGGTTAAACTGGACATGGTTTGTGTCCAGGAGAGGTGTGCACTACTTAAACCAGGACCTCGCTGCACGCAGCCTGTTATGGTTGAGTTGCCTAGTTAGGGACTGAAGTCCGATATGTGTTAAGACTGAAGTTCTCGAAACTAGTTTTAGTATTATCTTAGTGAAAGTCTAGCCTTCATCACTAATCTTATCCATAACGCCATTTTGAATATTTTATTATTATCGATTTAATCTGGTTTGCAGGTTGGGAAATGTTTTATATTTTCTCCGAAAAACTCATTTTTATTTTATTGTTTCGATACGTAAAGTTTTTCACTGAAAGCTTATTTTTAAGAATAATGTTTTACTATTTTCTGTTTTTACTACTTTCACATAATAGTAATTACAGTTTTAAAATCTTGTAATATGGCTGGGAGAACGTTGTCGTTGTTCCTCACTGACTGTGGCTGTTATGCTTTTAACATGGCAGGTACATGTGTTTCCGTTCGAGTGGGCTAGCGAGCACTACAACAAATCCCTTCCTTTTATGATGCTTTTTAGGCCAATTTATGTCGCTAAATATTTTGACACTCACAAAAAGCGTCAAAGTTTGGGGTGCCATAACTTTTTGACACTTTTTAGTGTCAATATTGTTGACACATTTATTTGTCTTAATTTAATGATGCCCATTAGCGTAATTATTTTTTAATGCAAAATTACGTCATAAGAATATTTATTGACGCCTTTTCTTGTCACAAGTAATAATGTGGTGCTATTCATAAAACTAATTAAATCTTCATAACAAAAATTAAATTAAATTAAATTAAATTAAATTAAAGAACGGTTATTCTCGAAATCAATTTACATAATCACATTTGAAGTGAAAATTAGCATAATATTTTCTCATCATAGAAAAAATATATAACCATCATCCACTTAATTAATACTCCGTACATGGTAGCTTACATTATTGATACAAAAAGTTAACCTTGGCATATAGTCTCGACAATTTTTTTTTAAAAATGCTATAACAAATTAATGTCATTGCTCATGGCACGTCAAAAAGAAATAAGACGGTGTTAGCACTGTGCAGCCGGTTCCTTTTGCTTCAATAGACTTTAGCGGCACTGGTTCAGTAAGCAACATAGGGTCAGTAGACACACTATCTTCAAATAATTCCTTGTGTGTGATTGCTCTAACATTTCCTTCCTGGATACACACGGATGACTTTTCGAACCCTAGTTCGCTGACTTGAAATGTACTCCATAACCCGTGATTGCAGCAATTATCAAATCAACGGTTAGTTCAAAGTACCAGTATTTAATCAAAAAAAAGTCGTCAATGCCTAACACTTGAAAAATTAATACCTGTGTGACTGAAAATTAAACCAAAGAGAGCACCAATCTTCGAGACTCCATCAGTCGAGACTCTTTTTTGCTGATGGAATCTTTGACAGAAAAAACTGATTGCATGTATTTGACAACCTTTGGGTTTAGCAGATCACTCGGCATGTTCCCAATCACAGAAAAGATATGTCAAGTGAGCACCGGCAAATCCACAACTTTGCACACTTCACTAATTCTATATCAGCATTCCACTTTTTCTTCTTTAACAATTTGACTCTGATTTTAGTGTACAGTAGAATGATGGAGGAAAAATAGTGCACAACTTGAAGAGCAGAAATGTCGAAAGCAAAACTAGTGTGGGGAAACACAGCCAACAATTAGCTAGGATAAACAGAGGAATTATACCATTAACAACCACAACAAATCAAGCTAGTGCAACATCGTTTATGTAAGAGTATTGATTTTCTAATTGGTAAAAAAGATCATAAGTGGTCTGATAAACTAGAAATATAATTAGCCTTAAATGATTTGTTGTGTCCGATATGTATATCGGTAAACAGTTTTAGTTCCTATACTTAATATATTCTCATATATAACCAAAATAAACAACCACAACAATAATGAACATTCAGGGAAAAACTCAGAGAGAAAGGTCAAGCAACATCCATTCTTTGACAATAATTTTTGGATGTAAATACCCACACAAATAGCCAGAATAACATGAAAACAGCCACCTTGTTCAGCTTCTTTGGCAACAACCTTCAAAAGAAATGTGAATACTTGCTGCATATGTGAACAAGCACCTGAATCAAGATGTCTCCTGTTCTTTGAATGCGTATATAGCACTTAGGTTTTGAGTGTGCTCGAACACTAGTCAGAGATTATGAGAAGGAGGAGGGATATACTGGATTGGATAAACATTAATAGATTCAGGAGGCTTAAGACAAAGATCATCAGAACTATGATGAATACATACCTTTATATGATCTGGCAACAGCATATTTCATCCCGAATTGAACAGAAACTGGACATGCCTTGGAAGGTGGGAGAAAGAATTAAGCATAACGTTCAAGTAATGTTCAACAGTGTTCCTAAACTGCCTTCCTCTTCCTTTCTTCGCTGTGTTTTTTTCTACCTTTCATTTCCTCTCTTCAGCTCTGCCTTCCTCCTTTCCTCTCTAAATCAACCTGTGTTCTTCTTTCTCCTTTCCGGTGGTTATGGAGGTTTGATCTTGCATTTTCCCTTTGTTGTACGAGTATTTTTTTAATTAATGAATTGAGTTTTGTTTAATATGATTAATTACAGATATTAAACAAGCAGAATCAAGTTAAACGACGTTTAATGATTAGAAATGGTTGCAGTTTTGATCAAAATGGGCTTCCTTTCCTACCTGGGATATTTTTCATGGAAGAGGTGGGTCTTTTTGTAATTTAATTAGTTTTATGTTTGTATTTTAATATTAGTTTTTAGTTTTTTTGCTGGAATTTTTGTTGTGATTTAGGTTTTGTTTAGTATTTGGGACATTTCGATGAATTTTAGACGTTTCTTCTTGAATTTTTCTACTTAAAAAGTGATTTGGAAGTTGGTGAATCTATGCTATGAAGCGAAAAAATTTGAGCTTTGTGTGACCATGGTCGATAGCAAGAGCCGTCGTCCTGAAAAATTAGAAATTTTTAGTTTTAGTGATATTGGCATGCTTCTTATGTTCCTGTTATTGATCGCACCGAGTAAATGAGATCCCATGTAAGATACCCCCGAATATCAACACAATCAGTTACCTCAAAGAACAGATAGTTAGTCCTTGAAAATCGTCAAGTACCATCTCTGTAAATCGGGTTCAAAAGCTGATAGATTTCTTGACTTACTGTTACGACATTATCTTACTGATATTCCTAACATGTTGATATATTGCAGGCACTATATAATTTTTTTGTTCAGAGAGTGCATGTAGTAAGCGAAATTACCCCATATCAGCTGATAAATCAGCAAAGGCGGAAATGGCAAGTAGTAGGTTGGCGGAACGAGTAGAGAGTGTGGTGAGACAGAGATAACAAAAGGCGCCAGTGATGGGCGCTGCCTGGCGTGCCATCTCTCAATGCATTCCTCTCCTTGATTTTGTCATTGATGTCCGTGACGCCCGGGTATCACCATCATCTTCATCATATCATCTGTGTTTGCACGACGTTTGTCTGATCATTACTGATAAATTTGTGAATGTCATTGCCTGCTTCCCTTGTCTTCGGAATGTGGCATCCTCAACAACTCATTCACCTCCCGCTGCATCATTGTCTTCAATAAGCTCGACCTTGTCGTTCCTTCCCATATTAAGGTCTCTTCCTCCTCCTCCTCCTCCTCCTCCTACTCCTCCTCCTCCTTCTCGTCTTCCTCTTTTTTGGCATCATATCATCTGTTTTGTCTGTAGTAATATGCTTCTTACCATTTTTATTCATTAGGAATGGGTGACGCATTTTCGATCTCAAAATTACCCGGTCTTTGGCGTCAGTTCCCACAACAAACACAGCTGTTAACAGGTTCGATTTATTTAATCCCGTAAATTGCATGGAGTTGGGTAAGTAATTTTAGGTTCTGTTTATTTGATTAGTAATATGAAGTGGGTAGCACTTATATTTGATGAGATGAAGTCATTTTGTATTCAATTTGTTGGATTTATTCTATTTATTTGTGAAAAACCCAAGAACTCTGTGTCATTGTATTTGCCACTCGCCTACTCCATACTTATTCTCCTTTTCAATTAATATCTCCTCTGCTACACCATACATTCATTTATATGTATGAAGAATGATGGTTGTTTTAGTCGTGGATTTTTGTATCATAATCTTAAGAATCTTACAACAAACTAACCACTACGCTCATTGCTTGCTCTAATTTGTTTTAGGGTAAGAGGCCTTTGCTTTTTTGGCGCATATTTTTTTGAATTCCTTAAGATTTTTTGGCCTTGAAGGCTTAAAATGACCTGTCAACTTTCATAGCATTATAGCGATGATTTCTGTGAGGTTAGCTCTTGCTTATTTCTCACTATTTTTACTGTAATTGTAGTATTACATTGTGTTTTCTTACTTTATTGTTGGTTTTCTTTAATTGGTATCTTCTGGGCTACTTTTCGGCTTGTTTGATGCATATAATTTGATGCATTCTGGTTTTTTAATTGATTAATTTGATGTTTGATTCTGTATTATTTCTGGTTTGTGTACTATGTTTTCTTTGTTAGTGATTTTTAAAAATTAGGGTTTATCAGCGTATTCTTGATTTCTTCCATGATGAATTTAATTAATGTTTTACCTGACTATCATGTTCTTGAAAACTGGGGTAATGTTTTTGATGAAATTTGAATCTTGAATGTTGAATCTGGTAATTCATATTAGGATTTGTGTTCGTAGTGTACGATTTTTCATCTGTAAAAATTGTGTCCATTGATTTCATCCATCAACAATCAACATAGTTGATTTCCCAGAAATTAGGGGTGCTTGATTAAAATAAAGGTTCGTGAACGGAATACCTCGCAATAATTTAAGTAATTAGGTTTTTCGTCAAGTGCCTTCTATTCATGCTCAATTAATTAGGTTTTCAATCAATTAATCGGGGACTACTTTCAATCAAGAACTTGGTTTCTTAATTGTACAATTGTTTTGATACAGATTACTCGTACAAAGCAAACTGCCCGTAAGAGTACAGGAGGGAAGGTCCCGAGGAAGCAGTTGGCGACCAAAGCTGCGCGTAAGTCGGCACCCACTACAGGAGGAGTGAAGAAGCCTCACAGGTACCGTCCTGTTGCACTCCGTGAAATCAGGAAGTACCAGAAGAGCACAGAGTTGTTGATCAGGAAGCTGCCATTCCAGAGGTTGGTTCGTGAGATTGCACAGGACTTCAAGACCGATCTCTGTTTCTAGAGTCATGTTGTCTTAGCTCTTCAGGAGGCTGCTGAAGCTTACCTTGTCGGTTTACTGACCAGGTGCTTTTAGATTGTGTTAATAAACAAGAAAATAACTGTTTGTGTAACACCCACAAATTTCCTAACTCTACTATCTGTTCCATCACGATTATATCGTAACTCTGTAATATTTTGTCAATTACATGTTTTTCCATTTCGAGATCTCTTTCATTATCGAGTCTAAAATTATTTATTTTCATAAAAGGATTTTAATTATTCTATTTTTATTCAAAAACCCATTTAATTCTTTTCATCGCAAGTATTTTTAATTATTTTTAGAAATCATATTTTCTATAAATAATAGTTTAAAAATCAAGTTTGAACTATTTATGTTTCTAAAAATGCTTGATTATATTTATAATGGTTTCTAGCTCAAAAATATTTTATTTTCGAAAAATGGTTGTTTAATTATTTTACTACGCGATTTCATAAATAATTATTTTCTAACGCGTTTTAATTCGATTTCTTCGTAAACGCTTATATTATTTTACGAACTTCTTTTATCAACCCTACATATTATTTTTATCCTACTTATTTTAAAGTATTTGTTTTAATCGAAAAATTATCACATCGATTTGTTGCTTGTTCTCTCCACCTCAACCATCTCGTCTTCTAGTTGAATTAAGAGTCCTTGTAACTCAATTATTCATATCTTTTAGCTTCCTAATTTCTTTTTATATTCTCATTCATTCTAGTCTATTTTATTCACAACACAATTCTTTTCTCCTCTATGTTTCACTTTAAACTTCATCATTTTCGTTCATCATCAATCTGATCCTAATTCGTCTTTAATTCTTTCCAATCTCGAGAGTAATTTAATTACTCTTATTCGTTCGTTCTTCATCTCGTTTTCTCCTTTCTATTCACTTGTAATGTGGTTTTAATAACATATGTTTAATTATTTCGTAGACTATCTTGCTAGATCTGGCGAAGATGATTATTTAATTGATTCGGATCTCGATTAAGGTAACATTGACACGTTACTCGGTATTATGTGATATTATTGTTGTATTTGCATGTATAGAAATTAGATTTTTGTTAGATAATATATGTATGTCTCGTTTTTAATATAAAAGACTTTAAGCGTAGATTTTCACATGTTTCGTTATTTTAAATCGTTTTTACGAGATTTGCGAATAAGTCTTTCTTTTAATTATTAAAAAGTATTATAAGGCCGAGACTAAAACATACACCTAATAATTTTATTTTATAATTTTCGTGATTTTAAAGTATGAATTATCAAATTGAAAGTTTTATTTTTTTTTAATAAAGTTACAGCATGTTTCGGAATCTGATAGAATGTTTGTGCGAATTAATAATCTATTTTAAAGACTTTATTTTGGAAAACTTTGAAAAGAGACTATTATTTATTTTAAGTCTAATTTATTCCTATTTAATTTCGTAGAGTAATTTCAAGTGGTTTGGTCACAATAAATTGTTTATGAACAGGTGTCAAATTAATCCGCGAATCTGCCAGTTATGATAAGATCTTATTTGAAACATATAATAAACTTTTTATTTAATATTGTTAATTTATGTACATACTATATGAAGAGTCTAGTTAATGTTTCCAATTGAAGTTTCTTTAAAATAATTTTTAAACGTCTTTTATTAACAAAATACAATCGAGTGTCTAATTCTGACAGTTTTTAAATATACGAATAAAAACCCATGTTTTATTTGGAATTTGGATTTTCTTCAGAAATAGAAGTGGTAACTAAGTTTCTAAAGTTTTCAACCACACTGATCTTACGATGTTTTGATTTTTAATAATTTAATTACGAATTTTATAGTAAGACAGTGCGATTCTGGAAAATCTATCAATTTGTTATTTAAATACTTTTAATTACTTAAACTTCAACCTTTTTAAAAATAATTATGATTTTGACTTGACTTGACTTTTAATCTTGAATTATACATATATATAATAAATATAATGTTTACGTCTCGAGGCCTAAAATTAACATTTATATAACTTCTACTTTAACCGATTTCTATTTATAACAGTACCTACTTTTGAAAAGTTATTTTTTTTTTATAAAGTTTTCTCTTTTAAGAACAAACTATTTCTATTAAATTTCGATAATGGCTTTGTTTTGGAGTTATGGAATAAGAGAAGTGTACGGGTAGAGTAATACAGTCTAGAGTATACGTTTTGCCATCAGCTATAAGGCTAGTGTATCCGAGCGGGATGCATTGGTTGTTGAACTGGGCATGTTCTTGTCCAGGAATGTATGTTCATTTTGACCTTAAGCTCATACCTCACATGTAAGACGCCGTCGGGTTGAACTGGGCACACTTGGTGTTCCAGGAGGGGTGTGCATATTTACTTAAGCTAGGAGCTCGCATTGATAAGTCGCCGTCCTATTATGGTTGAGTAGCCTAGTTAGAGATCGAAGTTTGATTTGTTTGAACTAAGTTCTCAAAGCTAGTTTTAGTATTCTCCTAGTGAAAGTCTATTTTGCTGCACTGATTCATATCCATAACGTCGTTATTACTATTGGTTGATACATTGACTTGCAGGTTGGCAGTCGATTTGAATTATTTTACTATATCATTTTAAACGTTTTCCATTTTGAACTATTTTGATATAATAGTAATTATGCTTTAATGTCATGTAATATGGCTGGAAGAACGTCGTCGTTACTCCCCACTGAATTGTGGTTGCTATGTTTATAACATGACAGGTATTTTGCTGCTGGGTTTTGGGTGTGAGCTAGCGAGTAGCATGGATCTTACTCTACTTCATTTATATTAATTTTTGGATTGTTAAACCCATTTGGAGAATTTTTATTTTTAGCCCTTTTGTGAAAAGTGGCATTTGTATTGACTGGCCGTTCTTTTTGTAAAATTTAGAACGTCGGTGTGTTTTAATCTCAAATCTACAGTGTTTCCGCCACTGTATTGCGTTAGAATTTATAGGGGATTACAGTTTGCTTCTACTATACTTTTTATGTTTTCTTTTGTGCGTGTGCACGCGTGCACACCATAAGTGAGGATCGTAGATATGATTGAATTTGACCATCTCTAATGATCTAAAGATAGTCCCTTTGACATAAGTCGGGATGTGGAGGCTTGAACTTGGGAAATTTGGCCGTGATTATGTGTAAACTTTGCAAGCAGATCACTGGGGTTGAGTACGGGCTGGGATAGTTCGGGTACATATCACTTTTGAATATTTTCGCATTTGAGGTATGTTTGACAGGTCCAGACCCTGTGAGTACTAATTCTTGTTCGTGCAGGTTGTGAAGTAGGAATACGAAAAGGAAAAACTTACCGAGAGAATTGCTAAACTTGCCGGTGATATGACCGTGATCCAGGTATGTATTTCTTCTCGTCTCCTTGTTGTATAGTCTATGTATGAGAGTGTAGAAAGCATCAAGATCATGATTTGCTCCTTTTTATCTAATTGTTAGGTCGGACCACTGACGAAAACCGGGCTGAAAGAAAAGAAGTTGAGAGTAGAAGATGCTCCGAATACAACCAAGGCATGTTCTCTCCTCTCTATAATAGGATTAGATCATGTTTTATTTAACTCCTGTTTCAAAGAGTTGACGTTATCGTTTGTTAATATGTCTATTCAGGCGGCTGCGGAGGAAGGAATTGTTGTTAGTGGTGGATGTACTTTACTGCAGCTCTCTTCGAAAGCTGATGCTATCAAGGAAAAACTCGATAACGCAGAAGAGAAGGTGCGGTTTTGCGCCTTTCAAATGTTTAATGTCTCTGAACTTTCTAGATAAACACTTATGCAAGTTATCGATACAAGTTGGAGCAGATGTCATGAAGAGGGCGCTCAATTTTCCCTTGAAATTAATCGTGACAAATGCACTTGTGTAAACGGAAACTGAGTGAAGAGCGCACTCAGTTCCAATGTTCCTGCTCCTTTTCTGGTTTTTTTTGCAGGAAATTAATACTGGTGTTCTTGTTCTATGGTTTCGGTGGTGTTTTAGTTATTTTCGCTGCTGTTTAGTAAACATTCCCTTTTTTCTTTGATTGTTAAATTCATTTTTGCAGGAAATTGATCTCTTCATTTTTCCTTTTTCCTTTTCAACTCGATTTTTCAGCCTCCATCCAGCTCTCACCTCCTCCTGCTGGTTCTTTCATCGTCACGTTTCAGCTTCATCGCCATTTTCTTTGATTATTGTCTCCAGGTCATTCTTAAACCCCTCCTTTTGATCCTATTTAGTTGCTCAGTTCTAATCGACCAGCATCCAGTTCTAACCTGTCCCCTTCTTTTTCTGGTTATTGATTGTTTTTTGGCAGGAAATCAATGATTATTTTGTTCTAGGGTTTCGATGGTGTTTGATTGCTCTTGTATTTGTTTGAACTTTCTGAGAATTGTTTCTTTGTATTGTGATTTGATTCCGTTCTAAGGCTTTATGGTCTATAAACAGCTACTTATTATCCATGTTCGTTATATGTGCAGCTTACTTTAGCGACCCACAGAGGCAAGCTACCAAGGATGCATGAGTCATCGTTGGTTTGAATGTCGCTAGGATCATTAAGGAGCCAACTGCAGCAGCCATTGCTTACGGTATGTATTAAAGTTTTAGATAAAATTTGATCGATTTTCATTTTATTTGGGTTTTTTTTTTGGAAATCCTTAATTTGATCAAATTTGGTATAATTTTGGTGAAATTTGTTTGGACATCCATGAAAGTTACAAACTTTAGCTCAATTTTGATCAAGTTTGGTGTATTTTAGTTATGATTAGCTTGAAAATTGAAAAAACAAAAATTGGAAGATGGTTATCTCTTCGCTTTCTTCTATTAACGATTTTGAGCATGAACTGTTGTGAATGCATTTTGTTTTGGGGGTCTCTTCTTGTTTTGTTTACGTATAATATATCTTGTTTGTCGTTTTATGACTACTATATTATTAATATTGATTGTTAATTTTTGTTTTTGTTGATGTTGATGATATTGAAACCCTAGCTTGAGCGATTCAAATTCGTAATTCGATTGTGTTATTGATGTTCATTGTGTAGGAAGTATAGTAAAGTAGAGTAGAATCAAATTAGAGAATCCCTTTACAATTAAAGTTCTTCAAGTTTTCACTGGTTTTAGCTTCAGTTGTGGGTTTGGTACCGTGTTGGCAAACCTGTAAACCTAGGCACTAATTTTTCTTTTATATATATATTGTTTATTTCACTTGAATTAATTAATCCCCCCCCCCCAATTTTTAGTATATTTTAAGCTCTTTGTTCTGGATTTTGCTCAGTATGGACCTTGGAAATTTGACCGTTTCTTTTAAGTGTGTGTTATTTGACCGTTCATATATATCTGTCACAAGAGAGAATTGTGTGTGTCGAATATGAATAGGTTCAAGTTGTTGGATGTTTACATTATACTAACTCACTTGACATAAAAGTCTAAACATGATGAATGACTGATTATATTATGTTGCCAACTAACCAACATGACAAATCAATCCGATTATAATTTTGAACAAATTCGTGTTTAAGATTGTTATATCTGTCATCTTAAAACGGGTCAAATACAATAGATGAGATATAGACATAATCGTCTTTGAAGTAGCTCAAATGGGTTGTAAATGTCATCTTAAAACTGGTCAAATACAATAGATGAGACGTAATAATCGTCTTTGAAGTAGCTCAGATGGGTTGTAAATGGATCTGAAAATGGATCAAATACAATAGATGAGACATAAGACATCATCGTCTTTGAAGTAGCTCAAATGGGTAGTAAATGTCATCTTAAAACGGGTCAAATACAATAGATGAGACATAAGACATAATACGTTTGCAAAAGCTGATATCCGGCTGGACTAAGACCAGTTTTTTCAATTCATAATGAAATGTACAAGGCTGGACTGACCAAGACTTTGATGAAATGTACAAGCAAGCCTCAGACTGAAATGTTTGTACATTTTAGGTCTAACCACATTGAAGTCAATGTTAGACCCCAAATAGAACCTGACATTTATGCCCAATTATAATCATCATCCTCGTACGTCCTCATTCTTCATTGATTATTTTTCCACATTTTGTAGCAATTGAGAAATTCTAAACCTAATTCCAGATTTTATTGCTAATTAAATGATTTGTTAGTGCATTCTATGAACTGATTACTATGATTTGTATGAATTTCACGTTTTGATTGCTCCAAGTTCGCCTTTCTATCACTTACCGATTTCGCTCCGTAATTGTTTTCATTGTTTACCCCAATTATTCTCCAGATTTTATATCAATTTGAGAAATTGTAAACCTAATCTCAGATTTTATTGCTACTTATATTCTTTATTAGTGCATTCTACGAACTGATTGCTCTAATTTTTACAGTTTTCATGCTTTGATTGCTCCAATTTCGGCTTTCTATCACTTACTGATTTCACTTCGGAATTGTTTTCATTGTTTATCCCCAATTATTCTCCAGATTTTATAGCAATTTGAGAAATTGTAAGCCTAATCTCAGATTTTATAACCAAAAAACTCTCTCGCTCCTTTCGCTTGAAGAGCAAAAGAATGGCTTGAATACGTACGAGTAGTTATTTTTGCTAACTTTGTGAAATAGGTAAAGGGGCTTCTTAATTTGTTTTTTAATACAAAATATTTGAAAATTTTTAGTAGTTATATGGAAGATGGTGAATTTATGCTATGAAGCTCAAAGTTTTGAGCTTTGTCGAAAATTTTGAATTTTTCGTTGTACAGATACGGAAGTTGGTGAATTGATGCTATGAATTTCAAAGTTCTGAGCTTTGTATCATGGTGGAACCATGGTGGCTTGAAGAAGTCGTCGTTCCCGAAAACTTGAAACTTTTTAGAAATGGGATTCGGTGATTTTGTGTTATGAAGCTCAAAGTTTGGAGCTTTAAGGCTGAGTGAGTTAGCGGAACCATGGGGAGCTACAGCAGGAGCGGTCGCCACGAGACAGTTTGAAACATTTTGTTAGGATTTTTTATATCCCCCCCCCCCAATTTAACCTATTTCCTCACTAATTCGTCCTCTTAACTATAAATCCAGGTTCCACGACTAACTTTGTGCATAGCTTGATATGCCTTCTGTAGACACCCACATTTTGACCGCCAGGTGTCTATAGCAGTTTCCGACAAACACTCGATGATGATCGGACGCAAACATGTTTTAACGTACTCGAATACGGGCTCAAAATCATTGGCATTTGGCTTGGGCTTTTTACGGAGTACAAATTTCACAAAACCAACCTCAAAATCAGGCCTAGTGGGTCATTTCGAGTCAAATAAGACTAATTCGGGTCGAATCCGACACCAGGGGCAAAACCGTCTTTATACGACTGAATCGAAACCCGGTCGGAGATATTTTTTTGAGACACACGGACCAGCCGTGATACCTCACGAGTTCGGCCTGGACTCGAATACTACAAAAATCAGCTACACAAAAATTAAACAAATCCGTTTAAGGATGGAATTCGATCTCAAGTAGGATTTCTATCCGAAAACCGAATCAAACACTCGACCGAGCGTAGGACACTCGGCTGAGCAGCCTGTTTTCAGCCGGGTTCGTTGCTTCTCCGCCAAGCAAGTGGAATTCTCGTTCCTCTCAGCTTCTTACATTTCCTATCCTAAGCGGTAGTTCTAACCCAAACACTTCTCCTAGCCAAGGTCGGGAATTTTCCTATAAATAGGCCCCTTGCACAACACAATTAACACACATCAATCATATATCATACAACAACTTCACATCAACTTTCTTATTCATACACATCGACATTCATACACACCTACAACATCAACTTTTCACACATAAACATAAACTCCTTACACTTAGCATCGAGAAAACCGATAGTGCATCCGAGACCCGAAGGAACCGGCCCTTAGACCCAATACCCTTCTTACACGTCCCAACCAACCACCATAACTCACCAACATTAACTCGACGCTCCCGTGCCTTAGCCACATTCCGACGAGCCCCGATCCGAGTAAACAAAGCATGTAGGTTGAGGGTGTAAAATCAAACCCGACTTCTCCTTTCTCTCTTCTTCTCCTTCTCGTCTTTTTCTCGTCTTTTCTTCTTTTTTTCGTCATCGGTCGATTTTTTGTTTTACGGGTCGTTCGTCGCATTTTTTTATTTATTTCTAATATCGATACTACAAAATTATTTTCATATATAACGTTCTTAAAATACGATACCGGTTCATTAATCGAATATCGTATCCAACAAGAACTAAATTAAATCTCGTTGATGCTAAAAATCGTTACATACCTTTTTTAAAACAAAATACGACGATTTTAACGCAGAGAGAATTAACATTCTTTTCTTTTCGTTCAATTTCTTTTCAAAACGATTTTATAAAAACTTTTTCTAAAAATCATTCCGAATATTTGATATCGATTTCATAATCGAATATCGTATACGACGAATATCGAAAATATAAATCGAGTATAAATTAATCCATATTACGCGATTTATTAAAATTAACGATTTTTGAAAAACCCGAGCCGAGACAGCTACCCGCGCGAGTCGCGCCCCCTCCCGGGCGAGTCGCGCGGGGGCCTGTAAACCACGACCCGTTTTTTCTCGTTTCTCTTTTTTTATTTTACATCGTTTCTTACATAAAACAGCGGCTTTCTCGGCATATTTTCAGATTTCGACAAATATTTTTCGACCTCGGTCGACACATGTTTAATCCATCACGTATCATAAAATCCTCTTTCATAATCATGTATATTATCATATTTACGTCTTTTATTCACAAATTGATACTAACTCGTTTGTTCATCCTTTGTAGCAAAGTCATTTTTTTTCATTGTTTGTTTTATTGTACTAAAACGAATCTCACATGCTAAATTCAACTTTGACGTTAATTTTAGTTGCATTAAATCGACTTAGCAACTCATTCAATTCTCGCATGTCTAGGGAAAACAATGTTTGCATATCATTCACCGAATTACTAACACGCGTATTTTAAAATCAAACGATATCCTAGTAGAGGCCGCTAATGTGCGGGTGGGGTTGGGTGTTCTTTGTGAACTTCCCAACACGTACCTTCACCCATTATTCAGAACCTTGGTTTCCGGATGTCCGAAACCATTGGCAACGAGAGTCATTCAATACACGATATCCGATAACGTCGGTATCGGTATCAAATGCTAAGGGACGAACCCAATAAACTCTGACATCGCAAATGGGCCATATTTTGTGCATGGCCCACTACGACATAGAGTGGGTTCGAACGGGCCCGAACTCCCACAAAGTTCGTGGCGACACCAACTTCGATTTAAATTTCAATTCGATTCATTCTCATATGGAGATTCATTCGCCTCCCCAAACCCGCGCGTGGCCGCATCGGGATGGACCTATGTCATGTCCACACCTTCCAGGTCCTGTGTAATTCTTGATGTTTGTTACAATTTGATATTCCTTTTATGGTGTGTATTAGATATTATTACGTGGTTGATATTTCATTTGAGAGGATGTAATTTGTAGTTTTAGGCAATCAGAGCTGAATATGGAGAAGGTTTGAAGACGTTTAGACCAGATGGACCTTTAAAAGTCGATATAGTATGATTTTTTTAATGAATATATACTTCTTGAATGCTTGCTAATATGAATTCTCGTGCAAAAGACCATATAATTAAAACAATATAATTTGGTGCAAATGTACAAAAGAAAAAGAATTAAACCGTATTAAATATATAATTCAAAAGAAAAAGAAAAAAAAATATAATCGTATTAAGACCATATTATGTTTTTAAATGTGCAAATTTGATTGATAATTGCTTGCTTATATCTTGCAATTCTAGACCAGATGGTAACATATAAGCACAGAAGACGTTCTCGTGCAATTCTTTTAGAAACTTTTAAGATGGTCTTTGCTCAAAATCGTCAATTTTGCAGGCGCTGAATGGCATCCTCGAATCAAAGTCGAGCAAAATCATTTTGTCTGCTGTGATCTGCCACATTTTTTCATGGATTCTTATGAAGAATGTTGTGAACCTCCTCGACTACCATTGCTCGATAGGTAGACTTCACTCCTTAAACTGTCGCCAGTTGGTGATCCTTGTTTAGAAAATCGCACTTTTAACCTATTGTTTCTAGGTTTGACACGAGTGAGCCTGGGTCGTATTTAAAACGATATACCGATCCAACTTTCTTTAGGAAGCCATCATCATCAGCCGGTTCTGAAGCACGCTTTAAGGATAAATCTCGAAGGCAAAGGAAGGCTCGTAAAATCAAGAGATACGTACGAACACTTAATATTTGGTGTGTTCGTATGTAAATTAAAGAAAGTTGCATTCTTCGGGTTTCTGAGACAAACTATCATGAGTTGGTGGTTTCAGAATGCGGATATCGTTTCAAACAGGCCGAGGAGCGTCTTCTCTATCACGAACTGGCTCCAGTTTTGATCAGAATCCCGGATCAGATTATCTTATTTCAAATGAGGGCTCTCATCCAAATATTTCGATTCTATCCGATGAGCCAAAGAGCGAGAATAAAGACATGGTGAGCAGTAGTAATACCGCAACTGGTAAAGGTATTCAGTGTGGCTTGTCACTCAAGACTACTGCCTGTCGTCTTTCTAATGTCACGTGGGATGAGAAACTGGAAAGTATGGAGCATATGGGTTCAAATCACGGGATTGAGGATAATGTCGAAGCTAATCCTGAGATGAATTGTAATCTGCATGAACAAAAAATTATGGAAGGTGAAAATGCTCAAGTAATTTTGGAATGTTAGATGATATCTGAGGTAACCAGTCATGACGAGAATATAGACAGTGAAACCGACAACTTTGTTGATGCACGTAATATGATTTATTCAGAATCTGATTGTGATTTCGAGACCTATACGAGAAAAGAAGTAAAATCATTAACTTCGACATGTAAACTACCCCCCACTGATGCATCAATTGAACACGCATCAACTATCGACAATGACCTGTCCTCTAAACAGCCAGAATCGGCAATAAGCCAAGAACAGGTAAAACCGTAAAAAGCGTACTTATATGTTTTTACTGACTGCTTTTCGTTTTAGATGTTAGTTCACATTAGTCGAGATTAAGAACTTGGGATTCAGATTTTCCTGTTGTTGTTGTTGTAGCCTGTGGAATGTGTTTCCCTTGCTGTCTCCAAACCTAAAGAATCGAGTTCTCAACCTTCCTGTGATGACGATATTGTTTGTACAAGTTCCTACCCACATGCTTCCTAGACCAATGGAACACTTTTCGGGCTACAACCATCAAATCCTACTAACCATGTATCGGAAGATTTAGAATCATCGACTAATGGCAATGGAAGATTGGAATCATCGGTGAATTCACGGCCTACATCACCAGCGTTAGAGCATATGAAGATATCCTTTCCGCCTATTGATGTTCCCGAAAATTCCAGGCTAAAACTTAAATACCAACAGGGGATTGACCTTGACCATCCTTCCTTTCAGTTGGTTCCGGAGTCGACTAGGGTATATCCTGAAATGGGTTCGGATTCTGATGATGATGATACGTTCTGCCGATCAAATCCTTGGGTATCAATGATTCTGCAGGTCATCTTTCAGATTCAGATTCCGAGCAGTGGGAATCTAGAGATTTCCCGAAAAGTAATGACCGTGGATTATGTGATGAACTAAGTGGAATCTCGTCCACAGAATCCTCCGATCTTAATCTTGAAGGGCTAGCGCCTGAACCTTTCCCCTTCCTCCATTGCGATGGCGCGTGAAACGGGGATCTGATAGTCCGAATCAATTCTTTCATTCTCACCCTCTCGAGAATGAGTCGGATAAACTGCAAAGCAGAATGCAAGGAAAAGATACAACCTTTAAGCAAAATAACGAGATAAAGGTATATATATCCTGCTCTACATGGGCCCTGTTTATTCCAGCTTATTTTTCGTTCAATTTAGTTAGCCCGAGCCAATTCAAATCAGAAAGTATATGTAGCAAAAGGTATATGTAGCAGGTTGCTGAACCAAAAGTGGATGACGAAAAACAAGGCTATCATGCGACTAATACGACAATTATGGATGACCCGGGGGCTTTTCTACATCAAATCCGAGCTAAGGTGATTTTTAAAGTGTGTGATCTTTTACGTATAGGGACTGTTTCACAGTATTAGACCGTCTCGTACAATACTAAATCGACTGACTACTTTATTCTTACATTATTGTCAGTCCTTCAATGTCAAGCGTACAGATGCGGTTCAATCATTTTCCACGCCTAGCCCTCCTAACAGTATTAAAATTACAGCAATCCTGCAGAAGGCAAATGCAATTCGCCAGATAAAATTATTTAGCAGAAAACTGTCTTAGCATACTCTACTTCCTGCCTTGTGAGTCGAGAGCAAACCACAGATTCATCATATTAAACCAAAACACGAGGTATTAAACCAAAACACGAGGGTTTTTAACCGAGTCCAATTCTTGAACCCACTGCTCTTTGAAATAAAGGAGCAATATTTCTCCCTTCGTACACAGATGGTGGGAAGCGATGGTGAGGATGATAGTTGGAGCGACACGTGATGTATCCATCCGATGTCAGGGCAAGTAGTTAGATATGCTGCTTAATGTTAAGCCACAAGAAGCGGACCGTGGACCGTGACACTGTGCATATAGGCTAACTTAGTTTCTGACCCCTGACCGAGATTGTGACCGTGACACTGGGTGAACTTCTTTTGTTTGATAGCCTGAACTCTGAAGCTCTCAAGTATTTTGTACAGCCACTGTATTTTAATTAAGATAAAAATGACTGTATGAATAATCAATCTTCAGTGCACCACCAACTCGACTTAGTGTACCGACGCTACTTTTCGGTTTACTTTTCTGTTGAAATATATTGTACAGTATTTACTATCGGTCCCTTAACAATAGAGGGTGAAGAGATGACAACAGTTTTTTGTAAACATTAGAATTCTTAGTAGTTACTTTTTGTTTGCTGATCGAAGTTGTTATTATTAATAGTTGGTTTTTCATTGACAGCAAGGTTAGTGATGGATCCTAAGACAAGAAGGACAAAAAGGTTTGGATTTGTGACACTGGGGATGAAGTTGATGCTCAGAATGCTCTCAAAGGCTTTGAATGGAAGGGTCAGCCTTCCATCTCTCTCAATTTAATTCCCCTTTTTGGCCCTGCTTTGTCATAGAAACGAAAAACTAATACTTCCTCCGTTAATCTTGTGTCAATTTGTGAATATGTGATGAATTATTGTGTCAATTTGTGACTGAAATAGCGTTGTTAATCTTCCTCAATGTTTGTACTACAAATCAATATTATGCCTTAAGAATTATTTTACGATTCACATATTTATTAAGTCGTACGGGCAAGGCTGTGCTTTAAGTATTGATAAGTCGAGAATTCTACATATTTTTTATCCCTTTAATAATATTATTATTTTGATGTCGTCTTTCGTATTATTCGAGTTAATATGACTATTTTATATCAGTTGAGCTTAAAGTTACTCTATTGATAGTTTTATGCTAAATCGGGCTTTTAATATACGAAGTACGGTATATTTTAATTAATTAGTGATAACTGATAACCAACCTGAATTTTCTTCCGTCGTCTGTTATCGCCTTGCCATCTCAGGTTGAATCCCTCATATCTCTATCTTCCTCTCTATCTTGATAACTGTGGTTCTCCGAACCATCAAGTTTTCACTGTAATCCATCGTGTTGTACTTTGTTGTATATAGTAGACTAATTTACTTTTATTGTCAGCGTTTAGGGAGCTAAACCGATACACTGATTTGGCAAAAATGAGTTCAGTGATTTGCCAATGATCCCGCGAGAAGAATGCTGATGATCGTCAACGTGACACTCAGAGATTACTAAGTGGAGTCAGCTCAAACATAGGGAACCAATAGAACAATTCTTGATTATGATGTTCATATGGGTAAATTATAAATAAGTTTTACAACACCTTTTGCAATTATCCACTCAATGTTGTAAAAAAAGATGCCTAAGAAGGATCTAGCTGAGAAGGTTAGTCCATGCTAACTCATAAGTTTCAAAAAAGAACGGGTGCTGCTACCTTATGTCATTGATGGCGATTGGTCTGTCTTATTCTGCAATTTCTGTTTGTTTTGTTATTTAGGTGTGGAGGTTGCAGGCTGCTCTGGGACAACAAAAACTGAAATAACTAAATTTGCCAGGATGAGTTTGAAAGATTGCAGAATGTAATATTCACGACCTCTTTAACTACTGATGTACATTTGATATGCATGTGGAGAATTTCTATACATCATATTTCAACATTTCGGATATACTGGAATTTGAAATTCGACAAATATTTATGGCACAAACTACTTTTGTTTTGCGTCTTGTTATACACACACACACAAACAAACATATATCTATGTATATATATGGTCAGCCACAACATTTTTTTATCCAAAAATTTTCTCAAAAGCAAAAGCATGGTCAAATACGTTTCTACTTGCGTCTATCTTGATCAGGAAGTACTAAACTCGATGTTAGGCACAGAATTTTGGTATGCAGAAGGGAATAGCAGGAAAGAAAAAAGAGTTGGTAGTTTGAGGCCTAATAAACGATGGTGGCATTCCGTATGCACGTGTGCCAGCTGATGGTCTCTCGGAGACTGCTAGGGAGAAGCTACTTTCTCAGGGTAATGTGGTTCATCGGGTTTTCAAGGCTGCCAAAACGATCAATGAGGATGTATTGCTTGAAATGACGGACCCACCGGTGGTGTTGGCTGGAATAAGGGACATTGCCCTCATTCTCTCATGGTACCCTCCCCCTTTCCCCTTTTTCTCTATTTCATACCACATCTTTCATTGTGGATTTGTGTTTTTTCTTGAATCTTCTTTAGGCCCTAAACCGAAGTCCGTTGTCGACGATGAATGACTTTCATCTCCGATCATTTCAAGGCACATTAATCTTTGCGTCTCACCTTTTTGCTTATCTTTCGTCAAAATATGTATAGGACTAGACAAATGGTTTCCACAGTTTCGGACCAAGATCTAAGTTATTTTGGTGTTATGATTGTCTCTTTCCAAATGTTTTATACTTAAGTGTGAGACTGAATACTTTGATTTAGCAATTTATGTCGTTTGTGGTCCGTTTTAAAATTGGAATATCCCCTTGTTAGAATGTTGTTTGCCAATTGTTTTTGTAAGTCATAGTGTGTTCATCTTGTTGACGACTTTGGACATAGGCAGTGATTGTAAGGAGGCATATTTATTAGTATAAGATGGCAGACTTTGGTTTATTAGTTTTGCCATAAGTTTAGTTAGGAGGAGATTGGGATGAAGTTCTTAAGATTTATCACCATTTGGCCATCTGGGTATCTTTTTTCTTATGCGAATTGTGTGAATCAAATTTGATCGTTGTTTCTATAATTCTTATGCATCATAGTTCTCTCTGTTTTTCACTTGATTTTGATGGTATAATTTGAGGTGTGAATGAATATACCAGGTTTTCGAGGTTATTGATTACTGATTGCTGTAACGGTGTTTGGGAGCACGACCCTGTAAACTAGATTAGATTTTAGCATTCCGACTTTTGTGGGAAGTTTGAATTCATGTGAATCGTGTGATCAAATAAGTCGCAAATTCTATGATATAATTCTTATGCATGTTTTGTGTAATGTTACATTTTAGGGGAATTTGCGGAAAAAACGATGTTTGGTAGGGATAATGAAATTGGAGTTCTACATGAACAAGAGTCGGAAATCCTAGGAAATTCCAATTCATGGGAATCGTGTTGGTGTTGATTTCTAGGCCGTGTGTTGTGGTTGTGATTAGGTACATGAAACCAATGTTGGAGGCGAGCTTCTGCCTACAACCACCCGGAGAAACACCAGGAAGACGGTCAACATTCGATGGGATGATCGCAGGCTGCATACCTGTCTTCTTCGAGTACCAATCAGCGAAAATCCAAATCCAATGGCATCTTCCCCTAGGCAAATTCAGCGAGTTTTCAGTATCAATACCTAAGGAGTGACATCGAGGTTATTGACTAACCCGTTCTTATCATTTTTAACCACTTTTGTGCCCAAGTGGTACATGCCCTCGGCTTTAATGCTCGTAGTTGGTTATGGTGATCCATTACATTAACATGCACCTATTTTCGATAACTTGATGGTAATACTGTAATTTGATGTTGTAACATTTTTGGTGATTATAATTTCTTATTTATAATTTTATTGTTTCTGATTTTTGTAATGCTATTTCTTTTGTAGTCATTTAATGTCTAAGAGACTAGCTCTTTTGTAAAAATCTGTCTCTTGAGAGTGTATAGTTAGTTGAGGCAAAAACCGATTGAATTGAATTTATAAATTTGGTAAAAACCTAACAAGGAAATATATCGGAGGTACTACAATTATGAGTACAAGTTTGTTCAATTTCGTTAGCTTATTTATGAAATACAGAGTGAATTTTTAATCGGCCATAATAAAATGTGTGCATTTTTTACTAGCTTTCTTGGACTACAATGGTACACATCAACAAAAATGCATTACAAGACTTTCCATATAACTTCGATGAACTTCCGCCTAAGGAGATACAAAGGGCATATATGATAGCTTCAGCGTTGCTAAGCGGTAAACATATCGGGGTGACCCGGCCCGCTAATATGTTTTTATGAATTTGTATAATAACGTTATAACGCACTTAAATTCGTGGTTTTGTTTATTGTACCTACAACTATGATCCTTTTTCATACCTTGCTTTGAATGGCGGGAAAAAGTCAATATTACCATTTTTTGTATTACATTGGCCTGTTTTGCGCAAAATGTTATTACAAATTATACTTCCTAGATTAGTAGATAGTTTCATCTAAGAACTATAAACATATGACAAAAAGAAAAAAAAACCCGCAAACAATAGTTCGAATTATGCCAACAATTCGACAATCAATGACAACAATATGCGCTATCAAAATACATACACAAATCGTACCTAACCATACGTGCCCATCGCGCGCGACATACGAACTAGTTATATTAAAAAAACAAATAACCCGTAATTTATTGTGAGTGTTGCACCTAGTTTAGCATCAAATCACAGTTAAAATTTAAGTTGAGTGCACGCAACAAAAAGGAAATAAAGACAGAAAATAAGCCGCTTAAGTAAGTCGACGAGTCCACGTCCTTTATACTTTTCAACGACCTTCCCTAAGTCTAAGCGGCTAAACCTAATTGTACCGCACAAAATACTACTCCCTCCATTCAACTCCAATTTACCAATTTCTTTTTGCACATTTGCCGATGCGCATTTTAAATCGTTAATATCTTTCACTACGTATTTTTAAAAATTATAATTTTTTATATTCTTGTTCTACTCGTTGAGACGAATCAAACAAGATCCCACATGATAATATTTTGTCTTATAGATCGTGTAGAATTTTGATGAATCTTTTGATTTAGGAATAATGTCCAAAACCCAAATTGGTAAATTGGAGTTGAATGGAGTTGAATTGAGGGAGCAGTAACAAAAAAAGGTAAATAAAATACAAAACACTCGAACAGTTATTTCACCCCCGCAATCATCCCTCTCTAGTCCTTCCTCTTTCACCGGCACTAATAGACGACCGGCGGCGGCGACGGCGAGGTTTGAACTTGGACGACGAGTGGACTCGGGGGTTTGTTTATAATGCGCAGTGAGATTCGGAGTTTATCCGGCGATTCGAGGTTGCGATGAGAGGTTCGCCGGTGAGTCGCCGAGTGGTTCAACGATTCCGGCAACTCGCGTTCTCCTCCGTTGGATCTGTGAAAATCAAGCTTTTGCTGGGATTTTGCATCGTCTTCGCTTTGATCTTGCTCGCTTCTCGTGCTTCCTCTTTCTCGCAATGGAAACATCCTCACAGCTTCCTCCTTCGCGACGATAATCACAATCACAGGTATATCATCCACTCCTTCACTTATGCTCCCTACAATCTCCTTCGATTAAAAAGGTAAAACAATGATTAGTGTAGTGATTGTTGACCTATTATCCAAGTATGTCAGCTTAAAAATGGACGCTTGTGCTCCGAAATGTTAGTATTGGATAATTAATCTGTCAAGTTTGATGATATGTTACTATTATAGGTAGGTATTAATTAATTAATTGTATACTTGTTGTGTTGATGCTGGATTCTGTTTGATACGAGCCAGTATTTATTAATGGAAATAGTTCTGCGTTGTTGCAAAAATAGTTAGACTTGCTAATTCTGGTGTCATATTGAAGATTCTGGAAATCTTATGTAGGGGATTTATAAATGGAAGTTTTTTTTAGAGGCGATAGGGGATAAAAGCGACATCAAATTTCACATTTTTAAGAGGTTGCCACCTGAAACTCATTATTGAAAGAGATGGGACTTGTTTTCATTCATCCTTTCTCGCCACACAACTTTCAATCTACAAGTGGTTTTTTTTTCTTTAATGAAATTGCTTCTCTAACACTCCATCCAACTCTTTTTTTTTTGTTAATTAAAGGTAAACAAATGAATGAGACGGAGTGAGTAATCGATTTGTATATTCCTCTAACATGGAAAGTATTGAATGATAAACTTCTTTGCTCCATTCCCCCTTCCATCCTAAAAAATATATTCAAGCAAGCTATGTGTGTTTTTTAAATGCTTTCGGTAGTAATTGTACCCATAGTGCTTGGTTTTTTTAAATGCTTGACACAGCTATACTTGATTTTCAGGAAAGGATACACGCTCTTAATCAACACCTGGAAACGAAATGATCTTTTGAAGAAGTCGTCTCTCATTATGCCGAGTGTCCCAGACTTGACTCCATACACATTGTCGATTACTTGGAGCATGTTGTCCTTGAAAACACAAAAGATGGGCATGAGATGGAAGTGAAATTTGACATTAATAAAGAAGACAGTCTGAACAACAGGTTTAAAGAGAACAGAGATCTGAAAACTGATGTGGTCTTTTCAATTGATATGATGTCATCCTCCCGTGCTCATCTGTTGAACTTGCATTTAGCATCTGGCTGAGTGCTCCTGATACAATGGTGGGATTTGTGCCACGCATGCACTGGGTGGATAAATCTGTATGCCTTTCTCTTCAGTTATCAGGTTTTCTTTGTAACTTGCATGTTCACACTTATGCCATTTAACTCAATTAGCACATTTCAATGCAGGGAAACAGTAAGGATTGTTATGTTTATGGGGGTTGGTGGTCTGTTTGGTGGATGGGGACGTATAGTATGGTTCTATCCAAGGCAGCATTTTTCCACAAGAAATATCTAGGAATGTACACAAACGAGATGCCAGCATCTATTAGAGAATATGTTGCCCTGAATAGGTACTCTGATTGGATTTGGACTGAAACAAATTCATTTTTTTTATTGTAGAGCAAGACTTCTGGATTTGTTTTAGTTTATACTCCCTCCATTCACTTGAATTTGCTATATTTTGTTTTGAAGTTTTACGAGGTAAAAAATGTGAGCGAAGATTATTGCTTACAGCTCTAATGTGGTGAGTTCAAATGGATAGGGGGAGTATGTGCTCTAGACTTAAGGGTCTGCACTTGCTTACTGCAATGTCATGACATTGTTTGGATGACTATGCAGGAATTGTGAAGATATTGCAATGTCCTTTCTTGTTGCAAATGCAAGTGGCGCTCCTCCTATTTGGGTGAAAGGTGACGAGACTATCTTTTATCTTGAATTTTAAACTGATGTTGTCTTCAGAATCAGCTGCCTAGTAAAGTTTTTGCTTTCGAAGTTTACTATAGGCAATTTCTATTGGGGTTGACGATTGTGTTTTATTTAATTGGCACCAGTAGCATCACATCATTTCTGTAAGTGTGAACTGTCAATAGCACTCGTGTTCAATAATTTTCTTCTCGTCGTTAAGATTATTGACTTCAAACACGTCACCTTTCTTACTGATGGCATTTTAAACCTTTGATCTTTTCCATCTAATCTAATTGTTGGTTGAGTTGGTTGGTCAACTAACTAAAGGATTGGCTAATCTTTTACTCCAATAGTCATGGACTCATGAAAGAGTATTTTCTGGTAACTTAGTTACTTGCCATACTCATTTTCTGCTATGCCCATGCACTTTTAGGGCTCGCTTGGGATGGGAGTAATGTATCGTGGGGTAATAGAGCCAAAATGAACTAGAAAATGGTGGAGAAAATGAGGGTAATATAGGCTATTTGGAGGGGAAAAGATTACTCCCCTCTCCCCCTAAGGCCCTAAGTAATGCATTACTCCCCAATGGGGATAATTGTTCCTCCCTCCTATCTCCTTTAAACTATAAAATGCCACAACCAAGCATCAATCTCCTCCATTTCTAGTTCATTTTAGCCCTATTACCCCCGATACATTAGCCCCATCCCGAGCGAGCCCTTATAGTTTTATTAATGTCTGTGTCTTTAGTGTATTCTAGTAACACTTTGAAAGATGGTTTATTTCTGAGTTTGCCTTGGTGTATGTAGGTGCCTTATTGGGTCCATTGGGATTCTGTACTCTATTGATAATAGTTTCATCTAAGAAAATTGTCGCTTTCTACAGAACAAAAAATTCCACTCTTCCACTCTGCTAATAAATGGTTTCTTCTAGATTAATTTTTTTTTTTTTTTTTTTGCCATCAAGCTACAACCCCTCCTTATCCACCACGCATGATCTCTTGAGCAAGATTATGTGCAGTGGAGTTAAGGATTCGTGGAATAAACTTAACCGAAAGACAGTGTAACATAGCCGCTTCCAAGACGATCTCGTCCAGTAGGTCGCTTATGCTGTGGTATGGGTCTTCAACCCCCCGCGAGCTGGCATACGAGCTGAAGACAATCAGACAGGATAGTGAGATGAAGGATACCATTCCTTGCTGCCCACTTAATCGCTTTTAGCATGGCCATCGTTTCCGCTTGAATTGCTTATTCCGCCCAAAACTTGTCCCGACCAACTCTGATCTTGTACCCACACTCATTAGAAACGACCCAGTCTGCAGATGCTTCCCCAGATGTCTTCCATCCAGCGTCAACATGAATCACTGATGTAGAGCATCTGCTCCAACTTTGGGCCTGTTCAATCACCCAAACCTCGTTAGACTCTCTAATCCTGTTTTTAATATCTTCTTTTTCTGACCTCCTTTCCGGGTTAGAGACATTCTTCCCCTTATTTCTTCTATTCTTCGCATCTTCCCATACTAAATTAATCATCTTCAACGACTCATTATATCTCGCCAACAATCCATTTATGTCATTGTTGCTTCTCTTGAAGATGACACTATTCCTAAACAGCCATATGTTGTAAATGATGTTAATGAAGTGAAAAAGATCCTTCCACTCATCATCTTTCTCAAATAACTTTGTCAATGACTCCATAATCCAATCATTGAAATTCAGATAGTCCCCCTCACACACTATATCAGCAAAGGGGGTAGACAACCATAATCGTCTGCTGCTTGGGCAGGACCTAAATAAATGGTCCAACGTTTCTAAATTCCCAATCCCATCCTCTTCTCCCGAAAAACAAAGCACACACAAGTGTGATCCCGACATTTGCCTCCTCACTCTCTTTTCCCCAACCGGCAGAGCATTGGCTAATATTTTCCAGAACAGGATTTTCCATTTTGCCGGACCCGGAATCTTCCATAGAATCTTCTTATAGAAATTGGAGCGCTTCGGATTAATCTTTTTGTCCCCGCCCCCTTTCGTATTGAGTAATTCAAGGTATCCACTTTTCACACTATAATTTCCATTGCAAGTTCTTATCCAATAACATCTATTTTCCTTAACTGATAATGATATCGGGATAGCCTGAATTTTATTCTCCCATTCCTTTGAGAAAACTTGACGAAGCTTCTCCGCATCCCATCTCTTGTCAGTTGTGATTAAGTCCTTTATAGTCCAATCCCCCACCATGGTGGGTGGGTCGATATCATTGATACCAGTTTTGATTACCGGAATACATCCGTTAACCCACTTATCCTGAAAAATATTAATTTTCGGTCCACCATTATCTTCTGACCATCCAATTTTCCATCCCATCCCAGATTCCAGAACTTCCCTTCCAAATAGAATTCCTTTCCAAGCCCTAGACTTGTTACCCTTGCCTTTATTCTCCCAGAATTCTTGAGCATTCCTAATATGACCATATTTACTGGTGAAGACTTTACTTACCAGACTATCCTTATTCCTTATAATTCTCCAAGCATTTTTTGCCAACAGCGCCCGATTAGTAAGGATAGTATTCCGAATCCCAAGCCCACCCTGCGACTTAGGCAGGTTAAGATACTTAATTGACCTCCAGTGAACAGTCCTACCCTCCTTCATTCCTGCCCACCAGAAATGAGCTAATAATGCATTCACTTTATTAGCCACACTTATCGGAATTTTAAAAACCGATAGAAGAAAACTTGAAAGGTTAGCAAGCACATAATGAATCAGGGTTAAACGTCCCGCAGGAGAGAGAAGAGTACCCTTCCAAGAACCAATTCGTGAAATAACCTGTTCCCGAATCATACCCGCAAGCTTCTTATCCCCAGTATCACTAATATCAGGAATACCCAGATATCTACCCAGTTTAGCACAAGGTTTGAGCTGGAACGCCCTGAGTCCATCACGGACCACACTCAGATTACAATTAGGGCTGAAGACCATAGCCGATTTCTCCCTGTTGATTCTCTGACAATACTTGTTGAATAATCTTTGAAACCGTTGCAAGTTTTCAGTCTTGCCTTCCAGAAAAAACAGCGCATCGTCCGCGAAAAAAAGATGCGAAATAGGAGGGGCATTCCTAGCAACTTTAATCCCAATGATGTTTTTGGAGTCACCATCCCTAACCAAATGTCTTGATAAGACCTCCGAGCATATAACAAATAGATAGGGAGATAGCGGATCACCTTGTCTCAATCCACAGGAAGGCTTGAAGAATTCAAGCGGCACTCCGTTAATCAGAACACTGTACGAAACCGTCGTCACACAACTCATAATCAGATTAGTAAACTTCTCCGGAAAACCCATTACAACCAACGCACATCTCAAGAAATTCCAATCAATCCTATCATAAGCTTTGCTCATGTCGGCCTTGAAGGCTACCTCCCCCACCTTTCCACCCTTACGATTATTGAGCTTACGAATGCATTCATCAGCAATAAGAATGTTATCCTGAATTGATCTCTTTGGAACAAAGGCATTCTGAAATTCTCCAATGATTTTAGTCATCAGCCCTTTCATTCTGTTGGCTATGCATTTCGTGATAATCTTCATAACAGCGTTGCATAGACTGATAGGTCTAAACTGTTCAACAATCTCCGGACAATTCACTTTCGGAATGAGCGTAATAAAGGTTTTGTTCATTTCCCTTAGAACAAACCCCGAATTCAGGCAAGCACAAATTCCTTCACAAACATCATCTTTAACTAGATGCCAGCATTTCTTATAGAATTCTGCAGGGACGCCATCCGGACCCGGTGATTTGAAATCCCCCATTTGAAACACCGCAGCTCTAACCTCTTTAGGTGTGAATTTCCTATTAAGATGATTTTTGTCTTCTTCCCTGATATTACCATTCAGGACTTCGAAAAAGCTCTTATTTATTCTCTCATATTCTTTAAACTCTCCAACTTGAAAAATTCTCTTGAAATACTTCCTGAAAACCTCTCATATCCCTTCCATGCTTCGTATCCAATTTCCGTCATGCTGCTTAATGCTATAGATAAAATTTTTGCTCCTCCGTCCCTTCACACAGTTAAAAAAATATTTAGTACAAACGTCTCCTTCAGCAGCCCATTTAAATTTGGCCCGTTGTCTCCAGTAAATTGCAGCTGCTCTTGCAAATTCCTTAAGATCCCCATGGATTCTATCATACTGATCATCTTTTCCTCCTTCGAATTTCTTTTCCAATTCAGCCGACAATTCAAGATCAAAATCATCCCAATTTCGACTCCAATCCCTCTTCTTATCCAACGACCGTTTCATAAGTTGTCTCTTGACCTGTTCTAATTTCCTCATTAGAACAAACCCTTTAGAACCCTTATAAGTCCTAGTCCAGCTATTCCTAACCACCTCAATACCTTCTTCAAAATTCAGGCTCCAAGCTTCCATCTTATAGGGTCTTTTTCTTTTATCACGGGCCAAACTGCCGTTGAAAATGATGGGAGCGTGATCAGAAAGTTGAATGGGAAGATGAGTAACCCCAGAATCCGGAAAAATCAACCAATTACTAGAAACATACGCCTTATCAAGCCTTTCAAAAACCACATCATTTCCCTTCCTGTTATTGCTCCAAGTGAATCTAGGTCCTTTAAATGGCACATCAATGAGCCCAAGATCTAATTTCCACAGGGAGAATGCTTCTATCCCGGGAATAGCCCTAGTTGATTTACTCATTTTATCTTCCAAATTATCAACTTGATTGAAATCTCCAATAAGTAGATAGGGGAATTCTAGTGTTTTGATCCAATCACCCAACCTCTCCCACACCTCGTCTCTTAAAGCCACTTCAGACTCCCCATACACCAAAATCAAATAGTAGGGAGAACCAGTCATTAAATTAGATAAAAGGATTACAAAATTGTCGCAGATAAAAACGCTCAAAAACGCCTCTGCAACTTTCCAGCCCACGTACAAACCCCCACTGGCACCCTTAGCATCTACTCCGACGAAATGATTAAAGCCAAAAGGCCTACATAAATTAGCTACAATACTACTAGTACACTTAGTTTCAGCTAAAAAAAAGAAAATCGAAGCCACTAAAACGGGAAAGGAGCGCTCTTAATTTAGGAACTGTAGGGTTGAGCGGATCCGACATACCCCTACAATTCCAGGATAATCCCATCATACCTCCCTAGGAGATTGATTAGGCTCAACCTCCGCAAAGCCGTCTTCCATCAGCTCAACTTCATTCTCTTCCACATTAGCTTGCCAAATCCAGTTCACCTCATCACTACCTCCCCTCCTTTTCTTGGTTCTGAACTGCTACCATTAGAAGCATATAACTCCTCCTGAATTACATTAATATTCGAACCAAAAATCTTACCAGGTTCGGAAAAAGCCTTTCTTTTCTTCCTTCCAATTTCAAACCGGCCTCTACTACCCGAACTCTGGTCAATTCTGCTCGACTCACCCTTAGAAAAAAGCTTAGAGCAGTTCTTCCTAACCTCCATGTGATCTTCATGAGTAAAACCTTGAGGAATGGGAATCTGGGTGTCTTGAAGCATTTGAATCGATCTTCCTTGCAGCAATTCCTCCAATATAACAGCGTCCTCATCATAACCATCTTCCACTAGATCCGTACTTTCATTTTCCTCAACCAATTGGTCCTCTGCTCCCGATTCCGTGCCAGTTTCATCTAATTCCCTAACAAAATCTTCACCCCTCCTGTTGAGATCCTCCCCTGCCCTCTCATTCTCTTCGTCACCTCTATCTATGATCCCCATCCCAGTCATTCTACCCACCGTGTTGATTTCATTCTCAATAGGGACATCCATTAGAACTTGATCTCCCCCCTCCTCATCTTCTCCACCTCGGTCAATATTCGCCTCATTCACTACAAACCCTTCCCCAACCCCAGCGTCATTGCCTCCCAGGTTTTCTTCATTATTCATTCTGACATTAACATTATTATTATTAATATTGTCATGATCATGATCTTCCCTATCACCCCCCTGATGATTATGCTCCTCCCTAATCGGTTCATGGTCAATGATTGGAAAACCAGTAGGAGAAAAAAAAGTTTGGGCTAACCCTTCCACATTGTCTTCATTCAATGATGTGACCACATCGCCTTCCACCCTTCTTCTAATAGCCTCTTGTCTAATCCAATCCGGATTGGTATGATCCACTACCTCTTCAACATTCATCGCCTGGACATACGGATCCTCATAGTGGAAGCCATGAGGGGCATGATTGGGATCCCCCATAACACCTCCCATACCATGAGGACCCTCCACCAACAGCCTCCTGGCAATGTCGCCCATCTGCCTATGTTCCTGTTTCCCCTCCTCTTGCAGCCCCCCGTCCACCTCCATACCATCCTGGACCCCCTCCTCTGCTTCTTGTCTTCGTCTATTTCTGTTATCTACAGGGTATAGTGCAAAGGGAATGTTATTATGCGTAAATCTCATACCTGCCGAAGCTCTCCCCCAGGCGTGATACCCAAGTCAAAGTTAACGAGTCTATCTTCCCATAAAATTTCCTGAAAAACACCCATATTCTCTTGCCCTAGTTGAACCCTAGTGGTAGCGTACTCAGCATGCGTTGGAGTAGCTCTCATATCGAGATTAAACATGGCATGGTTGGTTTCGGCCTGAAAGATAACAAATCTCCTACGAACCACCCTTCTCAGAACCGAGTTGATCCTAGTTGCCACTTGTCGAGGGGTAGCAGCACACCGAGTATACTTGTGACCAATCTTGCCACACCGAGTGCAATATTTGAACACTTCCTCGTACTTGAACTGTATCCACACCAAAATTCCATCCTCACACGCAAGAAAAAAACCCGGCATCAAAGGTTCATCCAACATAACTGTCACTCTGATCCTTATGTAATCGTTTTCTGGGAATATTGCCAGAGGTTCTGATGGGAGGGATTTGCCGTGGATCCCCACCAACAAATAATAACCAACTAATCCTAACACGTAGATAGGGCAAGTCGGGTCGGGTCCACGGGGACGGTAAAGAGGGTTTCGACTAAGTTTTACCTAAGAACTTGACTAGGTCTCGCGGCTAAGCTAAACTAAAACGATAAGAAGGGAATAAACTATTACTATGACTAAGCTAGGGGTAACAACTAAGGCTAAACGAATCTACCGAACTAAAGAAATCAAACAAGGAAAGAGTAGGGTTAGGTCGGGTTCATAAGTGTAGTAGGATGGTTGGGTAATCGAGGGTGTAGGTTTCACCTAGTCACTAAGCTCGGTCCGCTCTCTCGCGTCAAAGCCAATGTCTGCACTCTCGTGTCTAAGACAAAACCCGAATACTCATGCAAGATATTACCCAATACACAAGGATTCAACCACAACTTAATCACCCAATGAGAAGAATAAAACAAGCAAGAGGAGCATTTGCAACTACTACTCTAACAAGCATTTCATCAAACACATGGGTGCTCAACATATGACTAGTGACAAAGATTCAACCTTTACCCACAATCAACCCTAATCACCCATAATCAACACATAATCCCCCTACTAACCCCACAAAATGGTCTACTCACACATGTTCAAACTAATACTAACAATAATAAGAGGAAACAACACAAATATCCAAACATTCATAATGAAACTAACAAGAGCAAGAACAATAAGAAAAGATTGAGACTTGAAAGATTAAACAAAGATTAAGAGAAAAGAGATTATACCAACTACAAAGTGGATGAAAAGAAGGGAACTTGCATTAATGAGAGAAACCCAAAACAATCTCCCAAGGTTGTCAATCTTGGATGAATCTTGAAGAATTCCCTTAATACAAGGATTAAACTAAGATTAACGATTAAGTAAAGACTAATCTACACTAATCTAAGCTAATCTAGTCTAAAGTAGTCTAGGGTTTAGTGGGTAATGTCTCCCATAAATCAGATTACAAGAGGGGGTATATATAGGGTTACAATGAAAAAGGAGAAGAAAAGAAGTGAGGCGGAGCTGTAACAGGGCCATCCCGACCGAGACGGGATTCATCCCGGCCGGGAAGGCTGGTCCCGACCGAGACAAGGTGGGTCTCGGCCGAAACGGCTCAAAACAGCAGCTGTCTCTTTTGTGCACTCCTTCCCGACCGGGAAGGCACTTGATCTCGGTCGGGAAGGCTTTGTAGGCCTCCAATAAGAGCTCTAAGGTCTCTCCTTGCTTCTCATGGGCTTCTCATTGATTCTCGGGGCTCGGGATCGAGTCTAAGGGGCTCGGAAATGGGTCCCAAGGTCTCGGGATCGAGTCTAAGCCACCGGGTGATCGTTGCTTCTCTTCGTTGGTTCCAAAAGTGCCGGAAACGAGTCGAAATCGTTCCATTTCTCCATGAATGGTCTTGGAAACCTAAAACGAACTAGAAGAAGCATAAGTAGCTCAAAAACCGCTCCAAAGAGCGATTTCACAAGAGAAACCGGGACTAAACACAACAAAATAGGCACTACAAACTACACTTATCAACTCCCCCACACTTAACCCTTACTCGCCCTCGAGTAAGCACAAACTAACTAAAAGAACTATACTACTAGCCGAGCGGGTATTAGCGCACCCTACGCCCTTTCAACTCACGCGAGAACACTTAGAGGACAAGTGCTTTCCGCAAGGCAAGTGGGGTCTTGCGACAAAACTGTGGATGCAACCGGACACGAAAACACACAAACAAACAAACACACATACAACAAGAACCAAACAGTTGCATCCAAGACAAAACAAATACCGCTTCCCTCAACAAAGCGGTGAAATAGACACCGGTTAAGGACTCAAGGCAAGTGACAACGTTCCCAAGCTAGCAATGCAAATCGAAATGAACTAAACTCTAATAGTATGACAACAAAGCAATAAAAACGTTGGTAACTTACCTAGGTCCTCCTAACCTTTTAAGAACGTACTACGGGACGATCGGCGGGATGGAAAAAGGATGAACCACGGTGTTAGTCGACACTGTAGGTAAGTGAGACCCCGCCCCCTTTAGGGATGAGCCAAGAGGGTCGTCCCATGCTCAAAATCGCCCAACTAGTCCAAGTAAAAAGGTGGATATGATTGCAAAATGAGGGAAGACCGACCACTACTGCTATCATTCTTCCTAGGGACTCGGTCCTTTGGTAGGCTCTTCACGGTAATGATTGAAAAAAGGCTTATTTTTGAGATGTGGGGATTCTTTTTGTGAGACGGTTTTCTTTTGGCATTTTTCTTTCTTTTGCATTTTTGCTTTGTGTGTTGCTATGCCATTTCTTTTTCATCTTTTGTATTTTCTTTTTGGCTTTTTGTTGTGCCTTTTCTTTTTCTTCAATTCTTTCTTTCTTTCCTTTTCTTTCTTTTTCATTGTTTGCCCTTTTGGCTAGATTTGAGTTGTAGGCATTTCTTTTTGCAACTAAGAAAGAGATTTCAACAATTTACAACTTTATTTCGTGGATATGTGTAGGAGGTAGGGGAATGGGAGAGTTGGGAGCGCGCTTTCCCTTCAAACCCACAAAAAGGGGAGAACTTGGACTAATCAAACAATCTCAAACATGGTCACCTAAGAGACGGGACTCGGCAACCAAGGTCTTTTCACACCATAGGTGGTCATAATGGTCAAAATGCAAATCCTGTAGTAAATCCCTAGTAAGCTAGGTGGACTCGAGGTAAGAAACCAACGAAATCATTGATTTAGGGTCATTCTACTATACTAAAGTCCAAGACTCGACTCATATTACTAGAAGGGGAAAGTGAACACTTGCACACTAGCCTCTAAACCGGGTTTTCGAAAATCGTTTTACACACTAGACACAAGTACACATCACAAAACAAGGACACGGCAAAAAAACGAAAGAAAAGGAGACAAAAGGCAACAAAACAAAACAAATCAAAACAAACATACAAAGAGAACAAACACCACCCCGAATTTCTAAATAAGCGACCAATCACCCACTAATATGCACAAAGCTCCACCCGAGCACACATCATCACAAATCTTCTCCAAACTCCACAAGAGACAAAGAGGGAAAAGAGATGAAAGATGTTACCGAATGTCTTGAAAGCTCTCCAAAGCTATCGGTGATTAAGCAACCTATAAGGAAAAAGGGAGGCAAAACACGCACAACACAACAAATATACGACATAACTACACAAAAGGAAAACACACAAAAGAAAATCTTTTTTATTTTTGTGGAATTTTTTCAAATTTTTAGGGTTTTTAAAGATTTTTCGAAAAAACTACGAAAATAAAACTAACTACGATAGAATATCGTTCCCCCACACTTAAACCGAGCAATGTCCTCATGCTCGACCGTAGTGTATGGAGACACAAGAAAAGAAACTACGAAAATAAAGCCAAAAATCAAAAAGCAAAGCGGAGAAAAGGGTAGAATGTGTCCGGCCGGGGTGTAGTCAAGTCACCATGGGTCGAGACGAGAAAAGATATGGATAAGGAAGAAATAAAAAGAAAGAAATAAAAGGAAATGGGAGGGGAGGACTAGGTGTAATCAAGTCACCTAACCCGGATTCCGCCTAAATACGACTAATTCCTAGGAAAAAAAGAAAAGAAAATAAAATAAAATAAAGAAAAAGAAAAGACTTGTAAATTTGGATTTTTCAAATGACTCGATGTAAACACGTTATCGAGAATCGGGAGCGATCACCACAAAGGCCCCGAGGGCCAATAAAATACTCATAACAAGGGGGAAATGAAATAGACAAGCATCAAAAACGGAAAAGAAAAGAAAGTCGTCATACCAAAGGTTAGCAACTAACGCATCTCCATCGTTTCAATAATCAATAATCATCAAGCTCGTCATCATCCCCCTCCTCACTCTCATTGTCATCATCATCATCGTCACCACTTTCATCTTCTTCTTCTTCATCTTCATCACGATTACCCTCCCCCCTATTCACATCGAAGGCATCTTCGGCCTCAAACTCCTCGTCATCCATCATAGCGCCACTACTACTAGGATTAACGTAGTTCGGAAAGTATTCGGGCCTATACCACGATGGGAGATAGCCTTGCGGATTTATATACCCTTGTTGAGCCAAAAGATGATACCCGGGGTATTGAGCATAGTAATCGTCCCTCCTCTTCTCATATTGCCCAATGTGTAGAGCATTAAGCATAGCGGCCATAGATGGATCGGCCGGAATGATGGAATGTTTCATAGGCTTAAGGGTCGGTAGCGTATTGCATGGTAAAGTGAAATGTGGCCGACCCGAGGTAATCCATGTATACCTCTTATGCTCCCTCTCATAGGTAATCCACTTATGGAACCTAACAAAACACTCCTCGTCTATGGTCGTATCCCCCGGTACGGGGGTCAACTCTTCCTCACTAAAATTTTGATCAATCGCCTTAGCCACGTGTGTAATAAGCCCCCCTAGAACAATCTCACTCATATTTTTCCCCGCCTTACTAATCTTTTGAAAATGTTTCGCCAAAGCAAGGGGAAGGTCGGTTTCAAACCTAGGTTTGCTCTTGATATTCAAATAAGCACCTAGTATTGTCAACTCTTGTTGAGTGAAGGTGCTCATTTCGGACCTCCCAAATATTGTACCCGCAATAAGACGATGCCAAATACGCACAACCGGATGTTGGACATGACGGCTAGACAACCGTCGAAAGTCAATGAGGGTTAGACCGGTGATACATTTCCAAACATCGACTACATTAAAGTCGGTGGGTATGCTACCCCTAGGAGAGGAGGGGAGGCCAAAAATGACACCAAATTGTGGTAGGGTGTAGTGGTATTATTCAACCGAAAAGCAACTCAGGGAGGGTCGACTCTAGTGTTTAAAGTAAAACTGCTGAAAAATTCTAGAGTGAGTTGCTTGTAAGTCAATTCATGCATATAGAACAACTCCAAGCCCATACCCTCAAAAAAACTCTCTAGTTTGCCTAAGAATGCCTAATTTTCTAAGTATGATTTTACAAAGAAATCTAGTAGGCTCAAAAGGCTTACCAAGAAGCTTAATGAACTGCTCCCTTTGCAATTCCGAGCCAAAGACAAGATTAGGAAAACCCGGGAGACGAGGAATTTCCAGTTCCTCAACTTCGACCTCCACTTCGGGCTCAACTTCGGGTCTTGATGTGGATGCATTTTTCCTTTTCTTGCTTTGAATCACCCCACTTTTCTTCTTTGGAGCCATTGAAGATGAAGAAGCTTCAAAAATGGCAAACACCCAAACTCAAATTTTACCCAAAAACACCCAATAGAAGCTTAAAATTGGTGTAATAAGCTTCCAAGACCAACTCCAACAAGCTAAATCGAGTTTTGAAACAACCCCAAACTCGGATTTTGGAAAAAATGGTGATAAAAACTCGATTTTTTTTCGCTTTTGGTGATTTAAATGGTAGAAAATTGGTCTAGGATGGGTATTAATGTGATAGAAACTGATTTTGGGGTGTTTAGGAAGTGATTTGATGAGATTTGGTGGAGTATTTGAAGATTTATGGTGTTTTGGGGGTTTTGAAATTGGGGTTTATTTGGTGTTATGGAGGATGAAGAAGGTTGAAGATGAGTTAGCATGAGATGGGAATGGGTTGGATTGGGTTGGGGTTGGGTAATTGTGTGAGAGGGAAGTATGGGGCGGGGCGGACTGCTTAATGAAGTGGGACTCGGGCTGGGCTGTAAGAAAAGACAAGTTGCGCTGGCAACAGACCCGTCTCGGCCGAGATGAACTCGTCCCGCCCGAGATGAGTCTTCGTCTCGCCCGAGATGGTCTCGTCTCGCCCGAGATGAGCTCTCAGTAGCTGGGAATTTTTGTCATGTCGTCCCGACCGAGATGGCTCGGTCCCGCCCGGGATGATCTGTCATCCCGCCCGAGACGGTCTCGTCTCGCCCAAGATGAGTTGTCAGTAGCTGAGTTCTTTTGCCCACTCGTCCCGACCGAGATGGATCGGTCTCGCCCGGGACGCCTTTTTCTTCCCGACCGAGACAATCTTGTCTCGCCCGAGATGCCTTCACAGTAGCCTGGATTTTGCACCAACTCGTCCCGACCGAGAAGGGTCGTCTCGCCCGGGAAGAGATAGGCTCCACCCAGAATAGGCACAACAAAATAGGCACTTCAAACTACACTTATCAGGTTCCACCCAGAAATGTCTACCCAACATCCTTCCAATTACATTCCCTACTTCGTTGTTCAAGTACTCAAAAGGCAGTCCAGAAACCCTCACCCATAAGTTAGCCATGGGAAATCTGACCGTCCTAGGAATCAACTCCTTTTCCCAATCCCTAAAGACCATCAAGCCACCATAAAACGAGGCGACACTCTTGTAAATAATATCTTGTTTATCTCTTTCGTCCTCACAGTAAAAAATGAACAAATCGTCGATCTTGAAGTGTGAAAGATAAATATTAAAGGAAACCTTATTGTGAATTCAGTTTGGAAAACAAAAAATCCTTTGATACCTTGCATACATTATCATGCTTGAAAGTTACTCCCTCAGTTCCTTGTATTCTTTGAAAGTTTTTAACAATTCAAAGAAGGGAGGGAATCGTCACCCTCATCCTTGTCTTTGTCCTCATCCAATTAGTATCTCCTAATCTCACTCCTGGTTGCACACTACAAGTAACCAACCCACCGCTCTTTTTCCTTTTGAAACTCTCCTCATCCCGAGTCTCCACCTTGGAAAACCCAAGATCGAGGGGTTTTCAGGGTGGGGGTGTTCCGGGGATTGGTCTTGTTTTTCAGAGTGCAGGGGTTTGTGGCTGGGGTTGGTGATTTCAGACCATCATGTGTCAGGAAAACAAGGACTTGGGGTGTCGGGAATCATCCACTTTTTTCAGTCATTTACTTATCTCTTATGCATATGGCACACCAACTTTTGTCCTCCATACGTTTATATTGTGTGTTACGAGTATATTTCTTGAGAATTGTTCCATTTTAGAAGGGGACATTTTCAAAGGAAATGAGGGAGGGTTTATGTCCTAAATAGGAAAGTGGAAACTAAGGGAATGGGAATCCGTTCAAAAAAGAAATATGGAACCAAGCTCCAGCTATATGTCATAATTGAAAATAGGACAAACCCTCAAGGCACCAAAAACTGATGATTTTGTCATTATTTACATAAAAGTGGAATCCATCATATGTAACTGTATACTCCCTCTGTTTTTTAATATAAGTCATTCTCACTTTTCGAGACAACCACTTCTCTCTTCAATATCTCTCACAACATAAGAAAAAATACCATGAAATGTATACTCATTTGAAAGCTCTTTTCGTAAGGGATTTTATGGTGCAATTTTAAAAAAATTTGGAATAATATATTTACATAAAAATTAAAGTCAAAGTCTCACCTCGAAAAAGTCAAACGTCATATAAAAATACGGAGGGAGTATTAATTTATTTTCCCTTTTTATGCCCCTTACAATTGAACCTGAAACAATTTCATGTTTGTATGGAGATTGGTTCCACAGACTCAGTAGCTTGGGAGGTCACAGCCAGAAAAGGACGGAATGCGTAAACAGATTCGTAGCCGAGTTTGGTAGAATGCCATTGGTTTCAACTTCCCTTAAAGTTGTTGACAGTCGAAACACCTGGTTTTGGTGAAGTGCTGTTTCGTTTACACTTTAAATTCATTTTGTTTTTGCATAGTTGAGAAACCCTTCCACTATTCTTGTTAGGTCAATATTCCACTTCCACTTCCATGTATGATTACTGTACTTGATTCTCAATAGTAAATTATCTGGTGATTAGGATTTATCAATATTAGAACATCATTTTCTCTGGCTGTAATTTTTGCTGTTTGTAGCTCTTTATATACGGAGTATAGTTTAAGCTTGCTGGGTAGAGTATTAGGCGCCACTACTAATTTACTAATTTCATGCTTGGCCAAATTAGATTCAGAAGTTCTTCCTTGACAAAAATAGGCTTAAAATCGTAAATAACCTACCTACCCCTTATTATCAGAAAACCATATAGAGTGCTAGACCATATGAAACAATCTCTTATTCACGTAAGCCAAGATGGAAAAATCATGCCAAGATTGAGAAACTTCCAATAGAAAAGGAATGGGTAGATATCGATATCAATTTCCAATTAGTCTCTGTCAGAGATGGCGTAAAAAATGCCTCCTCTCCGAGACACCATGCAAAGGCAATATAGGAATTAGGCTTTTGTTTTTGGGTTGATTCTCTCTTAAAGAAGGCAGAAGAAATTCTCTTCAACAGGTTTTCATTTTTCAAAAAGAAAATCCATGAAATTTTTATCCTCCACAACAAAACTACAGAAAAAAAAAACTAAATCAGAGAACAATCAACGGCGGTTAGAATACGAGGACTTTCTCATTTTGCTGCTCCAAGTTACGAGCTGAGTCAGCTAAAATATACTCGTAACTAAAGTCATAGAAAATGAAGTTGAATGTTACTCCCTCCATTTGAATTTGAGAAATACACTTCTCACAATAAATATAAAAGACAAACAATAAATATAAAAGATAAACATATGAACAAGACGGATGAAGTAAGACCTACTCATCCGACATTCTGAAACCACTAAATATGCAGTTGACAACCCACATTCCTGCATCAGCACAAGCCCAATCCCCCAAAACAATTCACCAGGTTCCCTAACACTACACCAAAGTCACCCAACTCTAGATGAAAGGAGAGAAAAGAAGATGCGAAAGGACCTTAAACTCAAACATGCACTTGAAAGAGGATACTCAGGCAAAAATTGACAGGCTGATTAGGAGCGGATGGAGTTATAAGTTGTAAGTTGTAACACTCAAATTTCAAGCTATACCCCCAAATCTACGAAAATTCTGAATCTAATTGCAAAATCATATAGTACTCCAGAAAACAAATTAAGAAAAATTCAACCCATAGTATGATATAATAATCCAGCATATGAAAGGGAAATAACTAGCTAGTCAAATCTAGCTCAACAACAGTGAAAACATCCTAATGGTAGAATTCAGGCATTGATAGAAAGACAACTTAGTCAAATAGACTAAAACCCAAGTCATCATCAGACTCATCAACAGGCTCTTCCTTCTTCTCCTCCTCTTTAGAGGCAGCTCCACCTGAAGAACCAGCATCAGCTGCAGCAGCCGGTGCAGCGGCAACAGCAAATTTGCTAGGATCCTGCAAGTGACAAAACAACCATTCAGATCACCAAGAAATTCGGATTCATGTAATAATCATTACAGTATAAACAATTAGTCCGCTAAAAGAAGAATCTCATGTCAACTTAGTAACCCACCAAACAGTCATTAAAAGAACTGTAGGAAAAGGTGCATACCTTGAGGTACTCCTTGACCTGCTCAGCCTGAGGGAAGTCATACTCAGTAGCAACAGCAATGGCCAAGACATTCTTGTAGCCATTGATGAACATGTGAGGAGCAGCAGCCAGAGTTGGGTATGATATTCCGAGGGCAAGAGCAGTGACCATCGACAAACCACTTGCAAACTTTGCTAGGAGATCCTCTTCAGTCAGGTCAAGGACATCAGGGCTGAAGATTGATCCATTGTCATAAACGGACTCAATGTTCAACCCATACGAGAAGGGTCTGATTCCAAGCTTGGCAAGCAAAGCTGCCTCAGAGGACCCAACCTTCTCACCTTTCCTGATAAGTTCAACAGGGGTTATAATTTCAACAGTACCCTTGTTAATCTTGGTGGGAATGTTGAGAACCTGTACAAATAAGGGAAACATCAGCGATCAAGAAAAGGGAAGCGGATAGATTTCAAAACCTGTGGAAGTAAACAAACCTGGAAGAAAGAGGTCTGGGATGGGTCGAGACCAGTGTTGCCAGGTGGGACAACAACATCAATAGGAGCAACCAGACCAACACGAGCAGGAGCACCAACCTATTCATTCAGAAGAAATAGTGTCAAAGACGTACTACGTTGCTAGATCACTCAATTAAGTACTGAGTATAAGAATAACAATTAAGTTTAGAACTCCAAAAATTATCTTATTTATTCAGCTCCAGTAACACCAATAAAATAAAAAGATTTCACAATTTATAAATTCATGTCAGTTCAACAGATAGACGTAACTTCATTTAGCTGATGCTTTGAAGTCCAGGGAATCTCCAAAATAAAATAATTCAAATCACAGACATTAATGACTTGAATTAATATGACAACTGGAATGAGAGATCAAGAGGGCATTATACACTGATAAAATTTGTTCAAAAATAAAGACAAACATTAGAGCTACACCCAAAACAAATTCACAATCATCCTAAGCACGTACTCACTCCATCTCAATCATTTGATTATACTCGTATTTGAACAAAAATAAAGTAAATAAATGACTGAAACAAAAGGAGCACCAAATGAACAGCAACAGACTTAGCAGCGTGAAAAACATCTCACAGCTTTAAAAAGGGTTTTTTTTCAGCCCAAAAATCAAAACGAAACAATGAGTAAATCTTCAATATTGAAAACATAAGTTGTAAAAAACTGATATTTCATATAAAAAGAATTCAAAGCCCCAAATAAAAATGGGGGTTCAGAACAGAAAATTAGGGTCGCAAAAAACAAGCGCAATAGAAATTACGTTGTTAAAAGACGTATTAAACCGTTGACAGAAACATTAAAAACAACTACTACAATAATAAGATACAAAAACAATAGAACAAAGGAAGAATCGCAACAAAAAATTAAGAATACAGACCTTGTATTTGGCAATCTCCTCTCTGACTTCCTTCAAATCTCCCTTGGTGAAGATCAACCCAACATTGCCCTACACACATTCAATAACACCCATAACTCAAAAAAAATACACACAGAACTTATTTATAAAAAAAATAGGAAGAAGATAGTGAATTACGTACCACCAACAAAGTGACGAGATTGAGGAGATCGGCATTACCAGTCCTGTCAGCATGAAGCTTGATGGTCCTCTTCATCATAGTATTCTTACCCATCAAAACCACGGAATCTCCCCTCAACCCCTTTCGGATTCCTTGAAGTTGGGTGGACCCAACATTGTCGGCCGACGCAACGAGCACCTGACTGAACTCATCCAACAGATTGCACAACTTCTGGTCGTAAGCTATCTTCTTCTCCGCCTTGGTCGGTTTCGGTGCCATCTCTACTTCTTTCTAACTGTTTTCTAACCCTAGAGTAGATTACAACAACAAAAACGAGGGCCAAGACTAAGCGACCTTCGTCAAGGCGGACAACAATGGTGTCGTCTCTTTAACCTCTAGGGATATGTCTGACTGTGTTTTTTTTGGTTTTTTTTGAAACCCTAGATGATTTTGCTGCGGTAAGATTGTGCAGGGAAATAAATGGGATTATATAGTGGGGGAGAGATTAGGGTTTAGATTGAACCTAAATCGGAGAGTTGTGGGTTATCGTTTGCGGGGACCTTGATTTTAGGATTTGGGGTTTATGTTGTTAGTATTTTGGGCTCACTTCGGGAATCCAAAGTATTTTGGGCTTGACTCATGACAACGGGTCCAAGATCCTACCCAGACCCTTTGGGTCTTACCTAACGGATTGGGTACAGGTCAAAATTTTTGGACCCTGTGGGTACAGGTTGGGTATGAAGTCAGACCCGGACTCGACTCTTGGACCCGTATAAAAAATAAATAGTAGTTAGTCTTCTGTGAGACGGTCTCACAATACGCTTATTGTGAGACCTCTCACATGGGAGTATTTTATTATTTTAATATCTTTCTCTCAGGTGAGAGATTTCACAATAATCGTATCGTGAGACAGTTTCATATGAGAATTTGTAAATAAAAAATATATGTTCTTCCATATTTGTGTAATGCAACGTAGTAAGAATAAGAAAAAAAAAGGGGGTGTGATTTGCAAAAGGAATCAGTTTACAAAAGCAAGTTTTATATTTGACACATAAATATGTCATTAAAGCTACTGTAAGTTAACTTTGTAGGTTAAATATATTGTTTATTTTCTTTGCAAGATGCACTTGTAACCCATGGGCATGAACTCACACCTACCGTAATCTCTTTAAAGTTTGGAGTGGCCGATTTTAATTTGACTTTTGAAATGTCGGGTTATCGTACCTATTATACATATTAAAATATTATTAAATTGTCGTGCATAAGACCCGTGATGGACCCGGACCCTACTCATACCCGACAGGTCCGGATAAGGGTCCAAAATTTATGGACCCTTAAGGGTCTGGGTCGGGTCAAATATTAATTTGTGACAGGTATATCGTCATAGGTTTATAATTGGTCAAATATAATCATATAAGAGCAATTGTAATAGATGAACTTTGTAGTATAAAGTTCTTATTAAACCATGTCATATTTTTACAATTCCAATTTTTAAGGTTTTTTTATCTATAATAGATGAACTTTTTTTGTTGGGTTATTTCATTACAATAATACCAACTATAAGGGGACTTCTTAGATTAATCACAACTGTTCCGGTATGGAAACAATTAAACCCGACTTTGAGTTCGGATCTTAACAAGTGTAACTAATGTTCAAAGTGATCAATGCTAGTCTTCCTTTGATCTCCCCTTCTCCTCACTCCGATGATCGAACTTTCCCGGCGGAGACGGTCTGTCCCTGCACAATGAACGCACAGGGCCCCGGAGGTGTCCGGGGGAACCCTCTCCAATGCCTAAGTCAGTTCGTGAATAGCCTTTAGGAACCTAGCTCGTGAGGAACTAGGTGGCGGTTATTGAGTGAGAGTCTAGAGAGAGAAATTCCAACCCCTTTCTTGTGGGAAATGGAAGAGTATTTATACCTTCCCACAAGAGAGAGGAAGGAGAGAGAGAGAGTGGGAGAATGGGTGGACGAGAGGGTGACAAGTGGCTTCACCTCATCCACTCATTCCCCTTTACCTTAGGCAAAATGACGGGAGGGCCCCTGGTCTCCCCTGCTCCTGCTGGGCATGCAAACACCCGAGGACCAGAAGGCAGGGGGTCTTGGTTGCCCTGCTCGGCGGGCGGTAATGCCCTGCCGGGCAGGTGGGTTCCTTGGAGTGACGACTCCTTGCTTAATGGCCTGGCAGGCAGGCTCCTCTTCGTTCCTGGGTCGGGCCATCCTGGGACCCAAATGGCGGGCGACCAATTGCAGGCTACCGACCCCCATCAATTGGCCCTCGCCGGCTAAGGGGAAGCAAGGCTCTCCTTGGCAGGTGATCTCTGGGATGGGAGGTTGACTCCTTAGCATTTAATGCGATGCACGTTCCCGAGGAAGAAAACTCAACTGCATTGGGCATGCAAAGAATTGGAATGTTTTTGGCTCATGATTACCTCTTTTGCAAAGAGGATTTTTGGGCAGCGTCCCCTCTCAGTGATTGGCTCCTCTCTTTATTGAAGTGGTTGGGGTGCCATAAATGATGGGTCTTGGCTTTGTATAAATTCTGATCCTCATCATTTTCATGTTCCATCCTCAATTCTTCTTCTAGCTTCATCTTTAAAAGAACAATGTCTTGGGTTAAGTAAACGGTTCTTCGCTGTGGAGTTCGTGTGGGTACTTTTCGCTTTAAAGGATTCTGGAGATTGAGATATCCCAGAGCGGCTTTCCTGGTCCTGCGTCGCAGTAGGCGACTTCGGCTTCGCTCTTCTCGGAATGCCAGGAGGAGAGCTGCTAGAGGGAGAGCTGTTAGGATAGGCAAGCGTCCTATCCAATCCTCATCCCCACCTGGGCCCATGACTAGGCGTTGCTCTGGCTGTTTTGATCGGGGGTGTTATGCGTGCTTCCCCTGGCTACACCCAGAGCAGTTCGTTCCTAACTGCCCTGAGTTTAACTCCTCCCCTGAGTCGGGCCCTTCTTCTCCTGTGAAGAAGGTGGGTTGTGGTTCCTGCGATGATGTCAGGACGGTTCCTTATGGCAGGGACTGGGACATCAGTAGCCGTGATTCCGGGGATAGTGGAGGTTAAGGCTACTTTTCCGGCGGTGGCGAGGATGACTTCCCTACTGACCCTTTCAAGGACTATGATGATTGGGACTGGGGGTCAGCTCTGGATGACTACAGCCCAAGAAATTACTCGGGCCCTGATGATGACTAAGCCTGCTCAGGGTTTGCAGGCTGGTTAATTGAGCCAGAAAGTCAGGCTCTTTTTGTACTTTTTCATTTGTGTTGAATGTAACTTGCCCATTTTTGGGCCTGTTTCAATGAATGAAAAATCAGGCTGTTTGTTTTTGTTTGTTTTTTGTTGTTTTTTTTAATGCAGGGATGACGTTACCGGATGATCAATCCTCTGACACCCTTTGCCTTTTCGAGGCTCTTCTTGGGAAGAGGTGGACGGTTGATGTTCAAAATGCGACACGTGGGGTAGTTCTTGGGGAGGTACTGTTAGAGGGGCGACCCTTCAGCTACCTGGTCTTATATAAGTCTCTCTCCCCCCCTATTTCCCTCTTTCAAACTTTTCAAACTCAAAATTCCTTCTTCACTCCTCCATATTCTTATGTTGTTGAGAACTTTTCTTAAGATTGAGGAGCTTCTCCCTTCGGATTTTCAAGCGGCGATCATCGTTCTAGGTTAAAATCTCACCCTATATCCTCGTCTTTTTAATTTCTTCATATCTTCCTTTTCTGAATCAATGTCTCGCGCTCGTATTCTCACATTTGTCGATCCGTCGTTTGAGAGGACGGAGGGTGGGGAGGAGGGTAGGACTAACCTGGCCTCCTCCTCTGGGGTTAGGTCTACTGGGGAGGATTACTTTGAGGGAGAGGATGCCAACTCCCCTGAACCTGTCCCCTTTGATGTCGTTGATTCTGACGACGAGGCCATGGAGATAAACCCTTCTAGAATAGCCGGTCCCCTTGTCCCCAGGGAGAAGGGGAGGACGTATTATCTAGATAAGGCCAAGTACCGTATCCCTTTGAGGACCTACCCTGAAGCCAAAAATCGAGATTTAATTTTAGCACTTAACGCTGCTGAGGCTATTGAGGGTTTTTACAATTTCGGGGAGGGGTATACGGTTGTAATCCCAGGGGAAAAAGACACAGTATGTTGTCCCCCTGACGGCTGCATAGCCGTCTATCATAAGAGTTTAGAGTTCGGCCTGCGATTCCCCCTGCACCCCTTCCTGGAGGAGGCCTTCAGGAGGATGAATGTGGTCATAGCCCAGTTAACTGCTACTGCGATCAGGTCGTTAATATCCTATACCTGGACCTGCATCGTTCATGGGGAAGGGCCCACCATTGATGCCCTGCGTTATATGGTGGGGCTGCAGATGGTGTCCTCATCGGGGGGGATGGCTCCCCTGGGTACTGGTCCTTTCAGAGGCAGAAGGGATACACTTTAGTCTGGCCGGCTTTGAACAGTCTGAAAGACTGGAAGAACAAGTTTTTATATGTACACAGTGCTTCCGGGTGGAAGATCCCTAGGCACTTTAGGAATCACGTCCATACTCGCCTGAAAACTCGTGAGGAGTACCATCCAGGCGTCGGGGGAAAAGCCTTGGAGGTAAAATTGAACAGGCTGGACGAGAAAGTGATCAAGAAATTTGTGGCTGTTATTGATAAATCCGGCGTTTGCGGCCCTGGCTTTTGGCTCCCTCATGCAGAGCTCATTGCCACAGATAACTATTTGGGCTGCGTGGGCCTGATTCCTGGCCTTGAAGAAGGTAGTTCAGGGATTTTCATCGGCCTTGTTGCTCTGAAGCTCTACTTTTCTATGTTTCTTCTTAACTGGTTATTCTTTTGCCCTGCAGATTCCAATTCTCGCCTCTGGTCGAGGAAGGAGGTAAGGAGACTTAGCTTGAACGAGGATTTCTTGATTGTTTCAAAGCGCCCATCCCTTCCTTCGAGATACAAGAAGGGTGAGAAGAATCTAATGAGGTTCGTGAAGAGTCTTTCAGCCAGTCGAAGGCTCCCCCTTCCTTCAAGACTGCCGACGGCTCCTCCCTCTTATGTTCAGGGTGCAGAGGCGGAGGTCACCTCAGAGGCCACCCCTTCCCCTGCTGGCAAGCGGGGTGATTCCCCTGCTGGGACCCACACCCCCAAGGGATCACACCTTGCTGATTCTGAAGGAACTGGGGAGAGTGTCCCCCTGGAATGTAGGAGGAAGAGAGATAGAGAACCTTCTGGGGCTACACATGTGGTCGACCTGGAGACCGATGTTGAGACCCCTGAGCCTAAGCGCCCTGCCCGTGACATTTCGGGTACTCTCTTCTCGGAGGAGAACACGGAATTCCACTATACCGCGGGCGATAGTGTGGATGTGTCTGCCTTGCTTTCAGACTCTGGGGCGGTCTTGGCAGACCGCCTCACCAATTCTGTGACTTCTACCTTCAACCAAGTGATTCAATATATTCAGCGCACCTCCAGGGTGCTGCAAGCCTCTACTGAGCTGGCGGCTCTCAGCCGCCTGAGCGATGAGGAGCTAGTTGTCACTCCTGGGGCTCCTCCTCCTGATCGTTTGGCCATGGTTGAGAGGGATGTCGCCTTGATCAGCAACTTGAAGGATAAGTTGGCAAAGCAAGAAGGTGAGATGGAGGAAGTGAAGGGTCAGGCGACTCGATGGAAACTTCAGGGGGAGAAGGCTGTGAGAGAAGTGTCAAAGCTGGAGGCGGACTTGAAAGAGAGCAGGCTGGCGGTGGAGCAGGTAAAAAAGTCCTTGGCTGAAATGGAGCATGCAAAGAGAAGAGCGGTCGACTTGGAGGAGCGTTTGTCCAAGGCTGACTCAGAACTTAAGCAGGCCCAGGCTGATCTGAAGGTCAAAGGCGAAGAATGGCAAAAGGAGAAAGATACCATCCTGGAGGAAACTGAAATCGCGGTGGATACGAGTTTTCAGGATGGGGCCAACTCTTCGCTGGAACTTGTCATGGAAGTAATCAGGGAGATGTTCCCTGATTTCAACGAGGAAGCCTTCAAAAGCCTTTACTCTATAAAGAATGAAGCTCGGGCTAACAGGCCGGCTGAGGAGGCTGCTGGTCCTAGTAAGGATGCCCCCAATGTTTAATGTGCAGAGGTTTTACCATCTTTTCTCTTGTACTGATTCTGCTGTGCTTTTATCCTTCGATAACTTTTAACTTTTGCGCTTGAGCCTTGATGGGCCGGCTGTCTTGTAATTTTTAGTCCCTTTGTTCTTGGATCTTTCTGATGTTTTTTTGCAAAAACACTTAATCTGTTATGAATGTCTTTTTATTTCAGTCTGCTTTTTCCTTTTCAAAGATACGGCCTGACCCTGGCTTCTGTTCGAAGTTCAGGGGGCTTGCCCCCTGCCTGCCCAGAGGCAGGGAGGGGTTTTTGATGTTTTTTATACAAGGTTGGGGGGATTGCCCCTAGTCCTTGTTTGTTTTGGCGTGCGAAGCCTGGCCTGACCTTGGCTTCTGCTCGAAGTCCAGGAGGCCTGCCCCCTGCCTGCCTAGAGGCAGGGAGGGGCTTTTAGCGTTTTTTAATACAAGGTTGGGGGGATTGCTCCCAGTCCTTGTTTGCTTTGGCGTGCGAAGCCTGGCCTGACCCTGGCTTCTGTTTGAAGTCCAGGGGGCCTGCCCCCTGCCTGCCCAGAGGCAGGGAGGGGTTTTTGGCGTTTTTTATACAAGGTTGGGGGGATTGCCTCCAGTCCTTGTTTGCTTTGGCGTGCGAAGCCTGGCCTGACCCTGGCTTCTGTTCGAAGTCCAGGGGGCCTGCCCCCTACCTGGCCAGAGGCAGGGAGGGGTTTTTGGCGTTTTTTATATAAGGTTGGGGGGATTGCCCCCAATCCTTGTTTGTTTTGGCGTGCGAAGCCTGGCCTGACCCTGGCTTCTGTTCGAAGTCCAGGGGGCCTGCCCCTGCCTGCCCAGAGGTAGGTAGGGGGACTAGAATTTTTGTTGGGGAGCCTATTTTCCTTGGTTCCAGCAACAGGGGGGCCTCCCCCTATTGCCCCCTGCTCGTTTGTATGTAAAAAACTGCAAATTTTGAACAGACAACGAGTATGGACTGCAAACTTTTCATTTCTTTGGAACTTGCTACAATCATTTGTGGTCGGAGTCGTCGACATTTCTGTTTTGACCGTCCTCCGCCGGTTTTTCTTTGAAAAGTAAAAACAGCTATCTAGTTTCCTATTTTTAAACATAATACTTCTTTAAATTATCTGCATTCTAGTGGGCAGCTAACTCCTGGCCTTCAAGGTTGGCGATCTTGTAGGTGCCTGGCCCCTTAATTTGGGTTACCTCGTATGGGCCATCCCAGTTGGCGCTCAGCTTTCCATGTTCACGCGATTTCCCTACCGCCTGCGTTTTCCTTAGGACTAAGTCTCCCACCTGGAAGCTTCTCTCATTTACCTTTTTGTTGTACACCCTTCTCATTTTTTGCTGGTAGGCAGCTATGTTAATGCTGGCCTCCTCCCTGACCTCGTGGACTAAGTCCAAGGCTTCAGCCAATGATGTTTCGTTATCTGCCTGGTTATATTGTTGGGACCTCAGGGTTGGTATTCGGGCTTCTATGGGTAGCAAGGCCTCTGCCCCATAGACCAGGCCGAAGGGTGTCTGACCTGTAGATTCCTTGCGTATGGTTCTGATTGACCATAGAATACTTGGCAATTCGTCTGCCCACCTGCCCTTGAGGTCGTCTACCATTTTCTTTAACCCATTCAGGATCTGCTTGTTGGCAGCTTCAGCCTGCCCATTAGTTTGTGGGTGGTAGACAGCGGAGTAGGCGACTACTATTCCGTGTCCTTCCAGCCAGACTCTCAGGGGGTCATTGTCAAACTGCCTTCCATGGTCGAACACCAGCATCTTTGGTAGGCCAAATCTGCTTATGATATTCCTCCAGATGACTTTTCTAACTGCAGGTTCGGTGATGTTAGGGACTGCTTCAGCTTCGACCCATTTTGTAAAGTAGTCAATCCTCACTATTAAGAACTTCCGACCTCCTGTGGCTGCGGTGAAGGGGCCCAGTATGTCCATTCCCCATTGAGCGAAAGGAATAGGGGAAAGGATTGGCCTGAGCTCCTGGGCTGGAGCATGGGTTGACGAGGCAAAGAGTTGGCACTTTCTGCATTTTCGAGTCAGATCTTTTGCGTCTGCTAGCAGGGTCGGCAGTAGTACCCTGCCCTCAGGGCTTTGTGGGCCAGGGACCTTCCTCCTATGTGATGCCCGCAGATTCCTGAATGAATGTCGTCCAGGACCTCCTCTGCCTGTCCTGCCCCCAGACACTTGAGCAGGGGTGAGGAAAACGACTTTTTGTACAGGTCATCTCCTATTAGTATAAACCATGCGGCCCTTGCCAGCGTTTTTCTCTTTTGAGCGGGGTCAAGCGGTAAGATTCCATGTTTTTTGAATTGGATGATTGGATTCATCCAATTTTCAGGGTCATCTTTCTCAACGACCCTGACCGGTTGGCAGGAGGTGGTAGATTTTTCTTGGACCACGTCCACCTAGACCGATCTTCGTATGTCTTGTAAGCTGGAGCTGACCAGTTTTGACAGGGCATCTGCCCGGTTATTCTGGGACCGGGGAATCTGTCTGATTTCGTAGGACTTAAGTCCTGACAGCTCTTGCTTCACCCTTTCCAAGTACGCGGCCATAGCCTGGTCTCTTGCTTCATATTCTCCATTGATTTGGTTGGCGATGAGCTGGGAGTCTGTCGCCAGAATTACCCGCTCTGCGCCGGCTGCTCTGGCCAATTTTATGCCTGCAAGGACGGCCTCGTACTCGGCCTCGTTGTTGGATGCAGGGAAGGTGAACCTGAGAGCATGCTCAAAGTCCGTTCCTTCAGGGCTGGTCAACACAACCCCTACCCCTGCACCGTTGGTCGTGGAAGATCCGTCCGTGTACACTACCCATTCTCCGGTGGGGGGATCATCTTCCTCTGAATGGGAGCATTCGGCCAGGAAATCTGCCAGGGCTTGCGCTTTTATGGCTGCCCTGGGCTGATAGGATATTCCGAGCCCGCTTAACTCGACGGCCCATTTCAGCAACCTTCCTGATTTCTCAAATTTTTCTAAGACTTTTTCCAATGGTTGATCTGTTAGCACTACAATAGGGTGTGCTTCGAAGTATGGTCTGAGCTTTCGGGCTGCAACGACGATTGCGTATGCTGCCTTCTCAACCACTGGGTAATTTTTCTCGACTGCCCCAGGGCATGACTCACAAAATATATGGGTTGTTGAGAGCCTGCTTCCTCTCTTAAGATAACTGCACTTACTGTCGAGTTGGTCACAGCGATGTAAAGGAAACGCTTTTCCCCTGCCACTGGTCTTGCCAGGGTAGGGAGCTTTTTCAAATGTTCCTTTAGTTGTCTAAAGGCTTCCTTTTGCTCATTCTCCCACTTAAAATTTTTGTTGGCTTTCAAGACTTTGAAGAACAGTGTTGATTTGTCCGCTGACCTGGCGATGAAGCGTGCCAGGGCAGCCATCCTGCCAGTTAGGCGCTGGATATCTCTAATGGTCTTCGGTTCTGGAAGGTCCAAGACTGCCTGAACCTTTTCAGGGTTGGCGTCTATTCCCCTTTCGCTGACCAGAAAACCCAGGAATTTTCCGGAGCGAACTCCGAATGTGCATTTCTTGGGATTGAGCTTCATCTTGTAAGCGCGCAAGGAGGAGAAGGTTTCTTGCAAGTCTGTCAAGTGTTGATTATCCCCCTTGCTTTTTACGATTGCGTCGTCGACGTAGGCCTCCAAATTCCTACCCTTCTGCTTTTCAAAGACCTTGTCTACTAATCGCTGGTAGGTGGTGCCTGCGTTCTTCAGTCCGAAAGGCATCATTTTGTACATATAAGTGCCATGGCCGGTGATGAAGGCACACCTCACCCTGTCAGGCTGCCACAAATGCACCTGATGGTACCCTGAAAAGGCATCCAGAAAGCTTAGCGTGGAGTACCCACTGGTAGCGTCTACCAGCTGGTCTATTCTGGGAAGGGGATAACAGTCTTTTGGGCAGGCCTTATTGAGATTCGTGAAGTCCACGCACATTCTCCATGCGCCTGAGGATTTCTTCACCATTACCACATTTGTCAGCCATTCAGGGTAATCACAGATTTCAATGAAATCTGCCTTTAAAAATTTTTCTATTTCCTCCTTTATGGCTAGGTCCTTCTCTGCGGACACGTTTCTTTTCTTTTGTTTTACAGGGCGGGCCTCCGGATTTACGTTCAGCTTGTGAACGATATAAGCCGGGTCAACCCCCGACATTTCGTTTGCTGAGTAGGCGAACACGTCTCTATTATCCCTCAGGACCCTGATTAATTATGTCTGGTAGGACGCCTCTAGATCGGCTCCTATGAGAACTTGCCTGCCGGGCTCTAGGTCCACCAGCATACTCTCCCCCCAGGTTCGAGGTGGTCAGCTGCCTGCTGGTTGGCTGGGATCTCACCCTCCCTGGTGGGGGAACTGTCAGCTTTTCTTTTTCCCTTTCTCTTGGTTTCATGGGTTTGCAGGGCCACAGAGTAGCATTGCCTGGCTGACTCCTAGTCCCCATGAATTTTCCCTTCCATGCCAAAATCTGTTATATAGGCTACAGTCAGAGCCCTGATTGATATGGCTGCCTCGATTTCGTCCAAGGTAGCTCTGCCTATCATGGCGTTGTATGCAGACCTCACGTCTACTACAACAAATGAAGCCCTGACATTCCTGGCGGAGGCTCCTTCCCCAAATGTTACGGGCAGGTCAATGATACCCATGAGGAGTACACCTGCCCCGCTAAACCCGTATAGGGATCCAGGGGCTGGCCTCAGGTCCCTTTTTTCCAGGCCCATCCTTTCAAATGCATCCTTGTACAATAGGTTTGTGTATGCTCCTTTATCTACCATGCATCTTTTTACGATATGGTTGCTGATTACCAGGGACAGTACCAGAGGGTCGCTGTGGGGGTATATTACCCGCCCTGCATCCTCTGGGGTGATGCTCAGGGTCGTGCCCTTGGGACTCCCTGCCCTCTCAGCATAACAAATTTGGTTTCGCAACTCCCGGATCTGCCTTTTTTGGCTTCTCCTGCTTGTTTGGCCCTCTGCATCCCCTGATATCACGTGGATTATCATGCGAGTCTGCGCCGAGCCTTCAGGCTTATCTGCTACGTCTTTCTGGCTTTTGTTTCTTGCTGCGTAATTGCTCAGCCAGCCATTTCTGATAAGCTTCTCAATTTTGTCTTTCAGGTGGCGGCACTCCTCGATGGTGTGCCCCACACAATCGTGGAATGTGCAAAAAAATTTCGGATCCCCTTTTGGGCTGCGAGGCTTATTGGGGCGATTCCATTTAGCCGTCTCTTTCTCCAGTTCGAAAATCTCTGCCCTGGATTTGTTAAGGGCTGTGTAGCTATCGAATCTGGGTTGGTACGCTATGCGTTCTTTTCTTGGGGTATCTCCCCCCCTCATCTTTCTGTCTGTTCTGTTCGTTCCTGCCACGTCCACCCTGCGGTCCCCCCTGCGGCCTGGTTGGCCCTGCGGGGGTATCCGGCAGGCTGTGGAATTCTTCCTGCAATATGAAGCCCTCGGCAATTTTTATGGCTTTAGCCAGGGTCTCAGGCTGAGCTCTGATCATCTGGTTCTTCATCTCCCCTGGGAGCAGTGAGATGGTCAGAGCGTATGCAGCCGTTGAGTCATCGATCTCCCTGACCTGCTGGTAGGACATGTCAAATCTCTTTAGGTACTCTCTAACACTTTCCCCCTTATTTTGTTTTAGGGTCATCAGGTCAAACCGAGTGAGCCGACGCCTCTTGTTTCCTGCATATTGTTCTAGGAAAACTTCAGCTAGCTCTATGAAGAAACTGATCGATCCCTGACGAAGATCCCTGAACCATCCCTGTGCTAGCCCAACCAGGGTAGTTGGAAAGACTTTGCACCAGACTGCGTCATCTACGTCGTACATGCCCATGTGACTTTCAAAGGCTGCCAAATGATCCTCTGGGTCTGAAGTCCCGTCAAATTTGACGGAGGGCATTTTAATTTTTGGGATGAGGTACTCTTGCACGTCAGGGTGAAGAGGTGTTTTGGTGGGCCTGCCTACCAATCGTGACCTGCTCCCCCCAGAGTGGTAACCGTGGTCACCCCATTTTCCAGGGGTCGGTTTCCTTGCACTGGGGGAGCGGTGCCTTGGCGGCAGCCTACTTATAGCCTCGTCCTCCCTATCAGGGGTGGGATGTCTGGATCTCTTTCTCTGGGGATGATCAAGGTTGTCGTCTTGACGATGCCTTGACTCGAGTGGTCACCCCCGGTTGAGCATGGATTGCAGGCTTTGAGATAGCCCCGGAGCTGGCTGCTCCTCTGCTGCTGGCGTCAACCTGGAGAAGACTCTGCCCTACTTCTCTTCCAGACGTTTAGATGCAGGCTCTTTATGTCTCATTCGGTCTTGGAGGCCTTGAGACAGGCCCCTTTTTTCCCTGGCGGTCGTGGACTCCGTAGTGTGTATAGAGAACGCTTGTTGTTGAGCTGGCTGCTCTTGATTGCTGGTAATGCGTTTCTGGGCTTGCTGGTACCCCTGAGCAACCTTCAGCGCTTTCCGTTGGAAGTTCCTGGCGGCGGTTCGCTTTGTACCCCTGGCCCCCTCTCCACTCTCAAAGTGAAGCTGCCTGGGAGTAGTAGCAATCCTGCCAATCAAGTCCTCTGGAGTGAACTCTTGGTTAAGCATCGCTGAGAAGAAGGCTGCAGTTTGCAGAACCTGGGCAGGGGTGAGGTTTAGATTGGGCCTCTGATGGCCAACCTGCCCAGCTGTGACTGCAGCGCCTTCCTTAGGCGTCTCACGAAGGCTGGTACGCCCTACCCCTGGGATTGTTGCAGCGGGCGTTCTCCCAGGTGGTACCGTCAGACCCGCCCCGGAGCTTGCCTCTATGATTTCAGGCATTTTTGTGGTGATTGATTGTGGTTGATTTTTGTGGGTGATTTCGTGGGTACAACCAGACTCCTCCCCACAGACGGCGCCAAATTGTTCCGGTATGGAAACAATTAAACCCGACTTTGAGTTCGGATCTTAACAAGTGTAACTAATGTTCAAAGTGATCAATGCTAGTCTTCCTTTGATCTCCCCTTCTCCTCACTCCGATGATCAAACTTCCCCGGCAGAGACGGTCTGTCCCTGCACAATGAACGCACAGGGCCCCGGAGGTGTCCGGGGGGAACCCTCTCCGATGCCTAAGTCAGTTCGTGAATAGCCTTTAGGAACCTAGCTCGTGAGGAACTAGGTGGCGGTTATCGAGTGAGAGTCTAGAGAGAGAAATTCCAACCCCTTTCTTGTGGGAAATGGAAGAGTATTTATACCTTCCCACAAGAGAGAGGAAGGAGAGAGAGAGAGTGGGAGAATGGGTGGACGAGAGGGTGACAAGTGCCTTCACCTTATCCACTCATTCCCCTTTAACTTAGGCAAAATGACGGGAGGGCCCCTGGTCTCCCCTGCTCTTGCTGGGCATGCGAACACCCGAGGACCAGAAGGCAGGGGATCTTGGTTGCCCTGCTCGGCGGGCGGTAATGTCCTGCCGGGCAGGTGGGTTCCTTGGAGTGACGACTCCTTGCTTAATGGCCTGGCAGGCAGGCTCCTCTTCGTTCCTGGGTCGGGCCATCCTGGGACCCAAATGGCGGGCGACCCATTGCAGGCTACCGACCCCCATCAACAACTATACATAATATCGTTTTAATATGAACTATGTCTTCATTAATCTCTCATTGATATAGGTGACCGGTTACCTAGAAAATCGATTGAACCTTCCTCTTCAGTTTCGGCTATTGGTTAATTTTTTTTTGAATCTTCCCAAAATTCATCTTGCATTTTTTTGATTAGTATTATAGAAGCCATGAAAAAAATGCTTTAATTTTCTTGTTGTTTTGGCTTTCATGAACGACGACGGAACACTCAAGGACCCTAGAAAGTCACAACCGGTCACTATTACCGGTAATAGCAGGTCATAATTTTGTCCATACCGAAATGAGATTAATGAAGGCATAGTTCATATTAAAACGAGATTACGTATAGTTGAGATTATTCTAAGAAGCTCCCTTATAGTTCGTATTATTGTCATGAAGTAACCCTTTTTTGTTTCGGAAATGGACAAAGTTTCAAAACATCCCACATTGTTCTATGTCATAATCAATTTCTAATTGGTCATCACATTTCCCTATATTTACAAACCAAATTCTTATTTTAGAACGTAGTTCTTAAAATTAAGAACAAACTTTATGGTTTAGTAGATGAACTTTATATATAAAGTTCTTCCTTGAAACCCCAAGAGAAAAAACTACTATTGCAGTTGCTCTAAGTGATAAAAGACGGTCATGTGCTCTTCCCCAACGATCATGTTTTTTTTTGTTTTTCTCTTCTATTTGACCTTTCACAAGCTTATCACGGATACGACCGTCACAAATAAGAGTGTGTGAATAACGAAACAATTGATACTCTTTGATAAGAAGCCAATGAGTTTTATTATTTTTTATTCAAATCTTGGAGGGAAAAAAGTTTATCTAAGACCGTAGGATTATTGATGTGTCGTGTTTATATAGGTTTATTCTCTCGATTCCGTTGTCTTTTCCGGTCGGAACGCGCTCTTTAGAGCCGTTTCTTCTAACATTTTGCTTTGAGTGAGTGTTTTTGTAGATTCTACACGATTCCAGGTCTCTATGTGCATTTACACTCATATCTAGTTAGAAGAACGATCCCGAGACAAAACCCGTGCTTTAGGACGTCTAGGCGAAGAAGAACTGAGAAGTGTTGATTCATTGGGCCATAGAAAACGGCCCAATACTTGTCTCATTAGTGATGTGCGTGCCAGCCTGCCCCGACAGGCCGCCTTCTGGCCGGCCGACATGACACATTGACGATTTATGCTTGATTTTAAAGTGTGCTTCGGCCCCTGCATGTGGCAGGCCGCCTGCTGGCCGGCCAGCGTGCACACTCAGCATTTTTCCGCCTATTTTGTATAACTAAGGAGGAGTTGTATTTTTTATTATCACTTTTCAATACTTAGAATTTTTATATTAGAAAAGCTACGTGACTCTTAGCATTCTAGCACTCGGTTTCAACTCGTACTCGATTTCGGTAAATTCGTTTATGCAATTTTCATTCTTATATTTCAATCTTCATCGTGAATTACTTAGTTTGTCATAATTTTCTCTATTTACAATTCGTTGTTCCGTTTAATTCGCTAGATTCCCGTTCGTTTATCATTAGATTTAATTGCTTCACTTTTTATCATGAATTCTGTGTATGCGATTTCTTGTTTCGTAATTATCATGCGTAGCTAGGGGTGAGCAAAACCGGATATCCGATCCGGTTTTCTAAACCGTATCGGATATCCGGTTTTAAAAATCAAAAAATTCCCGATCCGTATCCGATCCGGTTTTTTCCGGATATCCGGTTTCCGGATATCCGATTTTTTCGGATATCCGGTTTTCGGATATCCGGTATCCGGTTTTATATTTTTCTTCTATTTTTCTTTTTTTTAAACAATTTTTTTCATTTTAATCAAGAGTAATTAATTGATTTTTAAGCAACGTTATGTTTTATATAAATTGATATAATAAAATATATTAAAAAAACTTCAAAAAAATGGTATATATGTCTTACGGTACAATTATTCTAACAAAATATTACGTTTCAATACATAATATCATAAATTTACTAATAGTTTCGTTACCTTTGAAAATAATTGGTGGGTTTTGAATTCTTTATTGTATAATTCATATTAGGATTATATTTTTCATATTTTTTATTGTTTTTAAAAAACCGGATCGGAAACCGGATATCCGGTTTCTATTTTCTCCGATACGTATCCGCTACGGTTTTAAGGAAAACCGTATCGTATATCCGGTTATTCGTATCGGATATACGGAAATTCGTATAATTGAAAGCGTATACCGTATCGTATACGTATAATAAAACTGTATCGTATATTTTTGCTCACCCCTATGCGTAGCTAATTTTCTCGCTAGGGTCGAGGGGGATCGATGGACTATTTTACGATTATGTTGCTTCGATACTAAATTTATAATTATGCTAGTACCATTTTCGCGTGCTTTATTTGTCGATTAATTTGTTAAAGGCCACAACATTTTAATCTGTTTAGGAAATTCTAGTTCATGTTCGAATGCCGAATTAGGATTAGATCGCGCGCGATTTGGTAGGGAGTCTAATAAGTTGCGAGAGCCCGTTAGAACCTTCCTAGGTTGATACGATTCGAGAGAGCGTGTTATAGCCGACTAGCATGTTTATGTGTTTATTATTATTGTCGCATAATTGTCGAACATCTATCGTCAACCCGTGACCTTAGTTTTCCTCTCATTTTTTAGAATCCCTTATTCATATTCATATTTTAGTAGTTTTTATTTATCTCCATCAATCAACCCGTTTAGAGCATTCTAGAATCGCCATAGCTATTAGACGTGTTTAGCTGTTTCCCTGTGGATACGATACCTTGCTTGCCGCTATATTTTTGTTAGTAGCATTGGGTTTATCTTGTTTGGGTGAGACGACTTAACCCATATCAAATTTGGCGCCGTTGCCGGGGACACGATTTTTCTTGTTTTTAGCTTGTTTCTTTTTTGTTCTCTTTCGTCTCAAGGAATTTAAACTCCTTGAGATTGTTCTCACTCCCTACTTGTAGTTTTGCTTATGCCCAGGTCTTTTCGGTCATCAAAGCTTACTCCGTTCGATCCTGAACCCGAGAATCCCTTTCGTAGGCGACGACAGTTTTGGAGAGAGATTTCCGCAGCTCCTGATCTCGGGACTTTGGAAGCTATTCATACCGAATTTATAGCTGAGATTCAGTCCTTTGAAGAGGAAAATCAATCTCAGTTCGAGATCATTTTACCACCACCTCCGATCATAAAAATGCCGAAACTTTCTAGTCATTCGGAGACCGAGCAAACTGCCCTTCCTAAGTTGGTTAAACGACCAACTGCCACTCAAGGTACATTTGAGATTCGACCCACCTTCATTACTTTGGTGGAGAAGAATCAATTCGGTGGTGACCCTAAGGAGGATCCTCACAAGCATATGAGGATATTTACTGATTATTGCTCCACGATTCCGCTTCTGGCCGGGGTAACCCAAGAAGAAGTCATGGAGATGCTATTCATGTTCTCATTACGGGATTCCGCTAGGGAGTGGATAGCCGATCTTGATAAAGTCACCGAGGGTATCACCGATTGGAATTCTCTTGCCCTTGCCTTCTACAAGCACTATTATCCTCCACAAAAGACGAACATGCTCCGAAGTCAAATCACCAATTTTCGTCAAACTCCGAACGAAAATATTCATGAAGCGTGGGAGCGGTTCAAGAAGCTTGTGAAGGAATGCCCGCACCATGGTTTTGAGGTTTGGTTTCTTTGTAACCAATTTTATAACGGGTTGTATGATGATTGCAGAAGTACACTTGATTCGGCATGTAATGGGCGTTTCCAATGTAACGCGGATGATGATAAGGCTTAGCAAACAATTGAAGAAATGGCATCTCACCACTCCCGATGGGGTAATCCTCGAGGTAATACTCGGTCTAATTCCGGTGAAAGTGGGTCCTCTAATGCCGTGGCTATTCAATTAGCCGCTTTGGCTAAGAGGTTTGATGCATTTGAAGTGTCGAATTCTCAAGGGGGAGGAGGCATGCATCAAGTACATGCCATGCAAGATTATGTATGTGTTCGTTGTGGTGCTGCGGACCACCAAGCTCAGGATTGTCTAGACTCCATAGAACAAGTGAATGTTTTTCATTCCATGCGCCCGCGCTATCCATATATGAACCAACCGGGCTATGATGCATCTCTTTTGTCTTACAGGAGTACTAATGTCTTGAACCTGCCTATTACACCAGCTTATGTACCCCCACACAAGCAGCATCTCCAGAATCAGCAGAATTTCCAGATTCAAGGGAATTTTCAGAACCAGCAGAATTTCGGTAATCAAAGGAATTTCCAAAATCAGGGAAATTTTCAGCAGCGACCTCACTCGGGTCAACATCAACAAAATTTTGGCAACACTAATCAAAACTTCGGTAATTCTCATCAGAATTTCGATACTAGTCATCAGAATTTCGATACTAGTCAGCATAATTTTGGCCAATCCTCCGCACAAGCTCAAGGTAATTCTTCTTTTTCTTCGAGTTCTAATGAAATGGCTGAGCTTCGTAATATGTTATAGATGATGGCTAAGACTCAGGACTCTATGATGGCTCAAATGCAAAAGAATGATCAAGCTAAGGATAATGCCATCAAGAATTTGCAGAACCAAGTGGGACACCTTGCCGCGTCACAAGCATCTCGTCAACAAGGTAAACTCTATTCTCAAGGCGATCAACAACATGATACGGCTAATGCGATCACTCTTCGTAGTGGCACACACTATGAGGGTCCGTCGAAGCCTAAGGATGATACACCGACCGAGAAGGAGGAGGTTCTAGTGGAAGATGTCAATGAGGATGTTATTGTGGAAACTCCAAGTGAAGATCAAGTTCCACCACCCACTACTCCCGTTCCCACTCCGACTAGTCCAACAATTCAATTACCATTCCCGGGTCGATTGAAGAATCGAAAGGAGACTACCCAATTTGGCAAGTTCATGGAGGTTGTGAAGAATTTGCAGGTTACGGTCCCATTTACCGAGCTTATTATGTGATAAGTGTAGTTTGTAGTGCCTAATTTGCTGTGTTTTGGTCCCATTTCCTTGCGGAATCGCTCCTTGGGAGCGGTTCAAGGGCTACTTATGCTTCCTCTAGCTCGTTTCAGGTTCCCGAGACCATTCATGAAGAGTTGGAGCGATTCCGACTCAATACATACACTTTTCAGAGCCAACGAAGCGGAGGAACGATCACTCGATGCCTTGGATTCGACCCCGAGACCTTGAGACCCAATCCTGAGTCCCGAGAATCAATGAGAAACCCATGAGAAGCAAGGAGGAACCTTAAAGGTCATATTGGAGGCCTACAAGACTCATCCCCGACGGGTATGGCCTCATCCCGTCCGGGATGAGGTGCACAAAAGAGAGGTGTTCTGTTTTGGACCCCTCCTGGTCGGGATCAGACTGTCCCGGTCGGGACCAACCCGTCCCGGTCGGGATCAGACCGTCCCGGTCGGGACCAATCCCGTCCCGGTCGGGACCATGGAGCTGTAGCCGCGTGACTTCTTCTCCTCCTCCTTCATTCTTGTAACCCTATAAATACTCCTCCTTTGTAATGTTTAAGCACCATACTTCACCCTAGATTATTTTAGGCCTCCATTAAGCATTCAAACCCTAGATTAGTGTTCCTCACATTAGTTTGAATCTCTCTTTAATCCTTAGTTAATCTTTGTTTAATCTAGTTTAGATAATCTTGTATTAAGTGGGTTCTTGAAGATTTCTCCAAGCTTGACATCCTTGGGATTAATTTGGGTTCTTATTTATACAAGATTGCATCTTTTTCTTCCTCTTGTTGTTGGTATAATCCTCTTTACTCTTGTTCTTGTTTATTTGATCAAGTTTGAATCTTTACTTAGTATTCTTGTTATTGTTTATATTGTTCATAATGGATGTTTGGTTTGTGATGATGTTTTCTCTTATTGTTGTTACGGTTAGTTTGATAATGAGTGAGTAGTCTCCTTGTAGGTTAGTAGGGGGATTAAGGGTAGAATATGGGTGATTAGGGTTTGATTAGGTGAAGGGTGAATCTTTGTTGTTAGTCACATATTGGGCACACTATGTGTTTGTTGAAATGCTTGTTTGAGTTGTAGTGGCCATGCTTCTCATGCTAGTCTTCCTCTACTCATTGTTTGTCTAGTATGTGATTATGTTGAGAATAGTCGTTATACATAAGAATGTGGACTAGGGTTTATACGCGAGAGCGCGAACCCACCTTGACATCGGTCTAAGTAGCGAGAGCCCGGACCGACTCTAGCAATTAGGAGACACCTACACCCTTGACCACCCCAATTACCCTTCTACACTTATGAACCCGACCTAACCCACTTCTTTTCATATTTGATTCAACTTCTTAGTTAGTCATCGTTTCTTTTAGTTTGCTTGTTAGTTTGACCTTTAGTTATTCCGTTTTAGCATTGTATTAGTCTAGTCATTGTTAGTCCACTTCCTTCATCTCCTCCCATCATAATTCGTCAATTAGTATTTCTTTGTGTTTGTTTGTGACTTAGTCTCGTTTTTAGGCCGACCTAGTCTAGACCTTACAATACCGTCTCCGTGGATATCGACCCTACTTGCCCTAGCTACCCACTAGGAATAGTCGGTTATTTATTTGATCGGCGGGATCCACGACAAATCCCACCATCAATTTGGCGCCGTTGCCGGGGACGGTGCATTGTTTAGACTTGGTTTGCTTATAGCTAGACTTAGTTACACTACTTTGTGCTCTTCTATCATCTCTTGTGCATATTCTCTAGATTTTTCTTGTTTCATTAGTTTTATTTCTCCTTCTTTTCTCTTTGTCTTTCGATTGTGCTTGTTTATTGTCGTTACCTAGTGCCCATAAAGCACTAGGTCTTCTCACGTTTGTTCTAGTGCGTAGTGTATGCCTAGGCGGGGAGGCGACTTCTTTCTCTTTAATCCAGAGCTGGAAAGACTTTTTCGAGCCTTTCGCCAACGGACGATTAACCGGGTTAGAATCTCTCAACCAAGCACAAGCAATACTCATCAAGAGCAAGCTCAAGGAAACAATTTTGAGGAAGCATCTCGAGAGACGGCCGAAGGGAATTTCACCATTCCCTTTGGATATTCTATTCCTAGTTCCCCCTCTACATCTACTTCAACTCCGTCTTCACCACCATCTCCCTTACATCCAATTATGCCGAAGTTTTCGTCTCACTCCACATTTACGGAAGATGTCTTGCCGGGACCGAATGCTCTACCGGCCGCTTATGCCGGAAATTTTGTGGCCAAGACTCAATTCATCCAACTTGTGGAAAGGAATCAATTTAGCGGTTTGCCCACCGAAGACCCGCACCAACACATGGAGACTTTCTCCGATTATTGTGACGCTATTTCTCAACCCGGAGTTACTCAAGATCAAATCCGATGGGTATTATTTCCATTCTCATTAATTGGAAAAGCGAAGCAATGGGTCAAGAGTCTCGATAGGGCAACCATGGGCATTGATACTTGGAAGAAACTTGCATTGGCGTTCTACCAAAAATTCTACCCTCCGGAGAAGACTAATTTGCTAAGGGCCTCCATCACCGGTTTCCAACAACGGGATGAAGAGAGCCTTTATGAAGCTTGGGAGAGGTTTAAATCTTTGGTGAGATCGTGCCCCCACCATGGACTTTCACAATGGTTCTTAGTCCAACAATTTTGGAACGGTCTTTATGAGGACTCAAGAACTATACTCAATATGGGCTCCAATGGTAGGTTCACCGAGGTCGATGATGACCAAACATGGGCAAGAATCGAGGAGATGACGGTTCATAATTCTCAATATTCAAGGCCTAGGAAGGCAAATCGAGGAGGTAGGCACGAGGTTGATGCTATTACTCAATTAAGCATTGACCTTGGAGCTCAATTGAAGACCCACATGGAGAGTATTGACAAGAAGCTCCAAGGCCACCTCACTCAAGTTCAAAGCATTAGTTCCTCCAACCAACACTCGATTCAAGAAGTGAATGCTTTGGGATTTGCACCTCCTTTGCCTTATTATGGGATGTGTGATACTTGTGGAATCGTTGGTCATGATCCTATGCATTGTCAAGGAAGTATTGAGCAAGTGAACGCCTTTCAAGCGTTCAAGCAAGGTGCCTCCTATTCCAATCAATACCAAGCTTCCAATCAAGTCCCTCAACAACAAGCTATGCAACCTCGTCCCTATGTTCCACCTCCCTTAAGGGACAACAATCAAGGTTATCAAGGTTATGTGGGTAATCCAAGACCCTTCAACAACTTCAAGCAAAATAACCAAGGTACCTTCCACAACAACAATCAAGGGTTCCAACAAGGGAACTTCAATCAAGGTGGTTTTCAAGGAAACCAAAACTTCTAAAGACAACAAAACCACAACAATGGCAACAATCAAGGCAACTCTCATGGGTTCCAAGGGAACCATCAACAACAAGCAACTCAAGCTAACCATCAAGAAAGCAAGCCTAGGAGCCGGTCTCCTATTCATGATTACGGTGCTCCATTAGCCCTCACCGATACTCCGCACAATCCACAATCTCCAACTCGTGATTTCGACGTTCAAAAATCTATGTTGGAGATGCAAAGGGGTCAAATGGAGATGTCAAAAAACCAACAAGAGTTCTATGCTTTTATTCAAAGGGACAACATGGCGAGAGATGCTCATACGAAGATGCTTGAGACCCAAATAGCTCAACTTGCTTCGGGTAGCTCTTCAAGGCAAAAGGGGCAATTACCTCCTCAAGGTGAAACATCGAAACTTGAGCATGTAAATGCTATTACCACGAGGAGAGGTACATCTTATAACCCTCCCCCACCCCCTAATGAGCAAGAACCAACAAGAGAAGTTGTGCCTCCAATTCAAGAAGACCAAAGCTTAGGAACTCCTATAGAGGAGCAAGTCTTATGGGAGATTGAGAAACCCCAAGAAGATGAGCTTCCTCCACTTCAAAGAAAAGACAAGGGTAAAAGGAAAGTGTCATTTGAAGAGTCCACCCCTATTGAGAAAAACAAGATCCAAATCAAGTTGCCTTTCCCAACAAGGCAAATGAAGACCAAGGTGGATAGCCAATATGACAAGTTCCTTAATATTGTGAAGAAGTTGGATGTGAGTGTCCCATTTACCGAGCTACTTACCCAAATCCCGGCATATGGAAGATTCGTGAAAGAAATATTGGCTAGGAAGAGATCCATCGACAAGGAAGAGACCATAGCGTTCACAAGAGTGGTGAGCGAGCTTATTCAAGGTTCTACGCTTCCCAAGTTGAAGGATCCGGGTAGTTTCTCGATCCCTTGCACCATAGGCAACTACAAGGTTGAAAAAGCATTATGTGATTTGGGTGCGAGTGTAAGCATCATTCCCTATTCCATTTGTGAGCGACTCGGGATGAAGGAGCTCAAGAGTACCTCCATTACACTCCAAATGGCCGATAACTCTCTCAACCGACCTTTGGGGATGTTGGAAGATGTGCCAATTAGAATCGGGAAGTTCTTCATTCTGCTCGACTTTCTTGTACTCGACATGCGGGAAGATGCTATCACTCCCATTATCCTTGGGCGCCCATTTCTACAAACCGCCGGTGCTATGATCGATGTAAAGAATGGTAGGATCACCTTCGAGCTAGGCGAAGAGAAGCTAGTGTTTGACCTCCAAGGCAACACTTCGCCTACTAATGATGAGTCTTGCAAAATGATCCACGCCACGAAAGACATTGATCTAGGGGGAGAGTTGGGACAAAGCTTGAAGAAGAACTCTTGTGAACTTGAGGATGATGACTCCGAGATTGGAGAGGATGAGTGCCCATATCATGGGTTTGATGACAAGTTGAAAGGCAAGAAGGAAGATGAGCCTCCCTTGGGGCCACATGAGGATCGATGGACGTTTGGGTATATCCCGAAGGATCAAAAGTATAAGTTCAAGCCATTGAACTTGGTAGATCGGGATGCCCCGGGAACGTCAAGACAAGGTCATGGAGAACCTTGGGATGTGGATGGTTATATCTTGAGCTTGATTGAAGACTTTGCTAGAGCCTTCAACTTGTTTCTTCGTGCCCTTGATGGAGATGGAACTAATAATTGTTGTTGAAGAAAAAGATTGAAGAATGCACCATCCTTGGTTTGACGAAGTTCCACAAGAACCGTCTCTTTGTATATATTTCTTTCTCTTGTAGTTTGATTGATTTTGTGAATTTCTTGATTATTTGGATTATTGATGAGCGATGTGAGGGAGGGAATTTGATGTGTGTATGAGCTTTGTTTGATAGGTGAAGTGAAGGTGATTCCTAGGGAGGAGTGGTCATTGTTTGAGCTTGGATCGTGTGAAGGGGAGTCGGTTTTTGAAGCTTGGAACGAGCTTTTGGGAGCTATAGAGGGTTAGGAGACTCTTCCCGGCCGAGAAGAGGCCATCCCGACCGGGAAGGATGAGCCATCCCGACCGGGAAGGATGTCATCCCGTCCGGGATGGGTGTGACAAAAGATGGGTCTACTGACAGGTCATCCCGACCGGGACGAGCAGGTCATCCCGACCGGGACCATCCATCCCGACCGGGATGAACCCCCTGTCCTCCTTTGGCCTTTTCTTCGTCGTTTGAGCCCACCCTACCAGTTTATACCCCCTCCCAACCTCCCTACATGTCCTTACTCTCTTTATATGACCCCTACACCTCATATACACATTTTCACCTCCCTTTCTCTTCACTTTACACCGACTTTCACATCAAAACCCACCTCATTATACCTTTGTGCTCCAACCATGGATCCGTATCGCGATTGGAGAGGAAGAACAATGACAACGACTAGCTATGTGCCGATATTGACTTATGAGACGATGGAGCGAGTGAGTTGCTAACCGCACGGTACGGCAACTATCCTTTCTCTTCCGTCTTTTCTAGCTTGTCTTCTTTTGTTTGTTCCCCTCCCCTTATACACTTTTGTGTCATTGTGGCCCTCGGGGCCTTGGTATTTGTTGCTCCCGACTCTCGCTGACGTAACTACATCGAGAGTCATTTCAAAATCCAAATTTGCATGATTTTCACCCTTTTGGTAGGAATTAGTCGGATTTGGGCGGAATCCGGGCTAGGTGACTTGATTACACCTAGTCCTCCCCTCCCATTTCCTTTTATTCTTTCTTTTTATTTCTTCCTCCATCTATATCTTTTCTTGTCTCGGCCCATGGTGACTTGACTACACCCCGGCCGGACACATTCTACCATTTTCTCCACTTTATTTTTGATTTTTAGCTTTATTTTCGTAGTTTCTTTTCTTTTCTTTTGTGCTCCCATGCACTACGGTCGAGCATGAGGACATTGCTCGGCTTAAGTGTGGGGGAGCGATATTCTATCGTAGTTAGTTTTATTTTCGTAGTTTTTCTAAAAATCGTTAAAAATCCTAAAAATTTGAAATTTTTTCACAAAAATCAAAAAGATTTTCCTTTTGTGTGTTTTCCTTTTTTTTATGTCGTTGTATCGTATATGTGTTTTGTTGTGCGTGTTTTGCCTCCCTTTTTCCTCTTAGGTTGCCTAATCGCCGCTAACTTTGGAAAGCTCTCAAGACATCCGGTAACGCCTTTATCCCTTTTTCCTCTTTACCCCTCATGAAGTTTGGAGAAGGTTTGTGATGTGGTGTGCTCGGGTGGAGCTTTGTAATGCTTGTGGTTGATTTGGTGGCTTGTTTGGAAGCTTGGGGTGGTGTTTGTGTTGGTTATGTGTTCGTTTTGTTTTGTTGCTTTTGGTTCTTTTTCTTTCGTTCTTTGTCGAGTCTTTGTTTTGTGTGTGTAGTTGTGTCTTGTGTGTAAAAAGGTTTTCGAAAACCCGGTTTAGAGGCTAGTGTGCGAGTGTCTACTTTTCCTTCCTAATGGTATAAATCGAGTCTTGGACTTTAGTCTAGTAGAATGACCCTAAATCAATGATTTCGTTGATTTCTTACCTTGAGTCCACCTAGCTTACTAGGGATTTACTACGGGATTTGCATTTTGACCATTTTGACCACCCACGGTGTGAAAAGGCCTTGGTTGCCGAGTCCCGTCCCCTAGGTGACCATGTTTGAAATTTGCTCGACTAGTCCAAGTTTTCCCCTTTTTGTGGGTTTGAAGGGAAGGCGCCGTCCCGACTCACCCATTACCCTACCTCCCACACATATCCACACAATAAATTGCAATTTGTTGAAGTCTCTCTTTCTCAATTGCCAAGAAATGCATATCAATCAAATCAAGCCAAAAGGGCAAAGAAAAGAAAATGAAGGAAAATCAAAGAAAGAAAAGAAAGAAGAAAAAGAAAAGGCACAAAAAAGCCAAAAAGAAAATAGAAAAAAAGAAGAAGGAATGACATGGCAACATACAAAGCAAAAATGCAAAAGAAAAGAGAAAATGCCAAAAGAAAATCGTCTCACAAAAAGATCCTAACCCCACAAAAATAAGCCTTTTTCCGACTTTTGCCGTGAAGAGCCTACCAAAGGACCGAGTCCCTAGGAAGGATGATAGCGGCAAAGGTCGGTCTTCCCTCACTTTGCAATTATTTCCACCTTTTTACTTGGACTAGTTAGGCGGTTTCGGTCATGGGACGACCCTCTTGGCTCATTGCTAAAGGGGGCGGGGTCTCACTTACCTACAACGTCGACTAACACCGTGGTTCATCCTTTTTCCATCCCGCCGATCGTCCCGTGGTACGTTCTTAGAAGGTTAGGAGGAACCGAGGTAAGTTACCAACGTTTTTATTGCTTTGTCGTCATACTATTAGGGTTTAGTTCATCTTGGTTTGTATTGCTAGCTTGGGAACGTTGTCACTTGCCTCGAGTCCTAAACCGGTGCTTTTTTCACCGCTTGTTTGAGGGAAGCGGTATTTGTTTTCTTTTGGGTGCAACCGATTTTTGTTTGTTTGTTTGTGTGTTTGTTGTTTATGTGTTTTGTGTCCGGATTGCATCCACAGTTTTGTCGCAAGACCCCACTTGCCTTGCGGAGTGCACTTTTCCCTCTAAGTGTACTCGCGTGAGTTGAAAGGGCGTAGGGTGCGCTAATACCCGCTCGGCTAGTTTAGTAGTTAGTTTGTGCTTACTCGAGGGCGAGTAAGGGTTAAGTGTGGGGGAGTTGATAAGTGTAGTTTGTAGTGCCTAATTTGCTGTGTTTTGGTCCCATTTCCTTGCGGAATCGCTCCTTGGGAGCGGTTCATGGGCTACTTATGCTTCCTCTAGCTCGTTTCAGGTTCCCGAGACCATTCATGAAGAGTTGGAGCGATTCCGACTCAATACATACACTTTTCAGAGCCAACGAAGCGGAGGAACGATCACTCGATGCCTTGGATTCGACCCCGAGACCTTGGTACCCAATCCCGAGCCTCCGAGACCCGATCCCGAGTCCCGAGAATCAATGAGAAACCCATGAGAAGCAAGGAGGAACCTTAAAGATCATATTGGAGGCCTACAAGACTCATCCCCGACGGGTATGGCCTCATCCCGTCCGGGATGAGGTGCACAAAAGAGAGGTGTTCTGTTTTGGACCCCTCCCGGTCGGGACCAACCCGTCCCGGTCGGGATCAGACCGTCCCGGTCGGGACCAACCGTCTCGGTCGGGATCAGTCCCGGTCGGGACCAATCCCGTCCCGGTCGGGACCATGGAGCTGTAGCCGCGTGACTTCTTCTCTTCCTCCTTCATTCTTGTAACCCTATAAATACTCCTCCTTTGTAATGTTTAAGCACCATACTTCACCCTAGATTATTTTAGGCCTGCATTAAGCATTCAAACCCTAGATTAGTGTTCCTCACATTAGTTTGAATCTCTCTTTAATCCTTAGTTAATCTTAGTTTAATCTAGTTTAGATAATCTTGTATTAAGTGGGTTCTTGAAGATTTCTCCAAGCTTGACATCCTTGGGATTAATTTGGGTTCTTATTTATACAAGATTGCATCTTTTTCTTCCTCTTGTTATTGGTATAATCCTCTTTACTCTTGTTCTTGTTTATTTGATCAAGTTTGAATCTTTACTTAGTATTCTTGTTATTGTTTATATTGTTCATAATGGATGTTTGGTTTGTGATGATGTTTTCTCTTATTGTTGTTATGGTTAGTTTGGTAATGAGTGAGTAGTCTCCTTGTGGGTTAGTGTGGACATGACATAGGTCCACCCCGACGCGGCCACGCGCGGGTTTGGGGAGGCGAATGAATCTCCATGAGATGGTCAAATGGAAATTTAAATCGAAGTCGGAGTCGCCACCGAATTTTATGGTTATTCGGAACCGTTCGAGCCCACTCTATGTCGTAGTGGGCCGTGTACAAAATACGGCCCGTTTCCGATGTCAGAGTTTATTGGACTCGTCCCTTTGCAGTTCGATATAGATGCCGACTGGAGCGGTTAATCGTATATTGAATGACTCTCGTTGCCAATGGTTTCGGACATCCGGAAACCACGGTTCTGAATAAGGGGTGAGGGTACGTGTTGGGAAGTTCACTAAGAACACCCAACCCCGCCCGCACATTAGCGACCTCTACTAGGATATCGAATGACGTTTTAATGCGCGCGTTAGTTGAACGATGAATGATATGCAAACATTGTTTTCCTAAGCATGTGAGGAATTGAATGGGTTGCTAAGTCGTTTTAATGCATGAAAAATTAATTAACGTCAAAGTTGAATTTAGCATGCGAGATTCGTTTTAGTATAATAAAACAAATGAAATAAAAAAAGATGAATTTGCTACAAGAGATGAACAAACGAGTTAGTATCGATTTGTAAATAATAATAGCAAGAAATAAATATGCGAGATCGAGAAAAATCGAAAATCTGAAAAATATCGTTGAAAAGACGCTGTTTTGTATAAAAAACGATGTTCGAAAAATAATAATAAAGGTCGAAAAGGTGCGTCGGGACAGCCGGCCGCGCGGCTCGCCCGGGACGCCGGCGAGTCGCGTGTCGGTCTGTTTTTGACATGGTTTTCTGAAAATTCGATTTTTTATTAAATCGCGTACGAATATTGCCTAGTTCGTACTCGACTTAATATTTTCGATATTCGTTATATTCGATAGTCGATTACGAAATCAATATCAAATACTTGGAATAGTTTTGGAAAAGATGTAAATTTTAGAAATCGTTTCGTAGGATAAATAATAAAACGAACGAGAAAGTTAAAAAAAGAAGCGCGGATTTCAGACTCGTACGCGAGTCGCCTGTAAGGGGCGCGACTCGCGCGCGGGCCTGTCCCGTTTTTGCTCGTTGTTCGAAAATTGTTATTTTGATGAATCGCGTACAGGTTATGAATTAATTTGTATTCAATTCATGTTTTCGATATTCGTCGTATCCGATGCTTGATTATGAAATCGATATCGAATATTCGGAATAAAAAGGGTTTTGTAAAATAATTTGTTTTGATCGAAAAGTAAAAGAAAAGAATTTTGAACGAAAAAAGATGTAACGATTTTTAATATCGTCGAGATCTTAATATAATTCTTTTCGATACAATATTTGATTATAGAAAAATCAATATCGTATTTTTAAGAATGTTTGTTATGAAAATAGTTTTTTGTTAATAACGATATTAGAAAAGAAAAGGAAAACGACTCTTGACCCATAAAAAAACGGACGAAGAGAAGGAAGGAGAAGAAAGGAGAAATCGGGTTTGGTACACCCTCAACCTACATGCTTTTGTTGACTCGGATCAGGGCTCGTTGGAATGTGGCTAGGCACGGGAGCGTCGAGTGATGTTTGGTTTGGCTTGGGGGTTCGGTTTGGACGAGAATCGGGTGAAGGGTGTCGGGTATCGGACCGGTTTCCTTCGGGTTTGTAGTATCGGTTTCTCGATGCTAAGTGTAAGGAGGATTGATGTGAAAAAGTTGTGTATTTCTGATGTTAATATTTGATGTTGGTAATCAATGAATGTTCCTTTGGTGTTGTATGCAAGTGGCTATTTATAGGGAGTTCCCGACCTTGACTTGGAGAGACGTATTTGAACTAGAATTACCGCTTGGGTAAGAAGCTGAGGAGAATGCGAATTCCATTTTCTTGTGAAGGAAGAAAAGAGAGTCTCGGCTGGTTCATGCTGCTCGGCCGAGTAACTGTACTCGGTTGGGTGTTTGAATCGGTTTTCGGATAGGATTCCTACTTGAGATCGAATTCTACCCTTAAACAAACTTGTTTATTATTTTGTGAAGCTGATTTTTTGTAGAGTTTGAGTATGAATCAGCCGTGTGAGGTGTCACGGCTGACTCACGTGTCTCGGGAAAATCTTTGACCGGGTTTTGACTCGGTCGCTAAAAGACGGTTTTACCCCTGGTGTCGGATTCGACCCAAATTAGTGTTATTTGACTCGAAACGAACCGCTGGGCCTGAATTTGAGGTTGGTTTTGTGAAATTTGTACTCCTTAAAAAGCCCAAGCTAAATATCCATGATTTCGAGCCCATTTCCGAGTACGTTAAAGCATGTTTGCGTCCGATCATCATCGGGTGTTTGTCGGAAACTGCTATAGACCCCTGGCAGCAAAATGTGGGTGTCTACAGTTAGTAAGGGGATTAAGGGTAGAATATGGGTGATTAGGGTTTGATTAGGGGTGAAGGGTGAATCTTTGTTGTTAGTCACATATTGGGCACACTATGTGTTTGTTGAAATGCTTGTTTGAGTTGTAGTGGCCATGCTTCTCATGCTAGTCTTCCTCTACTCATTGTTTGTCTAGTATGTGATTATGTTGAGAATAGTCGTTATACATAAGAATGTGGACTAGGGTTTAGACGCGAGAGCGCGAACCCACCTTGACATCGGTCTAAGTAGCGAGAGCCCGGACCGACTCTAGCAATTAGGAGACACCTACACCCTTGACCACCCCAATTACCCTTCTACACTTATGAACCCGACCTAACCCACTTCTTTTCATATTTGATTCAACTTCTTAGTTAGTCATCGTTTCTTTTAGTTTGCTTGTTAGTTTGACCTTTAGTTATTCCGTTTTAGCATTGTATTAGTCTAGTCATTGTTAGTCCACTTCCTTCATCTCCTCCCATCATATTTCGTCAATTAGTATTTCTTTGTGTTTGTTTGTGACTTAGTCTCGTTTTTAGGCCGACCTAGTCTAGACCTTACAATACCGTCTCCGTGGATATCGACCCTACTTGCCCTAGCTACCCACTAGGAATAGTCGGTTATTTATTTGATCGGCGGGATCCACGACAAATCTCACCATCATTATGCCGGTCCCATCTTATACCAAGTTTATGAAGGACATCTTGACTCAGAAGAGAAGCATCGGTGAGGTAGAAACCGTCGCTCTTACTGCAGAGTGTAGTGCATTTTTACAGAACAAAGCCCCACCGAAGCTAAAGGACCTCGGTAGTTTATTGATTCCTTGCACTATAGGCACCTTATCGATTGATAAGGCTTTATGCGATCTAGGTGCTAGTGTAAGTGTTATACCTTATTCTGTTTGTGAAAAACTTAATATGAGTCCTCTTAAGTGTACTAGGGTCACTTTGCAGATGACATATCGTTCCATAAAACGTCCTTTGGGAGTTTTAGAGGACGTACCCGTTAGAGTTGGAAGTTTTTTTATTCCAGTTGATTTCATTGTCCTTGACATGGCCGAGGACACCCAAATTCCTATAATTTTGGGTAGACCATTTTTGCACACCGCCGGCGCGGTGATCGATGTCAAAAACGGTAAGTTGACTTTGGAAGTGGATGGAGACACCATTGTTTTCTGCTTGGATAGTACATCCAAGAACCCGATGGTAACAGATTAATGTTGCATGATAGATGTTGTTGATGTCTTAGTTCATGATTCTATGGAGACGTCCCTTATACGGGACCCCTTAGAAGCTATGATTTGTTTGGAAGCGTGTGTAGGTGATGCTTCCGTTGACTCTGTTGTCGTTGAAGCTTTGGAAGTTGCTTTGGAAGGAAGGATGCTCACGGAGGAGCAAGGTGTCGATGTAACCAACATCGTCCACACCTCATTTGCAATAGACATAACCATTCCGGAGCGTAAGCCACTTTCGTCTCACCAAAAATATGCCTTTTTAGACGATACCGAGAGCTTCCCCGTGATTGTAAGTGTTGATTTAACTGAGCAACAACTTTCTGATTTGTTAGTTGTTTTGAAGAAAAATAGGAAAGCTTTGGGGTATAGTCTTGATGACCTGAAGGGAATCAGTCCCGATTTCTGTATGCATAGAATTAATCTTGAGGAAGGTCATCGTCATTGTGTCCAGGGTCAACGTAAGTTGAACCCGAATATGCAAGAGGTTGTTAAAAAGGAAGTTATGAAATTGTTGGATACGGGAATCATTTATGCAGTTCTCGATTCAAAGTGGGTGAGTCCGGTACAAGTTTTACCTAAGAAGGGAGGGACTACTGTGGTCCCGAATGAGAAGAATGAATTAATCCCTATGTGAATTGTGACGGGATGGAGAATGTGCATAGACTATAGAAAGTTGAACACCGCCACCCTTAAAGACCATTTCCCATTACCCTTTATCGACCAAATGCTTGAGAGACTAGCTTCTCATAAGTATTTTTGCTATTTAGATGGATATTCGGGATTTTTCCAAATCCCGATACACCCGGCTGACCAAGAAAAGACTACGTTTACTTGTCCCTATGGTACTTTCGCATATTGCAGGATGCCATTCGGGTTATGTAACGCACCCGCCACCTTTCAAAGATGCATTATGAGCATCTTTTCTGACTACATCGAGTCCATCATGGAAGTTTTTATGGACGACTTTAGTGTCTATGGTATGAGTTTTTCAGCTTGTTTAGCTAACTTGGATACCATTTTAAACCGATGTGTCGAGGTCAGTTTGGTCTTGAATTGGGAGAAGTGCCATTTTATGGTCACCGAGGGTGTAGTTTTGGGTCATGTGGTCTCCGAAAAGGGCATTCAGCTGGATAAAGCAAAAGTGCAAGTGATTGAGCAATTGCCCTTGCCGGTTAATGTGAAGGGAGTGAGAAGTTTCCTTGGTCATGCGGGATTTTATCACCGCTTTATCAAGGGCTTTTCCAAAATTGCTAAGCCACTTACACAATTGCTCCTAAAGGATGCCCCTTTCGATTTTACTGATGAGTGTGTGGAAGCATTTAACAGGATTAAGCAGGCCCTCATTTCTGCTCCGATTATTCAGTCACCGGATTGGAATTTGCCATTCGAGATAATGTGTGACGCGAGTAATTACGCTGTGGGAGCAGTTTTGGGTCAAAGGAAGAACAAAGTCTTGCATGCTATATACTACGCTAGCAAAACACTTGATAATGCTTAAGTTAACTATGCAACCACCGAGAAGGAATTGCTAGCTATAGTATATGCTTTGGAAAAATTCATAACCTACTTGGTTGGATCGGAAGTCATTGTTTTCACCGATCATGCGGCTCTTAAGTACCTCCTTGCCAAGAAAGAAGTGAAGACCCGACTACTTCGATGGATCTTACTACTCCAAGAGTTTGATTTATCGATCCGGGATAAGAAGGGAGCGGAAAATGCCATCGCGGATCACTTATCGAGACTTAGAGTTGAGGAGGAAGGAGTTGTTATCCCCATAGATGATTCTTTTCCCGATGATTCTCTCATGACCTTAACTACCGGTGAAAGTGAAGGACCTTGGTATGCAGATTATGCTAGTTATTTAGTTGGCAAGGTATTACCTTCTGATCTTTCTTATCAGCAAAAGAAAAAATTTCTACATGATGTCCAACAATATTTCTGGGATGATCCTTATTTATTTAAGGAGTGTGCTGATGGTATTTTCCGTCGATGTGTCCTTCAATGGGAAGTTCAAGGAATTTTAGAGAGTTGTCATTCATCACCATATGGTGGCCATCATGGACCGAGCCGAACCACAGCTAAGGTCCTCCAGTCGGGTTTTTATTGGTCAACCTTATTCCGGGATGCCCAGGCCTTTATTATGTCCCGTGACGCATGTTTCTAGGAGGCATGAGATGCCTCAAAATGGGATCCTCGAGGTAGAAATTTTCGATGTCTGGGGTATAGATTATCAAGGCCCGTTCCCGTCATCCAAAGGCAACCAATATATTTTGGTTGCGGTTGATTATGTCTCCAAGTGGGTGGAGGTGGTAGCATCTCCTGCTAATGATGCTAGAACAGTGATATCTATGTTTAAAAGGATCATTTTCCCCCGCTTTGGTGTCCCAAGGGCGATTATTAGTGATGGTGGAAGCCATTTTCATGAGAAGCGACTTGATGCTTTACTTGCTAAGTACGGTGTCTCTCACCGTACCGGTCTTGCCTACCACCCTCAAACGAGTGAGCAAGTTGAGGTGTCCAATAGGGAAATCAAGTCTATTCTCCAGAAGGTCGTGTCAAAAGCTCGAAAGGATTGGAGCTCTAAGCTAGATGATACATTGTGGGCTTACCGCACCGCCTTTAAAACGCCTATTGGTACTTTCCCTTACCGATTGGTTTATGGCAAGTCATGTCATTTACCCGTCGAGCTTGAGTACAAGGCTTGGTGGGCGATCAAGGAGCTTAACTTGGATCCGCATTTGAGTGGGGAGAAGAGACCCATGCAATTAAATGAGTTAGAGGAATTCCGTCTTGGTGCCTATGATAGTGCTCGAGTTTATAAGGAGCGCACCAGGTGGTGGCATGACAAGCATATCTTTCACCGTGAGTTCAACGTGGGGGATAAGGTATTATTATTCAATTCTAGGCTCCGGTTGTTTCCCAAAAAGTTAAAATCTTGTTGGTCCGGACCTTTTTCCGTCACCCATGTGGGTAAATTTGGCTCGATTGAAGTCGAGAATGATTCGAGTGAATGGCCAACGTTTGAAATTATACCATGAAGGTGCTCAAGTTGGAGCGATAGAAGTTATACAACTTCATCCCGTTCCCTCATCCCACTAAATCTTGAAACTCATCAAGTCGTGCGGGACTCTAAACCAGCGCTACCGGGAGGCAGCCCGAGTATGTAAATAATTTCCCTCATTCTCGTTTTTTTAGTTGTCTTAGTGAGAATGAGAGGAGGGACTAACGTTTTTGGAGATGCGCAGAATCATCGGAAATAAATTGATTTGAAGATATTAGTGAAATAAGAAGCCAAAAAATTCACCGTGCTCTTGATTGTACAACAGGTCACCTTAGCCTAGGCCTAGGGGGCCTATCGACTCTAGGGGCCGAGGTACGAGTTGAATTTGAACTCAAAAAGAAGGATCCGTGCACCTTAGCCTGTGCCCAGGCCCCCTTTTAACTTCAGGGGCCGAGGCACAAAAAAAATTAGAGAAGATTGGAACAAAATCTCGAAAAAAATGAAGGGTTTTGGCAGTCAGGCCGGCTAGCCGGGGGCCTGTGCCTACCGGCTGGGCTGTGAGATGAATATTTCATTAAAAAAATTGAAAATAATCAAGAGGTTCATCAGGCCGGTTGGCCGGCCGCCGGTCCAGACTGGCCGGGCCGCACATCAGACCACCAAACCTTGTTTCCATCGTCATTCTTTCATTCATTTGTCTTCCTTGTCTTTCTCTCACCTCCTTTCAAATTTCCTAACTTCACCATCCCCCATCTTCACTCTCTCACCTAATTTTTTCCCCATTTTTTCCCCAAGTTTACTGCTACTTTCAGCTGATTCGTGATGCCTCCTCGGAACAAGCGCACTAGAAACGACCATGCTCAACCGACATTCCTCCTGATCCAGTTTTTCCGGGTGTATTTTTTACCACACTTGACCTAAAGATACGATTTCAAAATTTGAGAAAACGGTCTATTGTTCCTACTCGTTTTATCGATCATGATGCTATGAGAACTTTAGGCTTAGATTATGCTTTGGAACTTTTGTGTAAAGGTGTTGGCATGGGTACATTATTTACAATGCATCATAATACGTTTACTCAGCTTACGTTGGAATTTCTGAGTTCATTTGAGGTGACTAAGAATAGACGGTCTGGGTCAATTTCTGTTGAGTTCCGTCTACTGAATAATAGTTTTGCACTGAGTCTGAAGCACTTTGGGGATTGTTTTGATCTTAAGGATTATGAGGACCGTTCACCACCCGAGCATGCTAACTTTAGGGTGGGTGATTTTTGGGAGTGTATTGCTGATGCCCCGTACACTACCGCGGGGCATATGAGTTCAAATAATATTCATTATCCGGTCATAAAGGTTTGGCAGAGGTTTATGGGGTGGATGATTTTTGCTAGAAAGGAGCCACACAATGATCACACCGAGGAGGTGTCTATTTTGGGCTCGTATTTGCGGCGTAAGTCGAAGGTGTGGCATATTAATATTGTCTATCACCTCGTCCTCCAGTTTAGGAGAATTGCTACGGCCGTTGCCGATGTTCCTATTTATATAGGCGGGTTAGTCACGCAATTAGCTCTTCGGTTGACCACTTTTCGCGAAGCAGATCATGACCCAGTCCAGGGCGAGATTACCCTTAGCCTCCAATATTTGGCTTCTCTTAACTGGATTTCTTCTAGGCATCAGAATCGTTGAGCTTGGCTTATTCATGAGCAAGCGACTATCATTTGGCAAGCCGGGTCGGTTTTGTCACTTGAGGTTGATCAGCCTAATTATTTATTACCCGTTGCTGCCCCTAGCTCTCTTCCTTCGTCGCATGCTGTTACATATATTCGTCGTCCCACGAGCGAGCCTAGTACCTCCCAGCCCACCTCTGAGCCCGGTCTATCTCAGCCTGCTCCCGAGCCCACCACCACTACTACTTTTGAGCAGCCCCCTCCACCACCCCAGTATGCTCCCCTCCATCCCGATCTGATTGCATGGATGGAGCGCATGGAGTTGAGTGTCGGTTCGTCCCGTTCTGACTTTGATACTTTTCGCAGGGAGACTCGTGCCGACACCGCTACTACTCACGCTCGCCTAGACAGGTTATATGCTGATCAGTGTCTCGGGATGTGTCCCGTTTATGATGACAATGCTAGGCGTGCTGCTGTGCCACCACAGGGCCCTTATCCCTCGTACTTTTCGTGGCCCGTGGGTGGTTATACTGACCCTTCCATTCATGACGGCTTCCATCCTAACACTGACTATTTTAGTGCCCCGACGGGCCCTGCTTTTGGAGCCGCTAGTGATTATCAGGGGGGTGGTTGGTATACGGGTGGTGCATCTGGTTCCGGGACTGCTGCAGATGATGATATGGAGGATGATGATTTTAGTGATGATGATGATGATCAGTAGCGGATTGCTGACCCTGCTACCTCTCCGTGTGCATATTTGGTATGTCTTTTCTCTATCCTCGATTTTTATTTGTGTCTCCCCACCAATTTTGAGTCTGTATGATATGGACATTAAGAACAATATCGAGTCTAGCGTGGGGGAGTTTTTAGTATTTCTGGTTTTATTTCCTTGAGTCTTAGTGTTTGTCTATGATACCGATTATGCAGCAATGATGATAACTTGCACTCTTTAGGCTACCTACACATTCTTAATTGGCATTCATTTGATCTTTGTTATGTGGAGTAATAACTAATCGATAAGTATTCAACCAACTGAGCTATAATTTATGGTTCCTATTTCGACCGACCTTGCATTTAGGCTTTAGCTACAAAATTGGTGAGATTTAGAGCCTCCTGTAGCCAGTACATTCATACCTGGCTACCACTTAGGTTGTGTGTGTAGGTCTCCTCGTGGAATATGCTATGTCAATACGCATAAGTATGGTGTTTTCCCCTTTATTTTGACCAACTTGCCTAGTGATCAATTTTGGGAGATTTTCATTTTCATCCATTTGCATCCATTTTTCTCCTTGGCTAAAATTTTAAGAATTCACAAAATGAACTACAAAATCAAATTTGCCTACCTAGCCAAGCTTGATGAAGTAGGTCACCTAGTGCGTTCTATGCTCGTTATTGTGTGAATATAGAGAATTGTGATGGACGTTTGGATGTGGTTGACTTTGTTTCAAGGGAGTTATTTGTAGATCATGTCCGGGTCAATTTGAGTCATTGTACATTTGCTTCTAATTTCATCAAGTTTTATAAAAAAAATCAAATCAAAAGAAAAAAAATCAAAACAACAAAAATATGTTATTCTCGTTACTTTTATTTTCCGTTTACTTGATGAATTTTGAGCGTCCTCTTTTGACCCCGGACTCGTTCTCGTTGATTGGTGACTTTATTTTATGTTTTGTTTATGGAAGTGGAAGAATTTTTGAGTTGAGCATTATCGCACTAGTTAGTTCACTAGCTTGGCTTTAACCTCACATGACCATATCGATTTCCACCTTCTACCTTGTTATCACCATCTTTGTCTCCCTTTGTGATCTTAGCATGTTTTATAAAAATTTAGAGGTCGATACCATACTAGATTGCGGGCATATTTCCATGAGTTGGAGTAGTTGAGCGTTTTCATATATATATATATATATATATATATTTCACATATACACATGATGGTAGGTGTTTGTCGTCTATCCAACCGATCAAATAATAACCAACGAACCTAAGCTAGGTAGCTAGGGTAAGTCGAGTCGATCCACAAGGACAGAAGTTCAAAACAAGAGGGTGTTATGGTCCAAGACTAACTAAGCTAGGGTGATGGCTAAGGTTGACTAATGACTAAACTAGAGTCTAAAACAACAAATAAAAAGGCAAAACAAGCAACTAATGACAAATGGAAGCAAATTAAATCAATAAGAAGAAACTAGGGCTAGGTCGGGTTCATGGATGTCAAGGAGATCAAAAGAAGGAAACAAGGGTGTTAGCATGCTTTCGTAGCCTAGGTTACATTCGGGCTCTCGCTACTTAAACGGCCTAGGGGTCTCCTCACCACGCTCTCACTACTAGTGGAGGAACCAAACCTATCAACCAAACAAACAACATGCAAGAGAAGAGGCAAGAAAAACAAAGAATGATCATCTCAAGTCTCACAAGCATTTCATCAAACATGTAGAGTGCAAGGCAAATAGGAAACAACAAAAACAACAACTAGTACCACCCATCTCACCCTAATCATCCTTAATCACACCCAATCCCCCTACTAACCCTAGGGGAAAACTACTCACACATATCTAAACTAACACTAACACAAACAAGAGAAACCAACACAAACAAGAACATTCATAATGGAAAACAAGGATAAACAATAAACAAGATACAAAGATGCAAACTTTACTAACTATGAAGGATTAAAGGAAAAGAGAGAAGAAAGATTATACCAACTAGAAGAGAGGGAAAAGATGAACACTTGTATAGAAGAAAACTCAAATAATTCCACCAAGGTTGTCAATCTTGATAGATTCTTCAAGAGATCCAATAATACAAGAATAACTAACTAGATTAAGGAGTAATTAAGGACTAATTTACACTAATCTAATCTAATCTAACCTAAAGTAGTCTAGGGTTTAGTGGGTAATGTAAAAGTAATGAAAAAGTTCCCAAACAATACAAGAGGGGGGGTATATATAAGGTTACAAGAATAAGGGAGGCGGAAAAATGAAACACAGGCTGAACTGGGCCCATCCCGGCCGGGAAGGAGGTGATCCCGGTCCGGATGGGGTGGTCCCTGTCGGGATGGACATGGTCCCGGTCGGGATGGACCTCCAGTAAGTCGATTCTTCTTTGCACTTCATCCCGGTCGTGATGGATGTGTTCCTGACCGGGATGGGTCCTTGTAGGCTTCAAATATGGTCACATAGGTCCCTACTTGCTCCTCTTAGCTTCTTATCGACTCTCGGTGCTCGGGAATGGGTCCCAAGGGACTCGGGATTGAGTCTAAGCCACCGAGTCATCGTCGCTTCTCTTCGTTGGCTCCAAATGCGTCGGAAACGAGTCAAAATCGCTCCATTTCTCCATGATAGGCCTTTGGAACCTAAAACACGCTAGAAGAAGCATAAGTAGCCTCGAAACCGCTCCAAAGAGCGATTCCACAAGAGAAACCGGGACCAAACACAAGAAATAAGCACTACAAAACACATTTATCAACACACCCTTCCTAATTGAGCGATGAGTGGCTCCGTGAGTAGCCTATGCAAGGGTTTTGGTTGGAAATGTGGTTTCTACATATTATGCTCGGTGAAGTTGTGCATTTGTTGATGGTTTATTTTTCCTATTTTCTCGTCTTGGAATTCGTTTCTTAGACTTGGTTAGATGTTTGCTATGATGAAGTTGAGTACTTTGGTTGCCTATTATTTGCTTTGAGCTGTTTTGGTATTATAATTAGTTATTTTCTTACGGGTCTTGCTTGAGGACAAGCAATGGTTCGGTTCGGGGGAGTTTGATGTGTCGTGTTTATATAGGTTTATTCCCTCGATTCTGTTGTCTTTTTCGGTTGGAACGCGCTCTTTAGAGCCGTTTCTTCTAACATTTTGCTTTGAGTGAGTGTTTTTGTAGATTCTACACGATTTCAGGTCTCTATGCGCATTTACACTCATATCTAGTTAGAAGAACGATCCCGAGACAAAACCCGTGCTTTAGGACGTCTAGGCGAAGAAGAACTGAGAAGTGTTGATTCATTGGGCCATGGAAAGCGGCCCAATACTTGTCTTATAAGTGATGTGCATGCCAGCCTGCCCCGACAGGCCACCTGCTGGCCGGCCGGCATGACACATTGACGATTTATCCTTGATTTTAAAGTGTGCTTAGGCCCTTGCATGTGGAAGGCCGCCTGCTGGCCGGCCGACGTGCACACTTAGCATTTTTCCGCCTATTTTGTATAACTAAGGAGGAGTTGTATTTTTTATTATCACTTTTCAATACTTAGAATTTTTATATTAGAAAAGCTGTGACTGTTAGCATTATAACACTCGGTTTCAACTCGTACTCGATTTCGGTAAATTCGTTTATGCAATTTTCATTCTTATATTTCAATCTTCATCGTGAATTACTTAGTTTGTCATAATTTTCTCTATTTACAATTCGTTGTTCCGTTTAGTTCGCTAGATTCCCGTTCGTTTATCATTAGATTTAATTGCTTCACTTTTTATCATGAATTCTGTGTATGCGATTTCTTGTTTCGTAATTATCATGCGTACCTAATTTTCTCGCTAGGGTCGAGGGGGATCGATGGACTATTTTACGATTATGTTGCTTCGATACTAAATTTATAATTATGCTAGTACCATTTTTGCGTGCTTTATTTGTCGATTAATTTGTTAAAGGCCACAACATTTTAATCTGTTTGGGAAATTCTAGTTCATGTGCGAAAGCCGAATTAGGATTAGATCGCGCACGATTTGGTAGGGAGTCTAATAAGTTGCGAGAGCCCGTTAGAACCTTCCTAGATTGATACGATTCGAGAGAGCGTGTTATAGCCGACTAACATGTTTATGTGTTTATTATTATTGTCGCATAATTGTCGAACATCTATCGTGAACCCGTGACCTTAGCTTTCCTCTCATTTTTTAGAATCCCTTATTCATATTCGTATTTTAGTAGTTTTTATTTATCTCCATCAATCAACCCATTTAGAGCATTCTAGAATCGCCATAGCTATTAAACGTGTTTAGTTGTTTCCCTGTGGATACGATACCTTGCTTGCCGCTATATTTTTGTTAGTAGCATTGGGTTTATCTTGATTGGGTGAGACGACTTAACCCATATCAATTATAGAGAAATATGTAAAGAGTGATAGATGCGAATACTACCCTGATAACTTTCTTAAGGTATACTCGTGTCATGGTGACTGTGGCATTAGAGCAGGACTTCCCAAGGTGACCCGATTGTGGGGCCCAAAAAATTAGTCAACGGTCCTGATAATGCAATTGACTACACACGTGGGCCATCCTATCACAATCCGCCATGGGTTGGCGTGTATTGGCCCAAACATGGCCACATTCATGCAACTACACAAGAGATCTATCAAGAGAATATTACTTATCTTAAAAGGATGTGGAGGATCTCGTGGGATTGGCAAGATATCCACAATAATGGTAGGAGGATAAAAGAAGATATGGTTGATATCTATTATGATACACCAATCTCAAATAAAAGGCAACAAGAGGATCTCCAAATATTTGGGATATCAATTTATCTTGAATATGTGGCAAGGAATAAACAAGAGGATCTCCATCAAATAATTGGAGATGGGAAAATCTCAAACATATGGCAAGGAATAATGTGTGAGGATCTTTGCCAAATAATTGGAAGTGTCGTGATCTTCTACATTCAAGCACCACCTACTATTTCAAGCATTAGATCACGCATCACATAGTATTCTTGGAGACATGACAAAAGGATCTTCGTCACATAATAAGAGATGTCATGATCTCCTATGATCACACATTATCTTTTATTTAAGGCAAGTAAAATAAAGATCACACCCATAGGTGGCATGTGATATTAGTAGTTATTCTCATAAGATTAGTTTCCTTTTATCTTTATTATTACTAGAGTAAGATATCACTCGGGAATATCATGAGGATATCACGCATTGTAGGCTATATAAGTCATAGTCATTCATTTAATAAAACATCGAATATTTATGAATTTACAAACAACTTGTCAAACTCTGGATTAATTTGTTAATCACGTGTTTAAACTTCGAGAAGGTACTTCGAATCGTTTAGAGGGTTGGTGTTCCGAACTCTGAGCTATTAATTCCGGGTTCAAGGTCGAACTACGGGTTAAATATTCTTTGGTTACTCACCGATTAACATCGGATCACAAAATACTAAAAATCGAAGCGTTTGCTTCCCAAAAATAGCCGAGCCACAAAACACAAAATCCTCACAGACCTTAACCACGAACAAGGGTTACATTAACCTTAATAAATTTCACTCCAAAATCCACGTCATCACCTAAGGTTACATTAACCTTCGAACCAACTTTCATTTCTTATTCTAAACCGCTTCCGCATTCGCATCATTTGGTATCAGAGCCGTGTTTAGCGACATGGGAGATAACGAAATCAACGAAAACAATGTCAACAATGACGCAAGCAGCTTCAATACTGAGGGGGTAATGACGACAATCTCATCCAACAATTGCTCCGGGCCTTGCGCAATTTACCCGAGAACCGAGCAGGAGGAGGCGTTAGGAGATTCGTGGATGTGCCAAAGCCTCGTGAGGAATTCAAAGTCATGGAATTTCCGGAGTTTGAAGGAGGAGTCGATTCGGAGGACTACTTGGAATGGGAGCGTAAGATGGAAGGAATGTTCGAATTCAAGGACGTTCTCGACGAAAAGCGTTGTAAGTATGCTATACTTAGACTAACAAAAAATTCGTCTTTATGGTTTGAGGGCATGAAATTGAGGAGGGCTAGAGAGAAAAAGCCAAAGGTTAAAACCTGGGATGACCTTAAACGTAAGTTACGTAAGAGGTATGTGCCCAAGAGTTATAAAGTCGATTTGTATAGAAAAATTGCCGAATTAAGACAAGGGAGTCTAAATGTTAGCAGTTACATTTCGGAGTTTGAGAAAGCGTCTTTGATGTGCGAGTTAGACGAGTTAGAAGAACAAAAAATGGCTCGATTTTGTAGAGGTTTAAATCGTGGTATCGCGGATGTCGTTGACTTACATCCCTACGAGTCATTCGATACACTTTGTTCTTTGTGTCTTAAGGTCGAAACTCAACAAAAAAAGAATTCTACCCCTAAGACGGATACTTGGAATAAATTCGAGGAAACTAAGTTTGAAGGGTCAAATTTGCATGTGACTCCTAAGACTACCCCTATTTCCCAAATGACACCCAACACGCCCTATAAGGCCAAGGACATGTCTAAGGTCCGTTGTTTCAAGTGTCAAGGGTTCGGTCACTTTAAAACCGAGTGTCCCAATCAAAGAATCATCACCTTAAGGGAGGCGATTACGTATCGTGATGATTTGTGGGAACAAGAGGAAAGTGACGAGGAGGGAAAAGTTTATATGGCAAAGGGAGGAGAGGAAGATGTGGAAGAAGTCGTAGAGTTTGAGGCTCCTACACACGTTGAGTCACTAGTCTTGCGTCGTACACTACACACACTTGCTAAACCATCTATAATGAAGCAAAGAGACCAAATCTTTCACACTAAATGTCAAGTGAACGATAAGTGGTGTAACGTGATTATAGATGGGGGGAGTTGCACTAATGTCGCATCGCAAGAAATGGTGGAAAAACTTTCTTTGACCACTATGCCTCACCCAAAACCTCACACACTACATTGGCTTGATGACGGAAAGAAGGTGAAGGTCACAAAACAAGTGCGAGTTGGATTCACGATGGGTCCGTATAATGATGAAGTCACATGTGACGTGATTTCCATGGATGCATGCCACATTCTTTTGGGCAGACCATGGCAATTCGATCGTGATGTACATCACCAAGGGAGGACTAACGAATATATTCTGATAGTGAATGATAAGAAAATTGTCCTAAGACAAATGTCACCGATGGATGTTCGTTCTATGCATTCTAACCGGGCTACCAAGCCTAGTTTATCTGTGTGTTGCTAGTGAGCAGGTGTTAGCAAACAATGAGGACAGATACACCCTTAAAGTATCTAGCATGTCCGTAGTTTCAAGAGGGAATGACCTTGACCAAGGTTACACTAACCTTGACCAAGTTTACCCTAACCTTGACTCTAACAAACTTATGCAACCGCTAGTAGGTGGGTCTGAAGATGTATTTTCGGGTGACCTTGAGTCTAGCTTGTCTACAATTGTTAGTCAAAGCAGAATTGAACCGGTGAATGACTGGGAAAAAAAGTGAATACGCTTATTGCGTCAAAGCAGCCCGTGCCTCAAGAGGACCAGTCCGGGCTCGTACACTCGATTCGAATGAGGGATAAGGACAATGGAATCCACACCACTTTAGCCCTAGTCTTAAGCAAAAATGACCTTACGGAATTGAGGTCAGTTCCTTTTGAAGAGGAAGGGGATGACCCGATTGTGGGGCCCAAAAAATTAGTCAACGGTCCTGATAACGCAATTGACTACACACGTGGGCCATCCTATCACAATCCGTCATGGGTTGGCGTGTATTGGCCCAAACATGGCCACATTCATGCAACTACACAAGGGATCTATCAAGAGAATATTACTTATCCTAAAAGGATGTGGAGGATCTCGTGGGATTGGCAAGATATCCACAATAATGGTAGGAGGATAAAAGAAGATATGGTTGATATCTATTATGATACACCAATCTCAAATAAAAGGCAACAAGAGGATCTCCAAATATTTGGGATATCAATTTATCTTGAATATGTGGCAAGGAATAAACAAGAGGATCTCCATCAAATAATTGGAGATGGGAAAATCTCGAACATATGGCAAGGAATAACGTGTGAGGATCTTCGCCAAATAATTGGAAGTGTCGTGATCTTCTACATTCAAGCACCACCTACTATTTCAAGCATTAGATCACGCATCACATAGTATTCTTGGAGACATGACAAAAGGATCTTCGTCACATAATAAGAGATGTCATGATCTCCTATGATCACACATTATCTTTTATTTAAGGCAAGTAAAATAAAGATCACACCCATAGGTGGCATGTGATATTAGTAGTTATTCTCATAAGATTAGTTTCCTTTTATCTTTATTATTACTAGAGTAAGATATCACTCGGGAATATCATGAGGATATCACGCATTGTAGGCTATATAAGTCATAGTCATTCATTTAATAAAACATAGAATATTTATGAATTTACAAACAACTTGTCAAACTCTGGATTAATTTGTTAATCACGTGTTTAAACTTCGAGAAGGTACTTCGAATCGTTTAGAGGGTTGGTGTTCCAAACTCTGAGCTATTAATTCCGAGTTCAAGGTCGAACTACGGGTTGAATATCCTTTGGTTACTCACCGATTAACATCGGATCACAAAATACTAAAAATCGAAGCGTTTGCTTCCCAAAAATAGCTGAGCCACAAAACACAAAATCCTCACAGACCTTAACCACGAACAAGGGTTACATTAACCTTAATACAATTTCACTCCAAAATCCACGTCATCACCTAAGGTTACATTAACCTTCGAACCAACTTTCATTTCTTATTCTAAACCGCTTCCGCATTCGCGTCACAAGGAACATTCGATTCTTGGATAAGGAATATTAGCATTGAGATTGAGTGTGGCATCTGTGCCGCAACTACTGAATCCCTATACACTTGTTCCTTTGAATACGCGTACGCCTTTAGCACGAGATGTCTGGAAAAAAAATGAATCCATGGTCATAGGTAGATATACTTGTCATAGGATACAACAAATGGTGGCGACAACTGAAGAACAAAACCAAATTTGAAGAAAACAATCCGTGGTGTAGTCATTAATGCATTGATATATCATATATGGAGGATGTGTAACAAGAGCACTCGATGTTGTCTTGGTTGCGTCTGGTAAATTATGTGATATAATTCAATGGGATATCAAGATGAGATTAAGGAGTTGTTTAGCCAAGAGAAGTATTAAGGATGAGCATGACGTTATAGAAACTTTATGCTAATATTAAATTGACTATAACTTGAGGCCAATGTAATGCTTTGGTGAGTGTGGACATGACATAGGTCCACCCCGACGCGGCCACGTGCGGGTTTGGGGAGGCGAATGAATCTCATGTGAGATGGATCTCAAATTGAAATTTAAATCGAAGTTGGAGTCGCTACCAAACTTTGTGGGAGTTCGGGCCCGTTCGAACCCACTCTATGTCGTAGTGGGCCGTGCACAAAGTATGGTTCATTCCGATTTCAGAGTTTATTGGGTTCGTCCCTTTGCATTGCGATACTGATTCCGACATTATCGGAAATCAGGTATTGAATGACTCTCGTATGCCAATGGTTTCGTACATCCGGAAACCACGGTTCTGAGTAAGGGGTGAGGGTACGTGTTTGGAAGTTCACAAAGAACACCCAACCCCGCCCGCACTTAGCGGCCTTTACTAAGATATCGTTCGTTGTTCGTGTACGCGTGTTAGTTTGACGGTTGAATGATATGCAAACAATATTTTTGAACTAAACATGCGAATTATGTTTAACTACGTCGTTTAATGCATTTTTGAACTAAGTCGAAGTTGTTTTAGCATGTGAGATTCGTTTTAGTACAATGAAACAAAAGAAATGCCAACATTGGAACTGTTGTGTGCCAAATTTGGATCAGTTTTCCTCCTATTTAGACCCATTTTTCCTCTGTTTTGCGAGAATAGAGTGCGATTATCGCCGTATTTTGCGTAATTCTCGCATTAGTGTCTCTCTTTTCCATTTTACGTGTTTTTGGTAGTTTTCTGTCTATTTTGATAGGATTTTCGACCGAAAACGAGTATGAGCTTTTACGAGCATGAGAGAGATACGGTCCAAGAGCAAAGCACACAACCGAAAGTTCAAGTAATCCAATTGATCGACGAAGAAAGAGACCGGAAAAGAGAAGAAACTCCACCAGGTGAAACTTCACCCGGTGAGTCATCATCGGGCGAAGTTTCGCCCGACGACATTTTCCACTCCCGAAGATTTTCGTGGGCAGCTACCACCGGGCGAAACGACCGGGCGAAATTTCGCCCGATGGAGAAAGACGCCAAAAATGACGATTCGAGAAGAAAATTTCACCCGGTGGTGCCTATGTCGTCAACCGCAGGGTGAAGTTTTGCCCCATGAAGATGCAAAGGGTGAAGGTCTAGGCTTAATGAAGAAGGATTGGATTATGGGTCTTAACTTGTGTGACCCATTAAGAATTCTATAAATACTTAACCTAGGGTTTTGTGCCTCTTTGTGCCTTTAGTGAGCCTTGGGATTAGCCCTTAGGAGTAGGAGTAGTTTAGAAGATCACTAGTAGTAGTAGTAGTTTGTAGTAAGCTCTCTTAGAAAAATCTCTCAAAACAATTAGTAGATCTACTTAGTATTAGTGTAATTACTCCATAATTAGTAGGCAAGTTTCCATCTTTGTTGAAGATTGTTGAAGATCCAAGGGTTTTGCAAGGGTTTATGTGACAAAACCCTTGTATTATTTCTTGAAGATTTATATTGCTTGTATTGAAGATTGAAGATTTATGCATGGATTAGTGACAAATTCTTGTATATTTCTCCCAAGATTCAATCTTTATTATTTATCTTCATCTTCCATCTTAGATTTCTCCATAGTTGGTAAATTCTTTCTTCTCTCTTTTCTCCATTAGTTAGTTTATTTCTCTTTAGTTTGTGTGTTAGTCAATCTCTCTCCTTAGTGTTAATTGTTAGTGTAGTTGTTATGCATGCTCTAGTTAGATTCTCCTTAGTTAGTGTATTGTTGATTATCACCATGATTAGTGAGTAGATTTTCTTGTTGGGGAATTAGGGAGGATGATTTGGATTATTTGATTCAAGGGATGTTGGTGGGTTGTTTACTTGTTAATTATCAATTTTAAGGTTTTTGTGTCTTCGTTGACCTAGAATCGCGACTAGGCCGACCTTGATTCATTTCTATCAATATGGGGAAACTCGGGGTAGAAATTACCTTAATTTGAGACTTACCCTTTCGTCGCGAAAGCGGGTCTAGGTAGGTTGGGTGAAGAAATCGAAAGGTGGCATTCTCCCTTTTTAACGTTGTAACAAAAACTCGATCCCGAGACTTTAAAGACCCCATTTCCGAATCCTGACTCTCCCCAACACCTTTCCTACTATTGTTCCTAGCTTTAGTAGTGTAGTTTCCTAGCAATAGTTCGACCTCTCTCAACCCAAATCCCCCATCTCAATCCCCCGATCACGATTAGACTCAAGTCTTGACCAATACGGCTTAACCCCTCGCCCTGTGGATCGATCCCGACCTACCACTACTACACTAGTTAGGTTAGTCGGAGTTATAAATATTGTTTGATTGTACGGGTCGCGACGCTCGCGCATCAAAATGGCGTCGTTGCCGAGGAGACGGTGATTAGTTAATTGATTAAGTCTTTGTTTTGTTGTGATTGGATAATTGTTTTTCTTTCCTCCTACCCTAGTGCCATTAGGTGCTAGGAGGACTCATTGTTTGTTGATTTTTTGCTAGGTGTACTTTTGATTTAGGTTGCTTGATCCCCATTCGGAGAGCAAGTCGCTTGGAAAGATTGTGACCGAAGCAATTACTTGATATTGTGATCTTCCATCAATTTCCTCCATTTCTTAACACTCCATCCTCAAACAACTTCCAAGGATTCAAGTATGGCTACACTTCCGTCGATGATGGTACTGTTGCGTACATTTGCTACGTTCTCCAAGGCTTCGGGTCTTCAACTCAGTAAAGGTAAGTCAAACATTTACTTTAACGGAGTTAGCAAAGGAATTCAGCAAGACATTATAGCAGTGTCAGGATGCAAGCCAGGGGTATTGCCATTTAAATACTTAGGGGTCCCGATTAAGTCTGGTCGCCTTTCAATCCTCGATTGCGAGCCTTTGGTTCCCAATATTACTGAAAGAATTAGACGTTTGGGAGCGAGAAAGTTGTCATATGCAGGCCGGTTAGTGCTAATCAAATCGGTCCTTTCCACTCTTCATAATTACTGGGCAAGTATCTTTGTTCTTCCTAATGGGATTATCAAACAAATTGAAGGTATGTGCAGAACCTATCTCTGGGAAGGCGGGACTATTTATACGAGGTCTCCTCTTGTTTCGTGGAGGAAGTTCTGCGTCCCGTATAAAGAAGGGGGACTAAATTTGACACAATGTGCAAATTGGAACAAAGCGGCTATCGAAAAATTGGTTTGGTGGGTCATGAAACACCCGACAAAGCTCTGGGTAACCTGGGTCAATTCGATTTATCTGAAAGGACAACCATGGCTTCAGTATTGTCCCCCTGCGGATGTAGGCTGGGGATGGAGACGGATCTGCAAGGTGAAAGACAGGCTAAAAAATGGAATTGAAGGTGGAGAATGGAATGACACTAATCAGTATACCACAGCTAAAGGTTACCACTGGATCAGAGAAAAAGAAGATGAAGTGAGTTGGCATAGACAGATATGGAACAAATGGACAGTCCCGAAACACAGAATGATTGCGTGGATGTACCAACATAACGCAATGAACACGAAGGCCAAGCTACATAACCTGAATGTGGCGCCGGACGACCTATGCATCATTTGCGGTGTGCAGGAAGAGAAAATCGAGCATCTATTTTGGGAATGCGAGTACAGCAGGAGAATACTGATGAGTATAGAGAAGTGGATCGAGCAAGACCTTAGCAAAAGGAACACAAACGGATGGCGTGACGGGATGAAAGGAACTAAATTGCAGCGAGCAGTGGCGAACGGTGCGATTAATGCAACCATATATTGCATATGGGAACAAAGAAACAAATGTAGAGTGGATGGTGTACTGATTCAGCCTCATATAGTGAGTAGTAATATGGTTAAGGAGCTTAAAAGTTATTTCAATAATGTTCAGAAAGGTAAACTCAATGCGAGGGATGACAAATTCATCTCTAGATTGATGGTCAACTAATGTATATTTGATTCATTCATTTATATAATACTTACACTTTTCCCAAAAAAAAAGTATGGCTACACTTGGGTCCCATTCTCAACCATCTATTGAAGAGATTTCTTCACCCGTCTTCATTGGAGCCATCCCGGAGAGTTTCGAGCTTAAACCTTCCATCATCCATTTAATTCAACAACAAACTTTCCGAGGTTTGCCCGATGAAGATGTGATAGAGCATGTTTGTCTTTTCAAGGAAAGTCTTATTGGTGTTAAGCTTGAAGGTGTCACCGAGTGCCAACTACGTCGGATTCTCTTTCCTCGCACCTTGCGTGATGGAGCAAGGAGATGGATTAAGAGTTTCCCCTACAATACTTTTCGCACTTGGGAACATTTGAGCAACGCCTTCCTCGAAAAATACTACCCACCATCCAAGACCAACAAATTCCGAAGAGAAATTCAAACATTCCAACAACAAGAAAATGAGAGCATAAGTAAAGCATGGGACCGATTTCAAACGTTGCAAAGGAAATGTCCACATCACGGCATCCCTAGTTGGCTTTTACTTTATATATTCTTCCACTCGTTATTGGACAATGCCAAAGATAATGTTAATGCGGCGGCAAAAGATGATTTCTTTTTGTTAAATGAAATTGAATCTACAAAACTCATTGAAAGGATAGCCAAGAATGATGAATACTCCGAAAATGATCAACGTGAGGAGCTAAGTGGTGATTCGACATCATCAACCGAGAGGAGAACCGAACTTGAAGCTAGAGTTAAGGAGTTGGTTAAGCAATTTGAGGTGTATGTTGCTAGAGTCAATTCTCCACCCAAGACTAGAACATCTCCACAAAGATCATCTCCACCTAGAAGAGTGATCTCACCGAGACGATCGTCCATTACACCACCGAAATTGTATCGTATTGAAATTCCATGTGATCATTGTGAGAGATATGACCACGATTCCGAATTGTGTATGAGAAAGGAGAGTGCTTTTCAAGCCAACACCCAAAGAACCCACGAAAAATCTCAAACAAACAATCCTAATTCGGGGACCGACTTTTATTCCATGCCTACTCAAGGATCCCATCCTTTTCCAAGAGCCCCCAATCAAAGGGTTTATCCCAATTCACATGGTTTCTATTATCAACCGAGACCTCCTCACACAAATCAATTCAATCAAGGCTATTACTATCCTCAAGGACCGCCTAGACCAAACTATGGTCCTCCCTCACTACTACAAAACATCAAATAGACATGGGTCGTTTTCACTAATAGACATGGGTTTCGCGACCCATGTTAAGTTGGGTGACATCTATTGTCAAATACTTAGACATAGGTCGTACGACCTATGTCTATCTAAAACATAGACATGGGTTTTTAGACATAGGTTTTTGGAACTAACCCATGTCTATATGTCTATCTAAAACATAGACATGGGTTTTTAAAAACCCATGTCTATTGTTATATTAGACATAGGTTTTTGAACTAACCCATGTCTATAAAACACAATAGACATGGGTTTTTTATACGCCCTATGTCTATTTATAAATATAGACATGGGTTATTTGTTTGCCCTATGTTTATTGTCATAGTATAGACATGGGTTATTTGTACGCCCCATGTCTATTGAAATGCTAAATTACAAAAAAAAAAAAAAAAAAAAAATAGGCGCGCCACTTTCACATAAATGGTCACTAAATTTTATTAATAACAAAACAATTAATACAGTCACAAGACATTATCTCTCTTCCTTCCACAAAACATACATAAATTACATACATACTAACAATCTTCATTACGTTTGTAGTTCCTTTATTTATGCATTTCTTACACCCGCTTCAAAATACATAGCTTACGTGTATCATACCATACATGTACCTAGGCATAGGTTAATAGAGAAAGTCATACTCACTGTGAAAACAAATTCGAGTACTTAATTTACATTTCTATACTTAATACCGGCAATTAAAATACTTGAAAGAGACACAACAAGAAAAATAAATTTAACAGAATAATTTATATGATACAAAAAATCAAGTACTGATTTTTTGAGAAGATCATTTAAACTCCAGTTTTACGTTATGTCAAATCTAACCAAGACGTTGGTAGTTAAACTAGAGGTCATGTGGGTGATGGGAAGTTTGAACATACCAGACATAGTGTACATTGGCTGAAGTGCTAGATTTCCGGTAATACGAAATGAACCTAAATGCCCTCACATCTTCTGTTACAATAATTAAAAGTCAATCTGACTAATGATATTAATTAAAAGTCAACTCATTACAATAATTCTTGTCAATCTGACTATTTAATTAATATCAAAAATGATAACGGGTAAATTAAAGGGCAAATGTTTAAAAAGTCTAGCTGCAATATAATATTCCACAACAAAAAAACATTCATCATTTAATTAATGAAATGAGGTCATCGATTTACTACATTATCCTAAAGTCGTATGGCCTGAGTGACAACTTCAAGGTAACACCACAAACAATATTTTTTTGGACTAAGTCACCTTGAGCTATTTTGTTTATGATTGAAAAAGAAAAGAAAAAACAAGTTCTGCAATTTTTTAAATTTTTTAAACATTGGAAATGAAACAATTGTGTGATTCCACGAATGCAGCGTCTAACTGATGCACAAGTAACTAATGTACATACGCAAATGCTCAACAAGGTCTTAACATATTAGCACTTGTAAAACAAGGGATATCCTAGAGCCGACAAAAAATGACACGACACGAAAACACGACACGAAATAAATGGGTTTGGGTTGAGGGTTGATGACCCCATTTATGTAAGTGGGTCGACACGAACACAACACGAGATTTAATTGGGTCGGGTTTGGGTTGAGGTCCCAAAATACGAGTCTGACACGAATAACCTATTTATTAAATTAGTCTAAATATTTTTAATCATTTTCAACATAAATATGTTAATACTTTTCAAATATAGACATGACACAAAAACACGACACGAACCCGACACGAAATAAATGAGTTTGGGTTGAGGCTTAATGACCCATTTATGTAAGTGGGTCAATACGAACACGACACGAAACTTAAATGGGTCGGGTTTGGGTTGAGGAGTTCGTGACCCGTTTACCAATGACACGAACACGAACACGACACGACCCGATCTGTTTGCCAGGTCTAGGATATCCAGCCGGAAAATAGTTCTGTCTAAAACAAGTAAAACCGTTGCCCAAGCGGTCGAGATACAAGCCATTTAATAAAGCATCACCATACGTCCATACCCAACTACACTCAAAGACATCTAAAAATCTAAAATGATAGGCAAAGCGGAGGAAGGTATGCCATGCCAGTAGACCATCATAGATTTTAAACCCACAGCTCATTTCAAACAATTAAATTCAATGTCTACGATTACAAGGATAAATGAATATGATCCCACTTCTTTTAACAAGGCCACATTTTTGAATTAGCTGTTATCCAATAATATGATAAATTTGACAATATTATCTAACCTGCTGCTGTACGGGGCTGCTGGGTCTGTTGTGGCATGGGATAACCGCCATATCCAGGATAACAAAGCATACTCGGGATCATTGACAACAGCGTCCACAAAGCCCCTGCGATCAAATGCCTGAAAAATAAAGCAACACGAAGAGTATTAAGTGAGGCAACTGATAAGTCACATATAATTTACATGAACTATAATTGAGGTATTGGAAATCACCTTGATTCTGGATTGTACAAGCACATTGATTCTGGATTGAGATGCACACTTGGCATTGTAGCGGAACTTGTCAATGAAATTCAACAATATATAAAAAATGAACTAGATTATACATAAATGCACATCACGGACAAGGTACAAGTAAAAATAAATTATACTTCAATGGAAATAGAAGATACACATTCAAAAAATGGCATACAAACAGATAAAATAAGTCAAAATATATATACCCGTGTTTGAATTTGCTGGACTAAGGAACAAAATTTGGGCTTCAATATATTCCTCTTGAAAGTTTGCAAGGAAACTTGACATTTCTGCAAGAAATTCAACTTCACTGTTGGAATAAGAGCTCCCAATTCTTAGTTCTCATGAGATTTGGAATTAATAAACCATCGCTACTACCAAACCCGAATCAAAATTAGAAGGATTGAAATTCAGAACAATAATTCAAATGAAATCAGAAAGAAGGGCTCCAACTCATTGCCAGTTGCTACACAATTCACCACACTTGAACTGCTAGTCTTAACAGGAGCTCCGCCTTAACCTCTCTTGACCAACTTTCTACGAGCGTCGTAGCTGCTGCTTCTAGAAGAAGCTTTATTGACAATATCAATGGATACGTCCCATGCTTTCTGTTGATTGACGGGCTGCTTGTTCAGGTAAGCCAGCTTTGGCAGAAGCCCACAAACTGTTCTATGAAGCTGGTCCTCGCCCATATTACTTTGGATCAGGTTTCCAACAGGTTAAGCCCCAATAAGGAATGGTAATTTGCCACAAGCTGCCCCAACGCCTTTGTCGTTGTGATCTTGTTGAAGCTAAGGTCCAACACAGTCAGATTTAACAGCCTGTGGAGCCCTTCAACTTCACTTATTTTATTACCAGCTAAATAGAGCTCTTTCAGAAGTGAGCAATTTGAAAGTCCTGCCATTTTCAAAATAAAATAAGCACAAATTAGAAAACAGCAACCCAAGAGGGAAAATTCATATCAAACACCGGTGCCAATTTCACAAGGTTAGAAATAATTACCATGTCCAAGTCGTGAAATTTAGTTGTAGCTTAAATCAACTATCCGTAGTCTGGTTAACTCCGTCAGCCCATCGAGGGTGCTGATTCTGTTCTTAGATAACTCGTGAAATAGTTCCCATTGGTTTCTGCAGCACTTTTCTGCGCTCACAGATCTCTGAAAGTAAGTACTTCCTAGTTAAATTGTCCAATCGTTGGTTGCGGTAGTAAGTACTTCCTAGTTAAGTTGTCCAATCGTAGGTTGCAATAGTGCGATCTCTAACTATGCCCTCTATCAAGGCTAATGAAAATAGAAGTGCAGGTAATATTAAGATCTCACTGACGTGTTTAAACCCTTCTAGAAATAGGCAACAAAGCTAATTCACAAAGTTCACAATCAATTTTAGCGAGTCTTTTTGCTTAATTTGATCGAAAACAAAGAAAGAGGATAAACTTGAGATTTATCGACTGCTTCGTTGAGGCGTTCGCCAAAGTCGTAATGGTTATTGATATCTTTCGATTTGGAATTGTTGACGGCGGCGACGACGGTAGCGGACGACATGGTTACGGCGGCGGAGAGAGAGTAATGCAGCGCCTGGAAAGGAGGAGTTAATTGAATTGAAGAGTGAATTAAACATCAATCAATTGAATCAATCAATCAGTTGAGATTGAATTAAGCTAAAGCTAATTAAATTTATTATTACGCGCTAATTACGAAGATCAAGAGGGAGTTGAGGCTTACAGTGAAGGAAGAGGAGAAGAGAAAGAGAAAGAGAAAGAGCAAGAGCAAGAAGGGTTTAAAAATGATTGAAGAATTCAATTAATCAATAAAAACGGAAAAAAAAAGTAAAAGGGAAGAAATCAATCATACATGAAGAAAGAAGCAGTAAGGAGGAGAAAGCAAGGAGAAAGAAAGCGAGAGTTGGGTACAGCGATTGAGGAACTGGACTGCTGATTGGTTTTGGTGATTGAGCCTATCAGATCGCCATTGATGAAGACAAGCACAATTAAGAGATCAAATCATTAAATCAAATCAAATCAAATCAAATTAAAACAATTCAATTCAAATCAAATCGAATTGATGAAGTAAGAATTGCAGAGAATTACCATTAGATGCAGATCGAGACGATGATCGAGTTCAATGAGGAAGACGGATTGAAATTGGGGGTTTTTCTGGAGTGGTCGATAGTTTTACCGGTTTCATACTTTCATCCTACAGTAGTTTCATCCTACGGTGTATTAGTGTATTAAAAATAGATGCGAAGTTTATTAAGAATTTTGGAGGGACCCTAATTCTAGTGTTTATTAGTCTAAGAGTAATGCACATGAGGCACTGGTTTATTAGTCTTATTTCAATATACATGGGTTTTCATATGACCTACATCTATTCATATAATGTAGACATAGGTTTTACTGTGACCTATGTCTATAATTTATAAACATGGGTTTTAATTTTGACCTATGTATATTCTCTTTTATATACATAGGTTTTTTTAATAATCTATGTCTATTAAAAATAGATGTGGGTCTTTTAACCTATGTCTATTAGGTCATGTCTATGACTAATTTTGTAGTAGTGCCTTTGGAACTCATCCTCCATTCAATCAAGGTCCTTCCTTTGGAAACAATTCTCCATTCAATCAAGGTCCTCCAAGGAACTTTCAAGGTAATTTTCAACCCTTTTATGACATTCAACAAACCATCAATTTTCTATTGAAAGAAAATGCGTCAAATCGAGCTAGACTTGAAGCTTTAGAGGCACGTTCGGCCTCACAAGCCCAATCTTTCCAAGAGCCAACCAATTCTTTCAATAATGCATCTGTGGATGTCGTTAAGGTAATGAGCAAAAAGGAACCAGTGAAACCCTTTGACCCACAAACTACATCTCATCCCTCAATCAATGAAAACGGTGAGAAAGTGGTCAAGGACGTAACCGAAAGACCAAGAAGAGATCCATCAAAGTACCTTGTAGGAGACATTGCGTATGTTATTGAACAAATTCCCATAGAGGACACAAATCTAGTGTCTAGGATCGAAGTTCCCCCCTTGAATGACATGCCACAAACACCATCTAACAACCAAGCCTTGGGCATGATAATATTCACCGACCTTATTGAGAATATTGATACAAGCACATCCATGCCTACCCCGTCCGATTACATCCGAGACATCATTTTGAAACCCGCCGAGAAGGAAAAAGCCCCCATATCTCCAAAGACCAACCCTAGGGTCACAATTCCCATCAAACTAGGAGATCCAGGTAGCTTTACCATTCCATGCTCCATCGACCATGTCTTAATAGACCGGGCTTTGTGCGACCTTGGCGCCGACATTAGTTTGATGCCCTTAGCCATTGCTCGCACTATTTATATTAAAGACTTGGATTATTTTCCCGAAAACGTGCAAATGGTCATGGAACCACTAAGGAGCCCTACGAATTGGCCCGTAACCTTATGGTTAATGTGGGGAATTTATATATCCCCACCGACTCCATCATTTTAGACATGCCAATTGAGGAGCGAAACCCTATCCACTTGGGACGGCCTTTTCTAGCTACCGGTGGGGTAATTATCGATGTAAAGCGAGGATGTTTATCTTTCAATGTCGCTAATGAGATGGTCCAATTTGTGCTTCCCGCGTTCCTTCCCGAAGATCCTCCTAATACGGAGTTTTGGAACCAAATGGTAGAATTTCCATCAAATGAAGAGCCTTCTACCGAAGATCTTGACTACGATGATGAAGAAGACGACGGTGCCCTATTCATACTTGGTTCTATCTCCGACGAAGATATTCCCGAAGAATTAGCAATGCTTCTCGAGGTAGCACAACTTATGAATATGCCGGAGTTTAGAGAAAAGCTTAAGATCGGTAATGTGGAATTCGAAGTGAATGATCAAGACCCTCCGGGTTGCTTTTCAAGCAATCACGATTAAACTCAAACTATTCAATTCGGTTTGGTGGTGTCCATAATAACCATCTTGTAAATATTTGTATATTATTTTCTCTTTTTATTTCTCCTTGGACAATAGCTTTTGGATTTTTCTTTTGGAGCGTGTTTGGTACCTGCAGGAACCGTGAAGAATTCTTTTGGAATTTTTGGGATGTGCTATGAATTTCGAGAGTTTTTCTCCGTGTAGCTAATGCATGGAGTGAGAGGATTAATCTTATTGATGAGTGAAGGATGTTTTTGGGCCAAGTCGAAGAAGATTTTTCGTAGCAAAGTCCTATTTTGAAGTGGATTATTTTACCGGGTGAAATTTCACCCGATGGCAACTTTGCTCGAATTAATGGAATTTACGAGAAATCCGTCGGGCAAAATTTCACCCGGTGGAATCTCACCGGACGAAATTTCGCCCTACGGTGAAAATATATTGTGACTTGGAATTTGACGGAAATCCGACCGGGCAAAATTTCGCCCGGTGGAATCTGACCGGGCGAAATTTTGCCCGGTGGTGAGATAGCGCGGAAATGCCAAATTTGACCCGGATACCGTCGGGTGAAATTTCACCCGGTGGGTGACCACCGGGCCAAAAATCACCCCGCGGCAACCTTACCCAGCAAACCCCCATTCCCATCTTCATTATCACCCTTTTCCTCTCTCTCTCCTCAACCAAACCCCAAAAACCCCAAACAAACCCCAAATCTACCACCTTAAACCACCTCTAATCCCTCCATTCCTCCACCAAAATTCAATTAAATTATATATTCTTCATCCTCATCACATTCCTATCACTTCTTTGGAGTTTATTTTTGAAAATCGTTCAAGTTCCGACAAACCCCAAACCGAGGCCGTCAACAACTTATTTGTCAAATTCAAGCATCAAGAATGAGAAGGGTAAAGCAAATGGCAAGGAAACGGATTTCTTCAATGCTTAATAGGAATTCGGGGTCAACATTGTCCTCTAGGTCGGAGGAGACGACCGAGGCTCGGGATGAATCTGTCCCGATGCTGGTTCAGACACAAAGACCAATACCGCGCGAACAACCTGTTCCGCTTGAGGTACGTTACCCGAAAATTCGCTGTAGTTTCCGTCATGCTAAATGTGGTTTATATTTCGCTAAAAAAGCCCATGTTGATAAATGTAAAAAATTCTGGGTCTGTCGTCTCGAGCCGACTCGTTGGGCGGCTTGAGATGTACTTGAGCGTATGGGTATAGACACGCAGGTGCAAGCAATGTGCCAAAGCCTTGGTCTTGGCAGGTTTTATGCCTCCGAGGAGAAAACTTTTCAGAAGTTGACGTGCTAGTTTTTCGCAACTTTCGAGCTAAGTGGTGACGATAATGCCACTGTCTCGTTTCAATTGCGAGAAACTCTGTACGTCCTCAACTTGAGGGACTTTGGTACACTGCTTGGTTTACCTTCTTTGGTCCTTGGAAGGCCTAGGGCGGGACAAACTCGGGACGATAAATTCGGCCGAGACCGATTCTGGTTAAAAATAGCCCGCCAGAGGACTTTCAAGGGAGGGAAAATACGTTCTTTCTCTATTCGGAACCCCATCCTTCGATATTTGGCACGTATCATAGCCAACTCATTCCTGACAAACTATGATACGCACCATAATTGTAGTGCCACAGCTGTACAGTTATTGGAGGATGCGGTTCTGAACAGAGGCCCGTCTATCGATATGTCCGAGGCCTTAGCTACTCATTTTGCCCAGGTTGTGAAGGGCAGCCGCAAGAAAATTTCTTGTGGCGGTATTGTAACGGTGATAGCTAAAGCCTTGGACATTGATTTTAGCGATTTAGCACCAGTTGGCGGAGCAGGAATTTTTATAGATGAAGTTTATTGTCCTTTACTTGTATGGCCCCAGAAAGGGGATTATGACAGTTTGTTCTTGTATAAGATTACTGAAATGAGAGTCATTGCAATGCCTAACCACGAATGGGTTAGGCTAGATATTGAAGAGAACTTCGGCATGTCGAAGAGGTCTGGGGAGTACATTCGGGATAACACCCGAGGTAAGTTTTATATGGTTCAATACCTCGATGGACCTTTAGATTATGGCGACGATGATATTGAGGTCGTAGACGTGTCGGAGGAGGAACCGAAGGTTGAAACCTCTCAGGATGAGGGTCATAGGACTTTCCCGTCATCATCACACGGACCCTCTTCCTCCCATCAGACCGAACACCAGACCTCCCAGTTTTTCACACCCGACTTTACACCGCACAGACACTCCACGTTCACCCAGTCTACCCCCGGTTTTCAGGAGGACGTCAACATGAGTCCTCCATGACACTCCTCGTTCTTCGGATCTGAGGACTTTTATAACCAGTGGGGGGAAGTATATGACCGTACACGTCAGACTTGGGAGAACTCGATCACCTCTCTGAACTTGGGCCAGGATGCCAATAATGTAGCCCGGGATGCGAGCGATACTGCGCATGGTTCTTGCACGTACTCTAAGGAAGGCTTTGAGTTTGCCCGGAGTAGCTTTGAGATGGCTAGGGACGCTGCTAGGGACGCCCAAGCAGCGACGATGGCGGCGGAGGAGAACCAAAGGATGTTGCAGCAGCAACAGAGCCTTTTTAATCAAATTTTCGGTGTGCCTCCGCCAGGGTCTTACTACCCACCACCTCGTCCCCTGTCCGATGTGAGTGGTCGAGTGTCGTCAGTATCAGTGTGGGGGTGTTGGATGTCAGTCGTCAGTTGTCAATAATTTGTTCTCTAGTCTCAGTGATCTTTGTCAGCCTTGCAGCGCCAATTTTTAGCATTTGATAATTATTGTTGTTGGTTGTTTTGTGATAATATTTTGGTTGGTTGAGTGAGTTGTCAGCCTCTCACGTGATCCTACTTGGGTCATCACAAACGTGAGGTTTATTTGCAGGTGCCTTAGGGAAGAAGGACCTGATTGTTGCTCCCGGTCTTAGGTGATTTGATCGCACCAAGACCAATTTGAAAAATCCAAAAATTTTCTTTTTCTTTTGATTTTTCCCGATTTGTGCGGAATCCGGGCGCGGTGACATGATTACACCTACGCCCTTTTTCCACTTATCAATTTTTCTTCTTTTTCCTTTTTCTTTTCATTTTCCTTTTATTTTCTCTTCTTTTTCTTCATTTTTCATTTTTCACTTCTTTTCTTTTTATTCTCTTCATTTTGAAAAATCAAAAATACAAAAACATTTGAAAAATCTTCAAAAATACAAAAACATTTTAAAAATTATCAAAAATCCAAAAACATTTGAAAATTCATAAAAATTCAAAAAGATTTTCCGTTCATTTCTCTTTTTCTTCTTTTTCGATTCTTCCTCTACTTGTGCATTGGGGACAATGCACGGTTTTAGTGTGGGAGAGGGATCTACTATCCTTTTTCTTCCTTTTCTTTTTCGTTTTTCCTTTAAAAATCAAAAATAAAAAAAAAATCATTTTAGTTTTCTTTTTTCTTTTATTTTTGTTTTTGTGCCACTTCTATTGCCTTGCATTCTCTCCTTGTAGGTACACTGCCAACCATTTAGCATGGATACGTAAGGTAGCGGAAGTGAAATGAAGACCGCGCGGTAATATTTTCTACCTTCGTTTTTATCCTTTCTCTTATGCATGGGAGTTTGGGCATATATGCTATTTGGAGGTTCACTTGGTGAACATTTTGGAATTGGTGGTTGTGGATTGTGTTGACTTAATGGAGTTCGGAGTGCTTGGCTATATTTGTGTTTGTGTATTTGTTTTGTTTCCTTGTGTTGTTGTCATTTTTGTGTGTTCTTATTCATTGTGTGTATAGCGTGTCTAGGTAAAGTTTTCAAAAACCCGATTTTGAGTTTAGGTCGAGTGTTTATTACTCCCTTGTTAGTAACCCTTTTTTATTTTTGGACATGTTTCTAGTAGAATGACCTTGAACCAATTTTTGCATTGGATTTTTACCATTAGTCCATCTTTTCTACTAAGAGTCTACACCGGGATTTGCATTTGACCACCTTGACCACCCATGGAGTGATAAGGCCTTGGTTACCGTTCCCCGTTCTCTTAGGTGACCTTACTTGAGAAGTCATTTCTTTAGTCCAAATTTCCATCCTTTTGTGGGATCGGAGGGGGTGCACACCCGACTAGCCTATTTTTCTACCATTCACCCATTTCCACAAATAAGTTTGCAAGAATATGCTTTACCTTCATCTCAAATGAACTATCTAGCCAAAAAAGAGCTATTCAAAAATAAAAAGGGAAAAATGAAGAAGAAGGGCGTAATGTTATGTTATGAAAAAAAAACCCTCGATCGAAATAATGGGGAAAGAAAATAAACCGAAAAGAAAATCAAAATCTCAAAAATCGTTCCCAAATCCAAATAATCCCTTGGTTGACTTATTGCCGTGAAATGCCTACTAGAGGACCGAGTCCCGAGGAAGGAAAATAACGGTAATTTGGCAATCTTTACCAATTTGCAAACACATCCATCTTTTTGGTCTAATTGGCTTTCTCGAGTTTGGGACGATCCTCTAGGCTTAGCTTAGGGGACGGCATAACACTTACCTACAGTGCTTACTAACTCCATGGTTCTCACTTATCCACTCCATTTATCGTCCCGTTGTAGGCATCTTTAGTGGAATTAGATGGACCTTGGTAAATTTTCAATGTTTTTATTGATTGATTGTCATCCTATTAGGATCGTGTCCATGTCATCTTGTGTTACTAATTTGGTAGTGTTCTCGCTTGTATTAAGCTTAAATCAGTGCTTTCTCCGCCGTTTCGATGAGGGATTCAGTGATTTATTTTCTTTTTGGTTGCGACTATCTCTTTGTGTGTGTCTTCTTTGTTTTTGTGTGTTTGTGTGTGTTAGTCGCAACCCCAATTTTTAACAAGCCCCAACTTGCCTTGCATGGAGGTACTTTACCTCATGGGTATCTCGATGTGACTTGAAGGGACGGAACGGACCCGTTAAATGCCCTGTATCGGCTTAGCATAGTCTAACTTAGTTAGTAGTAGTTAATTTCTTTTTGGGTCTCTGCTCGAGGACGAGCAACGGTTTAGTGTGGGGGAATTGTTGTGTGCCAAATTTGGACCATTTTTCCTCCCATTTAGACCCGTTTTTCCTCTGTTTTGCGAGAATAGAGTGCGATTATCGCCGTATTTTGCGTAATTCTCGCATTAGTGTCTCTCTTTTGCATTTTACGTGTTTTTGGTAGTTTTCTGTCTATTTTGACAGGATTTTCGACCAAAAACGAGTATGAGCTTTTACAAGCATGAGAGAGATACGGTCCAAGAGCAAAGCACACAACCGAAAGTTCAAGTAATCCAATTGATCAACGAAGAAAGAGACCGGAAACTCCACCAGGTGAAACTTCACCCGGTGAGTCATCATCGGGCGAAGTTTCGCCCGACGATATTTTCCACTCCCGAAGATTTTCGTGGGTAGCTACCACCGGGCGAAACGACCGGGCAAAATTTCGCCCATCGGGTGAAATTTCGCCCGATGGAGAAAGACGCCAAAATGACGATTCGAGAAGAAAATCTCACCGGGTGAAATTTCACCCGGTGGTGCCTATGTTGTCAACCGCAGGGTGAAGTTTTGCCCCATGAAGATGCAAAGGGTGAAGGTCTAGGCTTAATGAAGAAGGATTGGATTATGGGCCTTAAACTTGTGTGACCCATTAAGATTTCTATAAATACTTAACCTAGGGTTTTGTGCCTCCTTGTGCCTTTAGTGAGCCTTGGGATTAGCCCTTAGGAGTAGGAGTAGTTTAGAAGATCACTAGTAGTAGTAGTAGTTTGTAGTAAGCTCTCTTAGAAAAATCTCTCAAAACAATTAGTAGATCTACTTAGTATTAGTGTAATTACTCCATAATTAGTAGGCAAGTTTCCATCTTTGTTGAAGATTGTTGAAGATCCAAGGGTTTTGCAAGGGTTTATGTGACAAAACCCTTGTATTATTTCTTGAAGATTTATATTGCTTGTATTGAAGATTGAAGATTTATGCATGGATTAGTGACAAATTCTTGTATATTTCTCCCAAGATTCAATCTTTATTATTTATCTTCATCTTCCATCTTAGATTTCTCCATAGTTGGTAAATTCTTTCTTCTCTCTTTTCTCCATTAGTTAGTTTATTTCTCTTTAGTTTGTGTGTTAGTCAATCTCTCTCCTTAGTGTTAATTGTTAGTGTAGTTGTTATGCATGCTCTAGTTAGATTCTCCTTAGTTAGTGTATTGTTGATTATCACCATGATTAGTGAGTAGATTTTCTTGTTGGGGAATTAGGGAGGATGATTTGGATTATTTGATTCAAGGGATGTTGGTGGGTTGTTTACTTGTTAATTATCAATTTTAAGGTTTTTGTGTCTTCGTTGACCTAGAATCGCGACTAGGCCGACCTTGATTCATTTCTATCAATATGGGGAAACTCGGGGTAGAAATTACCTTAATTTGAGACTTACCCTTTCGTCGCGAAAGCGGGTCTAGGTAGGTTGGGTGAAGAAATCGAAAGGTGGCATTCTCCCTTTTTAACGTTGTAACAAAAACTCGATCCCGAGACTTTAAAGACCCCATTTCCGAATCCTGACTCTCCCCAACACCTTTCCTACTATTGTTCCTAGCTTTAGTAGTGTAGTTTCCTAGCAATAGTTCGACCTCTCTCAACCCAAATCCCCCATCTCAATCCCCCGATCACGATTAGACTCAAGTCTTGACCAATACGGCTTAACCCCTCTCCCTGTGGATCGATCCCGACCTACCACTACTACACTAGTTAGGTTAGTCGGAGTTACAAATATTGTTTGATTGTACGGGTCGCGACGCTCGCGCATCAGGAACGAACGAGTTAATAATGATATAACGGTTTGTAAAAAGATTAGAATGACATAAATGATATGATGCAAGGTTTTGAAAAGATTAGGACACGTGTTGACCGAAGTCGTTAAAAGGTTTTACCAAAGCTCGAAATATGTTGAAGGCTCATGGATTTGTCGTGATAGAGACCACTCGATCGAGTCATTGAGAGACTCGATCAAGTGCCTCTTAAAAAAACTTCCTGCTTCGATTTTGAGGTGCCACTCGATCGAGTGGTCCTCGAGAAGAGTGTTCTGCCTCTGTTTTGGGGTGTCACTCGATCGAGTGGCTATGGCACTCGATCGAGTGCCCCCTGTTCGAGGGATGACTCGATTTGCAATTCTCGAAATTGCTTTTAATTTGTTGAAAACCGATAATTTTGTTAAGTCGTGTAAAAATATGGCACAATTTATACCCGACTTAAAATTTTCAAAACTCGTAAATATTTGATATTCGACTATGAAATCAATATCCGATACTTAGAGCGATTGTTAAAAAAAATATGTTTTTAGAAATTGTATTGAATCGAAATAGACCCCTCCGCGTTGTAATGTCGTATTAGTCTTTTTAGGACTATGTGACAATTACTTCGGCATCAACGAGAAAAGTTTTTGAAAATGTTTTGTTTGATTGATTTCTTTAGATCCCATATTCGACTATAGAGTCGATATCGAATCGTTTGGGACAACTCGTTATTGCTAATTATGATAGTAATGATAATAGAAATGAGAACGACGATGATAGACGACGATAGACAACGGACGAGAAAAAAGAAAAAAAACGTGAGGGAAGAGAAGAAGAGAGAGATCGGGATTTGAAACACCCTCAACCTACATGCTAAATTCGGCCTCGATTAGGAACTCGTAGTAACGGCGCTTGCGTAGGAGTAACGAGAATATAGGAGGAGTTAAGGTTTTGTATTTTTGCATGGTTTTGCCTAAAATTGCTAGAGATTCGGGTCGTAACTTCACGTCGCGAATTATGGATGTTTGTATGTGTGAGCTATGGATGTTGTGTATTAATGATGTCAACTGATGTTGAATGTGAGGGTATTTATAGGATGAAACACCTCCACTCGGGATAGGAGATACCCGGCATTTGGATAGGAAAAGAGATTACTTGCAAAGGAAGAAAGCAACGGTTGGGGTGAAGTTGGATTCCGTCCAAGGATCCGGTTTTCAGCTAGAACAAGGGTCACTCGATCGAGTAGTGCACAGCACTCGATCGAGTGCCCGGTCTGATGCCATATTTGGCGGTTTTTATGGGCTTACTCGACCGAGTGGCCGGTCCACTCGATCGAGTGGGTCTGAGCCGGGTAGAAGTCTCCTTTTGGAGATCGATTTTTATCTTCAAGAAAGAGTTTTGGTTGTTTAATCCTTCTCTGTGGCTGATTTTTCTGTAGTCTTTGACCTCAAGTCGGATTTTTGAAGTGGTGTGCCAGATTTTTATGGCTCGGAAATGCCTTTGACCGGGATTTGACCCAGTCGCTAAAAGACGGTTTTGCCCTTGGTGACGGTTTTGACCCAAATTAGTCTTATTTGACTGGAAACGATCCACTGGGCCTGAATTTGAGGTCGGTTTTGTGATATTTTTACTCCGCTAAAAGCTCGTGCCAACTACTATTGATTCCGAGTCCAAAATCGAGTGTATTAAGTCATGTTTACGTCCGATCATCATCGGGTGTTTTTTGGAAACTGCTATAGACACCTGGCGGTCAAAATGTGGGTGTTTACAGAGCCTCCACTCTGACTGAGGCTTGGACAAGGTGAAAGTCAGAGTAGCTACCAGGCCAATCAAAGATTAAGACCTGGCAGACTTCCGATCGGGTCGTTTATAGTCCATTAGACTTGCGTAAAAGGGCTCGCCAGCCATAAGATAGAAATCGTACCTGAGTGGATGCTAATAGCTCAGTGGGGAAATGCCTAAGAAGTCCTGGGTGTGCCCGTTTGCATATACATCCCATCTTGGAGCTGCGCGGGAGCTTGCCTAGGAAGCCTTAGGTGTGCCCGTTTGCAGACACATCCCATCTCATAACCGCACGGGAGCTTTCCTATAAAGCCCTGGGTGTATCTGTTTACAGATACATCCCAACTCAGAATTACGCGGGAACCTGCTTAGGAAGCCCTGGGTGTATCTGTTTACAGATACATCCTAACTCGGAATTACGCGGGAACCTGCCTAAGAAGCCCTGGGTGTGCCCGTTTGCAGACACATCCCGTGTTTTTTTAGAAGAAATGTCACCTTGGGCTTTCCGCTGGGGAGTTTTTAATGAGTTGCAAGGAGATTACTTCTGGAGTCTTGGGTGTACCTGTATGCTGTCACATAGTAATTTGTATGTAACATTTAGGCGAAACACCGACTCACGCTGGGGAATAAAAACTTGGTATTCCGTTGAGAATCCAAGCTGGTACCTGCAATGTTAGATATATAGGCCGAAATAGCAAATACAGCAGATAGCAAGATAGCATACAGGAAATGCAGTTAGCATTTATAGACTGACTTGCGCTGGGGAAAATGATTTTTGCTTCATTTTGAAATCGAAGTCCTGAAAGCAACTCACGTGCTAGGAGATAGGTTTTCAAAATTAAAAGGGGCAGAAAAGAAATTTGCAGTTTAAATGACTAAAATTTGACCGTGTCGAAAAGGATTTTCTCAAATGACTATGTTTTGCAGATTTCAAAGTGAGAATTTGAAGATAAAGGCATGCCGACAGACTCGACTCTAGACGCGACAGAACGAGTTAACAGACACGACTGGACTCGGTAGGGGGTGGGCCACCTAAGATGACATGACTGTTAAGTTGCGCTATTCCGTAGCCTAGGCGAGTGACAACATGGTCGAATCCTCGAAATGGGAAAGATATGTATTCTATAATGACAGGATTTAGTAGTAGGAATGCCGTAGACTAGTGTTCTTTTGGATCTTTTTTTGATTTTGGGGTATATTCCCAAAGTGGGTATTGCTTCGAGTCCTGACAAATTCTCGTCTTCGACTGAGCCGAGAATTTGGATTATGTGAGTATATGGAGGTTTTCTGCCTAAGAGAAGCCCCCAGGACGACAAAGTTAACTGTTGAGAACTATGACAGTGTCGTGATAGGAACGATGGTGCTTTTTGAATTTGTGTCAATGTGGGTGGTTGTGCCTCTGTTGAAATGGTGCCTACGTATTCACGAGTAGTGAAATCAAACCAAGCCGTAGTTCAGTGATTAAAAAATATATTATGGTGCCTAGTTTATTAGGGCTTTGTGTGTAACTAGCCATAGCAATGGTGTAGGCTAGGTGCATTCCCAATGATTTCTTGATCAAAGGGCCAGAACAATTAGGATGTTGATCTTGTGACTGTGAGCGTTATCTGGGTTAGCCTCCAGAGGTGGTGTGAACTATTTGGGCATGTCCTATGCCGACCGCAGGTTGAGTTCCCGTGTTCGGGGCTGGTAACTGGTTTGAATGTTTTTGCAAATGTGGTGCTAGGTTGTAAGTGGCTTTGATGTTTTGTCATCTGGAGCTTGATTTTGTGGAGCTAAGGCTTCAAGGGTAAGATATTGTAATGTGGCAGGAAAGGGGGAAGTCGAGTAAAAATGACTCGAACTTCGATCGGGGTAGGTTGATAATGCGGGATTTGGTTTCCATGTCTGGCCCTAATGGTTAGGGTGTATCCTATGGAGCTTGAATCCTCAAAATTCCGGGCTGTCTCTTAGCCTAGGTCTCGAGAAGGTCTTGAGGGTTGTAATGTTGGAAGGCTAAATGTGGTGTTAGCTGACCAGCTTGATTGTTTCTCCCCTATTTGATAGTATGGGTTTTGATGATCTTTGAATTGAACGTTTCACTTGAGTTGACCGTTAACTATAGTCATGGGTTTTTTTTGGGTTGACCTCTTAGCCCCGGTCATGGGATTCTTCATTTTTAGTTGACCGTGTCCATCCCGGTCAAAGGATTGACCGTATCTGGTCGAAGGATGTTGAGAGATTTTTTTTATCATGGTCAGCTCTTTTGTTTTGGGCCTTTTGCTTTTTCCTTGGACTTTTGATCTTTTTTTTTTGTCCAATCTTTTTTCTTTTTTTTCTCTCTCTTTTTTTTGTTTTTTTTTTTGTTTTTGTTGGTCAGAGTAACACCTAAGGTAAGGATTGGTTGATCTTATTGGATGGGTGTTTATTGTGGGAAATGGGCTTGCCTCCCGTCTTGAACCCAAACTAGGAGACTACCTAGATTTGTCATAGGATTCGATACCGCTTCCTAAGGGTAGTTATGTGGCTTTCTATGTCAGACATGGAACATGTAAAAGGAAAACACGGGCTCGGTTTCCTGCAGTCATTATAGATGTGCCTATAATAGTCACGTGCATGTGCTCACAGTGTATGGTGGTGTTCATCATGTTCTCGGAGACAATAAGGAAAGCATATAATAGAGATAGAATATTGAAAGCTGATTTTATAGAATTTTGAAAGGAGGACAGAATACAGTTGACTCTGACTCTGACTTTGGAAGAAATAACAAATCCTAGACTCTGACTCAGACTCGGACGTAAATCAAATCCGGACTCTTGGATGATGTTGTCATTAGTCGTCGGCTTCTAAGGACTCAAGTTGATGTCCAGTATAGCCTTCAGTAGAAGCTTCACCCAGATCTTCATTATGTCGAAGATCATCTTCAATCCTAGTGCCTATTTCAGTTAAAGTGGCGAAGTTGGGTATGATAGCATACCGGAGATGGACCCGGTAGGAAGGAAGGAGGTTCTTGACAAAGGCCTCCACTAAAGTTTTTTCATTGGGCTTGTCGACCAACTTCATACTCTCGGCCCTTCATCGTTGAAGGTATTTTGTAAAACCTTCTTTAGGTTCCTGGGCCATAACCTCCAGGGTGCGCATCGTGGTTTGGATTTCGATATTATCAGTGTAGTTCCGAGCGAACTCCGTTGCCACGTCATCCCAAGTCGGGTATTTCTTGGAGTCTAGCCTGTAGTACCAGGCTTTCGGATGCTTCTTGAGGGAATGAAGAGGCAAACAGGTGCTTAAACATAGTCGATTTCACTCCTTTGACGGCCATGAACTCCTTGAAGGCCCGGGTGTGAAGCACTGGGTCTTCGGTCCCATCAAACATCGGCAAGCCCGTAAGGTTGAGGTTGTCGGGCAGTTCATCATTCAGGGGCGAATAGGCACGGGCATTTTCCATGTGGATAGTGTTGTTAGTTGACAAGTGGACCTGTTCTTCTAGTTTGCGGACTGCGCTATCAGCAAAAGGCCCAGTAGTTTCAGCCCCACCATTAGGAGTCCCTTGTTCTATGGCGCTCAACCGGGTAGCAATAGCTATCTGGTCAGACTTGATAGCTGTCAGTTGGACCTCAATCTTAGCCAATGAGGCTGTCAAATTGTCCAAAACTTCTTGCATCTTGTGCTTATGTCTGGTTACCGATGGCCTATCTGTAAGAATACCGCGTAATCAGGAAAGTTGCTTCGGAACTTAAATACGCCAAGGCATAGGAAATAGCGCGGGAGGAGAAACGACTCCAGTTTGACTAGGGTTAGACTCTCCTAAGACAAATGTGTAGGGTGCGATTCTCGGAGTGACTGTGTGATTAATCGCTCCGTCGGAGAATAGCCCCCGGGTGAGACTAAGGACTCTGATAGGACTCAGATGGTGTGACATCTAAGTGACTCGAAAGTGAGGTACGTGAGACGACACGTGTAGGACATGACCCTTAAAGCAACCGTGATTGATTACTCTGCTGAAGGGTAGCCCCCGAGTGGGATCGAGGGTTGTGTTAAGACTCGAGTGTTGGACGAGTGACCCTTAGATGTAAGGATCACGAACCTTTTGTTATAGGACAATGCCTTGTAAAAGGTTGACTTGGCCTCGAGGAAAGACAGACGGGGTAAGGGAAGAAACTTGTGATGTAAGATCGACAGAGTTTCGACGCTAGAGACACTCGACTTGACTTGAATAAGGATGGACCCTGTGATTAGGGTAGACCCTTAAGTTAAAGGATTCTTGAATTAGGATGACTCGACTAACGAATTGAAAGACGGGCGAAATTCCCTTAGGAAAGGTCGTGGGGACCGTCCTGTTGGAGGGAAAAATCGCGTGGGACTTTCTAGTTAGGACTCGAGTGTTTAAACAGGCTTTCCTTGGTAGGGGTATGTCCTACGTAGGTGGGCCATGCCTTAGTCAAATAAGACGGACTGGGATAGGGAGGAAACCCGTGATGTAAGATCGACGGAATTTTGACGCTAAAGACTTTCGACGACTTATGACAAGACCTGAGACTGCTAAATACATGAAGTCCTAAGAAGAGGAAAGTTTTTTTTTTGAAAAGGATATTTTTAGAAAATCCGAGAAAACCGGTGGATGGCCCGATTTTTCGAAAATCGGAAAAGTGCCATCGGGCCGCAATTTTGAAGGTTAGAAAATATTTTTAAATTTTGAAATGGGCAGCATACCGGCTAGAAATAGACTATTTTGAGTAAAATCATAAGTCCTAAATTCGGTAGCTTTCCGGGTTTTTGAAAAGTTGAATAATTGGAATTTTGAAATTTGAATATCGAAAAAAAAATTCTAATAATTTGAAAAAATGGAAACGGGATCCCGAAAGATTTAAAAATCGAAAACGGCATCTCGAAGATTTGAAAATTGAAAATGGCATCTCGGAAATTTTGAAAATCGAAAATGGCATCTCGAAAATTTGAAAATCGCGAATGGCATCTTGAAAATTTTAAAATCGAAATTGAATTTTGAAAATTTGAAAATCGAATGGTGGATTGAAAATTCTAATTTTGAAATGGGCAGCATGCCGGCTAGAAAATAGGCTTGTTTTAAGTCAAATCTTAAATCTAAATTTCGGCAGCTTTCCGAGTTTTTGAAAATTCGGATAATTTTGAAAAGATGTATATTTTTTTTAAACGATGGTTTTCTAGAAAAAGATGACATGTAAATCAAGTAGCACGTAGTCATGCATGGAAGCAGTATAACGACACCATGTATGCTCTTAAACTAAGTCTCGGTCGGTCGAAAAAAGGTCTATACCAACAACGACGGCTTTCTCGCAAATCAGGACGGATTTCCTAAGCCGAATTGAACTTAGAACATGTCGTGAGACCCATGCGAGTTAGGCCATAGAAGTCTTTAGCGCACCCATTTAGGAATGCACCGCGGTATAGTGGGACGTCGGTCACAAGTAACCGGTCAGGGAAAGATTTAGGTTATGCATGAACCATCGAACTAAAACGCGTACATTATTAATCGAACGATTTCTTTTCGAGTCTCACCCTGAGAATCCCGATGACAAGTGGTAAATCAGGTATCCCCAGCGGAGTCGCCAAATTGTGGACATGACATAGGTCCACCCCGACGCGGCCACGCACGGGTTTGGGGAGGCGAATGAATCTCGTGTGAGATGGATCTCGAATTGAAATTTAAATCGAAGTTGGAGTCGCCACCAAACTTTGTGGGAGTTCAGGCCCGTTCGAACCCACTCTATGTCGTAGTGGGCCGCGCACAAAGTACGGCCCATTCCGATTTCAGAGTTTATTGGGTTCGTTCCTTTGCATTGCGATACTGATTCCGACATTATCGGAAATCAGGTATTGAATGACTCTCGTATGCCAATGGTTTCGGACATCCGGAAACCACGGTTCTGAGTAAGGGGTGAGGGTACGTGTTGGGAAGTTCACAAAGAACACTCAACCCCGCCCGCACTTAGCGGCCTTTACTAAGATATCGTTCGTTGTTCGTGTACGCGTGTTAGTTTGACGGTTGAATGATATGCAAACAATATTTTTGAACTAAACATGCGAATTATGTTTAACTACGTCGTTTAATGCATTTTTGAACTAAGTCGAAGTTGTTTTAGCATGTGAGATTCGTTTTAGTACAATGAAACAAAAGAAATGCCAACATTGGAACGAACGAGTTAGTAATGATATAACGGTTTGTAAAAAGATTAGAATGACATAAATGATATGATGCAAGGTTTTGAAAAGATTAGGACACGTGATAGACTTGACACGTGTTGACCGAAGTCGTTAAAAAGGTTTTATTGAAGCTCGAAATATGTTGAAGGCTCACGGATTTGTCGTGATAGAGACCCCTCAATCTAGTCATTGAGAGACTCGATCGAGTGCCTCTTAAAAAAACTTCCTGCTTCGATTTTGAGGTGCCACTCGATCGAGTATGGTATGACACTCGATCGAGTGGTCCTCGAGAAGAGTGTTCTGCCTCTGTTTTGGGGTGTCACTCGATCGAGTGGCTATGGCACTCGATCGAGTGCCCCCTGTTCGAGGGAGGACTCGATTTGCAATTCTCAAAATTGCTTTTAATTTGTTGAAAACCGATAATTTCATTAAGTCGTGTAAAAATATGGCACAATTTATACCCGACTTAAAATTTTCAAAACTCGTAAATATTTGATATTCGACTATGAAATCGATATCCGATACTTAGAGCGATTGTTAAAAAAAATATGTTTTTAGAAATTGTTTTGAATCAAAATAGACCCCTCCGCGTTGTAATGTCGTATTAGTCCTTTTAAGACTATGTGACAATTACTTCGGAATCAACGAGAAAAGTTTTTGAAAACGTTTTGTTTGATTGATTCCTTTAGATCCGATATTCGACTATAGAGTCGATATCGAATCCTTAGGGACGACTCGTTATTGCTAATTACGATAGTAATGATAATAGAAATGAGAATGACGATGATAGGCGACGATAGACAACGGAAGAGAAAAAAGAAAAAAAAAATGTGAGGAGGGAAGAGAAGAAGAGAGAGATCGGGATTTGAAACACCCTCAACCTACATGCTAAATTCGGTCTCGATTAGGAACTCGTAGTAACGGCGCTTGCGTAGGAGTAACGAGAATATAGGAGGAGTTAAGGTGTTGTATTTTTGTATGGTTTTGCCTAAAATTGCTAGAGATTCGGGTTGTAACTTGACGTCGAGAATTATGGATGTTTGTATGTGTGAGCTATGGATGTTGTGTATTGATGATGTCAATTGATGTTGAATGTGGGGTATTTATAGGATGAAACACCTCCATTCGTGATAGGAGATACCCGGCATTTGGATAGGAAAAGAGATTACTTGCAAAGGAAGAAAGCAACGGTTGGGGTGAAGTTGGATTCCGTCCAAGGATCCGGTTTTCAGCTGGAACAAGGGTCACTCGATCGAGTAGTGCACAACACTCGATCGAGTGCCCGGTCTGATGCCAGATTTGGCGGTTTTTATGGGCTTACTCGACCGAGTGGCCGGTCCACTCGATAGAGTGGGTCTGAGTCGGGTAAAAGTCTCCTTTTGGAGATCGATTTTTATCTTCAAGGAAGAGTTTTGGTTGTTTAATCCTTCTCCGTGGTTGATTTTTGTGTAGTCTTTGACCTCAAGTCGGATTTTTGAAGTGGTGTGCCAGATTTTTATGGCTCGGAAATGCCTTTGACCGGGGTTTGACCCGATCGCTAAAAGACGGTTTTGCCCTTGGTGACGGTTTTGACCCAAATTAGTCTTATTTGACTGGAAACGACCCACTGGGCCTGAATTTGAGGTCGGTTTTGTGAGATTTTTACTCCGCTAAAAGCTCGTGCCAACTACTATTGATTTCGAGTCCAAAATCGAGTGTATTAAGTCATGTTTACGTCCGATCATCATCGGGTGGTTTTTGGAAACTGCTATAGATACCTAGCGGTCAAAATGTGGGTGTCTACGGTGTGATAATATAATTCTTACATCTCAACCAAAACAAGAAAGTTAAATCAATAAACAAAACACTTACGGTCATGCTTAAGAAATGACTACGATAATGAAGATAGAGAGAGGGAGCCATGGCGAACACCTGCGGTGATGGTTTTGAATTTGAATGAATGAGAGAGACCGACGAGTAAAACTGTAAAAGGATCACAAAAGTATATATAAACAACGAGTAATAGGAGGCAAAAATAAAATCTCAATGGATAAGTGTAGCATTGTGAGTAGTTTTACCATGGGTATATAATTTGACTCCACAAATTTTAACCACTCTATGTCTATAGACTCTATAGTCTATACTCCACCTTTGCGGTTATTTTTATCAAACTAAACGGACCTCTGTCGCACATAGCGAGGGTGGGAATTAAGTGGACCATCGTCCATCCCTTGGCTATCCACTGTGAAACGCGCCTGTTTCTGGGCGGGACAAAGGACATTATTGAAGATAAGATTTTTCAGAAAAATCCCCCAAGTTTCACATTTCTATGCACCCTCACCCGGCCAAATATCTCTCACAACTCCACCTTTGTTCCCATAAACATCTGCAATTGAATTGCAATGAAAAACCCATCATCATCATCATCATCATCATCATCATCATCATCATAAACCATAATAAAGCTAACATTAAAAAATGAGTATTCCATTCGCAGGTCGCTGGGCTGTCTCACAGTGTTCTTCATGCTCCCTCATCCACCCTCACCCTCACCCTCACCCGTTAATTGCATCCTCCTCTTTCACCTTCCGTCGCCAGTTTCGCCACTGCGCCCTTCGTTTTCTTGCCGTTTCCAGGTTATTCCTTTTGTTTCATTTTTTTCTATAAGAGTGTCGTATTTAGAGACTGCTTTGAATTGTCGATTGTTGATTGTTGATTGTTGATTGTTGATTGTTGATTGTTGATTGTTGATGGTGTAGGTTAGGGAGTAACAGAGAGGTGGGCTTGGTTTGTAGAGTAAGTGAGACGGAGGACTCTCAAACTGATGCCGGTGATGATGAGGTAAACGCCTTCCTTCTTCACTTCCAAATATATATCTCAAATCGTTCAATCCGCGAGTAAAGCTAACATTTGTTTGCATAGAGGAATTTGGAAGGAAAAAAATGAGCGGAGGGATTTGGAGACAATTACTTTCCTTTGTCTGGGCAGGGAATTGACGGTTGAGATATTTTGAGGGAATGGATCCCTCTAAAGATATACTCCGTAGTAGAAAAAATGGAGGCTCCTTTTTCATGTCCAAACAAGGCACTAGTAATCGAGGGAATTTGAGTACAAATTGGACTCAATTATGCTCCACTTAAAAAAAAGCAGTCTCAATCAATTCTTCGCATTGCAAAAAAAAAGACTGCTTGATGATCGAGTAAATCTTGAATAGAGTTACATTTATCAGTTGATGACCAAGTTAGTCTGTTGTCTCAGAGTTTAGAATTGATGACCCAGCTAGTCTCAAATAAGTATATTCATTTATGCTCATGGGAACTTGAACGGTATTTACTGTCCTTTTTCGGTGATCAAGTGTCGTTTGGTTTGAAAGTGGACCAAACTATAATTATATAGAAGTTGTAAACTTGAATATTATTTGCATTTGAAGATTGAGTGAGCTTGAGCTCAGACTTCAGAGTAGGCTCGAGTATTTGTTATGAACGGGAGTGAGCTTGAGTTCAGACTTGACAGTAGGCTCGAGTATTTGTTATGAACGGGAGTGAGCTTGAGTTCAGACTTGACAGTAGGCTCGAGTATTTTTTATGGATGGGAATCACAGTTAGATTTATGCGCAATGAAATATAAGATGCATATTTTGAATTTGAGTCTCTCTCCCTGGATGCATCATAACTAGTTGCATGAGTCCGCCGACGTTTTTCCTTCCACTACTTTTGATTCAATGGGTATTAATGCTCCTGTAGTCCTTTATTCAGCATATTACGCTGAATCTTTCTACCCTATTATTTTCAGAAAAATAATGAGAATGCAAGCATAGACAGCACAAGCTCCATCGACCCTAATACACCCAGCAATGCAGAGCAACCTCAGGTAGTGATTAATAATTTGCTAGTTATCATGTTAACGCGCGTTTCCTATTCATCCTTGTCCCTAAATCCAATTTAGATGGTTTAATGTACTATTCATTAGGAAGTGGAGCAGGTGTCAGCCGAGGTTATGAATTCCGATAGCAACGTCACAGGAAATAATGAAATGAAAATTAACGGCCAGGGTGCCCAGGTACTTTATTAGTTACAGTTGCACCTTGATCTTGATCTCTTTTTCTGAATATTGAGTTTACAGTCTATGCTAGATACCTCTCATTTATAACTTCTTACTTCAATTTTCTCATGCTACTGCATACATTTTTTTCAGGTTTGCCACTTATCTAATTACTGTTCAGTTAACTTCAAATCAACGTTCATGTTTACTGGTGTTAATTTATGGGAATCTTTGTTTAAAACAATGTAAACAATCCATGTTGATGACTCGTGGGAGAAGTAATTCATCCTCTTGGGTGAAGAGGTAATTGCCATAAAAAAGAAAGATACTCGTATTAAAGTACTGCAAAATAAATCTCTTATCTATTTCTGTTTGTTGGTTCCATTTTATTTTATGTGGTTTCCAAGATGGCACTTTAATTTATATATTCCTTAAAATTTTGTGAAAGAATTTTCTCACAAATGTTAATATGTCAATACTAAGGTATAAATTTTTATTATTTTACCTATTTACTGTCAAAATTTTGAAACCTTGACCAGAGAAAGTCAGTTATGACTTATGAATATGAAGTGCATTGAAAAATGGACGATATAGTATTTTATTTCCTAAACTACATCACAATTTTTTCATCTACAGTCATATATGACTGCTTCTTAATTACAGTAGATTTGGAATGAAAAATAATTAAAGTTACTAAACACATGAGGCTATGAAGCTACCTTCTAAAAAATCCAAAATACTTCTCCATGTTCTAATACGCATGAGGCTATGAAACTAAATATATTTATTTGAAGTCCTTTGAATCCTCTATCTATACACGAGACACAAGTTCAAGTAATCTAGCTCATACGTTTTGCGATAAGTTTGTTGTATATGATGTAATATTGCAAATTAGCACTCAGTCCTTTTCTTTTGTGATAGAGAGACATGGTAGAAGTGTTTCCTATTTTGTAGTACTCCTTAATAAAAAGATTGATGAAAATGATATCATAGGTGAAGTTGCAAAGTTCAAATATTCTTCACATAATTTCTTGACGACTCACATTGTAGTATTGTAGTATTCTCAGTAGTAGGAATTGGCTGTAAGCGATTAATGATTTAATGCGGAGGATTGCTATTGTCAACTTATCACTAATGATTTTGTTTTTGATAGCTTGGGGACCGTGCAAGGATTAGTTTCTTGCTAATGGGCAATATCTGCTGGTGTTTCTTATATGAACTTGATAATCACTGAACGATCACAGTATCTTTTAATTATCTGACCTTAGATGTCAATATTTCATGGTGGCAGGACGAAGATGCTTTTAAAGTTACTATTGGCTCACCTTTACCAGGTGTGAAGGTATTTGTATTCAAAACCACTTTCCTGTTTTCAGCTCTGCTAGTTTGATTATTTTCCCATCCGTACTGCTCTGCCAATCTGGTAAAAGTAATACTCTGGTGCTCTTAACAGCCACGACAATTCGATGAAGCCGATAGGATTCCAAAGGAGACAATTGACATACTTAGAGATCAAGTATTTGGCTTTGACACTTTCTTCATTACAGGGCAAGAACCATACGAGGTTAAGTTATCATAGCTTAAGCTTATACATTAAATTCCCCATCACCCCCTCTCTCAAGAGGCTTTTATTTTATTTTATTTTAATTCCTTTCCCCTCGTATGTCGGTTCTAGTTAGTAAAATAATCGCGACTCTTTATTATGGGCATGATTGTAGTCCTATGAGGAATGCTACGTGGGTATAAAGGTAGTACTGGTTCATTTGTCTCCGCTTTTAGCGGGTGAAGTGTAATTAAGATTGTTAATTGTTGGCCACAAGCACTTCGTTGCCCTCATTTTACCTATTTTGGAGATATTTTGAATGGTCTTTAGTATTGTTAGGGTGCAAACCCATGTCCCAATTTGGTGGTGTAAAGATGAAAGAGGATATTTATAAGTGTCCACCAACCCTAATAGTACGAGACCTTTTGGGAAGGAGTCCAAGAGTGAATCCGTGAGGGCTTGCCCCAAAACGGACAATATCGTACTATTGTGGACCATGTTCACCGTCATAACAAGGGACCAACAGTGGATATCAATGCTTCCGCACAACAAGTATACAACCTCAAATCTTATCATATAACCTCAGTAAGTTATTAGTCTTTCTAGATGATCATTCTTGTATTATTGGCCTAAAATTTTGAGGTTTTATTCGGCAATACCCTAGAGTAATGAGGAGATTGATTATGGTTCACGGATCTCATACAAGTAGTGAAAGGAATCGGTACTACCACCCATACTAAAGTTCATCCTCAATTCTGGAAGCTCATGTGATAAGATGTTAAGAACACGGCGGATAAGCCTGTTTTTTGAGGGATTGTTTTATGATGATTGATCTCTACTCTCCTAGGGAGCTTCTCAGGATGCGTATGGCTGAGTTGAAAGTGTGGGTTGGACAAGTGTTGGCTAATAGTTAATTTGAAATCCCTGCTAGTTGCCATAGGTGGCTGCTGAGGGTTGACGTCTTACAAATTATATTATAATAATCACGCCATCAGTAGTGATCCTTGGTTCGGAATAAGGATAGCCAAGGTCATCTGTCTAGCTGGGAAAATATATTGGGTGAGATACTGAGATGGTGGTCAGTCGGCAAGCGCAATAAAAATGTTGCATTCTTAAAGTGATTGTAATAACCCAGATTTATGAAGAGATTGATTATGGTTTAAGGTGTTGAGATGTGTCATGAGTGTTAAAAAGCATTTATAGTACTAGTGTACTACCCACACCAACAAAATACATGCCATCAGTAGTGATACTCCCTCTAACTACCACAAACCCAATTTCTTCTTCTTTTGGAAAAAAATTAGCATAATCTGTAAAGTGATATTAATGGCGCAAGAATAACGGAAGACATTCGTTGAAATTGTTGACTACCTTCAATTGTTGCCGGTTACGTTAAGTTAAACTATGTCTCTATAATTTCCAGAATTTACTTTGATAAACATCTTCAAAAAAGATGAGCATCAACATCATCAAACAAAAGTTGCTATTGTCGATCAACATGTAGCTATGGAAAAGAAAATTTCCAATTTGTGTTACAGTAGTTGAAGATAAGTATTGGAATAGTTGAATAGGAAATTTTGGTTAAAAGTTAATATTAGAATAATTGAATGTTAATATCAAAATAGTTGAAGCTTTATGTTATTAGATACACTTTTAAGGATACCAGTTACACTTTTAAGGACCTCAGTTACACTTTCCTTTGTTACGCTTTTAAGGATATATGTTTTTTTTGAATTTCTTTTAGGGAGCGTTTGGAAACATGGAATTATTTTCATTTACATGAATCTAATTCTAGATATTCAATTATTGGCATTCAATTCCATTTCCAATTCCAAAATGTTGTTTGGGTATCCATGGAATTGGAATTGGAATTGGGCGGGGCGGAGCCGGGTCGAGGTCACAAAAAAATAATTTTTGAATTTTTTTCCATGACGAAAATGTATATTTTCAATTAGGGACAAAAATTAATTAAAAAAATATATATATTCCGACTAGATTTACACGGAAAAAAAAAACAATAAATAGGGACGGAATTGAAATGACTACCATGGGGTAGTCATTTGATAAAGTCAAATTTAAACAAGGTTGGAATTGGTATGGAATTCATCTCAAATCCAATTCCAAATTCTCGGTTTTCCCAAACACTTGAATCATCTCAATTCCGGAATTGAATTCCAATTCCTAGTTCCCAAACAAGCCATTAATGGATTTACATGGATTTTTATTGTGACGCAAACCAATTCAAGTTACATTGATTTTTATTGTGGTGTCGGCATTCCTTTTCAGAGTGGAGTATTATTTAAAGGAAATCTGCGTGGGGTTCCATCTAAAAGTTATGAGAAAATATCGAAGAGGATGCAGGTGTGTCCTATCTCTAACTCTATTTTGTGTTAGAAGAAAAGTATATCACTTGTTATGTTTGAGTTACATTTCTAGTGCAGGATAAATTTGGTGACCAGTATAAACTATTCCTTCTTATCAACCCTGAAGATGATAAACCTGTGGCAGTGGTGGTTCCCAAGAAAACATTGCAACCAGAAACAACAGGTACCCATACTTATCTCCTTATTGGACGAGAGTGCTTTTAATTACTAATAGGCATGTAGCGCATATAACATAAATTTGTTATGTGTTGCAGCTGTTCCAGAGTGGTTTGCTGCAGGGGCTTTTGGATTGGTGACTGTCTTTACGCTCCTTCTTCGAAATGTTCCTGCACTACAGTCAGACTTGTTGTACGTCCTTGTATATGCTCTGACTCATCTTACATTCATACCTTTTCAAGGTGTCCACCTTTTACATTCATACGTTTGGAACGGCATAAGTTTGATTCTGTTCTTATGAAACTGTTGTGGTTATAGCACCTTCTTTTTCGCTATCGTTGGCATGTCCATTTACTACTGTTGATAATGTCAAAGATCACAGTGTACTAATACATAATTGGTATTGAGGCTTTTTTTTGGTGGGTGGTTGGAGGCAAGGGGTAAATATGGTGGACCTGCTCAGGTTTTGAAGCCTAATGTATTTTGCGATTAATGCTGTTTGTATTTATATTTGGCATCTCAGATCAAGTTTTGACAAGCTTGACCTACTGAAGGATGGTGTCCCTGGAGCACTTGTGACTGCTCTGATTTTAGGAGTGCATGAGCTTGGACACTACATTGTTGCAAAAGACTGTGGAGTGAGGCTTGGTGTGCCTTATCTCGTCCCAAGTTGGCAGGTGAGATGTGACATCTATATATATGTTGCTGAAGTCGCTTCCATTTTTTGCTCACTCAGTTCATGGTGTGACTTGCTCTCTTGGCTCTTGAGAGAGGTTCTACAGGTTGCCTTGGCTCACTCAAAACAGTTTCTTAGATTGCATCCACATTGAATGTCTAAAATTTACTTTTGTGGGCAGATAGGCTCTTTTGGTGCCATCACAAGGATTGTGAATATTGTTCCCAAACGTGAGGACCTTTTAAAAGTTGCTGCAGCTGGACCCCTTGCTGGCTATAGTTTGGGTCTCTTACTTTTCTTGTTGGGGTTCATTCTCCCACCTACTGACGGCCTTGGTGTTGTTGTTGATGCTTCTGTTTTTCACGAGTCGCTTCTAGCTGGGGGCATTGGTATGAAAAACTCTATTGCATCTTAATAGCGTGGATGTGAAATTGCAGAATTACATATATATGCAACTTGCTCTCAATTCTTATCCTTATTTTGTCTGACTGAGCAGCAAAGCTTCTTCTAGGAGATGTTCTCAAGGAAGGTCAAGCGATTTCACTCAACCCTCTTGTGATATGGGCATGGGCTGGGCTGCTGATCAATGCCATTAATAGCATACCTGCTGGAGAACTTGATGGCGGGCGTATCTCATTTGCCATATGGGGAAGAAAGGTATGACCGTATATTTAACTACTAACATACAACATCATTGCCCCCAAGGCTTAAAAGACTCTTAGGCCTTGTTTGAATTGAGGGATTCGGAGAGTAAGGGAGGGAAGGGGGAACAAGTGAGGGAATCACTTGTTTGGATAACAATTGAGGATGGAGGGATCCATTTTCGGCAGATCAAAATCCTTCCTCCATAGGAATGATTTGGAGGGAAATGGTATCTAGACAACCTCACCTCATTCCCTTCCTCTCTCTTTCCCTCCTATTTTGGTATCCAAACAAGCCTTAGGGATCTTGCAAATAGCGAGGTTAGGGTTGGCAAAACTGAGATAAGCTTGACCAGTGACCCAAAATAGACCTAAATTGGACAAGCTAATTATGACCAGATTGGACCCATACCTGACACAAAATTGAACTCCACGAAATGACCCAACCCTAAAACCAAAGCTACCTGACCAGGAAATGGCCCAAACTGAAATGACAAAGTTCGTCAAAACTGACTCCAAAAGACATCTGAAATTGCATTTGAGATTAGTATATTAGAACATAGAAGGATCTTGTTAACAAGTGCCCTGACAAGGATAAATTTAGACATGATCCCTTTCTTCATGTTTGTTTGACAACTTCAATGATTCCTTTTCCCCACCCTTACATCCTTATCCCTTACCCCCTTAGGTATCCCATTTTTTCACCTCTACGGCTCTACCCCAACCATCATCACTTAACATCAATACCTTTGCTACTAACCCTGTGACCTCAACCCCCACCACCTCCACCTCGATAACACAACCGCCACTGCCTGTCTGCCTCTCGTTGGCAACGTGCTCGCTCCCCAACCCCACCCTAACCTGGTTATAAACCCCTTCATCACCCACATTGTGGGTGGGTGGGTGGGGGCTATGGCCCCCTGTCCTAAAGCAAGGATATAGCTTTGGTGACACGTTTTCAAACCAAAAATACACCTCTAAACCTGAAATAGTTCAATTAGTTTAAAGTAAACTGGAAAGAAGTTTACAATTACGGCTTAAAATCATTAAATATGACACTTAATGCTTCTTTGTAAACTCTCTTCCTCTACTTTTGTGGTGTAAGCCTTACTAGTTTAGTTCAAGATGAGGTGTCAGTGTGTCACACTAACAAATGTCGGGTACGAAATTCATACTCATATCCATGTCATGTTGTGTCAACATAGGTCTTGAATGTGAAGAGACGGAGTAACATCCACCCTACTGTCCCGAAAATGAACTAACCGAAAGTGACTTATACTTGAAATCAGACCAGAGAAAACGACCCGGCACCCGATCTCAAGACCCGAATTTGACTCGTAACCCGAGTTGAGCCGACCAAACCCGAATGATCCGGACTTTTATTGTAAGAAACAAGTCGATATCTCTAAAAAAAAGTTCAAAATAACAAACCCGAGAATGACTCGAAACCGAAATGGCCTGCCCGACCCAAAGTTAGCCAGACTCTTTTGACCCAGTAATGACCTGACCTGTAGCTGACCCACCCGAACCCGACCCACTTGACTTGTTTGCCAGATCTACTTGAAATAATCCAAATCAACCCTTGCCTACGGGTGTGTTTGGATAGCAAAATGAGAGGGAAAGGGAGGGGAAGGAGGAGGGAAGAGAAAGGGAAGGAAGGGAAGGGGAGGGAGAATGGAGATGACCATTTTCCCTCCAAATCTTGCCTATTTTGGAGAAGAAATATTTTGCCTTGGAGGAGGGAAATGGAGGGATCCATTTTCCTTCCCCTTTCAAATCCCTCTGCCCCGGATCCATTTTCCTTGCCCCATTTTTTTTAACCAAACAATGGAACTTGCTCTCCTCCTTTTCCCTCTCTTTCCTTTCCCTCCAAATCCCCCTATCCAAACACACCCTACGAGTCACTCAAAACTAACCTGCATTTGAAATGACCCAACGTAACTTGAAATGTATCACAAATTCAAAATGACTTGCGGATTTTGGCTGTATGACCTGCTTGTGAGCCTAGGTCACAAGTACACAATCCTAATACGATGAGAATTGTATCGATAACTGCATCAAACAATAGCTACTTTATTATACGTAGAAAGAATCGTCGTAACCACTTAATAGTCATTTTATTTTATTTCATCGTTATTCGAGACTATTTGGTAAGCTACCATGAAAATCATTCTAATTCAGAGTTGCTTTAAATCTGTTGATGATTTTTTTGTGATGTTGAAAAATAGGCGTCAGCTAGGTTGACAGGCGCCTCGATTGTGCTCCTAGGACTGTCTTCATTGTTCAGTGACGTAGCATTCTACTGGGTGGTTTTGATATTCTTCTTACAAAGAAGATCAATAGCCCCACTTTCTGAGGAAATCAGTGAACCTGACCAGAAATATGTTGCTCTCGGGGTGGTTGTACTACTCATTGGGCTTCTTGTATGCTTGCCTTACCCATTCCCCTTCTCGATTGAAGCCATGACAACCTTTTTGGAATCTTGATTTTTGTGCGTAATATATTGTACAATCGAATTGGAAAATCGTTGATAGTGCAGCATCACAGAAAATTTTGCTATGTATTGATTCCTTTCACTGTATCCTGGCTAGCTTTGATGTACCAATAAATCCTCTTGTGATATCAAATGTGTGCAGCATCCGCCTTCTCCTTGGTGTGGACAAAGTATGAGTGTAAAATATACTGTAGAAAATCGAACTTGAGTAGCCTTCAGAAGCTAGTTCTCTTAATACTGTACTTTGTTTGGAAACATCCATTTCATTCTAAAAGTTTGATTTGGGTCAAATTTGGTGTCTTGGATATACAAAGAATTTGGACATGCATTTGATCCAAAGTCCAAACACACCCATCAAAAGGAGGGAGAGGGATATGCTCAAAATCCTATGATAAATTCTTCAAACTGATTTTAATCATCAGTGCTCAGGAAACTTTTTTTTGGTGATTTCAAGTTGACAATCAGGATCGAGCAATGTCCAATGGTGAGAAAAAAGGATTAACTTACAATTTAGAATAAATTACAGTATTAAACTACAATGCAATCATTGGAGATGAAAAAATCGGAGTTGCTAGAAAGCAACACCAGCTCAAGCAAGCTAAGGAGTACAAGTTAGAGTGGAAAAAAAAATTTGAATTTACTTTTTCATTCTGCAACATTACTCGGTCGTCCCTAAAATTTCTGATATTATCCTTTTCTATTCCTAAAATGAATTTCATACAACTTTCTTTTTATGGTGTATAGTCAATAGTTTATGTTTTCATTTTTGGTATGTTTACACTCTCTAGTCTCTACCTTATCTTTCAATAATGTTAAAAGTAATCTCTCACCCTCTCTAGCTTAATCTTCGTGCATAAAGAATATATATAAAACTTATTGAGACGGAAGAAGTGGTTTTTTTTTTCTTATTTTAAACTAATTTTGTTGAAAAAAAATTCTCTACTAAACATAATTAATTCTAAAAATCAGTCAATCATTATTTGCGACTTCACTATGAATTATAATTCGGTAATTGATATATTATTGTAAAGTAATTAATATAGAAAATTATACTGTACTTGATTAAGGTTTCTTTTCATCTACGGAGTAATAAATTAGGGTTGTAGAGGTGGTGGGAGGGTGATCGGAATTGGGTGGGGCTGTTGGGGGAAGCACGTAAGTAGAATTATTCGGAGATCAGATAACCCAAAATCCAAACATGGAGATCAGACTGATTAGAAGAGGCCTAGGACCGATCTGGATAAGAAATTCTTAAATCTGATTTTCTGGACGAAATCTGAAGTCCTTAAGTATCCGGTCAAAGTAGACTATATTTGAATTCTTTCAAAGCATGTCCCCACCTCAACCGAGTCACCAATTTTTTAGAATCCCGGAAACCATACCTGGATACCGATCCAACTTATTGGTGTGAACCACTTTTTGGGCTTGCAATTTGCGAGTAGTTCTAGTTCATAAGATAAAGCACTTAAAGCAGGAGCTTCACATCATATTATATCCTTCGAATTCTCTTATCTTCAAACTCTAGAACCTCCAACCATGGCTTCCCTACTGCTTGGAACCTCATCTATGGCTTCCCAAATTGTTTCTTTATCTTTCGCTAACTCTCATTCCCTCACCGGCATTTCTCTCTGCTCTCCGCCTACCTTATCTCTCTCCACTCCTGTTACCACTTGTCCCGCAATTCCATTGAGTAATTCTCCTCTAATTGCTTCATAATTCTGTCCTTTCTTCAATTAATTCACTTATTCATTGTTTTGTTGCAGTTTATTGTGGCAGAGGTGACAAGAAGACTGCCAAAGGCAAACGCTTTAATAAATCCTTTGGAAATGTTCGTTTCTTCCTTCCTATTCTCTTTCACTCCATTATTCCTTCACTTTTTTTTTTATTATTATATGGTAGTATAATTGTCTGTGAATAGTAGATTGTTCGATAATCGTGGGTATAAATAGTTTCAATAACCTCCAACGGCCTTGAATTAGCCACATTTCCTAATTTTTGTGTGAGGGAGGGGGAAGTGTGTCCATGGGCTAATTCAAGAAGATAAGAGGGCGTCGTATAAAATATCCTAATTAGTGGCAGTAGTTTGAGTTTCTGCAATTTGCAAATGTGCTATCCCTCTGACTAAGTTAAGAGCAAAGGATGAAGTTGAGTTGAAATTGAGTAGTTTCCGCAATCAAGAAGAACTAGGAAGCTCGAAACGAAGATGGGAGGAATTAGTGTGATTATTTTGGTAATGCTCCTTGTTTCAGAGGGAGTAGGTGTGATAGCTAGAGTGATTCCTCTAACGTAGATACCAAGTTGAGAGGTGTTGTTGCAGGGCTTGGAAATGGATCCTCAACTTTAACCATGGTTGACAATAATTCTCCACTTTATTGGAGTATTTGATCAAATTATTACTCCGTATCTATGAAGAGAACTCAGTGCGGCAGTGACACGGGTGGGTGGGTATGACACATAGCAATGTGGTTTAGGATCACGATCACCAAATATCATCTTCAGCTTTCCGCACATAATTCTTCCTCTACCTTTGTCACAACTCATGCTAGCCTCCATTTCTGGCTCTGGCTCTGGCTCAATCAAGGGATGCGTAGAGGGGTAACTGGTAAGGATCCAGTACAGATTCCATACCCATATAGTATTTGAGTGCCCCTGGAATTAAAAGAACCAAAGCAACATATGTAGATGATGAACCCTGATATTTGGTTGTTTCTGTATGACCTTCTGTATTTCTATTATGTCGAGTGAGTAAAAGTTCTTCCATGATAGCTGGAGTATCAATATATCAAGCGGCCGCTTCAGTTTCATTAATTTATGCATAGAATGATCTATCATTATTATACTACTATCTGATTAGTAGCCGTATTATATATGGTGATTATTGAGTGGGAGTGGAACTGAATGTTTCCTTTGCGTTGGTTTGATCTTAAAATTTAGGCAAGGCCAAGGAACAAGAAGATGGGGAGAGGTCCACCAAAAGCTCCAATTCCTTCTGCAGCACCTAAACCAGACCCATTTGCAACTGATGACCCCGTGAAGATTGAGATGGATGAGTAGTTATTATATAAGTAGCTTTAAAGAGTACGGATGTCGCGGTTTTCTCCTTGTGTTTAGTTTTCCAGCTTGTAATCTTTGTGTCCAGTATTGGTGATACCAACCCATTTATTTGATCAATTTCTACTGCTTTAGTTTGATACCACACAGACACCGTGCTTTTCAAATATTTGTTGTTATATCCATGCTTTTGGTGGATTATTTTGAAAAGCTTTGGGCCTTGATGATCATGACTCAATTTGCTGAATGTCTGTGATGTTGCCAACTTATTCTGAGACTTGTCCTTGTAAAACACCACTGCTGCTGATGCTTCTGTTGTGAACTTTTATCTAACAAGTATGAAATTCCTATTAAGACGGAGGGTGTACGTCTAACTTTTTATCTCAATAATAAAAAGATGGTCTAAATGGATTGAGGAATTTTGCAGTTGTGTGATGTCGTTAGCCAAAGCTGTTTGGCGATTCAAGTAGTAGAAGTAGGAGATGAGATGTAAGGTGAATAGATGGTGAGTCTGTGTATGGAATGACTATTGAGCTGTGATGTGTAACAATAACAAAGACACTGTCCAACTAAGTGTCCCTCTCAAAGTCTTTATCTACCAGCCACAGCCACAGCCACAGCCAGATATTATTCTTGACTTTACACAACAAAGAAATCAACATTGCCTGCCCCCGCCCCCGTCCATCTTTCCATAGTTACCCATTTTCCATGTATGAGAAATTGGATTCCAAGTTGTTGTTTTTCTTCCCTTTCCCTATCTTTGATCCAACCAGTTGTAAGTGACTCTATTTTCCTCAAAAAGAATAACGACTTATGAAAGAAACTAAACTGTGACGAGTATATCAAACTGTACTTGTGTGCTTCAATTATCATCTAATCATTTCTAATTTCTAATTCTAATTCTAATTCTAATGATTATTAGCTCAACCATAATACTACTGAATGCTCACCAAACATACATAAATTCCCACAAGTAACAAGTTGTAGCTCACAAAATACTACGGAGTACCATTTGATTTGTACACTAGTAATTCTTATGATTTGTGCATATCCGTAATTCACTGTACAACATGACAATATGAAGCTCAAGATCCAATTGAAGCGAGCATGAATAAACACAATTTCAACCCAATTCCATTCCATATACAACAAACTCAACATTCATTTTTAATTAATAACAACCAACAACAAATCAAAACAAGATGACAAAGCATAACAACTACGAGTGAGTTAGTTTCATTGATTACTATCATAATCAACAATCTCACGATCAGTAACAACAGATCTCGAGTGTTGAACAATAGACCTACCAATCGAATTGATCCAATCCTCCTTATCCTTCTCCGAATCGGCAATGAAGTACATGGTGTCGCTCCTCGTCGACAGCTCGAAAGCGAATTGCCGGTTCAGGACGTCCTCTGCGCCTTTCACGGTCAGGCAAGAGGACACCGGGATCACCCCACGCGCCTGCGACGTCCGCGTGATCACGCTCTCCTTGAACCAGAACAGCTTCCCCTGCTTCAGCACGAACCAACGCCGCCGCCACGTCTTGATGTACTCCCCTTGCTTTGTCAGCCAGCCCGCCCTCTCCGGCTCCGACCAGAACTGGACCCCCTCGTGCTCAGGGTTTGGGGATCCCGAGTCGGCTCCGGTTATCCGATCCAAAGCGGCTCGCCATAGGCTGGACATGTGTGTATGTGTGTGTGTGTGTGGGGCGTGGGTAACGAGGCGGTAGTGCTACTAGTTGTGTTGTGTGTTGCGTCCTGATTCCGTGGATTTTTTGGTTTATGTGATGTGAGTACTCTTTGATGTTATCTCCTCCCCCTATCAGAGATACGGAGTACGTACTTGTATTTCTATTTAACTAAATAAGGGATTTTATATCCGGTAGACTCTTTATTCATATTCAAAAAAAAAAAAAAATTAATCTACTCATAAAGACAAATCAAATACAATTCCAAATGGACAGATGACAGATACTTTCACTAAAATTCTATTTAGTTGTGAATAACGTTCAAAAAAGAGATGTAACATTTGGATATGAATGGAGAGACTATTCTTTCTAACTCTTATTTAATTTTCCCAATTTTACCTCTCCTTTTCTTGAAAAAATGTTTGATCGGAGACAACTCTAGTTTACGAATTTCGAAATAAGTATTTTCTTTTCAAATTGATTATTTTTTTGAGTTCATCGGCGTGACAAAAGGAATCAATGTTTTTGGAATCTATCTATATAAAAATATAAAAAGTCATTCCAAAATATTAGACTTTACAAGTGATTGACAAGTGGCATTACTAAAATGTTTAACTCATCAATATGTAATTTTTGTGCTTTTATTAGTTGTAATTAATATTCCGTACATATTAGCATTTTCTACATTTTTACAAAGAATTTTTTATATAAGTCGTGTTAATAATTTTGATTACACAACTTTAGTTTCATACAATTTTAACAATTGAGATATCTTATTAATAAAATCCTTACAGGTTAACTGGTTATTACAATACAAATTATGTATCAAATTTTGGTTTACGTTTTTATTCTATTTCATTGATATTTTTTAGGCAGGTATGGTTCATTTTTATTTTATTTTTTGCAGACGTTGTAACATCATTTTATAGATGAGAAAAAATATAAGTGGAATCATAAACTTCCTACAGTAAGTTACGGAGTAAATTTTGGGTATTATTTTTAGATTTAGATTGTAATATTAAGATTTGCATAATTAATATTTTCCCATAAAACTAAGATTTTGCAAATTAAAAGTACTATGGATAAGTACACCAAAACATTACTCCGTAGGTTAATTAACGTGAATATTCGTCTAATATTCTCAAATTTATAAAGGTAATGTAGTCTTAGGTTATGATATTAGAATTATAAATACACAGTTTTCATATAGATTTGAGTAGCGTAAGTTGTCATGATATGTTACTACATAATTTATATTTACCTTACTTTTACACCATCTTAATTTTTGTCAAACAAAACAATAAAATGTTGTTTGATTATTGTTCTTAGCTAGAAAAATAGATGAACCACAATTTATTACTCCATTAGATTGTTATATGTTGATGTAGATAACATGACGTCACGAGACTACAATGATATAAATGCTCTCTTCCAGTCGATTTCATACGTTTATAAGAGCATACGTTGAGATTATATTGTTATACTCCGTATGAATTTGGAAGTATTACGATTAATACTCACATAAATAATGTTCTTTGTTTATTCAGAACAAAGCACGCAAATTACATTTCGTTCATGCACATAAGTTTTTGCATACGAGTGCATACAACACAACTACAATTTTATTTAAGGTTAAGTTTGCACAATTTACTTGACACGCACCCGTGATTTTCACGGGTAACAAAACTAGTTTGTACTTAAAAGTTTTACTTTGTTTTTTAACCGAATAAAATTTGACCGCTCATAATTTTCAGTTATGAATTCTGCAAGCGTTGAATTTTCTTTCCACGATTTTTTTCCACAAGTTGTAAGAAATTTGATAAAAAAAAGTAAGGACATATTTGTTAAATCATAAGATCTCGCGAGCCTCTCAAATTAAAGTGAGTAAAAAGTAACGACATTTTGTATCAATAGAGAATTACTCCGTATATGGTAAAGTTTTTTAATCAAAAAGGAAAGGTAAAGTTTGTATTTGATGATCCGTTTATAGTAAGGGTAGACTTTGAAAAAAAAAATTTGAATTGAAGATCAATATCATTAATAATAGGTCTTCCGGCATCTACAAACGATGTCAAATTGAATTGAATACAAATTTGTAAAAAAAAAATAAATAACACCTTTGAGACAAAGATCACTACTAGAATAAAGCGCTTCTGCATAGCCTTCTATATATCGTTGTTTATTGATACAGTCTTTCGCGAAGGAATCTATAGATCTGATGAAGTAGTCTCCAAAATGATGAACTTTCTCTATTTTGACAAATAGTAGACCGAGATCTGACCTCAATTGTATCACCGTACCTAGAAATTCCACTGCTCTCTGCACATAGTTCTTGAAATCTAAGAACTATACTAATGTAAAGGACTGAAACCTCGAAATAAAGGAAAGAAACCTTGAAATAAATGACGAAAAAATAACTCTCATAAAAGAGACTTTTATTGAAGAATATTTGATTAGCAAGAATTTAGAATTAAACAATTTTTGGGCTTACCATCGATTAATTATCGATGGAAGCCCCGAATGGAGGAGGAAAGGAGGAAACTAGGGTTTTTTTGGATAGACTTTGAATTAGTGAGAGGTAGTACGAAGTACTCATAATTATCTCTGCAAGACGCTTGGTTTGAAAAATAATTTATCGCTTTACGAAGTCGGAACTAAGAGTTATTCTCGATCAAAAGTTGTTTTCTTTAAAGAAAGAGTATACATGAGAAAATCAAATACTCCGTAATTATTTTCTATCAGTTTTCAAAATACCGGTAAGTGTTGCTAATAAGGTTTGTTCGGGTACCAAACAATTGAAGATAGGATTTTGCTTTCTTGAGGTCCTTGATTGAACCCACGTGCACTCTTCCTCTCTTCTAGCTTGGTGATGCAGTTACAAAAGTTGCTGCAAGACAGTAATTTTCGATAGTAGACAACTTATCATGATAATATATGAAAAGTTTTCAAGATTTCTAAATTAGTCTACAAGGGCTCAGTATGTTATGACAGTACACTGGTTGTTAATAGAAACATAATTGATGCTTAATAGTTGATAACTTTACACACCGTAACACATCAACACCGTACAATTCCGAAATCACAGCTTGTTTTTAATTCCCAGATTGTTGGCAGAACAAGATTAGGCAGACAATGGGTTGCATCAGACATTATTCGCGAGCAGTCACCTACCATGAACACTGATTGGTGAAGAATGACCGTTCCTTTCACTGGAGAAATCATCATCAAGCCCATCCAAGGCAATGAGATGGTTATTAACACTATGCTCTGAACTGGCATTGCTACTCGTGGCGATGGGGGAATCAGAAACGCTAGCGGTCCTGCTCCCAGTTGGCCCCGACCTCACACTGTACATTGAGGATGCTGGAATTTTTGTCATCAATGGGCGTAAATTACCCGGGATGCTTCGCCTTATATCCTACATCACACAAATGAATTGAACCAATGATGAATAACTTTTCCCTAAGTTGGTCTAGGCCTTTAGATCCACAGGAGGACCAAAATAGGCTGAGCACAACAAACAACATTAACCCAGTGTGTCAAGGGCTCCCACAAATCATGGGGTACGACCATATGGGAACCCTCCTCCGTGAACAAATTAAAGAGAGGTTTCCAGAAATGATAATGAAAATTGCTTCAATGATTGCATCACTTCCCGTAAATAAAATAAAATTATGAAAAGAAAAAAGAGCATAAAGTTTTAGGAAATCATTTTGCTTTATCGCATCTTAATCAACTAAAATCGGGAGTCTTTTACTACACAGAATTGAAACACCAAAGTGGGGAAGAATCATGCTGTAAATTGATCCCTGACTTTGCGTGCTTACAAAAACAGGAAAAAAGAAGACAAGAAGAAACAAAGAATGATGCACCTACCATATGTCGTATAGCCATATCCAGAGACTTTTTAGAAAGTGTACGTCCGAAGCCAGAGCTATCTGGAGAAGAAGCTGACTTTCCTGATAAACCAGGTGAATTTTTGTCATCCTGTCTTGGTGGTGCTAATTTCCGCATGTGAACCACCCTTTCAACCATCTTTGTTCCTATAACTACAGGACTAACATCGTCGTTGACCTTGGAATGAGCTCGACTCATTGCTGGAACAGAGCTACCACTAGCATAACCGTTTTGGGCGCGGCCTCGAGAAGGAGACCGTGATTGACGTCGTTGTCTCCCATTAATGGCAGGCTCTACAGATGAAGATCGTGGAGATGGAGCAGCGGGCCTCCCCCTTGTTGCTGAAAGGGGTCTATCCGGAAGGGTCGTCCTCAGATTTGGTGGAGCATCCAAAGAGAAACCTGGCATCTCAGACGGGTTCCATGGCCTAGATCTGACAGTAGGAGAAGAACCCCTTGAAGGAACTGGATTCCTAGATGGTGCAGACCCTGACTTGCTGCTTAAGGAGGAAGATGACTTGTTGAGAGATGCCGATGACATTGCACTTGGCAAACTCGATGCTGTGGAGGGGCGACGAGTCGGAGTAGATGTTCTAGAGGTAGGTCGGGACGTAGGAGCTGTGGGCCTGGCGGTAGGGGTGGAAGATCTTGCAGTGGTCCTTGTTGGGGTCGAGGACCTGGCAGTTGACCTAGTTGGAGTAGAAGATCTAGATAGCCCAGCTGATGGGGCCGCCGGCCTTGCCGTGGACCTTGTTGGGGTCGATGACCTTGATGGGCCTGCAGACCTGGAAGAAGAAATAGAACTTGTAGGCCTTGTTGACAATGAACCACTGGGCTTGGGCGATGAGGAGTGAGCAGCTGACTTAGCAGAAGGCAGTGTGGTCCGAGAAGTTGGTGTAGAAGGTCTTGAAGATTTAGAAGAAGTTAAAGTAGGGCGGCCTGTTGGAGTTGCAGGCCTGGACCCTCCTGGCGTCACGGGTCTGGAACCAGGACCACCTGATGAGGCAGGTCTTGTCCCAAGACCACCTGATGAAGGAGGTCTTGATCCAAGACCACCGGACGAAGGAGGTCTTGATCCGGGACCACCGGATGAAGAAGGCCTCCGCATCCCTGAAACTGAAGAGGTTAACCCCGTTGACCCGGATGGCTGCCTGGATAATAGATTACTTCTCCCTGTCTCTAATGGGGGGTTTGCCAACTACATTGAAATAATAAAATAGAGAAAGTTAACACAATTCTGATGGTGATTAACTGATTATACATTGTTAACCTCATATCCTTAATACGGCCCTACCAGGGAAAATGTACCACTTTCATCCCAATTATATTGACCATTTTGACTTTGATGGTCAATATTGACCATTAAAATTTCCAAATGTATGTGAAGATAAAACGTCAAAATTGGTCACTTCTGTCGTCTGTTTCATCAAAACCAACTGTGAAAGTCACATGGGTCATTTTGAATGGATGGAGGGAACAAAACACGCTTCATTTGGAGTTCTTCCCATAGTAGCGGGCGTATCAGACAATCCAAGAATATGATGTTAGAGACGTTTTTTATACATAGATGTTAGAGACATTTGAGCACAATAAAACAAGATGAACAACAAGAAATCAACATGGAAATGGGCAGTGTTGCAGTATCAGGTGCAAGGATTTTTACATCTCGCTATCTCAGAATAAAATTACGCTTCCTAGAATGTGGCCAGTATCTTTGTAATATAGGAGCGGTAACTTACATCCTCTTTGGTAAGCCACCAAAAGGTAGAGATAGTGACCAGTTGACCAAGTCAAATATCAATTTATTTTGTACTCCATAGCAACCTTCATCTTCTTTTAAGACTAAATAGTGTGAAAGATTGGCATGTTTGAGTGGACCAGTTTATAAATTTTATTATCAGTTTTTCCCTAGAAACTTCAAGGATTTAAAAGACAGGAAAGACTAAGGGTACCACAGTCCAAGCATGCAATTACGGCCCTGATTTGTTGGTCATACGAACAAATTGATCTACAACATTGTTTAGTATTTACACCAAATCTGAAACTTCTCCTTATAGAGGGATGGGCAATCTTATTGACTTGCCTACAAATGAGATCAGCTCATACAAGTTATACATCCCTGCTCCATCAAAATAATGCTAAGTTATACATCCCTGCTAGTCACAAAGCACTACAGGCCCAAACTTGGAGCTAAGAAAGCTTTGATCGACCAGATTAAAGCAGAAGCACACAACAAGCATACTGCCATGGTTCTTAATATAAGAGTTCCAAAAATGCAAATAGGTGAAAGATTGAAAACACTTCTACCCAAAAAAGTATGGTCAAATACCAAACAGTTACAAGAACATACAACATGTTTATAAACGCAATCATGCATTGATTTTAAATTAAGCATTGAAGATAAATTTTCTTACTCTCGATCTCAGAGCAGTAGGCTGTGCTTTTGGAGGTTCAACCTCGTCCATATAAGTTCTCCTTGACTCCATCTCCAATGAAGGGAATAGAGGTGTCCCGGGCGGAGTTAGAAGCCTGAATCCAAAAAAAAAAGTTTTTAAACAATTGAATTATTTTCTCATCAACTCAATAAAAGTCGAATGAACTCTCGCACACACAGACAGCCACCAAAAGCCAAAGAAAAATTATAGTACTTCTTTGTTAACCAACCCATTTGTTGTACTTGGTCACGAATCTGCCACTACATGGTAACTAAAAAGCTGCTAGTTTTTATGAAATTATGAAGATATGCCAGCTTCATTACCCCATGTTATGCCGAAAGCATGACCGCAATGGCAGAAAGTTACCAAATTTTCCACAATCCCCCGATATAATAAAACACTAACATTAGCACACCCATCACCCAGACAGATATATATGACATCTGAAAAGTTCCACATAAGTTACATGCTTTAGCTGCAAGGTGGAAATATTAGATTCCTGGCTCTCATATCGCTTCTGCCCCTTCCCAATTCTACGGTAGATTGGTAGTAACACAATCACTCATAAAACCTGAAAGGATAGCCTAAGGAAACCAAGAGAATAATGCGCATGATGAAGAAGAATAAACTCGACAGAGAGAGAGACACCCACAAAAAATAACAAAGCTTTCAACTGAAAAGTGTTACGGAACCACTTTTGGCATCATGTGATATCGAACATCTTCAATCCACAATCTTTAATATCATGTGATATCATACATTTGTACTAGCGTCGCCATCTAGAATGTGTGTTCCCCAATCTTAGATATACATATGATAATGCACCACAAACTTTCCGTTACATATCATTAATTGCACCTCGAACTGAGATTTATGTATCCAAAACAACAAATAATCATAATGTTTCCCATTCTGTTCCGAAGATATAGAAAGGTGCAATGGCTAATGGGGTATCAAATGCATTATCCGCAATCTAAACACAACGCCAACGTGTCAACTAGGACGAGAAAGATTGGCTTTAGCAAACATCCATATTTCCTTCCGAAAACGCTAGAACCTCAAATATAAGCAAGAATCCATCCCAGAAGTCAAAGACAGCCAAAATGTTAGAATAAGTCCATAACATAATGAATGTAGCTACCAGCCGCATTCGATATCATAATCATCATAAATGCACACAACACATAGCAATCAAAACACATTGACCAGTTTCCTCCCAAAAATATCAAAACAGCAAAACAAAACAATCCTTTAGGAAATTTAGTTACCAGTCATAGTCATTCTTATCGCCATCCGAGTTGAGAAATTCATCAGGACCAGTTTTCCTGGCCGGTTTTGCCATGGGAATCTCGAAAAGAGGGGAACTTCCCGGTTGCGACACTGTCAACATTTTACAAAAACCCCATGATTCGGGAAGCGAGGTCAACGAACACCAAATCAAAGAAAGAAAAGAGAAGAGAAGAATACCTAGAGAATCATTAAGGTCATCGGAGTTGTTAAGAAGCATAAGATCAGACTTCTCCTTATCACGTTTACGCATTTCGAGGAACAAGGCGAGATCATCCTCTTTATCTCTAATAGAAGCAGCAGCCGATGAATGAAGACTCTTCAACTGCGGAACACTCTGCCTAATCGACGGCATTAGCGACTCTCTCCCTCTAAAACTCCGATTCATGGCGTAATTATTCATATAGCTCCTCACCAAACCCTAGCCTAGCTCAGTTGACCCGCTTCCCCCCAAGCTCAACCACCAACTCCACAACAAAAAAACCCTAATTTATGAGGGAAATAGAAACAGCGAGCTGGAAGATCTAAGAGTAGTGCTGCAATGGCGGAAAACGAGGGGTTTTGGTTTTCGCGGGAGTTAATAGTTAGAAGAAATAATGGAGGTTTGATTAAAGAGAGAGGGAGGGGGGGAAGTTTGATCGGAAGAATACAAGGAAGGAAGAGAAGTGGGAGTTTGAAAGAGGCAGGACACCATGGAAGAGAGAGGAGAGAGAAGGTGGGGAGGAGTGTTTGAAATGTAGGAGGAGGAAGAGAGAGAGAGAGAGGGGAGAACTCAAGGAGAGGTTGTTTGGATTTTAATTTAAGTTTAGGGAGAAAAAAAAAAGGGATAAAAAGGACAGGTAAGCTAACACATATTAAAACTGGTTTTGTTTTCACTGACACTAGTACTACTCTTGTCGTCCCCCTCCTCCTGGTCTTTACAATAATTCTAGTTATCGTGAGACATATATACTAATCAAAATAATTACTCTATAGTTTGTAGACGAGAGATGTTACAATAAATTTACGATGAGATTATTTTATATAAAAATTTGTATTCGTTTTATTTCTTTTATTAGTTTCGATATATCTGTCATGTTATTAAGCATATACTCCTTACTCTGTATTTAGATAAGCATTAAGCATAATTATTCTCTAAATCATGTTGGCTTATAATTTTTTTATACAAAACGAATATTTTTATCACAAATAAGAATGTTTGTTTTATGTCTTAATTTAAATTGGCATCCAACGTTATTGTTCAATGATTACCTACTATTCCTAGCTAAATACGCTCAACTCCTCCCTTGGAGAGTTGGGTCCTCATGACAAAGTGTTTTTGGTTCAATTATCATTATTGCCGTCTCCACATTCCAACTTCTATAATGGGTATGCTTTACTTTTGGTTTTTAATCTTTTATTATGAAGTTAGTCTTCCGAAACTTACGTGCAACAGTGTATCCGTCGTATTGTTAAAATGTGTCAATAGTTATAAATTTAGTTAGATAAAGACAAACCATTGTTTCCAGGGAATAATGACGTTTTTGTTTGGTCTAGCTACCTAAATGGATAAATACTTGACCCGTTATAACAATATGACGAATATCTCCGTCACGAACCAGAATTTGTGATGTTTTATATGGTTAAAACTTAACATTATCATTCACTTCACCATTACTTTAGATTACCAAGGTCATATTCATCATCGATGGAAAGAAATGTTATTCATGGGAAGGACGGAGTGGAGAAGTCTTGTTCATCAATGAAGTGGTTATCCTCTATGGAGAACTAGAGAAAATTCTGTCAATACAATGAGAAAATGAAACGAGGGCATGAGTATTAGGCCATAATCTTTAGTTTTTGCCAACTGTAAAACCAAGGATTAACAGTTATGTCGTGTGCTCACAACAATATTGTGAGCGCGCATATTAAAATTTCTAGGAATGTAATTAACAGTGAAAGTTAGTGATGATGGAAAGAAAGTCTTTGATGACGCTCTCGATCCAGTTCATTACGTTGAGGCTGAGATGTGATAAAGACACGTTGAAAGAGCCTACTTAGCAGCGTGTAGAGAGCGATTCCTTCAGCAATAGACAGATCGATCGGTTGCCCTGAAGATCTTCGAGCATGTTCATGTTCTAAGGCATTGTCCGGTGTCATTGAAGATAGCCCAACCTCCAACAACTTTTTTACTTGAAGCCCATGAAGCATCAACCTTTTAGGTGAATAGGATTACATTTATTAGAATCACCTGTAAGATAGATGTTCATTCCATTGAGAAGATCACTTACTCATGACGTCCACCCTTTCACTGTGAGGAGTTTGAATCGTCTTATGCTCAGAGGAATCAATATACTCGATCTACCTATGTCTCGATCATCAATTAACCGCAAACAAAAATTGACATGAGCAATGGTTTTGATAGAATTGAAGGGTCTTTCTTATAAGGCACACAATGATGGGTATGGGTATGGGATTCCCCTAAAAAATGACTATGCTCATACTGAACTGTGCGTGGAAAGAGTGTCTTACAAGACGCTTCTCAATAGCTGCCCCTTAAGGAGTATTTACTCGAAAAAAGGCCTTCGACAGGGTGAACCTCTTATCGGATACCTCTTTAACATTCTAATGGAAGTCTTATCGGCGAATCTCTTCAAAGCACAGGAAACTGAGAGTCTAGAGGGACTCCAAATCAATATGAGGGCACCAATATCTCCCATCTCTTCTTTGCTAAGAGCAACTACCAATCTGCAGAGACCTTATTACACTCCATCATCAGTAAATATTGTAGGTCCTCGGGGCAATTAATCAATAAAACCAAGTCAGCCACCATCTTCAGCCCCTCGACAACCCTTGATGAAGCTCAACAGTCGGACACTCAAAATCGAATAGGCAAATATCTTGGAATTCCCATTCCCAAAAACTTTATATGAAGAGATCATCAACATGGGCAAATGCAAGATAATTTCCTGGAATGGCACGCTCCTTTCCTCTATAGGACGATTGACTCTTATCTCCTCGGTTCTAGATTCACTTACTTACTTTTATTTTCTACCGGTAAGTGTTGCCAAGACAGCCAACTCTCTCTTAGCACATTTTTTGGTGGACTGGAAGAATGAATAAGACAAGGATCCATTGGAGAAGCATCAATTATATAAGCATGCCTAAGAAAGGAAGGAGGGCTGGGAATCTGTAAACTATCAAAATTCTTTTAAATAGAAATGGAAGATTTTTCTATGGAAAGTGTTGTATGCAATAATCCCTGTGAGATCGAAACTGATCAACATCTCTCTAGAGAATGACCTTAACCTCTAGAATGTAGCTAGAATTTGGATGGGAGGTAATTTGGGTATCCAGATTCCTAACTTCGAGGACTAGATTCTGAACTGGATATCTTTCTTTACCAAGGGAAGAGGACAATCAGTCAATTGTCTACTTCATTGGGTAATCCTTGGGGGTTGTCTGAATTTCTCGAAAAAAAAAAGAATTTTGATGGATCCGAACATGGCGGGGGATAGAATGATTCACGATCCGATTGCTTTCTTTAAGGCTAGGGAGCAAATTAAGAACTCACTCTACCCAATCTCCTAATTATGAAGAGATGGGTACATGGCTTCAGAATGGAAACCCAATCCGTCTAACTGGAGATACTATGAAATGTGATTGTCTCCGCCTTCTGGGTTCCGAGCAAAAGAACGGCGGGTGGATAGACTATCATCAGTACATGACAGTATTCTCTTTACACCACGGAATAGTCGTCAGTGTACGCCACTATTGTTAAACGTTATCTATACAGCTAGCCAAAAAAAAGTTGGGAAACTCGGTTCTTTTGTTACTACTATAGTGTTGACATTAATTGTTGTGTTAATAACTTCAACGTTTCTTCTAGTTTTAGGTGAGTTTGAGATATTTCAGAATGGTAAAATTTCAAAACAAGTGATTCACGTACGAAGCACAAAGAGCAAAGAGTGTTCTGTTTGTACAATGTCTGAAATTCCGAATCGTATAAATGACAGTATTCTGTTTCGGTGTTTCCATATTTTGTCAATGTGGCCAACCATTAAGCCGACCGAAATTGATAAGCAAACAATTTCAAGATCCATAAATTTGAGTGGAATGACAATCAAGGTTTGTTAAACTATGCACAATTGGAGATTATGATGAAACTATATCCCATCGATCAAGCTTCATCTGGATCGCTTCCACCAAGATGGGCATCGCGGGTCACCCAATAGTTGCTACCATCAGGGCCGAAAATCTTATACCTGCTTGAACAGTCAAAACCAGACTGAGGTGATCACAGAGGTGGCCTAACATGTGTTTTATACGAACAGCATAATACCCTATGAGTAATAGCTGAAATCCGTAAATTTTTCATCATCCACTTTCATTGCAGCCAGATATAGGCCAGATCAGATCGGCAGAATGCCCTATGAGTCGTAGCTCTATATGACTAGGTTCATTAACCTAAATCCAAGATATGTACTGACCTCTCGAGTACAGATTTCCCTTCCTTGTACTTCTGGCTCTTTTCATGGGCAGTCTCCTGAAAGAAGACACCCCATACCAGTAACTAACTTGGCTAACAATTTCCCAAATACATACAGACATATGTATTTAAATGATACGGAGTAACTACGACAGAATTTGGATCATACAGGACTAATAGTAATGGCCCATGTAAACAGGTGAATATGATTTTTAGATGTGTTTTGGTCCGGAAAGCTTACGTATTTCCAGCCAACAATCGATCCACACCCCACACAGAATATATCAGCCACCGTATGCAGCCCTGTCATCATCATTCTATCATCTGCTTCTCCAGCAGTGACATTTACACTGCCAAACAGTTTGTTAGTTCATTGACCGAAGGGAATTGCACTCAAATACATTGACCTGAACGTCATGCTTATTTTGCATCAAGAATTGAACTAAAACTGCTACTTGAAAGTGGTGAATATTGCATCAAGTATTGAACTAAAACTGCGAGTACTTCATAATATAACCAACACTTAGACATTCATGAGTTGTCTTGCTTTGTTCCATTGTATTTAAAACAAAAGAATAGTGATTCATCGTCAAAATTGACTACTCCCTCCGATTTTTAATAATCTTCCCATTTGACTTTTTGGTGAAAAATAAGGGTGTAGGAATGTGTGGCTCAAAAGAGAAGAAGGATGAGAGAGAAATGTAAGGGTAATTCTAGACCACACGTTGATGACCCAAAATAGAAATAGAGAAGAAAGGGTGTTTCAGCCAAATAAGGAAACAGGGAAGATAAACAAAAATCAGAGAGAGTATTAAACAAAAAAAAACGCATATAATGGATCTTACGTAAATACAAATATGAGTATATTTCATAGATATATCTAACAGATAACCAATAGACATGGCATCTCATATTCCCATGTCCGACCGCAATTATTTTTAAAAAAAATACTACTATATTCTGTAGACAGAGCTAACGATCAATTTTCACAGCTTTCAGAAAACTTACACCTTGTTGAAGAGATAAGCCTTCCCATGCCTGCTTTGAAAAGACTAAATCAACAACACATAAAAAACTGTAGTCAGACAATGGAGTAGCCATTTAAGCATCTACTAATAAGTTACAAGGTCAATACATGAATTCATTGTTGCCCCCATAAGCACATCCCCTAACATATCTAACGTGTTCTTGTTGCTCCAATGAACATTACCCCTGACTTGTTCATATTGACGACCCCTTTCCCAAAAGCTTCATCCGCAAAATTCATTCGTACTATATCACATTATCAATAATAACATCACAAACCCACAACTATCTATGTCCATACCATATTATTGAAAGCACAGATAGCTTTAAACAAATTTGCCTTTGCGTACCTCATATATACGTATTTCTAGAGCTATAGAAACTAGAAGAGTTCCACATAAAACTTCGGATAACGAGACTGATTGACTTCAACCCACAACACCTCAGTTTAAGGCTATTACAATAGCACAATGTCAATCAAGCATAAGCACTATTTCGAAACATCAGCATATCCTTTATCACGACTTCTAAACTCAAACGAATATAATGACCCAAAGAGGAAGTTGTTCTTAAAGAAATAAAATTGGAACGGCATCAATGAGATGGAGATCATAAACTCATAATTGTTGACAGATGAAAAGGAAACTGAGGTAAAAGAGTTGCACCTTTTCATCAAAAGCCCTTGGAAACAAAGACTAGAACAATTGACATGTAGTAATGATAAACTGAGGGTAAAAGACTTAAACAAACTATAACATCAACTATTTAGATGCTAAATACCCCTAATAATGCATCACTAACACATCGAAATTTCCATCATTTGACCGCAATTAAAAATCAATGGACGGATCCTTTGCTACGTTATTCAAAAGACGGAAACTTTAAAAATAATCCCATTACCCCAGTATTGTAATCAAGAAAACAAGAAAAGATTTGTTCAATAATGATCAAGTTAATCCAGAATCTACTTCTAGTAAATTGAAGATGAGGATGAAAGGGTAAGCAATGGAAAAGGAAGGGTGCAACCTTGGAGACAACATCTGCACTGAGGGCAAGGTGGGTCTTGCAGTGCTTGCAACTGTACATCTTTCCCTCCAAATTCACCACAAAAAGCCTCCCCATCTCTCTCTTCCCCAAATTCAACAATCTGAATCAAGATTCAACAAACACTTGCAAATTAATATCATATCAAATGACTAAGTTCAGACGATTGATTGCTTCATAAAGTTGATCAACCAACAATTAAGATAATCCCTCCCACTAGTATACTGCATAAGCAAGGAATCTAGCAGAAATCATGGGCCCTGTATATAATATAATCAAATGATGATAAACACTCGAATTTAGGAGATTAAAAAAATGGTGGGTGATGATCATTATTACCTGTGCAGTGATGAAATACACTAGCACTAGCAAGAAACGATGATTATGATGATGATAACGTGATGTTATAGTAACAAAATGAAATGCACAGTTTGTTTGTTTATACGGCCATCCATCTTTTCCCCTTTCTCTTTTCTATTTTTCATTTATCTTTCATTTGATGCTGGTTTTTCCTCTCTTTTTTTAATTGCAAGTAAAGGCTGACAAGACGTACACGGGAACCATTGCTTGTTGGGTTTATGATCCAAGTGCCTAGGGCCTAGGTGCAACCAAAACCGAGTTATGAATCGGAACCCATCCGGTTTAAATTGGGTATCTGATTTTTTTTTCTTATTGTGAGCCGAAACTGAACTAGTTTAATAACCCGGTTTTAAAATGTTGGGGTTTCCTAGTTATAAACCGGTTTTTATAATTGTGAACCGAACATGAACCGGTTTTGCACTAAAAAAATGGTTCGGGTACACCCGAACTAATTTTCAACAACAAAAACCCGGATTTTCAGAGTTTTTAAACCAGGTTTTAGTTCAAGTTCGATTTTAGAACCATTTCAGTTTTTTTTCCTCACCCCTTTACAATTGCTTGTGTACTTTCTAGCCCTGGGCGACTAAGACTAGAGCGGACAAAGTTGACCCAATTTAAGGTGACCCAAACCCGAAATCACCTAATCCAAATTGGCATGGCTCAGTCTCGATCCAAGGGACTCATTTCCCACCTCTGACTAAGGGGAAGGTACTAAGATGCCGTTTAGTTGGTGAAGAAGTAAGCAAATGAAACCAACAAAGGTTAATAGTGAATACGCCATATAAGAAAGAAAAAAGTAAGGTCGGCTAGTTTTGATTTCCTCTTTAACTTCGTTCCCGAGACCCTTGTTGCGTGTAACATCTTTGCCAATTTTTTTATGAGAGTTTTGGAAGCCTCAGCGGTGAGGGTAAAGAAGTCACCGTCGGTGACCACATTGACTATCACTTTTTTTAGAACGTTCTAGTATGTCGTGATGTGGGCACCTTTTCAACACGTCCAAGAAACGGTTCCACATTGTGCTTAGACAGTTAGACTTTCAAATTCATTCTACGTTGATTGGTCTAGGATGAGGGCAATGTTTTTTTTTTCTAAAAATGCATTGGATAACCCGACTCATGTAGTGAACGTGTTAATGGTAGTGACTTTGTGACCATCATTATCTAGCATGTGAAGGGTCATCCGAAAGATTAATAGGTGAAGTTGATCCAATGTGAGACCGTTGAGTATATTGAAGATAAGACTTAAGATTGTAGATAGACTTTAGTCTAGATAAAACTTAATCTTGTACTATGCTGAAGATAATTGTTTAGCTAGTTAGTGTTGTTATTATTATAGACTTGTAGTCTTCCTAGCTGTTAGAAGTCTAACTGTATTGTAGTACTAGCGTGTATAAATACGTCTATTTAGTTTAATGAGAATTCACAATTCATTCCATACATATTCTTTACATGGTATCAGAGCATACCGATCGTCCCACACAAAATAATCCCTAAATCTTGGCCCTCTCAAACCGTCCGATCACTCACCCAACTCGACATAATGACCGGATCCGCCACAATTCTCGCTAACACCAATGACCCATCGAAACCCTTTGTCGCTGTCAACCTGTCCAATGTTGTTGATGGGAGGGATTTGTCGTGAATCCCAACCGTCAAATAAAACCGGCAAAACCTAACTAGGGTAGCTAGGGTAAGTCGGGTCGAATCCACAGGGACGGGAGGTCGGACTAAGGTATGCTATGGTCTAGGACTAGGTTCGAGATGAGCTAATCTAAGGAGGGGGAGACTAGGACTAAGCTAGGTCTAAAGCAAGAAAACAATCAAGGGAAACAGGTTAGGATTAGGTCGGGGTCAAAGGGGTAACGGAATGGTCGAGGAAGAGCTAGAGTGAAGGAGGTAGTAGGGTAATCTAGGTGCAGTCCGGGCTCTCGCAACTTAGACTCACCTAGAGGTTCCACCTAAAACCCACCTTGGCGACACAAACGACAAACGGGGTTACTAGCGTGATATCAGGGCCTAGGTCGCATCTGGGCTCTCGCAACTTAGACCGACCTAGGGGTCGTCCTCACCGGGCTCTCGCAACTTAGTGAGGGAACCAAACCCACAAAAAAACTATCACCCACAAGAGAAAGTCAAGAAAAACAAGCATATGCATACAAGTCATTCAAGCATTTCAACAAACATGTACCATGCATCAAACCAAGAGGAAACCCAAAACTTCCACCAACATCTCCAACAATCCCTTAATCATCCAATTAACACCCTAATCACCTTACTAACCCTAGCAAGATACTACTCTAACATATCTATACTAAAACTAACACTAAGAAGAGAAATCAATTCAAACAACCAAACTAGCATAATGAAACTAACAAGAACTATGAACTATGAGCAATCCATACAACAAAGATTCAAACTTTAATGAAAGAACAAGATTAAGAGAAAGGAAAAGAAGATTATACCTACTAACAAGATGAAAGGAAGAAGGAAACTTTCATAAATGAGAAAAACTCAAAACAAACATCCAAGTTTGTCAAGCTTGGTGGAGATCTTGAAGAATTCCCAAATTACAAGGATTAAACTAAGATTAACGATAATCTAAAGACTAATATACACTAATCTATGCTAATATATGCTAAACTATGCTAGGGTTTAGTGGGTAATGAAGAACATAAGCTTAACATAACAAGGGAAGAGTATATATAGGGTTACAAGTGGAAGGGAGAAGAAAGGAAACAAAGCGCGGCAGCAGTACGCCCTTCCCGACCGGGAGGAGGTGGTCCCGGTCGGGAAGGGGTCGGTCCCGGCCAGGAGGAGCTGGTTCCGGTCGGGATGGGGTCAAAACAGCAGCTCCTCTTTTGTGCGCTTCATCCCGGACGGGTTGAGGTCATACCCGTCGGGGATGAGTCTTGTAGGCCTCCAATATGATCCTTTTGGTCCCTCCTTGCTTCACATGGACTTCTCATCGATTCTCGGGACTCGGGATCGGGTCTCGGAGGCTCGGGATTGGGTCCCAAGGTCTCGGGGTCGACTCCAAGGCATCGAGTGATCGTTCCTTCACTTCGTTGGCTCCGAAAAGTGTATGTATTAAGTCGGAATCGCTCCAACTCTTCACGAATGGTCTCGGGAACCTGAAACGAACTAGAGGAAGCATAAGTAGCCCATAAATCGCTCCCAAGGAGCGATTCCACAAGGAAAATGGGACCAAAACACTACGAAATGAGCACTACAAACTACACTTATCAACTCCCCCACACTTAACCCTTACTCGCCCTCGAGTAAGCACATACTAACTACTAAACTAGCCGAGTGGGTATTAGCGTACCCTACGCCCTTTCAACTCACGCGAGTACACTTAGAGGGAAAAGTGCACTCCGCAAGGCAAGTGGGGTCTTGCGACAAAACTGTGGATGCAACCGGACACAAAATACACAAATAAACAAACACATAATCAAACACATAAAAGGTTGCACCCAAAGAGAAACAAATACCGCTTCCCTCTAAAAACCGGTGAAAGAAGCACCGGTTTAGGACTCAAGGCAAGTGACAACGTTCCCGAGCTAGCAATACAAACAAAGATGGACAAAACCCTAATAGTATGACGACAAAGCAATAAAAGCGTTGGTAACTTACCTCGGTTCCTCCTAACCTTCTAAGAACGTACTACGGGACGATCGGCGGGATGGAAAGTGATGAACCACGGTGTTAGTCGACACTGTAGGTAAGTGAGACCCCGCCTCCTTTAGCAAAGAGCCAAGAGGGTCGTCCCATGCCCAAAACCGCCTAACTAGTCCAAGTAAAAAGGTGGAAATATTTGCAAAGTGAAGGAAGACCGACCATTACCGCTATCATTCTTCCTAGGGACTCGGTTTTTTGGTAGGCTCTTCACGGTAATAGTCGGTAAAAGGCTTATTTTGTGAGGTGTGAGGTTTATATTTTTGTGAGACGATTTTCTTTTGGCATTTTCTTCTTCTTTTGCATTTTTGCTTTGTTTTGCCATGCCATTTTTTTTTTTATTTTTTATTTTCTTTTTGGCTTTTGTGCCTTTTCTTTTTCTTCAATCTTTTCTTTCTTTCATTTTCTTTCTTTTTCTTTTCTTTGCCCTTTTTTAGCTTGATTTGGCTTTTTGGCATTTCTTTGTATAACAAGAAAGAGAGAATTCAACAAATTGCAATTTATTGTGTGGATATGTGTGGGAGGTAGGGTAATGGGTGAGTCGGGACGGCGCCTTCCCTTCAAACCCACAAAAAGGTGGAGAACTTGGACTAATCAAACGATCCTAAACATGGTCACCTAAGGGACGGGACTCGGCAACCAAGGCCTTTTCACACCGTGGGTGGTCATAATGGTCAAAATGCAAATCCCGTAGTAAATCCCTAGTAAGATAGGTGGACTCAAGGTAAAGGACCAACGAATTCATTGATTTAGGGTCATTCTACTAGACTAAAGTCCAAGACTCGATTTATACTACTAAGAAGGGAAAGTAAACACTCGCACACTAGCCTCTAAACCGGGTTTTCGAAAACCATTTACACACAAGACAAACAACAAAACACAAAACAAAGACTCAACGAAAACGAAAGAAAAAGAAACAAAAGCAACAAAACAAGAACAACACAAAACGAACACATACATAACACAAACACCACCCCTAGCTTCCAATGAGCAACCAACCAACATCAAACTTTACAAAGCTCCTCCCGAGCACACCACATCACATTCTCCTCCAAATTCCGCAAGAGACAAAGAAGGAAAAAGGGATAGAAGATGTTACCGGACATCTTGAAAGCTTTCCAAAGCCATCGGTGGTTTAAGCAACCTATAAGGAAAAGGGGGGCAAACACACACAACAAAACAAATATACGAGACAATGACACAAAAGAAAAACACACAAAAAGAAAATCTTTTTGATTTTTGTGAAATTTTTCAAAATTTTAGGGTTTTTTGAAGAATTTTTTGAGAAGCTAAGAAAATAAAACTAACGACTTTTTCAAATTTTTAGGGTTTTTTAAAGAATTTTTCGAGAAGCTAAGAAAATAAAACTAACGACGATAGAATATCGCTCCCCCACACTTAAACCAAGCCATGTCCTCATGCTCGATCGTAGTGTGCGGAGAGACAAAAGAAAAAGAAAAGAAACTACGAAAATAAAGCTAAAAATCAAAAATAAAGTGAAGAAAAGGTAGAAAGTGTCCGGCCGGGGTGTAGTCAAGTCACCATGGGCCGAGACAAGAAAAGATATGGATGGGGGAAGAAATAAAAAGAAAAAGAAAAGGAAATGGGAGGGGAGGACTAGGTGTGATCAAGTCACCTAGCCCGGATTCCGCCTAAATCCGACTAAATCCAACAAAAGGGGTGAAAAACTTGTAAATTTTGGATTTTGAAATGACTCTCGATGTAGTCACGTCATCGAGAGTCGGGAGCAACCATATACCAAGGCCTCGAAGGCTACCATGACCCAAATATAAGGGGAAGGGGAGTAAACAAAGGAAAACAAGCAAAAAAAGACGGAAAAGAAAGGATAGTTGCCGTACCAATAGGATAGCAACTCACTCGCTCCATCGTCTCCAATGATCAATAAAGGCACTTTGCTTGTCTTCATCATTGCTATCCCGCTTCGAACTTGATAAAACACATGGTAGAGGTAGTAATGGTGTGAGGGGAGTGGGATTCGATGTGAAACTCGGTGTAAAGGGAAGAGAAATGAGGTGAGGGTATGTAAATGAAGTGTAATGGTCATATGACATGAGCAAGGATGGGTAGGGAGGTTGGGTGGGGGTATACAATTGTTGGGTGGGCCCAAATGTCGAAGAAGAGGCCAAAAGAGGAGAAAGGGGACCATCCCGGTCGGGATGGATGGTCCCGGTCGGGAAGACACACTCGTCCCGGTCGGGAAGCCACCTTCCCGGTCGGAACGACACTCCAGCAAGCTCCAATTTTTGCACCTCCATCCCGATCGGGACGGCTCCTTCCCGGTCGGGATGGCATATCCTTCCCGGTCGAGAAGCTCCCTTCCCGCCCGGGATGGGTCTTCTTGACCTCCAAAACCCCAAAAGTTTCACCGAAGCTTCAAAAACCGACTTCCATACTCACGACCCAAGCTCTATCATTAACCATTCCTCTCTAGGAATCATCTTCACTTCACACCTATGACAATAAGCTCAAATACAACATCAAATTCCCTCCCTCACATCGCTCATCAACAATGCAAATAAACAAGAATTCCACAAAGGCTAACAAATCCTAGAAGCCAAACTATACAAACAAACATAAACACAAATATAAGCACAAAAGAAAAGGGAAAAGATATTTACACTAACTACTCTCTCCAACTACCCCTCCATAGCCATCAAGAGCTCGAAGGAGTAAGTCAAATGCCCTAGCAACATCTTCATTGAAGCTCACATGGCCAAGCCTAGCCACTTTCAAAAGTTTCCAAGTCGGAGGTGAGAAGCGATCATATTCATTAAGCTCGGGGTTCTCGTGATCTTCCGGGTCTTCGGAACCAACATAACTACGACTCTTATGACCATCCGGTAGGTATAGTGGTCTAGAGTCAAGCTCGGTATCATGATGTGGGAGATCACACCCTAGGGGTGTCGCTTCTTCTACGGGGCAGAGAGTGGAACTCTTTTCCACCGCCCGACAAGGATCCTCTTCACCAACCGTCTCACAAGACAAGGGACTAGGCATCGAGTGCGGTAGAGGAGTAGAAGGCATCAAGTTTTCTTCATTGGAGGCTTTAGGATCCTCCAATTTCCCATACAAGGCAAGTTCCAAGGCATCTACTTCTTTTTCCCAAGTATTGCGCTCCTTTTCACTCACCTTGTCTATATGGCCTAGAGGAGGTATGTCTTCACTTGGCTTTGGATTGTCTAGTGGTTCATCACGAAGAAAATCGAACAAATCCAATTTCATCGCCAATACATCGGCTCCCCAAGAGTTATCTCGAGAATCATGTTCACTCCCCTCCTCATTGTTGGCCCTTGAAGCTTCAACTTCCTCTATTCTTCCCCTATCTTCACCTCCCAAGCAACACTCAACAATGGTCTCTTGATCGACCCTCTCTTCTTCATTTGTAGCATCACGATCGGGTTGAATTTCTTGTGGAGACACCCGACCCTCTTGCCCAAATGAACCTTCCTCAACATGTAGTGGAGCTCGAGTGGCCGACATCGTGCTATGGGCCATGAATGCATTGATGCGAGCATCTTGCACCTCTATTTGGGCCTTGAGCTCCTCCCTAACCCCTATTATTTGAGCCACCATCGCTTGTTGAGTCTTTTGCAATAGAGCTATCGCATCATGTTGACTCTTAAGCAATTGAGACATCATTTGAAAAGTCTCAAAGTTGGGATCTTGTGGTTGTGGGTTATGTGAGGGTGTTTGGTAGTTGTTAGGATGTTGGAATGATCCTTGACAACTTTCTTGGTAACCGTATGGAGGGCGTTCATAAGAATGTTGATGAGGTTGAAATGGTTGGTGAAATTTCGGGACTTGGCCTTTTGTCCCAAATTTGTCCCGTGATGATTGATGGTAGCTTGGACGAGCCATGTCCATAACGTCGCTTTGGTACCTAGGATGAGCTAGAAGCACTTGAGCAAACGTTAGTATTCTAGTGCTTTTGAGGCACTAGGAAGGGAGAGTAACACACAAGAAGAAAAACGGAGATACACAAGGAGAAGAGAACACAAAAATCAAGAACAAATTCCAAAACTAAGCAAACAAAAGTCTAAACTACGCCGTCCCCGGCAACGGCGCCAATTTGATGGGAGGGATTTGTCGTGAATCCCAACCATCAAATAAAACCGGCAAAACCTAACTAGGATAGCTAGGGTAAGTCGGGTCGAATCAACAGGGATGGGAGGTCGGACTAAGGTATGCTACGGTCTAGGACTAGGTTCGAGACGAGCTAATCTAAGGAGGGGGAGACTAGGACTAAGCTAGGTCTAAAGCAAGAAAACAATCAAGGGAAACGGGCTAGGATTAGGTCGGGGTCAAAGGGGTAACAGAATGGTCGAGGAAGAGCTAGAGTGAAGGAGGTAGTAGGGTAATCTAGGTGTAGTCCGGGCTCTCGCAACTTAAACTTACCTAGAGGTTCCACCTAAAACCCACCTTGGCGACACAAACGACAAACGGGGTTACTAGCGTGATATCGGGGCCTAGGTCGCATCCGGGCTCTCACAACTTAGACCGACCTAGGGGTCGTCCTCACCGGGCTCTCGCAACTTAGTGAGGGAACCAAACCCACAAACAAACTATCACCCACAAGAGAAAGTCAAGAAAAACAAGCATATGCATACAAGTCATTCAAGCATTTCAACAAACATGTACCATGCATCAAACCAAGAGGAAACCCAAAACTTCCACCAACATCTCCAACAATCCCTTAATCATCCAATTAACACCCTAATCACCTTACTAACCCTAGAAAGATACTACTCTAACATATCTATACTAAAACTAACACTAAGAAGAGAAATCAATTCAAACAACCAAACTAGCATAATGAAACTAACAAGAACTATGAACTATGAGCAATCCACACAACAAAGATTCAAACTTTAATGAAAGAACAAGATTAAGAGAAAGGAAAAGAAGATTATACCTACTAACAAGATGAAAGGAAGAAGGAAACTTGCATAAATGAGAAAAACCCAAAACAAACATCCAAGTTTGTCAAGCTTGGTGGAGATCTTGAAGAATTCCCAAATTACAAGGATTAAACTAAGATTAACGATAATCTAAAGACTAATCTACACTAATCTATGCTAATCTATGCTAAACTATGCTAGGGTTTAGTGGGTAATGAAGAACATAAGCTTAACATAACAAGGGAAGAGTATATATAGGGTTACAAGTGGAAGGGAGAAGAAAGGAAACAAAGCGCGGCAGCAGCACGCCCTTCCCGGCCGGGAGGAGGTGGTCCCGGTCGTGAAGGGGTCGGTCCCGGCCGGGAGGAGATAGTCCTGGTCGGGATGGGGTCAAAACAGCAGCTCCTCTTTCGTGCGCTTCATCCCAGACGGGTTGAGGTCATACCCGTCGGGGATGAGTCTTGTAGGCCTCCAATATGATCCTTTTGGTCCCTCCTTGCTTCACATGGACTTCTCATCGATTTTCGGGACTCGGGATCGGGTCTCGGAGGCTCGGGATTGGGTCCCAAGGTCTCGGGGTCGACTCCAAGGTATCGAGTGATCGTTCCTTCACTTCGTTGGCTCCGAAAAGTGTATGTATTGAGTCGGAATCACTCCAACTCTTCACAAATGGTCTCGGGAACCTGAAACGAACTAGAGGAAGCATAAGTAGCCCATAAATCGCTCCCAAGGAGCGATTCCACAAGGAAAATGGGACCAAAACACCACGAAATAGGCACTACAAACTACACTTATCAGTTGTTCAACTCACTCCATCCACATATCGTGCATGGTCACGTCAAATTTCCGACCTACCATTCGGATTTGACCTCTTTAGCTATTTGGATGGTACACTCACTCGTCCCTTGATAAGTGTAGTTTGTAGTGCCTATTTCGTAGTATTTTGGTCCCATTTCCTTGTGGAATCGCTCCTTGGGAGCGATTTATGGGCTACTTATGCTTCCTCTAGTTCGTTTCAGGTTCCCGAGACCATTCGTGAAGAGTTGGAGCGATTCCGACTCAATACATACACTTTTCGGAGCCAACGAAGTGAAGGAACAATCACTCGATGCCTTGGATTCGACCCTGAGACCTTGGGACCCAATCCCGAGCCTCCGAGACCCGATCCCGAGTCCCGAGAATCGATGAAAAGTCCATGTGAAGCAAGGAGGAACCAAAAGGATCATATTGGAGGCCTACAAGACTCATCCCCGACGGGTATGGCCTCAACCCGTCCGGGATGAGGTGCACGAATTGCCATGCTACTGTTTTGGACCCTTCCCGGTCGGGACCGACCCGTCCCGGTCGGGATCAGACCATCCCGGTCGGGACCAATCCCGTCCCGGTCGGGACCAACTCGCTGTAGCCGGAACTCCTATTTTCATCCTCCCTCATTCTTGTAACCTTATAAATACTTCCCTCTTGTATTGTTTATGGATCTTACCTTACATTAGACTCTCTTAAGCCTCTCTACAAGTTATAAACCCTAGATTTAGTTCCTCACATTAGTTTTAATTTCTCTTTAATCCTTAGTTAATCCTAGTTTAATCTAGTTGTAATTAGTTCTTGTATTAAGAAGGCACTTGAAGATTTCTCCAAGCTTGACAATCTTGGGATTATTTTGGGGTTTCTTATTTATACAAGATTGCATCTTTTTCTTCATCTTGTGTTGGTATAACTTTCTTTACTCTTGTTCTTTGTTATTATTTCAAGTTTGAATCTTTACTTAGTGTTCCTTGTTATTGTTCATATTGTTCTTGATAATGGATGTTTGGATTGTGATGCGGTTTTCTCTTATTGTTGCTAGTTTATCTTTGATTATGAGTGAGTAGATTACTTGTGGGTTAGTAGGGGGATTAAGGGTAGAATATGGGTGATTAGGGTTTGATTAGGGGTAAAGGGTGAATCTTTGTTGTTAGTCACATACTTGGCACACCATGTGTTTGTTGAAATGCTTGTTTGAGTTGTAGTGGCCATGCTTCTCATGCTAGTCTTCCTCTACTCATTGTTTGTCTTGTATGTGGTCATGTTGAGAATAGTCATTATACATACAATGTGGACTAGGGTTTAGACGCCATCATACGCGAACCTACCTCGACATCGGTTTAAGTTGCGAGAGCCCGGACCGACTCTAGCAACTAGGAGACACCTACACCCTTGATTACCCAAGTCACCCTACTACACTTATGAACCCGACCTAACCCACTTCTTTCCATATTTGATTCATCTTATTAGTTAGTCATCTTTTCTTTAGTTCATTGTTTAGTTTGTGTTTAGTTATTTCATTTAGCCTTGTGATAGTCTAGTTCATTGTTAGTCTAATTCCTTTTTCTCCTCTCATCATAATTCGTCAATTAGTAGCTCTTTGTGTTTGTTGTGACTTGATCTCGTTTTAGGCCAACCTAGTCTAAACCTTGCAACACCGTCTCCGTGGACACGACCCGACTTACCCTAACTACCGTTAGGTCTTAGTTGGTTATTATTTGGCGGTGGGAATCCACGACAAATCCCACCATCATCCCTCCAAAACCATAGAAGATGATACCAAAAAGTTGGTTCCTAATCCGGCCTACTCCACTTGGCTTCGTCAAGATCGCCTACTTAGTGGCGCTCTCCGAGGCACTATTTCCTCTAGTATCATACCGCTCTTGAACTCCTGCAAGACTTGTGCTGAAATTTGAACTTATCTTCAGTCCACCTATGCCAATCCGTCGCGAGGACATATCCTCCAACTTAAATATCGGCTTAATAATATTTCTAAAAGTAACCTATCTGCTACTGATTATATGCAGGCTGTGCGCTCGTGTGTAGATGAACTTGCCAATCTAGGCAAACCGATGGATGACGAAGATGTCGTTGCCAGGGTGCTCCATGGGCTTGATTATGAGGTTTATCATACACTAATTGAGGCTGCCAAACATCGAGACACACCAATCTCCTTTGATGCCCTCCATGAAAGACTACTCCAATTTAACTTATCCCGTGAACACAACTCGTCCTCCTCCCTTAATCACCACGGACCTGCATCGGCCCACCTCACCTACCACCGTCAAAACTCGTCCCGTCAATCTCCACGGAACCCATCAAACCCGACCGGACTCTTACCGACACCCGATCAACCTTCACCCGACACTACTGCTCCTCCCTTTAAAGGGAAGTGTCAGTGGTGTCACGTCCCGGCTCACTACCTTGGTACTTGTGCTATCTTCAAGTCCCTATACCCCCACATTATTGTCCCCACTCGTCCTCATCCACCTAAAAATCAAACCCGCCGCACTACACCCCGTGCCAACACCGTATCCACCACCACCCCTCCTAACCCAAATTGGATCCTTGATAGTGGTGCATCTAACCACATCACCAACGACCTTGCTAACCTTGCTCTTCATGCCCCCTATGATGAGAATGACGATCTCCTTCTCGGCGATGACTCTCCTCTTTCCATAACTAATATTGGTTCCTTTAATATCTTTATTCCTTCTTCCACAATTAAAATTAATCGTATCTTACATGTTCCATTAATTTCACGCAATATTATCTCCATCTCTCAATTTTGTCTCGAAAATAATGCTATTGATAATTTTTCTTCTACCACTTGTTTTTTGCAGGACCGGTCGACGGGTCGAGTGCTTCTTCAAGGCCAACTTAAAGACAGTCTCTATGAATGGTCACCCTCGGGACGACCCTATATTTTTTTCTTATGCACACTAATAAGTCACTTGGGTGGCATCACCGCCTTGGTCATCCGTCTTCCTCTACTATTACTACTATTAGTCGTTTAGCTAATTTAAGTATTTCCGAGATGTTTTCGCATTGTAATGCTTGCTCTATCAATAAAAGTCATAAACTTCCCTTCTCCGTCTCAACTTTAAAATCCACCGCGCCTATGGAATTATTATTTTCAGATGTGTGGACCTCTCCCGTCTCATTGTTTGACGACTTTAAATATTATGTTATCTTTGTCGATCATTTTAGTCGTTACACTTGGTTATATCCTCTTAAGAAAAAGTCGGACACCTTCTCGGTTTTTAATCGTTTTCGTGCTATTTTTGAAAAATATTTTAATCGTCAAATTATTCAAATTTTTTCAGACTAGGGGGTGAATATTTAAAACTCACCCCCTACATTAACTCGGATGGAATAACCCATCTAACTTCTCCTCCTCACACTCCCGAGCACAACGGTTTTGCCGAACACCGTCATCGGCACATAGTCGAAACCGGACTCTCCCTCTTATCCTACGCTGCCCTACCTGACACACTTTGGTCGTTTGTCTTTGTCACGACTGTCTACCTTATTAATCGTATGCCTATTCCCACTCTTAATAATTCTACTCCGTTATCACTATTATTTCATAAATCTCCTAATTATCTCAAACTTCGTAGCTTCGGCTGTCTATGTTACCCTTGGCTCCGTCCATACACGCGTCATAAACTCGATCCCAAGTCCACTCTGTGTATTTTTGTTGGTTACTTATCAACTCAAAGCGCTTATTATTGTTTTGATCTAGTTACCAACAAAATATTTACATCCTGTCACGTCAAATTTGTTGACTCGGTCTTCCCTTACCCAACCCTCACCAAAACTGGACCTCCTGTAATACCACACTCTCTCTCTTCATGGTGCCCCTTTTCCGTTACCCTCCTCCCTCCCTCTATTCCGGTAGACCTCGTCACCCCTCCTGCCTCTAATCCTCCCGTGACTCCTCTCTGAGTCTATTCCCGTCGCCCCAAAGTCCCACCTTCGGGACCTCTGCCTCCGCCCACTGCCTCACCGCGCACATCTGTGTCCTCTGCCCCTCCTCCGGCGTCATCTGCCACAGACTCCGACACTCCCTCCCTTGTTGCGTCCTCCGCCTCTCCTCTCTTCTCTGTTGCGTCTCCGGCGTCTTCGGTACCGGACTCTGGTACTCCCTCTGCTACATCTCTGTCTTCTCCGGCATCGCCGGCTGCTCCCAACTCAGAATCCGTGTCTCGCGTCGTAACTCGAGCTATGAATAACATCCAAGTTCCAAACCCTAAATATGTTAATCTGGTCACTATTCCAACTGCTTCTGCACCTCCTGTCACAGTTCGATCGGCACTTACGGATCCAAACTGGCACGGTGCTATGACAGCTGAACACAACGCCCTTCTACACAATCGCACCTGGACCTTAATTCCTCCGGATTCGAATTATAACGTAGTCGGTTGCAAATGGTTTTTTCGTATTAAATACAATCCTGACAACACCATTGACAAATACAAGGCTCGCTTAGTGGCCAAAGGGTTTCACCAACGCCCCGGGGTTGACTATTCTGAGACATTCAGTTCGGTTGTGAAACCGGTGACCGTTCGGGTTATCCTGTCGATTGCACTCACTCGTGGCTGGTCCCTCAAACAACTCGACATCAACAACGCCTTTCTTGAAGGTACGTTAACTGAAACAGTCTATATGTGTCAGCCTCCTGGTTTTGTTGATTCTAACTTTCCGTCTTATGTATGTAAACTCACAAAGGCTATTTATGGTCTTAAACAGGCTCCCCGAGCTTGGTATACTGAAGTTAAATCATACTTACTGTCGTTTGAGTTCACTCAATCTCTCTCTGATCCCTCTTTGTTTTTATTTAATAAAAATTCCACTCAAATATTTCTGCTTGTTTATGTAGACGATATTATTGTCACTGGCCCCGAGTCTCCATACCTCACTGCCTTCTTCCGCTCATTCGATGCTCGTTTTTCGTTGAAGGATTTGGGATTCCCGTCATATTTCTTGGGTATTGAATTTGCACCCATCCCGACCGGCCTTAGTGTGGACATGACGTAGGTCCACCCCGACGCGGCCACGCGCAGGTTTGGGGAGACGAATGAATCTCCATATGAAACGGATCGAATAGAAATTTAAATCGAAGTGGAGTCGCCACCGAACTTTGTGGGAGTTCGGGCCCGTTCGAACCCACTCTATGTCGTAGTGAGCCGTGTACAAAATACGGCCCATTTTCGATGTCAGAGTTTATTGGGTTCGTCCCTTAGCATTTGATACCGATACCGTCACTACCGGTTATCGTGTATTGAATGACTCTCGTGCGTCAACGGTTTCGGGCATCCGAAAACTGAGGTTCTGAGTAAGGGGTGAGGGTACGTGTTGGGAAGCCCACGAAGGACACCCAACCCCGCCCGCACATTAGCGGCCTCTACTAGGATATCGAATGACTTTTGAATACGCGCGTTAGTTAAACGAGAAAATGATATGCAAAGATTATTTTCCCTAAGCATGTGAATGTAATTGAAAGGGTTTCTATGTCGATTTAATGCAACTAAAATCTTAACGTCAAAGTTGTATTTTAGCATGTGGGTTCATTTTAGTACAATAAAACAAACAATTAAATCAACAAGAAAAGGGACAAACGGTTAGTAGCGGTGAAACGATAATAACGGTTTGCATAAATGTAGAATGATGTAGATATGACGATACAAAGTTTTGAAATGATGATATTCCACGTGATTAATTAGGCACGGGTTGACCTAAGTCACAAGAAACGATTAACGAGACCCGAATGCTATTGTAGGACTCACGGTTTGACGTGATAAAGGGCCAATCGACTGAGTCATTGTGGGACTCGACCGAGTGGACCTCTGAAAAGGTTCTGTCCGGATTTCATGGCCCTACTCGACCGAGTTATTGACCAACTCGACCGAGTACATTGCCACTCGACCGAGTCACTGTGAGACTCGACCGAGTGGAGGCCATAAAGACATTCGGTTTCGGTTTTTGTGATGTCACTCGATCAAGTGGCATAGGCACTCGGTCTAGTGGCACCTGTACGAACCAGGTTCATTTGCAATTTTGTTATCGATTTCGAAATTGCTTTTGATTTTTGATAATTTGATGAATTGGGCATAAATATTATGGAATTTATACCCGATTCTAAACTTGAATACTCATTGTATCCCACATTCGATTATTGAATCGATATGGAATACTAGAGTAAAAAAATAAAAGAAAATTGCTTTAAGTGGTTTTAAATTAACTATCGCGACATAAATAAATTTCCTCCGCGTTTAATAATGTCGTAATTCTAACGAATTGTATGACAATTACTTTAGCATCAACGAAAATCGCGTTAATTAATTTATGTGACTAGATCATTAGATTCGACGTCTAGTTATGAAATTAGCATCGAATCTAAGAGTTTGACGCTATGCTAGAATTGAAAGACTTGATTCCCTCCGCATCCCGACATCACAATTAATTCTTGCGAATTGTTTGATGTCGGATCCGCATCTACGGGTTTCGACCTTTATTAAAAGATGCTCGATTTGAATGATAGTTTTGTAATTGACGACATATCCGATCGAATGATAATGATGCGAACGAAAATAAAAAAACTATTGTTTAAGTTGACTCGTTTCAATAATCAAGTGCTAGGATGTCGGAATAAGCGACCGGCAACGCTGTGTGCAGTACACTTGTATATTCGGGTTTCCTTATTCCGACATCCTTCGCACTCGACACAAATCCGCGAGTATTTTAGTGTTTTGATACTAGCGTTATTAATGATATTAGAGATGCGATAATGAAATAAAAAAAACAAAAAAAAAAAAAAACGGAAAAAAGGATGAAGAAACCGAGAGGGAGAAGAGAAAGGAAGAAGACGAGTTTTGCACCCTCAACCTACATGTTCTTTACGCTCGGACGGGACTCGTAGTGGCGACTTGCACGGGAGTATCGAGTATGTAGGCTAAGTTGTGGTGGTTTGAGTTTGAATTCCTAAACGCTATGGTTAGGATTGTATTTGAGTAGGGTTTGATTAGGGTTTTGAATTCCTAAAGCTAGGTTTAGGGTTTGCTAGTATTAGGGTAGAATTAGGGTTGAATAGTTGTGTGAAAAGTTGAATTGCATGGGGTGTATATATAGGCTAGGCCTAGGTACCCCGGTTAGGGTTACTCGACCGAGTAGCCCCTGGACTCGGTCGAGTGGCCCATTGTGCCAGCAGTCGGGCTCGGCTAAGGGCTCACTTGATCGAGTGGACTGGGCACTCGATCGAGTGGCCCAGCTGGGTTGCGCGGGTCAGCTTCTTGGACTGTGGCTTTGGATGTTTGATGGGTTCTTGTATTTGGGCTGTTTTTTGGCACTTGAATGGCTGTTTTGTATGTCTCGGAAACGACTTTGACCGGGGTTGACCCAATCGTAAAAAGTCGGTTTTATTTCCGGTGTCGGTTTTGGCCCAAATTAGTCTTGTTTGACTCGGAACGGTCTGCTGGGCCTGGATTTGAGGTCAGTTTTGTGAGATTTGTACTCCGTAAGTGCATTAGCCAACAACTAATGGATTTGAGCCCATATCCGAGCGCGTAGAAACACGTTAGCGTCTGATCATCATCGGGTATTTTTTGGGAAACTACCATAGACACCTGACAGTCAAAATGCGGGTGTCTACACTTAGTCTTACCCAAACTAAATATATACACGACATTCTTTCCCGTTATGATATGCTTGACTGCAAACCTGCTACTACTCCACTTGTAGCATACCCGCCCCTCTTACCATCTACTGGCCACTCCATTTCTAACCCCACTGACTATCATGCTATTGTTGGTAGTTTACAATATCTCTCCCTTACCCATCCTGATATCTCGTTTGGTGTCAATAAACTAGCTCAATTTTTGCAGGATCCTCAAGAGACCAATTGGCTCGCCCTTAAACGTCTTCTGCGTTATCTCAAAGGTACGCTTACTGTTGGCATTCAATTATATCGTGCCACTCCTATTTCTTTTCATGCCTTCTGTGATGCAGATTGGGTAGGTGATAAACATGATTACATATCCATCACGGGGTACATTGTCTACCTCGGTCGTAACCCTGTTTCTTGGTCCTCCAAGAAGCAGCGTGCAGCTCTCGCTCTTTCCACAACGGAAGCTGAATTTCGTGCCGTTGCTACTGTCACTATTGAAATTATGTGGCTTCGTTCTCTCTTGTCTGAGCTCCGTCTTACTATTTCTAGTCCGCCTGTGGTGTACTGTGATAACCTCGGTGCTGCTAGCTATTCTGTTAATCCCGTGTTTCATTCCAAAATGAAACACGTGGCTCTTTCCTTTTGTTTTGTTTGTGAACAGGTCGCTCAGGGGTTACTTCGTGTTCAACACATTTTGTCTGACGACCAGTTAGCTGATGCTCTTACTAAGCCTCTTCCGAGGCCCAATTTGTATCCCATTTTGCACAAGATTGGTCTTTTCCTTGGAACGTCCATTTGAGGGAGCGTATTGAAGATAAGACTTAAGATTGTAGATAGACTTTAGTCTAGATAAAACTTAATCTTGTACTATGCTGAAGATAATTGTTTAGCTAGTTAGTATTGTTGTTATTATAGACTTGTAGTCTTCCTAACTGTTAGAAGTCTAACTGTATCGTAGTACTGGCGTGTATAAATACGACTATTTAGTTTAATGAGAATTCACAATTCATTCTATACATATTCTTTACAGAGTATTGTTCCCACAATCCTACTAATTTATCTTGAAAACAATTAATTTACTCATGAGCATCCTCTTGAAGAAGCCCGTAGAAACTGTCTTGTTGCACTTTATTAACCAAGAGATTTGTTTTGGTAAATTTTCAGACTAGGTCGAGGCAGGTCTATTGGTAGTGGGTTAACTAGTATCAACTTAGGTTAGTCTTAGCAAGGTAGATAATATTCAACGTAGAAGTAAAGAGACAAAGAATTATACGTGGAAAACCCTTAGCAATAAAGGGCAAAAACACGGGAACTAAGGCAGGACTAGCAATATCATTATACTTGTAATTAGTAATTTAAAATTAGATTGTGTTCCGGGTAACGGAAACAATTAACCCGGCCTAGGATCCGGGTAGTGTAATTGAATTAATGATAAACAACTGATCGTCTGATTCTCTTGGTCTCCCCTTCTCCTCACTCCTTGAGTCGGACTTTCCCGGCGGAAACGGCCTGCTCCCTGCACAATGAACGCACAGGGCCTCGGAGGTTGTCCGAGGAAACCCTCTCCGATGCCTAAGTCAGTCCGTGAAATGCCTTTACGAACCTAGCTCGTGAGGAACTAGGTGGCGTTTTAGGAGTAAGAGTCTAGAGAGAGAAAATCCAACCCCTCTCATGTGGGAAATGGGGAGGTATTTATACCTTCCCACAAGAGAGAGAAGAGAAAGAGGAATGGATGGATGGAGAGGTGACAAGTAGCGGCTTCTCATCCATCCATTCCCACTTACCTTAGGCAAAATGACGAGAGGGCCCCTGGGGGTCCTGACCCTGCAGGCCAGGGATTTTCCCAGGGCAGACAGTCTCCGGGCAGGGGGCTGCCAAGCTCTGACAGGCTGGATTGGCCCGTGCTCTCGGCGGCCGACGGCCAACCTTTAGCGTTTCATGGTCTGTTCCAGGTCCTTGCTGGGGGCTAGTCTTTCGACTCCCTGACAGGAACCGTCTCGGGGCCTGCATAGCAGGCAGTTAATTGACAGGCGGCCCACCCCAATCAATTGGCCCTCGTCAGTAGGAGGGAAGTGAGACTTCTCCTCTGCTGGCGACTCTTGCTTGGAGGGGGGTTGACTTCCATGTCTGTTGCAGCATTTAATGCTTCGCGCCTTCCCAATGGAACTTTGTACTGTTCCTGCCAGGAATGCAAAGAGGCGAGAGCACTTTTGTAATGATTGCCCTTTTCTTCTGGGCGGATTTTGGGGAACCGTGAAGAGTTCCTGATTGGTGGCTCTCCTCCCAGGGTGGTTGGACCGTTCATTAATGCGGTGTTTTCCTTGGTATAAAATCTTTAGCTTCCTTGATCATTTGTGTTTCATTCCACCTTCAATCTTTCCATTTTCCTCATTTTAAACATGACTTGGATCAAGAAAAGTGTAGTTCGCCGCGGAGTCAAACATGTTTCCTTCATCTTCAGAGGGTTTTGGAGGCTCAGATATGCGCGGATCGCTTATTTAGCTGTTCGCCGGAGTCGCTGTTCACGGCTTCGCCTTCGCCGGAGGGGTCGGAAGGCCTCCATTAGGATGGGCAAACGCCCTAGGAGGTCCTCGCCTCCTGTTGCGCCTAGGTTTAGGCGCTGCCCCCAGGGGGGGGGGGGCTGTTATGATAGGGGGTGCCATGAGTGTTTTCCATGGCTGCACCCTGAACAATTCGGCCCCAACTCTGACACCGATTCCTCCCTGGAGTCGGGTCCCTCTTCGCCTGTGAAGAAGACAGGCTGTCGCACTTGCGACGAGTCCCGAGCTGTCCCTTTTGGAAGGGACTGGGAAGACAGCAGCCACGACTCTGACGACAGCGAAGGTCTTGGCTGCCTGAGCGACAGGGACGAAGACGGGGCTTCAACTGACCCCTTTCAGGGTTCCCCAAGTTGGGACTGGGGTTCTGCTCTCGGGAGCCCAGGCAGCCCTGGGGATTATTCCCCGGATTTGGGGGATGACTAGGCCTGCGCGGCAGGGCTTTTGATTTCTGTCAGGCTGGAACTTTTTAGACCTTATGTAATTTTCTTTCATGCTCGTCCCACGATGTATCTTTCCCTTGAGGGGTTTTCAGTGAAATGAATGTTTTGTGTATTTTGAATTTTTAATATGAGTTTATTATGTTATTATATTATTGTTTTTTTTTTTTGAATGAGGTCGTTGATTGACCTTTCTCTCTGGCGTTTTTGTTTACCGAGGCTCTTCTTGAAAAAGGTGAGCAGTTGGTGTTCAGTATGTGACACGTGGACGGTCTTCGAAGGTTTTGTCAGAGATTCCGCCTTTCGAACTTCTTTAGGCTTTTATATAAACCCTTCTCCCCCTTCATTCTCCTCTTTTACTCTTCTTGATACCTTTACTCCCCACAACACTTCTTGAATCTCCCTTATTGACCGAGCGTTTTTTCTTTAAGGAGCAAGGATCACTTCTTGTCGCCGTCTCTGGCAACTTCACCGGCGTTTTTTAGGTCAGAACTTTTCGAATCTTTCGCTTCTTTTCTTCCCTTCTATAGCCTAAATGTCGCGAGCCCACCCCCTTTCCTTTGATTCTTTGCTCGGAAGAACTGGCGGCGGCGACGGTGGTCGTCGCGACGTTGCTTCTTCCTCCGGGGTTGGCCCCAGGGAGGAAGACGATCACAGAGGAGAGGGTGCTGAGTCCCCCGACCCAGCTTCCTTCGATGTGATTGATTCTGACGACGAAGCCCTGGAGGTGGATCCTGCCAGGGTGGCCGGTCCTCTCATCCGTAGGGAGAGAGGGAGGACCTATTTTCTGGACAAAGAAAAATACGTGATTCCCTTACAGACCTATCCCGAGGCTAAGAATAGGGACCTGATCTTGGAATGTAACGCGGCTGAGGCCATCGAGCAGTTTTATAATATTGGGGAGGGATACACAGTGGTGATCCCTGGGGAAAAAGACACAGTATGCTGCCCCCCAGAAGGGTGTGTAGCTGTCTTCCATAAGGCCCTAGAATTCGGCCTGCGATTCCCGTTACATCCTTTCCTGGAGGAAACTTTCAGGAGGATGAACGTCGCCATCGCTCAGTTAACTGCAACGGCCATTAGGGCATTAGTGGCCTATACTTGGACCTGCCTGTTCCATGGCGAGGGGCCTTACATCGACGCCCTTCGCTTTATGGTTGGCCTCCAAATGGTGTCTTCATCTGGGGGGGATGGCTCCCCCGGCTACTGGTCTCTGCTGAGACAGAAAAAATACGCCTTGGTCTGGCCGGCCATGAGCAGTCTCAAAGACTGGAAAAATAATTTCATATATGTCCATAGTGCGTCAGGGTGGAAAATTCCTAGACATTTTAGGAATCATGTCCATACCCGCATGGAGACGCGTGAGGAGTATCATCCTCGTGTTGGGGGGAAGGCTCTGGAAGTCAGGCTGAGCGAAAAGGAGAAGATCTTGATAAAAAAGTTTGAGATCGTGACGGATAAACATGGGAACTTTTGCCCTGTTTTCTGGCTCCCTCACGCGGAGCTCATCACGACTGACGAGTACCTGCTTCCCATGGGCCTGATTCGTGGCCTTGAAGGTAGTTCTAGGGTTTTCTTGTTGTCACGATTTTCCAGGGATTTTATTTCTCCCTGCTTTTTAAATGACCGCCTTTCCTTTCCTGCAGATTCCTACTCTTGGACCTGGACCAAGAAGCAGGTCAGAAGGTTGGGCTTGAGCGAGGAATTGCACGTTCTTTCAAAGCGTCCTTCTCTTCCACCAAATTTTAAAAAAGGAAGCAAGGCCCTCATGAAGCTTGTGAAGGATTTTGCCGCTGGTCGAAGATTACCTCTCCCCCCCGGCTGCCTTCGTCGAAGCCGGCGACTCCTACTCCCAGCGTTCATGAGCAGGGGGAAGCGGAGGTCACTTCAGGAGCTACTCCTTCCCCTGGTCAAAAGCAGGGTGCTTCTCCGGCTGGCCCTCGGATCTCGCAGGGAACGCAGCCAGGAGATTCTGAGGGGACTGGGGAGAGTGTTCCCTTGGAAACAAGGAGAAAAAGGGAGAGGGAGCCTCCTAATGCTGATGTGGTGGATTTAGAGGCGGATGTCTCTACCCCTGATGCGAAACGCCTTGCGCGTGAGCCCTCTAGCATTCCCTTCCCGGAGGAAAACGTGGAGTTCCACTACACAGCTGGTGATAGTGTGGATGTATCGGGCCTGCTTTCTGACTCCGGGGCTGTTTTGGCCGACCGCCTTACAAAGATGGTAACCTCCACCTCTCATCAAGTGCTTCAATATATTCAACGTACCTCCAAGGTCATGTTGGCATCTGCGGAACTGGCGGCTCTCAGCCGCCTGAGTGATGAGGAGCTAACAGTTACCCCTGGAGCTCCTCCTCCCGACCGCCTGGCCATGATAGAGAGGGACGTCTCCTTGATAAGCTCCTTGAAAGAGAAAATGACAAGGCAAGAAGGGGAGCTGGAAGAGGCCAAGAAGCAGGCTGATCGCTGGAGGCTGCAGGGGGAAATGGCTGTGAAGGAGGTTTCTAAGTTGGGGGCCGAACTGCAGGAGAGCCGGCAATCGTTGGACCGTGCTAACATATCTTTGGCCGAGATGGGGCATTTGAAGGGAAGGGTGACTGTCTTGGAGGAGCAGCTGTCACAGGCAAAGTCGGCTTTTGACCAGGCCAAGGAGGAATGGGCGAAAGAGAAAGAGACTCTGGCTGCGGAAACTGAGGAAACGGTGGGTGCCAGTTTCGTGAGCGGCGCCAATTCCTCTCTGGAACTGGTTATGGAGGTGATAGGGGAGATGTTTCCATCTTTTGATGAGGACGCTTTCCGGAGCCTTTATTCTGCCAAGGACGAAGCCCGGGTGACCAGGCAGCCTGAAGCTGACGCCAACGCTCGCCAGGATGCTGCGTGACGCCCCTTCTCTTTTATGGAAGCTTTTATTTTCTTGTGCTGAACCAGTGTTCATGGTTTTCCTGTAATATTTTGCAACTCGGTTTTTTCTTCAACTTTGTAAAAACCTTTCCACCCTTCATGGGTTTTGTTTGTGGAATATTTCTCTTTGCTTTCTATGGCATAACTGTTTTAAAATTTAGGGATCTTTTCCTCGTCTAATTGATCGCGTCTGTTATGGCCTGTCCCTGGCTTTTGTTCAAAGTCCAGGGGGCTTACCCCCTGCCTGCCTGGAGGTAAGCAGGGTGGCTCCTGTGTTTTTTATACAAGGTTGGGGGGCCTGCCCCCAGTCCTTGTTAGCTTGGCCTGTCCCTGGCTTTTCGTTCAAAGTCCAGGGGGCCTGCCCCCTGCTTGCCCAGGGGTAAGCAGGGTGGCTCTTTGTATTTTTTATACAAGGTAGGGGGGCCTGCCCCCAGTCCTTGTTAGCTTGGCCTGTCCCTGGCTTTTCGTTCAAAGTCCAGGGGGCCTGCCCCCTGCTTGCCCAGAGGTGAGCAGGGTGGCTCTTTGTATTTTTTATACAAGGTTGGGGGGCCTGCCCCCAGTCCTTGTTAGCTTGGCCTGTCCCTGGCTTTTCGTTCAAAGTCCAGGGGGCCTGCCCCCTGCTTGCCCAGAGGTGAGCAGGGTGGCTCTTTGTATTTTTTATACAAGGTTGGGGGGCCTGCCCCCAGTCCTTGTTAGCTTGGCCTGTCCCTGGCTTTTCGTTCAAAGTCCAGGGGGCCTGCCCCCTGCTTGCCCAGGGGTAAGCAGGGTAGCCTCTGATTTGCGTTGGGGGGTTCATTTTACCCAATTTTGGCAACAGGGGGGCCTCCCCCTATTGCCCCCTGCTCGTTTGTGTGTGAAAGACGCGAGTGTGAACAGGCAACGAGTATAAACCTGTATCTTCTCATTTCTCTTAAAATTCTTTTTGACATTGGGGTGGTCGGAGCCGTCGACATTTCTGATCGTCCTCCGCCTTTTTACTCTAGTAAAAGTGAAAACTGCCTACATTCTTGTTCAGACGTAATATTTCTTTAGTGTATCTGCGTTCCAGTGAGCGCTTAGCTCTTGTTTCTCCAGATTGGCTATCCTGTATGTGCCTGGCCCCAAAACCTGAGTTATTTGGTATGGGCCCTCCCAATTGGCACTCAGCTTTCCATGCTCTCTTGACTTCCCAATCGCCTGTGTCTTTCTCAAAACTAACTCGCCCATCTGAAAACTCCTCTGTCGAACTTTGCTGTTGAAAGCTTTCCTCATTCGCTGCTAATAGGCAGCGATGTTGGTACTGGCCTCCTCCCTTAGTTCATTCACCAGGTCTAAGGCTTCAACCATTGCGGCTTTGTTTTCAGCTTGATCGTACTGCAGGGAGCGCAGAGTGGGGATTCTTGTCTCAATTGGCAATAAAGCCTCTGCTCCATATACCAGGCCAAATGGGGTCTGGCCTGTAGACTCTTTCCTGGTAGTTCGGATGGACCAGAGTATACTGGGGAGTTCATCAGCCCACCTACCTTTGCAGTCATCCACCATTTTCTTCAGGCCGTTCAGGATTTGTTTGTTGGCTGCTTCCGCCTGTCCATTGGTTTGAGGATGGCAGACAGCTGAGTAGGCGACTGAGATGTTGTGGCTTTCCAGCCAGATCCTTAGTGGGTCATTATCGAACTGCCTGCCGTGGTCAAATACCAGCATCTTTGGTACACCGAAACGGGTGATGACATTTCGCCAGATTACCTTCCTGACCGCCGGCTCAGTGATGTTGGGCACTGCTTCAGCCTCCACTCATTTGGTGAAGTAGTCTATGGCGACGATTAAGAATTTTCTGCCCCCTGTGGCCACCGTGAAGGGTCCTAGAATGTCCATCCCCCATTGAGCAAAGGGGATGGGAGATAGGATTGGTCTGAGCTCCTGAGCCGGGGCATGGATCGATGGGGCAAAGAGTTGGCATTTTCTGCATTTCTGGGTCAGGCTCTTGGCATCTGCCAGCATGGTAGGCCAATAGTAGCCTGCCCTGAGGGCCTTGTGAGCCAGCGACCTCCCGCCAATGTGATGTCCACAAATCCCTGAGTGGATATCATCCAATACCTCAGCGGCTTGATCCGCCCGTAGGCATTTAAGCAGGGGATAAGTGAAAGATTTTTTGTAGAGTTCTCCATTAATGAATATGAACCAGGCTGCTTTAGCCTGTACCTTCCTCTTTTGTAATGAGTCTGATGGTAAGATACCATGCCTCTTGTACTGGATGAAAGGGGTCATCCAGCTTTCCAGTTCTTCTTCTACGGCATTAATCGTTTGACAGGTATTAGTAGACTTCTCGTGTAAAACGTCGACCCATACTGATCTCCGGATGTCCTGCAGACTGGAGCTTGCCAGTTTTGACAGGGCATCTGCTCTGTTGTTCTGGGATCGGGGAATTTGTTTGACCTCATATGATTTTAGGCCGGACAACTCTCCCTTCACCATCTCCAGGTATGTGGCCATTGCTTGGTCTCTTGCTTCGTATTCTCCATTAATCTGGTTGGCGATGAGTTGGGAATCTGTCGCCAAGACGATTCGTTCTGCCCCTGCGGCTTTAGCTAACCTGACGCCTGCGATTACTGCTTCGTACTCTGCTTCATTGTTTGATGCTGGGAAAACGAATCTGAGAGCATGCTCAAAGTCGGTCCCTTCTGGGCTGGTTAGTACGACGCCTGCGCCTGCGCCGTTGGCCGTCGAGGACCCGTCAGTATACACGACCCATTCCTGGGCAGGGGCTTCCTCTTCCCCTGAATGGGAACACTCAGCCAAAAAGTCTGCCAAAGCTTGGGCTTTGATGACTGTTCTCGGCTGGTAAGAGATACCTAGCCCACTCAGCTCAATTGCCCATTTCAACAATCTCCCTGATTTTTCGAATTTTTCCAACACCTTTTCCAGGGGTTGGTCGGTGAGGACTATGACTGGATGCGCGTCAAAGTAAGGTCTGAGCTTCCTGGCTGCAATTATGACCGCGTAGGCGGCTTTTTCAACCATTGGATAATTCTTCTCAGCTGCCCCCAGCGCATGACTCACAAAGTATATAGGCTGCTGGGTGCCTGCCTCTTCTCGTAGGATGACTGCGCTGACAGTTATATTGGTTACTGCAATGTAGAGAAAAAGTTTCTCTCCTGCTACTGGTCTTGCCAGGGTAGGGAGCCTCTTAAGATGGTCCTTCAGTTGCTCGAAGGCCTCTTTCTGCTCGTTTTCCCATTTGAACTGTTTGTTTCCTTTCAGTATTTTGAAAAAAGGAGTGGCTCTGTCTGCTGATCGGGCAATGAATCGGGCCAAGGCGGCCATTCGACCCGTCAGGCGCTGGATGTCTCTGATGGTCTTGGGCTCAGGGAGGTCTAGAACTGCCTGAATTTTTTCAGGGTTGGCATCTATACCCCGAGAACTGACCAAGAACCCTAGGAATTTTCCGGAGCGGACTCCAAACGTGCACTTTTTCGGATTCAGTTTCATTTTGTAAGCGCGCAGAGAACTGAAGGTTTCCTGCAAGTCTGTCAGGTGTTCCTTGTCTTCCCTGCTTTTTACGATGGCATCGTCAACGTAAGCCTCGATGTTTCTGCCTTTTTGTTTCTCAAACACTTTATCAACCAACCGCTGGTACGTAGCCCCCGCATTTTTGAGCCCGAAGGGCATCATCTTATACATGTAAGTGCCCGAACTAGTGATGAACGCACACTTCACCCTGTCCGGCTGCCACAAGTACACTTGGTGGTAGCCTGAAAAGGCGTCTAAGAAGCTTAGCATGGTGTAGCCACTGGTGGCGTCTACCAATTGATCGATCCGAGGGAGCGGATAGCAGTCTTTCGGGCAGGCCTTGTTCAGGTTCGTAAAGTCGACGCACATTCTCCATGCGCCTGACGACTTCTTGACCATAACAACATTTGCCAGCCATTCTGGGTAGTCGCAGACTTCAATAAAGTCTGCTTTCAAGAGTTTGTCAATTTCTTCCTTGATTGCTGCGTCTTTTTCTGCAGACATGTTTCGTTTCTTCTGTTTTACAGGGCGAGCATCCATGCTTACATTCAGCTTGTGAACGATGCATGAGGGATCAACGCCGGGCATCTCGTCTGCAGAATAGGCAAATACGTCTTTGTTCTCCCTCAGTAGTTTGACCAGTTCGGCCTGGTAGGATTCCTCTAGGCCTGTTCCTACCAGGACCTGTCTTCCTGGTTCTAAGTCCACCAGCATGCTTTCGCCCCCTGGTTCCAGGCGGTCGGGCGCCGAGTGCTCAACTGGGACTTCGCCTTCCCTGCAGGGGGAACTGTCAGCTTTTCTTTTTCCTTTTCTGTCCCTTTCGTGTTCTTGTAGGGCTACGGAGTAGCATTGTCTGGCTGACTCCTGGTCCCCACGTATCTTTCCTTCCAGCCCGAAGTCTGTGACATATGCGATGGTGAGAGCTCTGATGGAGATTGCCGCCTCGATTTCATCCAGCGTAGCCCTGCCAATCAGGGCATTATAGGCAGACCTTGCGTCCACAACAACAAAGGTTGCCCTGACATTCCTGGCTGTGGAACCTTCCCCGAAGGTTACAGGCAGGTCGATGACGCCCATGGGCAGCACGCCGGCCCCACTGAATCCATATAGCGATCCGGGAGCAGGCCGCAGGTGCCTTTTTTCCAGGCTCATTTTTTCGAAAGCATCCTTGTACAAAAGATTTGTATATGCGCCCGTGTCTACCATACATCTTCGCACAATATGGTTGCTGATCTCTAGGGACAGCACCAGAGGATCACTGTGCGGATATATCACCCGCCCTGCGTCGTCAGGGGTGATACTTAATGTGACTCCCCTTGGACTCCCTTCTTTCTCAGCGTAGCAGATCTGGTTCCTCAGCTCGCACATTTGCCTTTTTTGGCCTCTTCGACTGAGCTGGCCCTCAGTGCCCCCTGAAATTACATGGATTACCATCCGGTTTTGTACTGACCCTTCGGGTTTCTCAGACACTTCCTTCTGAGACTTGTTTTTAGCTGCGTAGTTGGCCAACCATCCGTTTCTGATTAATTTCTCAATTTCATCCTTCAGGTGACGGCACTCTTCGGTGGTATGGCCTATACAGTCATGGAAAGTGCAGAATTTCTTTGGGTCGCCTTTCGGGCTGCGAGGTTTGTTTGGACGGTTCCATTTGGCAGTTTCTTTTTCCAGTTCGAAGATTTCCGCCCTGGATTTGTTCAAAGCGGTGTAACTATCGAATCTGGGTTGGTAGACTGGGCGTTCCCTCTTGGGAGTGTCTCCCTCTTCTTTTTGCTTACCTGGTTCACTTCTGCCCCTTCCACCCTGCGGTCCCCCTTGAGGCTTTGTTTGGCCTGCAGGGGTGTCCGTCAGGCCGTGGAACTCCTCCTGCAGAATGAACCCCTCAGCAATCTTTCTGGCCATGGCCAAGGTTTCTGGCTGGGCCCTGATCATCTGGTTTTTCATTTCCCCTGGAAGTAGAGAGATTGTCAGGGCGTAGGCGGCGGTGGAATCGTCGATCTCCCTAACCTGCTGGTAGGATAGATCGAACCTTCTCATGTATTCTCTCACACTCTCACCCTTTTTCTGCTTCAGGGTCATGAGATCGAAACGGGTAAGGCGTCTTCTCTTATTTCCGGCATACTGTTCAAGGAAAATTTCAGCCAACTCTATGAAGAACCTGATTGACCCCTGGCGGAGGTCTCTGAACCACCCCTGCGCAAGTCCCACCAGGGTGGTAGGGAAGACTTTGCACCAGATGGCATCATCTACGTCATACATGCCCATGTGGCTCTCAAAGGCTGCCAGGTGGTCTTCAGGGTCTGTCGTCCCGTCAAATTTGATGGTGGGCATTTTGATTTTTGGAATGGGGTACTCTTGTACCTCAGGGTGCAACGGGGTTTTCGTGGGCCTGCCTACCAGTCGTGACCTGCTTTCCCCAGACTGGTTACCGTGAGATTCCCATTGTTTATGGGTCGGTTTCCTTGTGCTGGGGGAGCGGTGCCTCGGTGGCGGTCTGCTAGCTGCCTCATCCTCTGTTCCCGAGGAGGCCTGCCTGGGCCTCTTCCTCTGGGAGTGGCAGAGGTTTTCACCCTGATGGTACCTGGACTCGAGCGGTTGTCCTCGGTTGAGTCTGGATTGCAGGCTTTGGGATAAGCCGGGGGCTGACTGTTCCTTGGCCGCAGGTGTTAGTCTGGAGAAAACTCCGCCTGGCCTCTCTCCTAAGCGTTTTGACACAGGCTCCCTGGGCCTCATGCGCTCCTGTAATCCTTGAGATAAGCCTCCCTGCCCTCCAGACGCCGATTCTGTTGTGTGAATAGAGAACGCCTGCTGGACAGGTGGCTCTGGATTGGCAGTGGTAATGCGCCTCTGCACATGTGTATACATTTGGGCTGTTCTTCTTGCTTTTCTCTGAGCATTTCTGGCGGCGGTCCGCCTCGTGCCCCCGGCCTCGTCCCTGCTGACTGGGGACGGTTGCCTGGGAGCCGATGCGACCCTGCCCACCAAGTCCTCAGGTGTGAATTCCTGATCCAGCATCGCAGAGAAGAACGCGGCCGCCTGTGCCATCTGAGCTGGGGTCAGATTGAGAGCACGTCCTGGGCGTGCCCCCAGCTCGGGTGTCACAGCAGTGTTAGATCCACCGAGGGGATTGGTTCCCCCTACCCCCAGGATTGTGGCAGGAGGGATCCTCTCCGACAGCGGCATACTGTACAGGGGGGTCACCGGAGGGACCGTCGGACCCGCTCCTGCACTAGCATCAACGATTTCTGGCATGATTGTGTTTAATTTTGTGGTTATGAGTGGTTGATTTTAGTGGGTAACTCGTGAGCACAACCGTAAGCTCCCCACAGACGGCGCCAAATTGTTCCGGGTAACGGAAACAATTAACCCGGCCTAGGATCCGGGTAGTGTAATTGAATTAATGATAAACAACTGATCGTCTGATTCTCTTGGTCTCCCCTTCTCCTCACTCCTTGAGTCGGACTTTCCCGGCGGAAACGGCCTGCTCCCTGCACAATGAACGCACAGGGCCTCGGAGGTTGTCCGAGGAAACCCTCTCCGATGCCTAAGTCAGTCCGTGAAATGCCTTTACGAACCTAGCTCGTGAGGAACTAGGTGGCGTTTTAGGAGTAAGAGTCTAGAGAGAGAAAATCCAACCCCTCTCATGTGGGAAATGGGGAGGTATTTATACCTTCCCACAAGAGAGAGAAGAGAAAGAGGAATGGATGGATGGAGAGGTGACAAGTGGCGGCTTCTCATCCATCCATTCCCACTTACCTTAGGCAAAATGACGAGAGGGCCCCTGGGGGTCCTGACCCTGCAGGCCAGGGATTTTCCCAGGGCAGACAGTCTCCGGGCAGGGGGCTGCCAAGCTCTGACAGGCTGGATTGGCCCGTGCTCTTGGCGGCCAACGGCCAACCTTTAGCGTTTCATGGTCTGTTCCAGGTCCTTGCTGGGGGCTAGTCTTTCGACTCCCTGACAGGAACCGTCTCGGGGCCTGCATAGCAGGCAGTTAATTGACAGGCGGCCCACCCCAATCAGATTGTAAAGTGAGTAGAATAGGTAATTCCTTAGAGTTGCTCAATCAATGTCGTTGCTTCTTATTTCATACTGATCGCATGTCTCCTTGATTGTCCACTAAGCAAACAAATCTCCTTCTTAATGATGAGCATTTATTGGCTTTACCGTTGTATGCCTAATAACTTCACTTGTAACTCTTTCTCGGGTCTTTGATTCGTTCAATTTCAAGTGTCTTAAGTTGGCAGGCTGGCTTAGAGTGTTTACTTGGGATGCTTGGTTGGTTGAGGACTAAGCGAGGTTTGCGGCGCAATGTAGCATTTTTGTCGACCAAGGTATCTGTAAGTAAACTGTGTCCAACATTAACTCTTGTTTTTTGAGTTTTAGTCAGCTCTTTGAGGAACTCAAAAAACATTGGTGCCTTGGTTTGTTGGACTTATTTGTCTGATTTGACAAGATAGGTGGGTCATTAATGTGCCAGTCATCATTATGCCTCGTTAAATGGTAAACCAAACCCTTGGTTTACCCTTTCATTATTTAAATTGAGTCTTAATTAAATTTCTTTTCATTCTTATCTTATTTCTTTACCAGGAGTTGGGCTCTCTCTCTCTCTCTCTCTCTCTCTCTCTCTCTCTCTCTCTCTCTCTCTCTCTCTTTCTTTCTCTCATTTTCTTTGCCCAAATTCCGCTCCTTCTTCTTTCTTCCGTAACTTTCTAAATGGCCTCCGCCCTAACTCCCCAAGACGTGATCAGTTGCGACGACGAGTACACACACTACACCAGGGTCGTACATACTGTGTTTTTAAAGGCACTGAAATCATGACGAACTTGGGTTCCCTGCCGACGACAATGAAGTCTGGAGTCATCGAACAATATTGCTTCAAAGGTATCATTCCTAAGCAAACTGAGGCTTTGGTGCCTGTTGATTTACTAGTGCGTGTGGACTGGTATTGTCCTGATTGGATAGATTTGTATGAAATCTTTTTCAAAATAGGGGCTTCAATTCCTTTCTCTTCGTTGATGATTGATTTCATTAAGGCGGTCAACTTTCTCCCTGCCAGATAATGCGTACAGTCTAGCTTTTAATATATTCAATTGAAAATGTTTGCAAGGTCCATCGTCTGGAGTTTAAGTTGGCTGATTTGAAGGCTTGTTATAAGTTGCGAACTTACGAGAAAGGTCGGCTGACGGTTAGGTTTCGTGATGGTTGTGCCCACTCATTAATCACTTGGATTTTGCAGACAACAAAGGATGGGCAACAAGCTTTTTCTTTGCCAAGGTTTCTTCTTTGGGTTTTGATTTTGCGTTGGTCAAAAGCCCTCTCTCACTAGAAACGCTCTCTTCTCTCTCTACAAAAAAGAACCCAAAACCAAAACCCTAATTGACCACCATCATAGCCGCCATCACCCTTTTTCCTTCCTATCTTTCAATCTTTGTCGGAGATGGGGCTTTTATTAGCTCCATCTCTGGCCACTCGATCATTTTACACTTTTGATTGACTTTTCCTATTCCACTGTCTCACTGTTTCCGTGCATTGGTTTTGCTCACCGCCTCTCGATTTTGTGTTTTGAGTGTCTCGGCCTGAGTTTTGTCCCGATCGTTCCGCTCGATAGTTGTCTGTTGCGTCATGTCGTGCTCCGCTCCTTCTCCGGCCGTCGTCCATCGTCTTTCCTCCTGCCGGCCGCCGCCCTTGGTTTCTGTCCGGTTGCCCATGGTGTTGGTTTGTGGTCTATTATTTTGTTTGTTCTTGTTTTGTGGTGATGGTCGTTTGTTTTGTTGTTTGGTTTCCTTCAATGTCCACCATCTCCTTTTTAAAATTTTTAAGAATTTTCTAACCAAATCAATGATTTCAAAATCATAATCAAGTCAAGTCTTTCTTTTTTGTTGTTGTAAGGATACGGTTTTGGTCCTTGCATGTGTTTGTCTTCAACTTCTAGAGGTGTTTCCTCATCCTCTCGCCCCATCTCCCATCTTTAGTAAGTTGTCGCCTTTTTCTTGTCTGTTTTTTTTTATTTTCTTTGGTCTCGGAGTTGTCTCGCATGGATGGCTAGATGATCCCCTATCCCCTCGCCCCCCTTCCCCATCGTAGCCCTACGTAAGACAGTCTGAGATTGATTTTTATGGATTTTTTTAGAGCTAGGGTGGTAAGAGGTTTCCGTATGTGTCCGTTGTTGGTGGTCAGTGTCCGTTGGTCGTTCTTGTCGTTCTTTTGAGGGGTTTGGATCAAACTTTTCTGATTCTCTTCGTTTGGATCTTCCTTGTCGTGGGCGGTGACTGACTCCCAATGCATGTGATCTTTGAGATTGTTTTCTTGGCATGGTTTTTCATTGGTGTAGTTTTTGATCAGTGTTTGGTTGACTTGGAGTTAGGTTGGATTTTGGTGTTGTGTGGTTTGGTTGTGGTGGTGGGTTCTCCTTTTCAATGAAGTCTTTTAAAAATTTTATACTACTTTTTATTTTCCTAATAATCTCCTTCTTGAGGAGGATGAAGACTGCGGGCCCTGTGTGTGATGGCTTCACTTTGGTGGTTTTGGCTATGGATATGGTTGGGAGGTGTTCCTCTTTCCTTCTCGTGGGGTGGCCTTTTCCCTTGGATAGTTGGTCTTTTGCTCGGCTTGTTCATTTACTAAGCTGCATGAGTTTTATCTTCATCTGGGACAGGTCTTTTGGCCTGTTTTTCCCCATTTTCTTTCTACGTTCTTGTGACGTAAGTGCAACTTGTTTTTGTCACATACCCGATCAGAGGAGTAGGCTGTCTACCGGATTGATCAACCATGAAGATGTGAAGTGTGCTGCTGCTCGTGTCATTCCTACTATCCATTACCAACACTTTGTTATTAGGCGCAGTCTTCATTTCTTTTATCATCCGTTCTCGGTATCTCTTAGTTATATGTTGTATTATGTAGTAACTCGATCCCTAAACAGAAGAAGGCATAACTTAAAGGTTATTGCCCTAACTTTATAATAGGGTGTTTTTTGAACTGTTGGCAAAAAAAAAAAAAGAAAAATGATTTTGCGTTGGTCTGTTTTCCTCTCTGTTCAAAAGGTATTTTGATTTATTTATTTTTCTATTGTTTGGTTTGGGTTTTTGGATATCTCTTGATGTGTTGTGTGATTTTACAGGTCTAGCTTCAAACTAATGGGAATTGATTGCTAAGGATCCAGGCTCTCATGGTCGGATTAAGGCGCTCTTGACCATTCCTGAGAATTGTCAATCTTGGCATTTATGTATGGAGGCGCATCCGATTGATGAACCGACCATGCAGGTTGAACCGATTCAAATAGTCATGCCTAACAAGGAGACAATTCTGATAAGTGAACCTGTCAGAGGACTGACTCAGGTAGTCATCCCTGGTAAACCTTCATTGTCTAGTTGCAGCAAGTACGATAAGGGGAAAGGCATGGCCACTTTGGAAGAGATTTTGTCAAGGATCCAACAAGTTAAGAAGGAAAATCCAGTAGGCAAGACCGCTGGTTTGGCTGGTAGAAATTAGGGTGAGTCGGTTAAGGCTGACTCAACCAAACCTGACCTGACCAGTTCAACTACCTCTCCTATTAAAGCTTCTTCCCCAGGTCAGCCTTCTAAGAAATGCAAGGTTGCCACAGATGGCAGTCCTGTTCCATCTCCCGACTTTTCAGATGGTCTAGACTTCCACATGATTGATAAGGCTAAACTCGTATCACCTTAATCAAAATAATCCTAACGAACAACTAACAGGTAGCTAGCAATAAGTAAGGGTCAGATCCACATAGAGACAGATGAATATCGCTAATTATCTAAATTCGACTCTAAATTATTTGATTCTGGTTTATTTGATTTTTAACTAAACTAATGCAATAATATAAATTAATCGAGGTTCTAACAATATTAAAAGGATCTAGGGTTTTCCGGTTCGATCACTATGCAATTAAATTGGGTAAAGTTAATTAATAATTCAATCAATCTATAAATCATAGTTATTTAGGGCAAGACATGGCCTTTTGAATCTTATTCAACCTTAGGATAGATTCTGACGGGCTCTCGCACCCTACCAGATTATCCTACCCACTTACTTGTAGGTCTACCCTTACCAGGCTATCGATCATAGGTTCGGGTTCCTAAACATTCATCTAGTTCAATGTCTCAAACTAATCAAACAATGATACAAAACAAGTAGTAAGGCAATAACATATGAATGATCAAGCAAACAATTAATTAAACTAACATCCCCAGTTCAATTAATATAGATCTCCTTCAACAATAAATTAGCTACTCATAACGAAAGATAAAACAACAAAAGAATTAAGCATAATAGAAAATAATATAAAAATAACGGAAAGAGGAAAAATACCTGATGAGGTCAGCCACCTGCTGAGGGGCGCCCGTTAATCAGAGACCCGGGTCCGACCCGTCTCTAAAGAGGCACGGGCCAACCACGAGACCGGTGCCGGGGCATCAGGCCGAATCTGTCTGGCCGACCCCCAGGAGCACGTCGTTGGAGAGGACCAGTCCCTTGAACCTTGGCCCGGCCATGGGGCCTGGCCTCTGATCAGACCGACCGAGCCCTTGAGCACTCCCTCCCGGAGGTCGCTGACCTCCGGACGTTCCGGCCCCGAGGGCGCTCCCACCGACCCTCCTAATCCCAGCCTAAGGTAAGGGGCACGCGTGAAGCACGTGCTCCATTTTCTCTCTCTCTCTCTCTCTCTCTTATGGAAACCTATAAATACCCCTTTATATTCATTCATTGGAAGGTAATTAACTTTCTCTCACTAAAATCTCTTTATAGAAAACGCCACCTTGTTCCTCACGAACAAGGTTCCTTTAGCGCATTTCACGGACTGACTTGGGCATCGGAGAGGGTTCCCTCGAACACCCCCGAGGTCCTATTTGCTCCCTGCACAAGTACGAACGACCTGATCCGCCGAGAAAGTCCGATACTAGAAGAGAAAGAGGTGAGACATGAAGACAAATCAAGATCCAAGAGTACAATTCCAACTAGATCCAAACCCGATTTGGAGTTGATTGTTTCCGAACTGGAACAATTTGGCGTCGTCTGTGGGGAATCAAGAGTCAAAATTCTCAAGGAACAAAAGTCACTAGAAGATGCACGAAATCGAAGAGATCAATACGGTTACAGATCCGACAGGGCAAGCCATCGTCCCACGATATGACATGCCTATGATGCCACGAGACGTCGTGCCAGCCGCCACCCCCTAGGGAAGTGGGCAGGCCGTGACTCGTGGTACTTCGAGTAAGGGAGCATGGGCCGCGAGGGTGCAGGAGGCAAAGCAAGGGGTGAACCTCGAGCTCACTCCGGCCCAAGCTGCGCAGGCCGCTAGTTTCTTTACAGGATTGCTCAACAAAGAGGTTACACTGGAGATCTGGTCGGCGAGCTAGCAACGACCCCTAGGTGTCTTAAGTTTCCAGGCACAACGTCGGTAGGGGGAATCAAATGACTTGGAGTCAGAATAATCGAAAGGAAAGCAAAGATAGCTGCTAGAGGGTACGTGCAGGCCAAGAGGCGTCTGCAGACTACTCTTCCTGAGCAGGAACCTCCAAAACAAGATGGGTCGGTGCATACTATTGAGTCCACTGCCTCCGCAGAAAAGGGATCCTTGTCCTAGGGCATGCAAGAGTGGCTTAAGTCACGGGGGTACGTTACAACACGCCAGGGCCCAAAGAGAGCCGAAGTGTTTGACAGAATAACCCCTACGGAAAAGCGCCTTAGGACGAAGGGTCTGTCCAAGAGTATGCAGGCCAGACTCAACCAGGGCCCACCGCCCGAGCCAGGACCTCACCAAATCGGTGGGGGCAAGGAAGGTCTAGAAACGAGGTTTGACCCACCACCACAGGGCAAACGCTCGAAATTCTAGTACCGATCCCCGGAGAGGCCGAACGAGGCTGTAAGCCAGCATAGCCTCTCCTGTCAACACCGCCCCCTGAGTAACAGGACCCCGACTCCGAGCCGGTGGGAGGATTAGGGAATCTACAACTACCAATCGGAGGGAGGTAGAACAAGAAGGCCGGGCAGACCTACCAGAACCCCGCTACATCCGGACATTCAAGGATGCCCCATCCCAAAGATCAAGATGCCGACAGTCCGTTTCGACGGAACCACCGATCCTGAAGACCACCTGACAGCCTACGAGAGCCACATGGGAATGTACGATACGGAGGATGCTGCCTGGTGAAAGATCTTCCGAACCACCCTTGTAGGGCTGGCTCAAGGATGGTTCTGAGATCTCCCTCGAGGATCCGTGTCCACGTTTCAAGAGCTGACCAATATTTTATTGGACCAATATGCCGGAAACAAAAGGCGGAGGCTCACCCGCTTCAACTTGATGACGCTGAAGCAGAGGAAGGACGAATCTATCAGAGACTATCTGAAGAGGTTCGACCTCGCCTTTCAGCAAAGTAAGGGAAATTGACGATCCCACTGCAGCTTACGCGCTGACAAACTCCCTTGTACCCGAAAAAATGAAGAACCAGCTTATCCGCGCTCAGCTCGAGTCCCTCGCCAGGGCCCAGAAGATAGCCGAGGGTTTTATGCTGGAAGAGGAGTTCCATAGATTGCATGACACTCCACCAGTGTCAAACCGGCCCCAGGGGACATCGTAGAACGCCAATGGCAAGGGCGAGTCATCCGTCAAGCAGAAGGGAGAAGAAAGTAATGCCCCCAGAAAGGAGCGAATACCCTACCAACCCAAGTTTGATAGTTATACCGCCCTCAACAAGTCGAGGGCCGAAATCTTTGAACTAGAGAAAGAGGCAGCGAAGTGGAATTGCCTGAACAAGCCCCATCACCCCAAGGGCAACCTGAAGAAGTTCTGCACATTCCACAACAACATAGGACATACTACCGATCGGCACCTAAAAGATGAAATCGAAAACCTTATCAGGAATGGCTTGCTGGTCGCCTACGCCGCCAGAACAAAAAATCAAAAAGCACCAACCGAAAGGCCGAAAGGGTCAAGGCAGGATTGGCTTGTCATCCACGTTGTATCGGGGGACGCTAGGTGTCAGATGAGTCGCAGGGGTCGGAAGCGGCACCTGCGCGAACTCCACAACCAAATCTGTTACGCCGAAGCGGCCAGAACCTCGACCACTCTGACACTCAGCATTACTCCAGAGAACTGTGATGAGTCGTATATCCGCACAACGACCCATTAGTCCTGTCCCTGGTTATCAACAACCATATTGTCAAGAGGTGTATGGTGGATACAAGTGCATACACCAATTTACTTTATATGGATGCATTGTAGAAGATGAACCTAGAGGCCCGACCCGGGATCCTTGTACGGGTTCAGCGGTGTAGGTGTCGTCCCTATGGGTACCATCGACCTGCCTATTACATTCGGGGAGGGTGTCTCGGCCCGCAATATCAGAGCATCCTTTGTCGTTATCGATGCAAAATCATCCTACAATGCCCTGATAGGTAGAGCCACCCTGGATGAAGTCGAAGCCGCCATTTCCATCAGAGCGTTCGCAGTAGCCTATGTCACTGACTTTGGAATGGAAGGCAAGATACACGGCGACCAGGAGTCAGCTCGTCAGTGCTACTCAGTAGCTTTGTAGGCCATGAGGCCGACCGAAAAGGAAAAAGGAAGATGTACAGCTCCCCCACCAGGGAGGGCGAGATCCCAGCCGACCAACTGACCATTGAGCAGCCAGCTGACCGCCTAGAACCTAGGGTCAAAAGCATGCTGGTGGAGCTGGAGCTCGGATGACCAGTCCTCGTGCAGGGGCGTCTCAAAATCAAACGAGGCCCAGTGCTCTACTAAAAAATGAGGCCTAAAATCGTAAAAAAGAGGCCTAAAAATTTACAAATTGAAAATATGAGTATATTTTTTTAATAATTCACGAAAACTTGCAACAAAAATGATTCAAACAATTACTCTGTAGATGAAATTATCGATAATCAGTATGGAGTAGTACAATATATACGAAAATACTCGGTACTCCATAAATTATGAATGACTAAAATATTGAGTTAAAATTGAAAATTAAAAATAAAAAGTGAAAGTACCAACATCAACCTACAGAGTAATAAACTACTCTGAGTCACAAAACATCACACCTTAGCACATTCATTCATCTTCAATTCTTCATTGATAATGAGTGAAACAAAAAAATAAATCCCACTCCTTTAATCCCAAGTATTTCATAACAATCAAAAACAAAATCTTAGGAACAAACTTCTTTATTAATCCTATATTCCCACCCGTGTTTCAACAAAAAAATCAAATCTTTACCTAATTATTTAGATCTAAAATAGTTAAGAAAAACCAAAACAATCAAAGAAAGTCAAAGAAGAAGATCAACCCAGGAAAAACAAATTGAAGGGAAAATATTAGGAGAAATTTATAAAAGAAATTAGGAGTGAAAATTAATTGGGGGAAAAGAGAAAGTTTTGGTTTAATTATCTTGGGATTTAAAGTTAATTAATGAGATGGGAATTTGTACATTGGATAGAGTACACTGAACAAAGAAGTCAAGAAGTTGCAATTAATTTTTTTTTTTAAGAAAAGCAGTTATGAATTTGGGCCCAAATTTTAGAGGCCCGGTTCACTTGCTCCTCCTGAACCGGGCCTGAGCCGCCACTGTCCTCGTGGGAACTGATCTGGAGGAATCTTACAGAAAAAAGCTGGTTAAAGTACTACTATATAACAAGGATATCTTCGCATACTCGGTTGACGAGATGCCAGGGGTAGATCCAAGCCACATTGTTCATAAATTGAACGTCGATCCAAACGCCAGACCATTCAAACAGAAGAAAAGAAGTATGTCTGTCGAGAAGGACTAGCCCATCAAGGAGGAAATTGAAAAGCTCCTGAAGGCTGACTTCATAGAAAGTTGTGACTACCCTGAATGGATGGCCAACGTTGTTATGGTAAAGAAAGCCTCAAGGGCATGGAGAGCGTGTGCTGACTTCACCAATCTTAACAAGGCTTGCCCAAAATACTGTTACCCCTTGTCAAGGATCGACCAGCTGGTCGACGCCACCAGTGGACATTCAATGCTGAGTTTCTTGGATGCCTGTTCAGGATACCATCAAGTATACTTGTGGGGACCAGACAGAGTGAAATGCGCATTCATCACAAGCGCCAGAACATATATGTACAAAATGATGCCTTTCGACCTCAAGAATTCGGGTGCCACCTACCAACGCTTGGTAGATCAGGTTTTCCAGAAACAGAAGGGCAGCAATCTGGATGAGTATGTGGATGATGCAATAGTAAAGAGCAAGGGGGACGAGGAACATTTGAAGGATCTAAGGGAGATCTTCACCTCACTCGCTCCGAGCCTACCAAATGAAGCTCAACCCCAAGAAGTGAACCTTTGGGTCAGGTCAGGAAAGTTCCTCGGTTTCTTGGTCAGTGCTCGAGGAATAGATGCTAATCCCAAAATATTAAAGGCCATCCAGGACTTGCCAAAGCCCAAAACAATCAGGGACATTCAACGGGTGATCGGCCAAATGGTCGCCCTTGCGCGGTTCATAGCCAGGTCGGTCGATAAAGCAACACTCTTCTTCAAGATCCTTAAAGTAAATAAACAGTTCAGATGGGAAGCCTAGCAAAAATAAGCGTTCGCGCAGCTGAAAGAGCATCTGAAGCAACTACCGACCTTGGCTAGGTCGGTAACCGGGGAGAAGTTGTTTCTATAGATAGTTGTTACCAATGCAACGGTGAGTGCAGTCATCCTAAGAGAGGATACCGGAATCCAACAACCAATTTATTTTGTAAGCCACGCCCTCGGACCGGTTGAAAGAAATTACCCGGTGGTCGACAAAGCAACGTACTCCATAGTGATGGTAGCACGAAAGCTCCAACCATACTTTGACATGCACCCCGTCGTTGTGCTTATATACCAACCCTTGGAGAAAGTCCTCAAAAAATTTGAAAACTCCGGAAGGCTGTTGAAATGGGCCATTGAGCTCAGCGGCCTCAGCATATCCTACCAACCCAGAGCCACCATCAAGGCCTAGGCTCTGGCTGACTTCCTCGCCGAGTGCTCCCACTCGGAAGAAGACGATCCCCCCACAGAAGAATGGCTGGTATTCACTGATGGATCATCCACGGCCAACAACGCGGGGCAGGGGTTGTGCTGACAAGCCTGGAGGGGATCGATTTCGAGCATGCGCTCAGGTTAACTTTCTCTGGGTCTAACAATGAGGCGGAGTATGAGGCCGTGCTAGCAGGCATCAACCTAGCTATGGCCGCTGGAGCAGAGAGGATCATCCTAGCTACGGACTCCCAACTCATTGCCAACCAGATTAATGGGGAATATGAGGATAGGGATCTGACTATGGTCTCATTTCTGGAAAAAGTAAAAGAAGGGCTGTCAAAGATTAAGTCCTATGAAGTCAGGCAAGTCCCCAGGTCACAGAATAACCGAGCTGATGCCTTATCCAAGCTAGCAAGCTCTAGCCTACAGGACATCAGGAGGTCGGTCTGGGTAGACGTGGTAAAAGAGAGATCAACAGTCGACTCCAACAAGTCAATATGGTAAAAGGGTTAGAATCTGAGATCTGGATGACGTCAATCATCCGGTTTAAGAAGGACGACGCTCTGCCTGAAGATACTGTGCAGCGAAAGAGAATGCCCATCAAAGGCTGCATGGTACATACTGACCAATGATGAGCTGTACCGAAAATCATTCTCCTCGCCCCTACTCAAATGCCTGGGGGCAGAGCAGGCAGCCGAAGTCCTAGATGACATCCACTCGGGGATTTGCAGGCACCACATTGGAGGGAGAACCCTCGCCCACAAAGCGCTTAGGGCGAGATACTACCGGCCCACCATGTTGGACTGTTGTGTGTCAAATTTGGACGATTTTTCCTCCCATTTAGGCTCGTTTTTCCTCCGTTTTGCGAGACTAGAGTGCGATTATCGCCGTATTTTTAGTAATTCTCGCATTAGCATCTCTCTTTTACATTTTACGTGTTTTGGTAGTTTTGTGTTTATTTTGATAGGATTTTCGACTAAAAGCGTGTCCGAGCTTCTATGAGCACAAAAGAGAAGGAGACCGTTGTAGACACCCACATTTTGACCGCCAGGTGTCTATAACAGTTTCCAAAAAACACCCGATGATGATCGGACGTAAACATGACAAAATACGTTTGACTTTGGACTCGGAATCAGTAGTAACTGGCGCGAGTTAACGGAGTAAAAATCTCACAAAACAGACCTCAAATTCAGGCCCGTGGGTCATTTCGAGTCAAATAAGACTAACTTGGGTCAAATCCGACACCAGGGGCAAAACCGTCTTTTAGCGACTGAGTCAAAACCCGGTCAAAGATATTTTCTGAGACGTTGAAACCAGCCGTGTCACCCCACGAGTCCGGCTCGAGCTCAAACACTACAAAAAATCAGCTACAAAAAATATTAAACAAACCCATTAAAGGTAGAATTCGGTTCCCTGGAGGAGTCCTACCCGAACCCAAATACTCGACCGAGCGCAAGAAGCGTACTCGGCCGAGTACTCCTCTCATTCCAGCCGGCTCAATGCCTTCTTCACCAAGCAACGGAATTCTCGTTCCTCTCAAATTGCTTACCTTTCCTATCCTAATCGGTATTTCTTGTCACCCAAGCAAGATTACCTCTCCTACCTTCAGTCGAGGACCTCTCCTATAAATAGGACCCTCCCATCAACACACCGATACAACAATTCATCATACATCTTCTACACCAATTATTCACTACAATTCCCGACACATCCAATCCCGACATACACGACATACAACCAGAATCTCTAGCAAATCCTAGGCAAACCTTACCAAAAGTACAACACCTTAACTCCACCTATATTCTCGTTACTCCTACACAAGCGCCGTTACTACGAGTTTCTAATCGAGACCGGAATTAGCATGTAGGTTGAGGGTGTTCCAAATCCCGATCTTTCTCTCTTTCTCTCTCCCTTCTCACGTTTTCTTTTTCCTTTTCTCGTCCATTGCCGTCAGTCTGTTTTTTATGGGTCATCGTCGCATCTTTTATTTTTTTTTTCATAATATCAATATTACAAACTATTTTCATATAAAAAAACGTTCTTAAAATACGATATCACTCTATAGTCAAATATCGTATCTAACAAGAACTAAATTAACCTCGTTGATGCTAAAAATCGTCACATGGTTTTAAAAATAAAATATGACGATTCTAACGCAGAGAGAATTAACATTCTTTTCTTTTCATTCAATTTCTTTTCAAAATAATTTTATAAAACATTTTTTCTAAAAATCATTCAGAATATTTGATATCGATTTCATAATCGAATATCGAATACGACGAATATCGAAAATATAAGTCGAGTATAAATTAGTCCATATTTATACGCGATTCATTAAAACTAACGATTTTCGAAAAACCAAACCCGAGAGCAGCCCGTGACGCGAGCCGTACGCGTCCCGGGCGATACGCCCTCCCGCGCGAGTCGCGCCCTTCCCGAGCGAGTCGCGCGGATTTCCAAAAACCGCGGCGTATTTTTTTTTTCTCGTTTTCCTTTTTTTTTTCAGCATCGTTTCTTAAGTAAAACAGCGGCTTTCTCAGCGTATTTCAGGTTTTCGATAAATATTTTTGACCCCGGTCAACACGTGTTTAATTCATCACGTGCCATAAAACCTTTCAAAATCATGCATCTTTTATTCAATTTGCAAACCGTTACTAACCCGTTTGATCTTTGTTTCTTATTATTCATCGTTTGTTTTATTATACTAAAATGAACCTCGCATGCTAAAATATAACTTTGACGTTAGTTTTAGATGCATTAAATTGACATAGCAACCCATTCAATTATTCGCATGTTTAGGGAAAACAATATTTGCATATCATTCAACCGTCGAACTAACACGCGTACACCAAAATTGAACGATATCTTAGTAAAGGCCGCTAAGTGCGGGAGGGGTTGGGTGTTCTTTGTGAACTTCCCAACACGTACCCTCACCCCTTACTCAGAACCGTGGTTTCCGGATGTCCAAATCCATTGGCATACGAGAGTCATTCAATACCCGATTACCGATAATGTCGGTATCGGTATCGCAATGCTAAGAGACGAACCCAATAAACTCTGAAATCGGAATAGGCCGTACTTTGTGCACGGCCCATTACGACATAGAGTGGGTTCGAACGGGCCCGAACTCCCACAAAGTTCGGTGGCGACTCCAACTTCGATTTAAATTTCAACTCGAGATCCATCTCACATGAGATTCATTCGCCTCCCCAAACCCGCGCGTGGCCGCGTCGGGGTGGACCTATGTCATGTCCACAATTTGGCGACTCCGCTGGGGACTCCTGATGTACCACTAGTCATCGGGGTTCCTAGGGTTAGACTCGATAAGAAATCGCTCGATTAGTAATGTACGCGTTTTAGTTCAATGATTCATGCATAACCCAAATCTTTCCCGGGCCGGTTACTTGTGACCGACGTCCCACTATACCACGGTGCATTCCTAAATGGGTGCACTAAAGACTCCGATGGCGGAACTCGCATGGGTTTTACGGCATGTTCTAAGTCCAACTCGGCTTAGGAAGTCCGTCCTGATTTGCGAGAAAGCCGTCTTTGTTGGTATAGACCCTATTTCGACCAACCGAGACTTAGTTTAAGAAGCATACATGGTGTCATTATACTGTTTCCGTGACTACGTGCTGCTTGATCTACATGTCATCTTTTTTAAACAACCGTTATTTCGAAAAATACATCTTTTCAAAATTATCCATCTTTCAAAAAACTCGGAAAGCCGCCAAAATTTAGACTTAAGATGTGACTCAAAACAAGCCTATTTTCTAACCGGCATGCTATCCATTTCAATATTCAAATTCCGTTCCTCATTCGTTTTTCTAATTTTCAAAAATCCATTTCAATGTTTAAATTTTCAAAATTCTATTTCAATTTTCAAATCTCCGAGATGCCGTTTTCGATTTTCAAATCTTCGGAATCTTATTTTCGATTTTCCAATTTTCGGAAATTTATTTTCGATATTCAAAATTTCAAATATTCAACTTTTCAAAAAAATCCGGAGAGCTACCGAATTTAGGACTTATGATTTTATTCAAAATAACCTATTTCTAGCCGGTATGTTGCCCATTTCAAAATTCAAAATTTTCAATCGTTCAAAAACTTCCGATTTTTGCCAATTTCAAAAGTTTGGCCCGTCTTCCGATTTTATCGGAATTCAATCCTTTTCAAAAAAACCCTCTTTATCTTAGGACTTACCGCATTTAGTAGCGTCGGGTCTTGTCATAAGTCGTCGAAGGTCTCTAGCGTCAAAACTCCGTCGATCTTACATCACGGGTTTCCTCCCTATCCCAGTCCGCCTTATTTGTCAAGGCGCGGCCCACCTACGTAGGACATACTCCTACAAAGGAAGGCCCGTTTACACACTCGAATCCAAAAGTCTGGGGAATATCTCACGTGGACCTTCCTACGAACAGGACTCGGCCCACCCGCCGAATCCTAAGGGAGGCCCACCTTTCACGAGTCACCCGTCTAGGTGTCCTTTCCGAGTCATTTTCTTTTCAGGCTTTTCCTCACTTGGGGGCTATCCTTCAGCAGAGCAATCAATCACGATTGCTCTAAGGGTCATGTCTTACACGTGTCTCACGTACCCCACTTTCGAGTCACTTAGATGTCACATCATCTGAGTCCTATCAGAGTCTTTAGTCTCACTCGGGGGCTGTCCTCCACCCGAGCAGTCAACCACAGTCACCTTAAGGGCACCCCACCTTCATCATAGATTGGCATCCTTATGATGCCTTCTTCGAGTCGTACCTATGCTACGAATACTCGAGTCACCTAGGGTTAGGTCACCACGGTTGGTCCGAGCACGCGACGCGGTCAAACACGGTTGCCCCATTTTCGGACTCCCCCTCACGCACCCTAAGTCTCATGGTCGAGTCCAAGCCAGAGTCGTTACCTTATCTAGATCAACTTCGAATATCCCGATCCGAGAGCCTTAGTCATTTCTATCACCCCGGGCCATGTTTAGTTTGACTCCTTCTCTTGCACCTGCGCAAAACCGAGCTTAGGCGAGTTCTAACACCTGTCACTTCTTCCTACAAGGGACCCAATGAACGAGGCACTACCTAACCACGACAAAGCCCGCACTATCGAGAAAGGGGATATCCAAGGAAGCATGCTTATGCTATCTTGCTCCATTAACAATATCTTCTCAAAAATCAATACCGACCTAGATAACCTATGTTCCAGGGTAGCTATCATCGAAGAGGATCTTGCAAGAACCCAATCCCGTCTAACACAACTAGAACGGGTAAGGCAGCCAATCATCCAACCGGGCCATTTAAAGGGTGAGGACTCTTATGAAACCATCCGATGCCCCCAAGATGGCAAGACCGAGAGAGGTAATCCACAAGTCACCTCTCCGAAAGTCAAGAACCAGTCAAAAGTAAGGACATTTACCCACCTGGATATGTCCTACACCGTCGCTTTCCAAAGGTTGGTTTCGAAGGGCCTAATATTACCCATAGGCCCAACAGCCGACGTACCTTTGGAAAAACGCTCTAAAGCATGGAACGCTGAGCATTACTGCAAATTCCACAGAGGGAGGGGACACGATACAGAGCAGTGCTGGAAACTGAAACACCTCATCCAAGATTCCCTTGATGCCGGGAGAACACCCGTCATGGAAACGTTATCACTTGCAAGGCCCCTCATGGACTATACAGGGCCCAACGACCAAAGCATCCAATCTACCTCCCATATATCCAAGAGTCCGAATTTGATTTGAGTCCTAATCTGAGTCCGAGTCCGAGTCTAGGATGTACTATTTCTTTCAATTTCAAAGTCAGAATCAAAGTCAGAGTCAGCTGTATTCTGTCCTCTTTTCACATTTAAATAAAATCAGCTTTTCTATTTCTCATATATACTTTCCTTATGTGTTTCCGAGAACATGATTAACACCATCATACACTGTGAGCACATGCACGTGACTATTATAGGCACATCTATAGTGACTGCAGGAAACCGAGCCCGTGTTTTCCTTTTACCTGTTCCATGTCTGGTATAGAAAAACCACATAACTACCCCTAGCATGAGCAGTATCGAATCCTATGACAAATCTAGGTAGTCTCCTAGTTTGGGTTCAAGACGGGAGGCAATCCCATTTCCCACATTAAACACCCCTCCAATAAGACTGACCAATCCCTACCTTAGGTGTTAGTCTGGCCAACAAAACAAAGAGGAAAAGTTGGACAAAAAAAAGATCAAAAGTCCAAAAGAAAAAAAAGCAAAAGGCCAAAAAAAAAAAGCAGGCCATCATAAAAAAAAGAGGCATCCATGACCAAGATTAAACGGTCAATCCAAGTGAAGAATCCCGAGACCGGGGCTAAGAGGTCAACCAAAAAATATTCAAAAACCCATGACCGTAGTGAAAACGGTCAATTCAAAATTATCAAAATTATACCATCGAAAAAAGGGAAAAGCAATCAAGTTGGTCAAACACCACATCTAGCCTTCCCACATTACAACCCTCAAGACCTTCTCGAGACCTAGGCTAGAGACAGCCCAGAATTTTGAGGATTCAAGCTCCATAGGATACCCTAACCATTAGGGCCGGACGTGGAAATCGGATCCCGCGCATTACCAAACCTACCCCGATCGAAGTTCGAGTCATTTTTATTCGACTTCCCCTTTCCTACCACATTACTGTACCTACCCTCGAAGCCTAGCTCCACAAAATCGAGCTCAAGATGTCAAATCATCAAAGCCATTTGCAACCTAGCACCACATTTCCAAAAACATCCAAACTAGTTACCAGCCCTAAACACGGGAATTCAACTTGCAGTCGGCATAGAACATGCCCAAATAGTTCACACCACCTCTGGGGGCTACCCCGAAGAACGCTCACAGTCACAGGATCAACATCCTAACTATTCTAGCCCTTTGATCAAGGCATCATTGGGAATGCACCTAGCCTATACCATCGCTATGGCTAGTTACACACAAAGCCCTAATAAACTAGGCATCATCATATATCTTCCAGTACACTGAACTACGGCATGGTTTGATTTCACCACACGTGAATACGTAGGCAACTTTTCAACAAAGGCACAACCACCCACATTGACACATTCAAAAAGCACCATCATTCCTGACACGACACTATCATGTTCTTAACAGCCAACTTTGTCGTCCTGGGGGCTTCTCTTAGGCAGAAGACCTCCATCCACTCACAAGATTCAAAGGACTTTCAAAATCTAGCCACCTTTCTATAGTATGTCCTAGTACTCGGCTCAGTCGAAGACAAGAATCTGTCAGGACTCGAAGCAATACCCACTTCGGGAATATACCCCAAAACCAAAAAAGATCCAAAAGAGCACCAGACTATAACATTGCTACTACTAAGTTCTGTCGTTACAGTCCCATTACTGACTACTGCAACCCAATATAGCATATCGTTCCCATTTCGACTTCGACCGTGTTGCCACTCGCCTAGGCTACGGAATAGTGCAGCTTAAGAGTCTTGTCATCTTAGGTGGCCCACCCCCTACCGAGTCACGGTCCAACTCTTAGAGAGTTCATTTCGTATCTGTCAACTCGTCCTGTCACGTCCAGGGTCGAGTTTGTCGGTAGGCCTCTCTCTCCAAATTCTTATTTTAAAATTTGCAAAACTTAGCCATTTGAGAAAATCCTATTTTTGACAAGGTCAAATTTCAGTCTATTTAAACTGCAAATTTCTTTCGATTTTGAAAACCTATCTCCTAGCACGTGAGTTGCTTTCAGGACTTCAATTTCAAAATAAAACAAAAATCATTTTCCCCAGCGCAAGTCAGTCTATAGATGCTAACTGCATTTTCTATATGCTATCTTGCTGTCTGCTATATTTGCTATTTCTGCCTATATATCTAATATTTTAGGTACCACTTGTGCTTCTCGAAGGAACATCAAGTTTTTACTTCCCCAGCGTGAGTCGGTGTTTCGCCTAAATGTTACATGCGAATTGCTATGTGTCGGCATCATACAGGCACACCCAGACTCGAGAAGGAAGCCTCCTCGCAAAAACTCCCCAGTGGAAAGCTTAGGAGACATTTCTACTAAAGAATCGGGATGTGTCTGCGAACGGACACACCCATAGCTTTCTATGCAAGCTCCCGCGTAATTCTGAATCGGGATGCATCTGCAAACGGACACACCCATAGCTTCCTATGCAAGCTCCCGCGCAACTCCAAGATGACATGCGTCTGCAAACGGGCACACCCAAGGCTTCTTAGACAAGTCCCACGGAGCTATCCCTACAATAGAACTCAGGTATGATTTCTATTTTATGGCTGGCGAGCCCTTTTACGCAAGTTTAATGAACTATAAACGACCCGACCGGAAGTCTGCTAGGTCTTAATCTTCGATTGGCCTGGTGGCTACTTTGACTTTTGCCTTGTCCAAGCCTCAGTCAGAGTGGGGGCTCTGTAGACACCCACATTTTGACCGTCAGGTGTCTATAGCAGTTTCCAAAAAACACCCGATGATGATCGGACGTAAACATGACTAAATACGTTTGACTTTGGACTCGGAATCAATAGTAACTGGCGCGAGCTAATGGAGTAAAAATCTCACAAAACAGACCTCAAATTCAGGCCCAGTGGGTCATTTCGAGTCAAATAAGACTAACTTGGGTCAAATCCGACACCAGGGGCAAAACCGTCTTTTAGCGACTGAGTCAAAACCCGGTCAAAGATATTTTCCAAGACGTTGAAACCAGCCGTGTCACCCCACGAGTCCGGCTCGAGCTCAAGCACTACAAAAAATCAGCTACAAAAAATATTAAACAAACTCATTAAAAGTTAGAATTCGGTTCCCAGGAGGAGTCCTACCCGAACCCGAATACTCGACCGAGCGCAAGAAGCGTACTCGGCCGAGTACTCCTCTCATTCCAGCCGGCTCAATGCCTTCTTCACCAAGCAACGGAATTCTCGTTCCTCTCAAATTGCTTACCTTTCCTATCCTAATCGGTATTTCTTGTCACCCAAGCAAGATTACCTCTCCTATCTTCAGTCGAGGACCTCTCCTATAAATAAGACCCTCCCATCAACACACCGATACAACAATTCATCATACATCTTCTACACCAATTATTCACTACAATTCCCGACACATCCAATCCCGACATACACGACATACAACCCGAATCTCTAGCAAATCCTAGGCAAACCTTACCAAAAGTACGACACCTTAACTCCACCTATATTCTCGTTACTCCTACGCAAGCGCCGTTACTACGAGTTTCTAATCGAGACCGGAATTAGCATGTAGGTTGAGGGTGTTCCAAATCCCGATCTTTCTCTCCTTCTCTCTCCCTTCACACGTTTTCTTTTTCTTTTCTCGTCCGTTGCCGTCGGTCCGTTTTTTATGGGTCATCGTCGCATCTTTTATGTTTTTTTTCATAATATCAATATTACTAAAAATTTTCATACAAAAAAACGTTCTTAAAATACGATATCACTCTATAGTCAAATATCGTATCTAACAAGAACTAAATTAACCTCGTTGATGCTAAAAATCGTCGATTTTAACGCAGAGAGAATTAACATTCTTTTCTTTTCATTCAATTTCTTTTCAAAACAATTTAATAAAACATTTTTTCTAAAAATCATTCCGAATATTTGATATCGATTTCATAATCGAATATCGAATACGACGAATATCGAAAATATAAGTCGAGTATAAATTAGTCCATATTTATACCCGATTCATTGAAACTAACAATTTTCGAAAAACCAAACCCGAGAGCAGCCCGTGACGCGAGCCGTACGCGTCCCGGGCGATACGCCCTCCCGCGCGAGTCGCGCCCTTCCCGAGCGAGTCGCGCGGATTTCTGAAAACCGCGACGTATTTTTTTCTCGTTTTTTTTTTCAGCATCGTTTCTTTAGTAAAACAGCGGCTTTCTCGGCGTATTTCAGGTTTTCGATAAATATTTTTGACCCCGGTCAACACGTGTTTAATTCATCACGTGCCATAAAACCTTTCAAAATCATGCATCTTTTATTCAATTTGCAAACCGTTACTAACCCATTTGTTCTTTGTTTCTTATTATTCATCGTTTGTTTTATTATACTAAAATGAACCTCGCATGCTAAAATATAACTTCGACGTTAGTTTTAGATGCATTAAATTGACATAGCAATCCATTCAATTATTCGCATGTTTAGGGAAAACAATGTTTGCATATCATTCAACCGTCGAACTAACACGCGTACACCAAAATTGAACGATATCTTAGTAAAGTCCGCTAAGTGCGGGCGGGGTTGGGTGTTCTTTGCGAACTTCCCAACACGTACCCTCACCCCTTACTCAGAACAGTGATTTCCGGATGTCAGAATCCATTGGCATACGAGAGTCATTCAATACTCGATTACCGATAATGTCGGTATCAGTATCGCAATGCTGAGGGACAAACCCAATAAACTCTGAAATCGGAATGGGCCGTACTTTGTGCACGACCCATTACGACATAGAGTGGGTTCGAACGGGCCCGAACTCCCACGATGTTCGGTGGCGACTCCAACTTCGATTTAAATTTCAACTCGAGATCCATCTCACATGAGATTCATTCGCCTCCCCAAACCCGCGCGTGGCCGCGTCGGGGTGGACCTATGTCATGTCCACAACCGTCCGAAGAGAAAAGCACGAAACTAAAAGTTCAAGTAATCCATTCAATCGGCAAAGAAAGAGACCGGAAAAGAGGCAGAAAACCATCGGGTGAAGTTTTACCCGATGATTCACCACCGGGCGAAGTTTTGCCCGACGACATTCTTACCTCCCCAAAGATCTTCGAGAAACATTCACCACCGGGCGAAATGACCGGGCGAAACTTTCACCATCGGGTGAAGTTTCGCCCGACAGTAAAGGAGCTCCGAAATGTGCAAATGGGAAAGAGTTTCACCGGGTGAAATCACCAGGTGAAGTTTCACCCGACGGTACTAGCTCGTGGATGCCCTTTAACCGCAGGATGAAGTTTTGCCATATGAAGATCCATAGAGTGAAAGTCTCATGAAGGAAGAAAGATTGGATTTGGGCCTTAGTTTGTGTGATCCATTAAGGGTTTAGTATATACAGTTAACCCTAAGTTTTCTTTTAAGTGAGTCTCAATAGTGCCTCTTTTAGATTAAGCCTTGTTTTAGTTAGATCTCATAGTGATGGCAGCACGAAAGCTCCAACCATACTTTGACATGCACCCCGTCGTTGTGCTTACATACCAACCCTTGGAGGAAGTCCTCAAAAAATTTGAAAACTCCGGAAGGCTGTTGAAATAGGCCATTGAGCTCAGCGGCCTCAGCATATCCTACCAACCCATCCAGAGCCTACCTTAAACCACCATAACTCATCTACATAATCTCGACACTCCCGTGCCTCAGCCACAACTAGACGAGCCCTATTCCGAGAAGACAAAACATGTAGGTTGAAGGTGCAAATTCGATCCCGACTTCTCTCTTTCTCTCTCTTCTTTTCTCTCGTCTCTCTCATTTTTTTCGTCGCCGTCGTCTTTTTTTTTCTTTTCTAATATTGTTATTAGTATTATTACTATCTAATTAACGTTAAAACATCGCACATACATCGATTTACAAAATGATCTCGAATTGAATACGTTTAATGTTGAATTTCGCATAAGACCCTTCTAATCCCTTTACGAGTTGTAGCAGTGGTGGAGCCCTCTCGAGGAGCCCCTCCCTAAACACTCAAGGGCATGATGGGATCGCGAATATTCCACGTTAAACGTTTTCGATTCTCTTTTTCAAAAAGGTTAGAAAGAACCTGTTGATGCAAATCGAACATCACAAAATCCGTAAGGATTATTAACGATGTCGTGACGCGGAGGGAATCGACTTTCGCTCTAGTCAAGTAAAAAAAAGCATTATCCTAAAGATGCGATACCGACTCCGTAGTCAGATATCTTGGTCGCGCGAGGGACACGCGAGTTTCACGTCTAGGCGGGTCGCACAGGGGATGCGCGGGTCGCCCGACTGCCTGGAAATTACGACACGGAAGGAATTATTTTGTCTTAATTCAATTTAAAACAATTTACAACATCTTTTCTAAATCCCCGATAATCGATCTCGTAACAATAGCATATACGTTACGAGCATCAAAAGCTAAGTCGAGTATGAATCATATTATATTTCTACACGATTTAGTAAAATTATTGATTTAAAAACTAAAGCAAATTCGAAAGCGCACTCTTCGAAACGAACCAGTGTCCGTACAGGGGCTCCGTAACCCGATCACTCGATCGAGTCCTACCTATGACTCGATCGAGTGGTCCACTTTACGCATAAAACACGGGTTTTGTCTATCATGTCAGCATCATCGATTTCTCTTTTTTATGACTTTAGTCGTCACGTATCAAAGGCTATCACGTGCCTAATTTTTCAAAAAGCATGCATTGCATTATCCGTTATTATCAATATTTCAATTATTTCGATTTTCGCGCTTGCCCGCGCACTTGTAATCTTTTGTTTTAAGTTTTATTTTCGTTGTTTGTTTTATTGTACTAAAACGAACCTCACATGCTAAAATAACTTTGACGTTAGTTTAGATGCATTAAACGACGTAGATCAAACATAATTCACATGTTTAGCCAAAACGCTGTTTGCATATCATTTAACCGAATTACTAATGCGCGTATTAAAACATCGAACGATATCTTAGTAAAGGCCGCTAAAGTGCGGGTGGGGTTGGATGTCCTTTGTGGGCTTCCCAACACGTACACTCATCTCTTACTCAGAACCATGGTTTCCGGATGCCCGACATCATTGGCGCACGAGAGTCATTCAATACACAGTAACTGATAATGTTGGTATCAGTATCGCAATGCAAAGGGACGAGCCCCATAAACTCTGAAATCCAAATGGGCCATACTCTGTGCACGGCCCACCAAGATATAGAGTGAGTTCGGATGGGCCCGAACTCCCACAAAGTTCGGTGGCGACTCCATTTCGATTTAAATTTCAACCCGAGATCCATCTCACATGAGATTCATTCGCCTCCCCAAACCTGCGCGTGGCCGCGTTGGGGTGGACCTTTGTCATGTCCACAATTTGGCGACTCCGCTGGGGAAAACTGATGTGTGACTTACCATCGGGATCCTCAGGGTGAGACTCGAGAAGAAATCGTTCGATTAGTACAATACGCGTTTTAGTTTTACGGTTCATGCATAACCTCATTTTTACTCGGGCCGGTACTGGTGACTGACGTCCCACTATACCACAATATATTTCAAATTCGTTATGTTAAGGTGTTCATAGCTAATTCGTATGAGTTTCGCGGCATGTTTTAAGATCAACTCGACTTAGGAAGTCCGTCCTGATTCTCGAAGAGGCTGTGCGCACTGGTATAGACCCTATTTAGACCGATCGAGACTTAGTGTAAAGCATACTTGGTGTCGTTATAATGCTTGCGTGACTATGTGCTACTAGGTTTCTATGTTGTTTTCAAAAACCGTCATTTTCAAAAAATGTATCTTTTCAAAAAATATTCAATTTTCAAAAACCCGGGATGCTACCGAAATTAGGACTTTTGGATTTGACTCAAAATAGCTTATTTCTAGCCGGCGTGCTGCCCATTTCAAAGCATTTTCGAACCTTTAAAAATTTCGGCCCGACGGCATTTTGCCGATTTCAAAAAGTCGAGCCGTCTTCCGATTTTCTCGGAATTCAAACTTTCCTTTTCAAAAACCTTCCTTATCCTAAGACTTGCCGCATTTAGTAATGTCGGGTCTTTTTATAAGTCATCGAAGGTCCTTAGCGACGAAACTCCGTCGATCTTACATCACGGGTTTCCTCCTCTTCCCAGTCCGCCTTATTTGTCAAGGCACGGCCCACTTACGTAGGACAAACCCCTACAAGGGAAGGCTCGTTTACACATTTGAGTCCAAAGTCTGGGGAATATCTCACGTGGACCTTCCTTCAAACGGGACTAGGCCCACACAGCCGAATCCTAAGGAAGTTACACAATTCACTAGTCACCCGTCTAGGTGTCTTTTCCGAGTCATTTCCTTTTCAGTCTTTTCCTTGCTCGGGATGTACTGTCTTTATTCCAGGATTTGGGTCAGTTTCTGATTACGCGGTATTCTTACAGACAGGCCACCGGTAACCAGACACAAGCACAAAATGCAAGAAGCCTTGGACAAGTTGTCAGCCTCGTTGGACACTATGGTCGTCAAGCAAACTCAGATCGAGACCCAATTGACAGCTATCAGGTCTGACCAAATAGCTATTGTTACCTGTTTGAGTGCCGTGGAACAAGGGACTCCTGCTGCTGGGACTGACACTACTGAGCCCTTAGCTGAACTGGTCAGCGCAGTTCGCAAACTGAAGGAACAGGTCCATTTGTCAAAAAACAACACTATCCACACGGAAAACACCCGTGCCAATTCGCCCTTGAATGATGAGCTGCCCGCCAATCTCAACCTTACGGGCCTACCGATGTTTGACGGGACCGAAAACCCGGTGCTTCATATCCGGGCCTTCAAAGAGTTCATGGCCGTTAAATGAGTGAAATCGACCATGTTCAAGCACCTGTTTGCCTCTTCACTCGAGAAGCATCCGAAAGCCTGGTACTACAGGCTAGACTCCAAGAAATACAAAACTTGGGATGACGTGGCCACAGAGTTTGCTCGAAACTATGCCGACAACACCGAAATCCAGACCACGATGCGCACCCTGGAAGTGATGGCCCAGGAGCCCAAAGAAGGTTTTACCAAATATCTTCAACGCTGGAAGGCCGAAAGCGTGAAACTAGTGGAAAAGCCCAATGAATTTTTTTTTAGTGGAGGTCTTTGTCAAGAACCTCCTCCCTTTCTACCGGGTCCATCTCCGGTATGCTGTCATACCCAACTTCGCCACTTTAACTGAAATGGGCACGAGGATTGAAGATGACTTGAGGCTAGAGGGCCTTACTAAGGCCTCTAGCAAGGGGTATCAAGGGGCCAGTTCTTCCACTACCAAGCCCACCGCTGCAGCTTCAACTCGCAGCATCTTCGACGCGGTTAATCTACTAGATGCCCCGTCCAAAAAGAATACTCCAGCTCGGGTATTCACTGATATAGGGACCACCTATACATACCCCTTACAAATGCTATCTTCAAAGGGCTTGATCCAACCGATAGGCCCAACTCCTGAGGTCCCGGTCGAGAAGCGGTCCAAAAGCTACAATGTCCAGGCCTACTACCAATATCATCGAGGTAATGAGCACGATACTGAAAAGTGCTGGAAGCTGAAGCACCTAATCCAAGACTTAATCAAGAGTGGGAAGATACCGCTGCCCGGGGACAAACCGAGCAACAAAGAAAACCCTTTCAGCGCCCATGCCATCTTTACGGGAGAAGTAGTCAACTGTTCTCATCTCATTTCTCCATTCATCCCGCAAATTAATGGGATCTGGTTCGATGATGAAGATGATGTTTACTTACCTGGGGGGGAGGTTGTCCCCATCACTCCTGAAGAGGTCTGAAAGGCTAAATCCAAAGCTTTAGCCAGTAACCACCTCGCTACTGCCGGTTGTCCTTATCAAGCCACTAGCTCTAAGGACGCCCCTATCTCAACAGCTGTCGCTGAACCTGCCAGGACGGAAGCTGCCCTTGAAGAGCCAAGCACTGACACGGCTCTAGTCAAACAATTGAAAAGGGCTCGAGCTGATCTCACCATATGGCAACTTTTGCTTAGCTCGCAAGAACATCGGGAAGCACTTAATAAGGCTCTCCATCAGATCAAGGTCGACTCACTGGTTACCCCTGATGAAATGGTAGCCACTATCATCCCCTATCTCAAGGGCAAGTCCAAGGAAGAAGGCCCACTTATTACCTTCTCCGAGTCCGACCTACCACCATTCGGGGCTGCCCATAACCTCGCCCTATACATCATGGTAATCTGTCGAGGGAAGTATCTCCCGATGACCCTAATTGATGACGGGTCTGCTGTGAATGTCCTTCCTTTAAGGACCGCCAAAGCCCTTGGCATTAAACTAGCCAAAATTTGATAAGCTAGTCGTATACCTATCAAAGATAACCAACTTAGGTCTAACTAAAAATATAGCTAGGGAAGTCAGGTCGAATCCACAAGGAGACAAATAAATTCTACTTGCAATTGAAGTCTATCTAAGAAGATAAATTGGGGGTTTTGTTGTTGTTTTAACTAATCTAAAAGTAGTGAAAGAAAGAAAATTAAAGGAGAAGAAATAACTAAAATAAAATAAGACGAATGAAGATGAATAAATATATGGAGAGAAAACTAGGATTGTCGGTTCACTACGAATCTCATATGGTCACGGTCTAAGTCACAGGTCTGTCGCAGATATTGGCCTAAGGGGTATTGAAAAGGTCCTTCCGGTCCGCTATTCACCCTAGCATGCGTCTAAAGGCTTCCGATCTTATTAGGGCGAACTAATGTGTTGTAACAGGTCTAACTTTTACCAGGCTTCCGATCTTAGGTTCAAGTTTACCAGATTCAATTAATCAATCATGCGCATTAACTGACTAATCGCGATTATTTGCTACAAGTGACAACTCAGACACAATATCATTGACAAATCTATAAATTATTTAGCGACCACATTCAATTCGCAGATCCCCTAAATCCTAGCGAGGGAAATTAGCTACTCATAATTAATTCAAGAACAACAAGATTAATAAAAGAATTTACTAGATTAAACATCACGAATAATAATAAATTTACGACAAGTATAAAATAATAATTAAGAATAATTAAATATGAAGAAGGAAACAATGAAGAACAAAGAAGAAGGAAGGAAGATTAATAAAATTACCGAAGGAATGAAGGCGATTCGAATCCAAAAGTTCTTACAATAACCGAGTTTTGAGAAGAAATTAAACTAGAGAAAATAAAAGTAGAGAAGAAGTCTAAAAGAAATCTAAAGAAAATAAGGGAGAAGTTGAGAGATGATAAGAAGTGTGTTCTAATGTGGCTCCCAAAGCCCTATTTATACAAATTGGATGGGTTAAAAACTGTTTAGGAAACTCTTGCGTTTAGGAAATTCCTTGCTGATCACGAAATCTGCCCTCAGTCCAGGAATAGTCGGCCGACTATTGTAATAGTCGGTCGACTAACCATGCATCAACTTGATCTCTGCAGCTCCAGAATAGTCGGCCGACTATTGTAATAGTCGGTCGACTATCGTCATGGTCGGCCGACTATTGTGATAGTCGGTCGACTATCGCCCGTTTCAGCGTACAGCAATTTTCCAGCTTCGATTTGGCACGATTTTGGTTCGTTTTAGCTCCTTTGTCTTCCGTTCCTGCAAAAGGACAATACACACCACAAAGTAGCCAATTCGGGGCAAAATAATAGTTTTCACTATTCAATAAACACGAGAATGCGCGTAATAAGAGCATAAAAAGTGTATATAAAATACGCGCATCAGTAATCTGTCGAGGGAAGTATCTCCCGATGACCCTAATTGATGACGGGTCTGCTGTGAATGTCCTTCCTTTAAGGACCGCCAAAGCCCTTGGCATTACCGCGACCGACTACCTTCCAACCGCACAGATTATCCAGGCTTTTGATGAAAGCCCAAAGCCGGTTGCTGGGGTCGTTAAATTGACGATCATAACGGGCCCAATTGAGAAAGAGTTAGAATTCCAGGTGATCGACGTCACCTCTTCTTTTAATCTATTCCTCGGAAGGCCATGAATTCACGCTGTTAAGGCAGTGTCCTCTACCCTCCACAGAAAGGTCAAGCTGCCTCTACAAGATGGTGTCATTACTCTTGAGGCAACCCCCATAACCGTGGCTAGCTGCAACACCGCGGGCCGGGCCGACCCACGAGGGTTCGATTTTGTGGGAGTGATCGAAAAGGAATATCTCTTCAGGCTCTATTTCACCACTAGCATCGATATGATGCTACAAAACTTGGGTTGTTTACCGTGGGCTACTTCGAGGCCATATCTTCTAGCTGGGAAGATTATTGAAGTCCTAAATGATGGCGGGTCTCGCTTCGGCTTAGGGTACGCTATGACCCCAAAAAATGTGGTCCGGGCAGAAATTGAGAAGGCTAGCATCATCATCAAGGGTACCTACTTGGGCCTTTACAACCCAAGACTAACCGACTACTTTGTTACTCCGGTATTCGGGGTTGTTCAAGTGGGTCTCTACCAACCCACCATCACATATCCCGAGACCAAATTGGCTTGGGAATGCAACTACATTCCAGATGACATATTTGCCCTCGTCCAGGCTGAAGCCAAGGAGGGTGCTGACAATGCCGAGCCCGTGCTGGGGCTCCTATTTGGGGAAGACAAAGCTGTCCCGACCCCCAAAGAAGAATTGGTGAACCTGATTCTCCGAAGCAACATGTTCGATCCAACGAAGCTGATCTCTGAAGTCGGTTCTGGCATCGGGAAAAGGGCTTGGAGGAAGACCATCAAGTGGACCGACAGCCAGGGTCGAGTCTACAAGCTGACCACCTGTGAAGGAGACATGTCGGATACCGAGTCTGAGTCTGAGTCAAGGTCAGAGTCTGAGTCCGAGTATAGAGGGTCTGATGCTAGAGTCCAGTCTGTAACCCCTCTCATTATAGTCACTTCCACTGGAGCCTCGGGGTCTGTCCCGAGAGCACTCCCAATCTCGCCAATGACCAACAATCAGATGGCCGCTCTCTTTGAGCTGTTTTCCAAATTCACTATCAATAATAACAAAAATCGTTCTGCTTACGACTTGTCTTATTGTCAAAATGCCATCAATTACAAAATTTTTATATGCAATGACATTGAGAAACCCGACGAACAGGTACCTCTACCTTCGCATCTGATCGACCAACTCGAACAAAGGGAATCCCGAGATCCGGGAATTGAGGAAACCGAGTCCATCAATGTGGGAACCACCTTAGAGCCCCAGATGCTTAATTTAGGTTTATCCTTAGATCCCAAAGAGAGACAACAATTCACGAGCCTCCTCCAAGAGTTCAAGGATGTCTTCGCATGGTCCTGCAAGGACATTCTAGGAATAGATCGGGAAATAGCTGAACACCGTATACCCATCAAAGACGGGTTTAAGCCGGTAAAACAGAAGCTCCGCAGAATGAGACCCGAATGGTCTCTCAAAGTCAAAGAAGAGGTCGACAAACAATTCAAAGCCGGCTTCATACAAGTGTCTGAATATCCAGACTGGGTTGCGAATATCGTCCTGGTACCTAAAAAGGACGGTAAGGTGCGGGTATGTGTAGACTTTCGGGACTTTAATAAGGCCAGTCCGAAAGACGACCTTCCATTACCACACATCGACATACTGATAGACAACACGGCCGATCATGCCCTCTTATCATTTATGGACGGGTACGCCGGGTATAACCAGATCAAAATGCCAGAAGAAGATATGAGTAAGACCACCTTCATTACACCTTGGGGTACTTAGTGTTACACCGTCATGCCATTTGGTCTTATCAACGCTGGGGCCACTTATCAACAAACCGCCACAACCTTATACACGACATGATGCATAAGGTAGTGGAAGTTTATGTGGACGACATGATCGTCAAGTCCAAAGACCGAAGCGGGCACATCAGGGCCCTAAGGAAGTTTTTCACCCGACTACGCAAATACAACATGAGACTAAACCCTCAAAAGTGCAGTTTCGGGGTAACATCAGGCAAATTACTTGGTCATATCGTTAGCCAACGCGGCATCGAGGTCGATCCAGCTAAAATCAAAGCCATTACCGAGATGCAACCACCTAAAACCGAAAAAGAAATAAGGGGGTTTCTCGAATAGTCCAGTACATCAGCTGGTTTATTTCGAAACTGACCATGGTATGTGAACCGATTTTTAAAAAACTGAAGATTGGAGAATGAACACTGTGGGATGAGAAATGTCAAGCGGCTTTCGACAAAATCAAGGAGATCCTGTCCGCTCTGCCGGTATTAAATCACCTCAACCTGGTCTGCCTTTGGCGTTATACCTGACAACGACCAAGACAGCCATGGGGGCTATGCTAGCCCAGACAGTCGACTCGGAAGAACGAGCTATTTACTACATCAGCAAAAAAATTCTTGGAGTATGAATGCAATTATACAATGCTCGAGAAAACGTGCCTAGCCCTAGTCTGAGTCACTGATCGCCTCCTAATCGGTTCGGTCGTTAACGAAGGACGGGGGATCAAACGATATTTATAAGACTCGAGATGACACACAAAAACAAACAAGTATTCGTGGTAAGTCGAGGTCGGCCCACAGGGAACGGATGTGTTGACTGGTTTGAAGCGATGTGTTTGATGTCTAGAGGGGGGTTTTCTAAGGGTCGAGTCTATGGTCAAGTCTATGCTAGAGGGATCACTACGAGAATGGTTAAGGGTAATTAAACTAGAGAAAGGCATTGGGGAGAAGTCGGGATTCTGAACATGGAATGTAAGAAGGTCGGGATCGAGTTTTTGTTGCAACGTTGATAAAGGGAGAATGCCACCTTTCGGTTTCTTCACCCAACCCACCTAAAAACTCGCTTTCGCTGCGAAGAAGGGTAAGTCTCTTGTTATGGTAATTTCTACCCCGAGTTTCCCCATATTGATAGAAATGAGTCAAGGTCGGTCTAGTTGGCCGGACTAAAACAACAATGACACAACAACCACAAACAAGGTAAACCAACATGCAAGCAACCCACCAATAACCCTAAATTCAAATAATCCAAGTCTTCATCCCTAAACCCCCCAACAAGAAATCTACTCACTAATCATAATGAAAGACAACAAAACATTAACTATGGAAAAACTAACTACAACATGCATATTAACTAGATCTAAGAAAACTATCAACAATATGATGAGAAAACTACAATCTAACGATTACCCACTAAACTATGAAACTAACAAATTAATCTAGAATAACATGAACAAGACCTAGAGAAACTAACTACACTAAGATGATCTAAGCTAGATAATAATGAGAAAACTAAATTAAAACTAAACTAGAGATAAGAGAGTGGAAATAAATGTACCAACTATGAAGATCTACAAGAAATAAGAAGTTTGCATGAATAAAGGTTGAAGCTTTGATAGAGAGAATGAAGAACTTGTCACAAATTCTTCAATAAACCCATAAATCTTCAATAAAACTTGAATAATCTTCTTACAAACTTGTAATCTAGAGAATTGATGATGTAAACTAAGTAGATCTACTACTAATTACAATGTAAGCTATTAGATTTTTAGAGAATTACTACTAGATTACTACTAGATTGTTCTACTAATGGTGGATGATGGATACTAATACTACACTAATGGAGTGAAGTTACTACACTAATGGAGGATGCCTACACTAATGGGTGATGCCTTGGGCAACAATTTAGGGTTACATATATATAGTAATCTCCTTAATGGGTTTTTAACCTAAAGCCCAAATCCACTTCATGCTCCATTAGTGAGACAATCTTCCTCAACATCTTCATAGGGTGAAACTTTGCCCTGCGGTCTTGACGATAATTCCCACTGGGTGAAATTTCACCCGGTCAGATTTTCTTCCTTTTTTCGCGTTTTTGGCACTTCTTCCCATCGGGCGAAATTTCACCCGGTCAGTTTCGCCCGGTGGAGAATCTTCGGGGAGGCATTTTTACCGTCGGGTGAAATTTCACCCGGTGGTGTCTCACCGGGTGAAATTTCGCCCGGTCATATTGTTTGCCTCTTTTCTTGTCTCATTCTTCGTTAATTGATTGGATGACTTTAAACTTTAAGTTGTGTGCTTTACTCTTAGGACGGTATTCCCTTCTCTTGTGCTCGTGGAAGCTCGATTGTGATTTCGGTGCAAAATCCTATCAAAATCGATATTAAACTACCAAAAACACGTAAAACGCACAAGAGGGACGCTAATGTGAGAAGTACAGAAAATATGGTGATAATCGCACTCTAAACTCGTAAAACGAGGGAAAAAAGGGTCTAAATGAGGGAAAAAAGGGTCTAAATTTAGCACACAACAATTCCCCCATACTAAACCGTTGCTCGTCCTCGAGCAAAGACCCAAAAATAAATTACAACTACTACTACTAGCTAGACTATGCTAAGCCAATACGGGGCAATTAACGGGCCCGCTCCGTCCCTTCAACTCACATCGAAATACCCATGAGGTAAGGTACTTCCATGCAAGGCAAGTTGGGGCTTGCTCAAAATGGTGGATGCGTCTAAACACACAAAAACACATAACACGAAAGAATAGACGCATCCAAAGCAAAATTAAAACACCGAATCCCTCATCGAGACGGCGGGGAAGACACCGATTACTTACTTAGAACAACGATAAACTTCCAAGATAAATGACCCATGTAAATGAGGACCAAAGCCTAATACTATGACAACTAAGCAATATAAGTGTTGATAACTTAGCCTAGGTCCTTTTAGTCTTCTAAAGGGGTACGACGGGGCGTATAACGAAGTGGAAAAAGTGAACCATGGATTCGTTCGACACTGTAGGTAGGTGCAGTCCCGCTCTCTTTGGCTAAGCCAAGAGGGTCGTTCCAAACTCGAATTTCCTAAATTAGCCCAAATAAAAAGGTGGAATGTTTACAATTATTGGGGTGGATCGACTAATCACCACTATCTTCCTACCTCGGGACTCGGTCCTCTAGTTGGCACTTCACGGCGATGAATCGATCAAAGGGTTTTTTTAGCAGATGTTTTTGATGATATGATTTCATTTGAAGCTCATTTTCTCTCCTTGTTTTTCATATTTTTGTGCCCTTTTCTCTTGTTTTGGTTTGCCTTTTTTTGGCTTTTTGATTTTGATGTGGTTCGTAACCAAGCTCGGAGGTTATTTTTGTGTAAACTTATTGTGGTGATGTATAGGTGGAGGAAATTAGGTAAACGAGAACACACGTCATTCCAGGATAACCCACGAAAAGGCGGAAAGAATTTGGACTAAAGGTGCAATGGTCATTCGAGCAAGGTCACCTAGAAAACGGGATGCGGGAACCAAGGCCTAACTCCTCCATGGGTGGTCAAGGTGGTCAAATGCAAACCCCGAAGTAAACCTCTAGTAGAAAAGGTGGACTCAAGCTAAAGGATCAACAAATTCATTGATTAAGAGTCATTCTACTGGATTAAGGTCCAAAATCTACAATGAGTTATCTACAACGGAATGTAAACTCTTGTAAAGGTTTGTAATCGGGTTTTCAAAAACATTTAATCCTAGACACACTATACAAAAACAAAAGGAACACACGAAAAAGAAAAAGGAAAAATAAAAGAAAACACAAGTAAAGTCATGTACTCCATACTCCATCAACATTCAAGCACACAATCAACCACAACACCCAAAATGCTCAACTTCGAGAGCCTCCAATAGCAACAACCTAACTCCTCTACAAAATTAAAGAAAGAAGGAAGGAAGTTACCAAGCGGATGCTTTCATAATTTCTTCAATTCGCACTTCGAGGTGGTGGTTACCTGTAAGAGTGGAGAACAAGACCGTACACGAGACAAGAAAACATAACGAGAAACAAGAAAATAATAAAATAAAAGGAAAGAAGAAAATTGTTTTTTGATTTTTCGAGTTTTTCAAAATTTTATGGATTTTGAAAAGATTTTTGAGAAAATAAAAGATAGTAGACTCCTCCCCCACACTAAAACTGTACATTGTCCTCAATGGACAAGTAGGGGAAGAACGGAAAAGAACGGAAAAGAAAAATCTTTTTGGATTTTAGGATTTTTCAAATGTTTTTGGGTTTTTCAAAATTTTTGAGAAAAGAAAAGAAAATGAAAATGAAGAAAACGATAAAATAGTGGCGGGCCTAGGTGCAATCACATCACCTAGACCCTAGCCAAGTGGCTAAGAAGTTGGAAAAGAAATTAAAAGAGAAGAAAAGAAATTAAAACGAAGAGGTGAAAAAATTGGGCATAGGTGTAGTCACGTCACCTAGCCCGGATTAAGGAAAATTGAGGAAAGTTGATTAAAATTTGGATTTTCAAAAGGGTCAATGGCGTAATCACATTGCCTAAAGACCGAGAGCAAAACCAAGGCCGCGACGGCCGCAAAAATACCAATGGGACAGTGGGGCAGCTTGCAAATTTGGCTCAAGATAAAACAATCTCAACGGTTATAATGATGGGATGAGGAACAAGGAACAATATCAATTCAAAGACATATAATTTTAGATGATTAGAGACTCACCGACACAATCCACACAAATATCCGCAACACAAACAAACCATATTATATACCGACTCTTGTTGGGGTGTCTAATTTGAATAGTCATTTGACGCAAAAGAAGCCGTCGGAGTTCCCTCACCGGCATACTCCCAAACTCCTATCTCCCCCGATTTGGTAAGTCGGAATTCATTGGGTCCTAGAGGTAGGTCTCAATTTTGACAGTTATAAATGTTGGTACGGTTTTTGTCGGGGACTATTAAAGCATGGTCATGGCTAATGGAGACGAGGCAATGGTCAGGTACTTTAAAGATCCAGGTGGGGAAGTAGGCCTCGTCAAGCCAGACATGGTTATCATGTGGGATAAGATGGTCGGTCGCGTAATCCAAATTTCTTGCTATTATAGTCACAAGACCACCACAGTCAACAGAGAGGCATTGGGCAACTATGATTTGATGAAAGTGTAACGCCACGACAATAGGTAGGTCAAGGGGGTTAGGGTTACCGAGCAAAGAGTCACTAATTAGTTACAAGACACACACATTGAGGTTGATAATATTGTCGGTAGATGGCAAAAGACAGTGGGAAAGAATTTCAGCAAAATAACGGATGGCAGTGTTACGGATTTCGGCGGTAAAGCTAGAATTTGGTTCGAAATCACGTTGACCCGGCGCTATGCGCCTCCACAAGTCTCTCCTAGTCACACTACTTTGCGAATCACTTAGGGGTTCACTTAGTGCGGTACCCGATGAGGGTAAACCTGGAGCTAAGCCAAAGTCGGAAACATTTAAACAGTGATTTCTACCGATGAGTCTAAATTTGAACTCTCTTGGTGTGGTCGGGTTATCGATGGTTAAGGTACCTAAAAATTCACACGTCAAGTCTTTATTTGTGCAAGGCACAAAATTAAGTAGCTTACTAGTACCAATCCTACACGATAACTTTCTAATATCGTCCTTAATTCCAAAAAGTTTCGTTGTGAATGGACAAGGCCACCTTGTACTTTGAAAAGCTTTTTCAGAAAAGGTTTGAGCCAAAGGTCTATTAGGACAAGGTGAGAGTTTAGGCTTCAAAGGCTTACTAGAAGATGAACATATAGGAGGTCAAGAAGTCGAAGCCATACCTTGTTTTCGCGCGGCTCGTTGAGCTCTTGTCTCCATAGTAGTTGCAAGAAAGAATCCCGAAACTTAAGCTTCTTCCCTCTTCAAAAACCCAAGAATATAATCACCAAGTGGAAATGGAATGGAGGTTTGAATGTGAATGGGTATGGAAGGTGGTTTGATGAGTTTATGATGGGTGAAAATGTGAAGTGAATTGTGAGGTAAAAGGGTGATATAAATAAGGGTGGTTGGGAGGGAAAGTGAAAGTTTCAAAGTTGGTGGTAAAAATTTGGTGTAAAAATTTTTGGAGGGAAAGTTATGGGTGGTAAATATGAAGGAGGGAATTGAAATTGTAGTGAGGAGGTATGTTATAGGTGAATCGTCCAAGCCCATGCCGCCGGGTGAAATTTCACCCGGTCAAGCACCACCGGGTAAAATTTCACCCGACGGACTTTTCGTCGTGAAAATCGTTTTCCGCCATTTTTTCCACCGGGTGAAATTTCACCCGGTCAAAATCTCATCGGGCGAAATTTTGCTCGGTGGTATCTTCTTCGATTTCGGCAATTCTGGCAACTTTCCGTAGGGCGAAGTTTCGCCCGATCAGGTTTCACCGGGCGAAATTTCGCCCGGCGGTCTTGTTTCTGCGTTTTTCCGCCTTGCCATTTCATGGCTCTTCCAATAGTGACCTAAGGATTCAAATATTGACTCGACTCACATTACATAATCAATATCTACCACAAACATGCTTGTGGTCTTCAATTTAGCTCCATGACTTCTCCAAAAAGCGTGGTCTTCATCCAAATTAAGTGCTCCATGGCGAAATCCAAGTTCAACCATTCTTCTCAAGCTAACAAACTAACAACACAAAGAAATATAATACATATGTACAAGGTGGTTGTTGAGGATACCACCAAATTTACTTCAATTCGAGAGGGGGTTAAACATCGCTCCCCAATGGGAGCTCACCAAACTTCATGGTAGCGAAGGTCTCACGAACGTGACTGGGGTGATAAATCTTCAAACGTTGTCCATTGACCATAAACTTCCCGGTCTCCGGGCTAGATATCTCTATTGATTCATATGGTTGCACCTTGGTCACTTCGAATGGACCCGACCATTTTGATTTCAACTTACCGGGGAAGAGCTTAAAGCGAGAGTTGAAGAGTAATACCTTATCACCAACGGAGAAGTCCTTACGAAGTATTCGAGAATCAGGCCATTGGCGAGTTTGTTCCTTGTAAATCTTTGAATTTTCGTAGGCTTCAAGTCTTAATTCTTCCAATTCTTGTAGTTGGAGAAGGCGGTTATCTCCTACAACACTCTCATCGACGTTTGGCTCTTTGATTGCCCATTCGGCTTTGTGTTCTAATTCCACCGGTAAATGACAAGCTTTACCATACACAAGACGATAAGGAGTGGTTCCAATCGGCGTTTTGTAGGCCGTCCTTAATGCCCAAAGAGCGTCATTTAACTTCAATGACCAATCCTTTCGGTGTGTATTTACAACTTTCTCTAAAATTCCCTTGATTTGACGGTTGGAGATCTCGGCTTGCCCACTTGATTGAGGGTGATAGGCTAGGGACATCTTGTGAGTGATACCATATTTCCTAAGAAGGTGTTCAAAGGTATCTTTTCTAAAATGAGAGCCTCCATCACTAATTATGGCTCTAGGCATACCGAATCTAGGAAAAATTACATTCTTGAAAAGCTTAATTATAACCTTGGAGTCATTGGTGGGGGAAGCTATGGCCTCGATCCATTTTGAGACATAATCAATCGCTACTAAGATATACTTGTCACCAAAAGAGGATGTGAACGGACCCATGAAATCAATGCCCCAAACATCGAACAATTCAATCTCTAAGATGGGTTGAAGGGGCATCTCATTTCTTCTTGTAATATTCCCACTTCTTTGACAAGCATCGCACGTGAGAATGAAAGCTCGAATGTCCTTAAACATGGAAGGCCACCAAAATCCGCTTTGGAGAACCTTGGCAATTGTCTTTTGGTTGGCCAAGTGTCCACCATAAGATGTCGAGTGAAGGTGCTTCACAATATTATAACCTTCATCGGCCGTGACACATCGTCGGTAAATTCCATCTACACAATGGCAGAATAAATATGGTTCGTCCCAATAATAGCGCCGGGCTTCATAACGTAGTTTCTTCCTCTCTTGCTTGGAATAATCATCCGGAATAAAATGAGACACTAAGAAATTGACGATATCGGCATACCAAGGTGTAATAGTATCAATGGCCATCAAGGCCTCATCTCTCATAGCTTCATTGATGGGGATACCATCTTCTTCATTGTTCTTTTTACTAACCGTTAGTCTACTAAGATGATCCGCTACCAAGTTCTCCGATCCGGCTTTGTCTTTAATCTCAATGTCGAATTCTTGTAAAAGAAGGACCCATCGAAAGAGTCGGGACTTGGTCTCATTTTTGGACATGATGTAACGAATCACTGCATGATCGGTGTGAATTATGACTTTGGAACCGGTAACGTAATTTTTGGAATTTCTCCATGGCATAGACAACGGCAAGCATCTCTTTCTCAGTTGTTGTATACCTCGATTGGACTTCATCTAATGTCTTGCTTGCGTAGTATATCACATGTAGCTTCTTGTCAACCGTTGACCTAGAACGGCACCTACGGCAAAATCGGAAGCATCGCACATGATCTCAAATGGAAGATTCCAATCGGGAGCTTTGATAATTGGAGTGGTAGTAAGAGCGGTCTTTATCCTGCAAAAGGCCTCAAGACACGAGTCATCAAAAATAAAAGGTGCATCTTTCATAAGCAAAGAAGTCAAAGGCTTAACAATTTTGGAAAAGTCTTTAATAAATCGTCTGTAAAAACCGGCGTGACCTAGAAAACTCCTCACCCCTTTGACATTTGTAGGCGGTGGCAAGTTTTTGATCACGGAGACTTTCGCCTTATCGACTTCGACTCCTCTATTAGAAACAATATGACCTAGGACAACACCTTGTTCAACCATAAAACGACACTTTTCCCAATTTGAAACAAGTCTATACTCTTCACATCGAGCTAACACTTGATCAAGATTTTCAAGACAGGAATCAAAAGATGTACCATGGACACTAAAATCATCCATAAAAACTTCCATAGATTTTTCAATAAAATCGGAGAAAATAGCCATCATACATCTTTGAAATGTTCCCGGCTCATTGCATAGTCCAAATGGCATCCTTCTATAAGCATAGGTGCCATAGGGACATGTAAAGGTGGTTGTCTCTTGGTCATCGGGATGAATGGGAATTTGAAGAAATCCGGAATGACCATCAAGGAAACAAAAATAAGAATGATGCGCCAGTCTTTCAAGCATTTGATCAATAAAGGGAAGAGGGAAATGGTCTTTTATGGTGGCCGTGTTCAATTTTCGATAGTCTATACACATGCGCCAACCGGTAATGGTCCTAGTAGAAATTGATCCACCCTTTTCTTCTTTTACTAACGTCATTCCTCCTTTTTTGGCACAACTTGGACGGGGCTAACCCATTTACTTACGGTTATTGGGTATATAATGTTAGCCTCATACAACTTGAGGACTTCCTTCATGACAACCTCTTTCATGGTGGGGTTCAACTTACGTTGACCCTCAACCGAAGGACGGTGGTCATCATCAAGGATGATCCTATGCATAAAAACATTTGGACTTATGCCTTGGAGGTCGGCAATGCTATACCCGATGGCCTTTTTGTGTTTTCTCAAAACAATCAAAAGTTTTTCTAATTGAGGTCCATCAAGGGTAGCATTGACGATAACGGGATAATTAGTTCCTTCAAGAAAAGCATATTTGAGGGAAGAGGGGAGTGGTTTAAGTCAATATTAGGAGGAGAAGATACCATACTCTTACCCACCGGTAGTGGTTCTACCTTTTCATCATGCAAACATTCATCTTCAAGGGGTGGAGAGTCAAATGGTTCATCTTCTTGCTTATCATCATCTATCAAGCTATACTCAACCAAACTGTCAATAACTTCAATGGAATTCATTTGTTCAATCATTGGTTGTTTAAGAGCTTGAGAAAGGGAAAACTCTACCGATTCGTTCCCTATGTTAAAAGTTAACTTTCCATTCTTAACATCAACTATAGCACCTCCGGTAGCCATAAAGGTCGACCTAAAATAATGGGGGTAGTAGTGTCTTCGGGCATATCCATGACAACAAAGTCGGAGGGGATGAAGAATCTACCAACTTGAACGAGTACATCCTCAAGTATCCCGAGTGGGTACTTGACGGACCTATCCGCAAGTTGAATTGACATGTTAGTGGGTCTCATCTCCCCCACACTAAGTCTCTTGGCAATAGAATAAGGTAACAAACTAACACTAGCCCCTAGGTCACATAAAGCTTGATTAACAATAACGTTTCCAACACGACAAGGGATGGAAAAACTACCGGGATCCTCAAGTTTCTTTGGTATTTGGTTCATAAGAATGGCACTACATTTTTCCGTGAGACAAATACATTCTTTATCCTCTATTGTTCTTTTTTAGTCAAGACATCTTTCAAAAACTTAGAATAGAGGAGCATTTGAGAAATTACCTCGGCGAAGGGTAAAGTTACCTCTACCTTCTTCAACATATCCACGAAATGGCTAAATTGAGCATTCTCCTTCCGTGGCTTAGCTCGTTCGGGAAAGGGCAATGGAGGGACAAAACTGGGAGGCGGTGGGACAGTGGATTCTTCTTCTTCTTCGGCTAATCGTTCCGCCTCTTTTCTTTTTTCTTCTTCCGCTTCCATTTGCTCTTTCTTCTTTCTTTGTTCATTTTCCGCATTTTGAAGGATATCGAACTCCGCTTGTATTCCCCGGTTTTGTTTGGGGGAAGTGGGAGATGATTCTTGTGATCCACTTTGTTGGTTGACTTTAGATGGAGTACTTTTGGTGTTCAAGTTCAAATTCTTGTATGGGTCCTCAAGTTCTTTGCCACCTCTCAAAATAACGACATTTGCTTGGTGCGAAGGGTCTCTTGGGTTTTGGGGTTGTCCGGGCAAACCATGGGGTGGATGAATTGGGGCGGCTAAGGCCTTTGTTGCTTCTTGAGATTCCCAAACCTTTAGCCTTGCCTTGGTGTCTTGATGTTCATTCCATAGTTGCCCAACGGTCCTTTGCAATTCATTATAGTTTTCCCATGGGACTCCTCCTTGACCAATTTGAGAATTGTTTGGTTGGCCATAAGATTGAGAGGGTTGATTAAATGGTGGTTGGTTGTAACCTTGGTTTCCTTGAAAATTACCTTGGAACCCTTGATTGTATCCATGATTAAAATGATTACCATGTTGATTTTGGTAATTGTTGTAATTGTTAGGAACATGGAAGTTGTTACTTTGTTGATTGAAGTTACTTCTTTGATGAGGAGGCATATATGGGGGCATCCTTGGAGGACCTTGGTTAAAGGGCCTTTGTTGACTTTGATTAAATGGCCTCAATTGACTCCCTTGGGCACGTGGCATCGGATTTTGGACATTTTGATTGCCATAAGAAAAATTAGGATGAAATCTTGTGCCGACATTGTAAGTATTGGAAAAGGGATCAAATTGGGGTCTTTGCACATACACTTGTATAGCTTGGACTTCATTCGGCTCTTCAATATAAACTTCTTCATTAGGAATGCAAGAGCTAGAATCATGGCCATAATTGCCACAATGATCACATTGAACTTCCCATGTTAATTCTTTGGAGGAGATGGTTGCCTTGGTGGAATACTCCCTTGAACTTGGTACATACCTCTAGGAGTAGGCCTTAAACTCATGGCATCCATTCTCTTTTTTAATTCTTCAAGTTCCGCTTGAAGCTTCAACTCATTAGAACTCGTAGATGAGTTCACTTCAACTTTCTTTCTAGAATCCCGCGATTGACCCATTCTAGAGTCACTCCTTGCCATATTCTCAATAAGACTCTTAGATGCCTCATCGGTGAGAGAAGAGAAGTCTCCTCCGGCGGCCGAATTGAGGTTTTCTTTGATTTTATGAAAGGGTGTTGTAAAATGTTTGGGTGGTTAGCCAATCGGGTATTCCATGATGTGGACATTTGCGCAACAAATCTCTAAATCTTTCCCAAGCCTCACTTAAGCTTTCAAATTCATCTTGCTTGAATGTTTGTATCTCCATGCGATATTGGTTAGTCTTTGACGGCGGAAAATATTTTTCCAAGAAGGCATTAGATAATTGAGCCCATGTTGTAAAAGTATTAGCGGGATGGCCTTGAAGCCATCTACGAGCTCCATCTCTCAAGGTCTTTGGAAATAATAAACGATGCAATTGGCATGAAGTTAATCCATTGAGACGGGCTCTTAATAATTTCTCTTTAAATGAAGCAATGTGCTCTTGAGCATCTTCTTGAGAAAAATCGTGAAAAGTGTCTTGTTGAACCGCATTTGTCAAAGAGGATTTTAATTCATAATTCTCGGGAATCTCTCCGAAATCGACGGGAGAAGGTATTTCTTCATGTGTGAGTTGGGAATGAGAGCCTAGGGTTACCATTTGATGTATTGGTGGTGATGGTGGATTTGAATTTGGATGATTTGGAGGGGATGGATTTTGATTTTGTGGTGGAGTTTTCAGTGATGGTGGTGAATTTTGTGAAGTGGAAGGTATAGAAGATGTATGTGGTAGGATGGGATTAAGATTAGGAGGTGATAATGAAGGATGTGGGATAATAGTAGTTGAGTTATTTCCCCGAAAAAGTAATGCTCCAAAAGTCCTTTCCGACTCCGGATCGAGCCACAAGGGCGATGACGTGTTCCTGGGCATAAAACTCAATTTAAACGATAAGACTCGTAGCACCTTGCGGCACTAGGGAAAAGAGAGAAGGGAAAAGAATCAAACACAACAACTAAAAACACAACAATTACTCGCCGCTCCCCGGCAACGGCGCCACTTTGATCGCCTCCCAATCGGTTCGGTCGTTAATGAAGGACGGGGGATCAAACGATATTTATAAGACTTGAGATGACACACAAAAACAAACAAGTATTCGTGGTAAGTCGAGGTCGGTCCACAGGGAACGGATGTGTTGACGGGTTTGAAGCGATGTGTTTGATGTCTAGAGGGGGGTTTTCTAGGGGTCGAGTCTATGGTCAAGTCTATGCTAGAGGGATCACTACGAGAATGGCTAAGGGTAATTAATCTAGGAAAAGGCGTTGGGGAGAAGTTGGGATTCGGAACATGGAATGTAAGAAGGTCGGGATCGAGTTTTTGTTGCAACGTTGATAAAGGGAGAATGCCACCTTTCGGTTTCTTCACCCAACCCACCTAAAAACCCGCTTTCGCGGCGAAGAAGGGTAAGTCTCTTGTTATGGTAATTTCTACCCCGAGTTTCCCCATATTGATAGAAATGAGTCAAGGTTGGTCTAGTTGGCCGGACTAAAACAACAATGACACAACAACCACAAAAAAGGTAAACCAACATGCAAGCAACCCACCAATACCCCTAAATTCAAATAATCCAAGTCTTCATCCCTAAACCCCCCAACAAGAAATCTACTCACTAATCATAATGAAAGACAACAAAACATTAACTATGGAAAAACTAACTACAACATGCATATTAACTAGATCTAAGGAAACTATCAACAATATGATGAGAAAACTACAATCTAACGATTACCCACTAAACTATGAAACTAACAAATTAATCTAGAGAATAATCTAGAATAACATGAACAAGACCTAGAGAAACTAATTACACTAAGATGATCTAAGCTAGATAATAATGAGAAAACTAAATTAAAACTAAACTAGAGATAAGAGAATGGAAAGAAATGTACCAACTACGAAGATCTACAAGAAATAAGAAGTTTGCATGAATAAAGGTTGAAGCTTTGATGGAGAGAATGAAGAACTTGTCACTAATTCTTCAATAAATCCATAAATCTTCAATAAAACTTGAATAATCTTCTTACAAACTTGTAATCTAGAGAATTGATGATGTAAACTAAGTAGATCTACTACTAATTACTATGTAAACTACTAGATTTTTAGAGAATTACTACTAGATTACTACTAGATTGTTCTACTAATGGTGGATGATGGATGCTAATACTACACTAATGGAGTGAAGCTACTACACTAATGGAGGATGCCTACACTAATGGGTGATGCCTTGGACAACAATTTAGGGTTACATATATATAGCAATCTCCTTAATGGGTTCTTAACCTAAAGTTCAAATCCACTTCATGCTCCATTAGTGAGACAATCTCCCTCAACATCTTCATAGGGTGAAACTTTGCCCTGCGGTTTTGACGATAATTCCCACCGGGTGAAATTTCACCCGGTCAGATTTTCTTCCTTTTTTCGCGTTTTTGGCACTTCTTCCCATCGGGCGAAATTTCACCCGGTGGGCAAAATTTCGCCCGGTCAGTTTCGTCCGGTGGAGAGTCTCGGAAAATCTTCGGGGAGGCATTTTTACCGTCGGGTGAAATTTCGCCCGGTGGTGTCTCAACGGGTGAAATTTCGCCCGGTCATATTACTGGCCTCTTTTCTTGTCTCATTCTTCGTTAATTGATTGGATGACTTTAAAATTTAAGTTGTGTACTTTACTCTTAGGACGGTATTCCCTTCTCTTGTGCTCGTGGAAGCTCGATCGTGATTTCGGTGCAAAATCCTATCAAAATCGATAGAAAACTACCAAAAACACGTAAAACGCACAAGAGGGACGCTAATGCGAGAAGTATACAAAATGTGGCGATAATCGCACTCTAAACTCGCAAAACGAGGGAAAAACGGGTCTAAATGAGGGAAAAAACGGTCTAAATTTAGCACACAACAGTCACCAAGAAGCTTCGATACTATATGCTCAGTTATTAGGTACATGTACTATCCAAAATGGATCCTATAAAGTACCTATTCGAAAAGGCCATCCTTAACGGCAGGATGTCTAGATGGACTTTAATGCTAGCAGAGTTCGACCTCAGATTTGTGCCATTAAAAGCCATTAAGGACCGAGTAGTAGTCGAGTTTCTTGCCGACAGTCCCTTAACCGAAGAAGACACACCGATACTTGGTCCTTCCCTGACGAGTATATATTCGATACCGACACGGAAATGTGGGATTTATATTTCGACGGGGCATCCAATTTCCGAGGGTTCGGGGTCGGAATTCTTTTAATTTCGCCAAAAGGGGAGCACACGCCGTTATCCATTAAACTGGATTTCGACGTGACTAACAACGCAGTCGAATATGAAGCATGCATTCACGGGTTACAGGCCGCCGCAGATTTAGGAGTAACAAATCTCCGGGTCCATGGTGACTCATCTCTACTCATCAACCAAGCTCTCCCAAAATGGAAAATTCGGAACGCGAACCTCGTGGCCTACCAGGCGCGAGTAAGGATTCTCGAAAAATAATTCCAAAAGGTAGAATACATTTATCTACCCCGGGAAGAAAACCAGTTCGCGGATGCACTTTCCAAATGAGCATCCTTACTAAACATCCCGGATCACCTAACCAACATGCCAATTTGCGTCGAAAGACGGTCCGAGCCGGCATATATCCACGCCATTCAAGACATCGAGATAACCGATCCAGGACCTTGGTATCAGGCTATTCTATCCTACTTGACAACGGGAGAATATCCTCCGGGAGCGGAAAACCGGGCCAAGAAAGCCCTACGAAGGTTGGCCACTCAATTTATTCGTACGGATGACAGACATTTGTACAAAAAGACAGCACAAGGAGCTCTCCTCCTATGTGTCGACAAGATAAAAGCCGAGAAGGTTATGGCTGAAGTGCACGACGGTGAAAATGGCCCGCATATGAACGCCCATATACTGGTCCGAAAAATCATGAGGTTCGGATATTGCTGGAATAGTATGGAAACCGACTGCTAATTATATGTCAAACACTGTCATAACTGTCAGATTTTTGCCAACGTGCAATATATGCCGTCATCCCCACTATACACCATGACATCACCATGGCCATTTTCGACGTGGGAAATTGATATAATTGGAAAGGTAAACCCTTCCGGGATGGGAGGTCACTATTTCATTCTGGTGGCTATCGACTATTTCACCAAATGGGTCGAAGCCGAGTCATACCGGATCTTGAATGCCAAACATTTTGCCAAGTTCATCCAAAACAAGATTATATGCTGATACGGGATCCCGCATGAATTCATCAGTGATCATGGGACGCATTTTCAAGGTGACACTGCTACTTTGCTAGCTAAATATAAAATCCAAAGGCGTCTTACCGCCTCCAAAAAAATGGAGCGGTAGAGGCAGCTAACAAAACAGTTGTCACCATACTTAAAAAGATGGCCGATAATTACCGGGATTGGCCCGACAAAATACCTTTTGCCCTATGGGGGTACCGAACGTTAATCCGCATTGCAACCGGTGCAACTCCGTATTATTTGACGTACAGAATGGAAGCAGTCCAACCAGTCTAGCTGGAAGTACCGTCTCTCAGGATTTTACTTGAAAGCCAAGTGCCTGAGGCAGATTGGGTCCGAGCTCGATACGACTCGCTAGTTCTTTTGGACGAGCGGTGGTCCCGAGCCCTCAACAATATCCAAATATACCAGAAAAGGATACAACGGGCCTTCAACAAAAGAGTTAGGCCCAGAAATATCAAAGAAGGGGATCTGGTTCTCAAATCAGTCCGTGCACTACTACTCGTTGACCCAAGAGGAAAATTCAAACCCAATTGGGCTGGGCCGTATCTAGTGAAGAAGATCCGATCTGGAGGATCATTGATGTTGACAGACCTAGACGGGAATGAATTCGTCAACCCAACCAACTTGGATCAGCTGAAGCGTTACTACCCCTAAACCTTATCTCAATGTCATTTGCAAAAGGTTTATAAAAATCTATCTTTTTATAATTTTTCAGATCATAAGCAAGTCAATAAGTAAGGATTATTTATCCTACTGTCGCGCGCACCTCGAACTAATAGTCTTGGTGTATTTTAAAATTGCAAAAAACCGAACTATGTTTGGTTTGATTCCGCTAATTGTGGATACGTAGGCAGCCCCTCAAAAGGGTACAACCACTACGATAACGAAAAAGACAGGAACGGTATTCAATAATAAATATGTCTTTTATTAACTAAAAACCCGATAAACTCGAGAATTTCAAAATTACATCACACAAAAATTATAAAAAGCAACAAGAACACACCACAAAAAATAACAGTAACATTTAAATAATAAAACTAAGGAGACTAGTATTTAGGGCATTTTTCCCTTTTCATTGTCTTTTGGGTCGCGCGGAGCCCGATGTCGCTGGGGCAGGGGTGAGCGTTCCCGGATCACAAGGGGAACTTCTTTTGATCGAACCCGTTTCTTTGACCATGGGTCTTCTGCCATTGTAACTGGTCCAAGTCGAGCTCGTACGTGCTCAGGTAGTGTCTCGAGGACCAAGTCGGTCCTGAACTGCCAGCTTCGGGCCAAGTCTCCTTTCTAAATTCGTCAGGGGGCTCACTCTCCCTCGCACACCTCTAGCACTGGACCCTTCAGCTTGAGTCCGCGTTCGTCCCCTCTGACTTGACATCAGACGGACCAGTGTAGCCGGAGTATCACCTTCGTCGAAAAAGCCTCTATTGTCTTTAGCTTGCTCCCTTCGAAGCAGGTCAAAAGCTTCATCAACTTTTAAAGCAGCTTGGCCCTTGGCGGAATCTGCTTTCGTCCATTTCACATAGGAATCTGATACCCAGATTCAGTGGAGAGACTCAGGAACAGACCAAGTGGGCCGAGTATACCATCGTTGCATCCAGGTATCGTACATTACATCAGTCAGCTGGGTAGATTCACTCACAACTGCTTCGATTTCTGGGATTTTCTGGGACCAACCATACTGCCTAAGTATACGATCGGGGTAGAGGTGAACTGTCTGCCTAAAGGACAAGATTACCTGATAATGAGCCTTATCCCTCGGTGCCAAACTCGTCCAGACATAAATAGACTACCACAACACCACCCATCGAATCAGTGGACCGCTATGGAAAGACAACTCTTCGTCCCAATATTTCTGGCTGATGTGGCGAGTAAAGTCAATGGTTCGTCTCCTTGTCATCACCTGATTGGGTCATCGACTTGGGTGAAGGGGAGGATCTATGATCGATAGCCTCTCAAATAGCCAAAGCTGGAAAGAAAAATGAATGTATAAGTTCACGGGCAGAATTGTCGTCCGCCTAAAGCACTCGGTCGAGTGCCCATTGTAGCAGAATATCGCAAAAAAAAAATCCCAAAAAAAAAATCAAAAAAAAATCGGAAAAGAAAATCGGGAAAACTCGGAAAAAGCGATATACCTGCAGTAGACGGGTGCTCCCGGTCAAGTGAACCAACGAATCCCTTTACCGATCATCCAAACCTTGGATAATTTCTCCCGTAATCAGCCATGCCGGACTATGCTCCGTCTCCATCAGGTCAACCACAATAAAATGTCGAACGTTGCCCATACACGACAACAAATCCAGGTGACGACCTTCAAAGGCATAAACATGGAGCATACAAAAAGAGAAAGCCCTACGGCTATGGGCCGGCCTAACCCGGACATCACGCGGGTTCATGAATTTTTCGGCCAAATCGACCAAAGAAATAGTATCCCCTTCTGTCATACGGGATACCTCCATATGAGAAAGTCCTAAAAATTCCTGTAGCTTCTTCCTAGGATCGTTAACTGAAAACGGGACAGCAGGACAGAGCAAAGGGTTCCATCCTCCCACGGCAGCAATTTCCTCAAGTAAAGGACAGATCTCGCCCCGAGGAAGGGCAAAAACATGGTATGTGTCGTCCCAGTAGGACAGGCAAGCATCAAGGAAATAACGATCCACTTGCATCTGACGGATCGTGAACAGCTGAGAAATACCGTCTGATTTAAAGCTACCTTATCCGCGTCCCTGAAGTGTCGGGACCAATCTTGCAACATCGCAGTCAAACGTTCAATTCCCATGGCTAAATATCTTGAAAAGGATAGGAGTTCTCTTTTGTTAAGAAGAAGAGAGTTGTGGGAATTCTGAGAAAACTAAAACAGGGGTTGGGTATTTATAGCACAAAACCCTGACAATCCTCCTTCCAATATAATTCCTAATCCAAGTGGGTTTAGACATACAGGCCCAATCTCAGATTTCTCATGTCAGCACAGGAATTAGTCGTCTCGAGCATTCCTAATTTTCAAAGGAGTCAAAGTTTTCAAAAATTTTCAAAAATTCAAAAATTCAAATTTTAACTCCTCAGCGCGCGTCGTGTTTTACCTAAATGTTACATGCAAAAATTATGTAACTATACACAGGTGCACTCAAGGCTTCAGAAGCAAGCGCACGCAACTCACATATCTCCCCAGCGGAAAGCCCGAGGCGACACTTCTTCCGAAACAGCACGGGATGGGCCTACATACAGGCGCACCCGAGACTTCTACAACAAATCCGACTCCACGTAGTTATAAGCATCCACTCAGGTATGATTTCTATCTACTGGCGAGCCCTTCACGCGAGTCTAGTGGACTATAAACGATCCGACCGGAAGTATGCCAGGTTTTAATCCTCGATTGGCCTGGTAGCTACTCTGACTTTCGCCCTGTCCAAGCCTCAGTTAGAGTGGGGGCTCTGTAGACACCCACATTGGCTGCTAGGTGTCTATAGTAGTTTCCAAAAAACACCCGATGATGATCGGACGCGAACGTGCTTTAGCATACTCGAATTTGGGCTCAAAATCGTTAGTATTTGGCTTGGGCTTTTTACGGAGTACAAATCTCACAAAACTGACCTCAAATTCAGGCCCATTGGGTCGTTTCCAATCGAATAAGACTAATTTGGGTCAAAACCGACACCGAAAATAAAACCGTCTTTTAGCGACCGGGTCAAACCCCGGTCAAAGCTGTTCCGAGACGCAAATCAGCCGCACAAAATTTCGAGAGTCCAATTCAAAATCAAAAACCATAAAATATCAGTTGCATGAAGAGAACCCGACAACCAAACCTCTTACATTTAGGATAGAATTTCTTCCTAAAAATCTATCCAAAACTGGGTATTCTTCCTATAAATACCCCACCCTCCTCAACACAAAAGACACCTTTTTTTCAGCGATCATACATACAATTCTTCACATACAATTCATCTTTCTCCTACCTTAAACCACCATAACTCATCCACATAATCTCGACGCTCCCGTGCCTCAGCCACAACTAGATGAACCCTATTCCGAGAAGACAAGGCATGTAGGTTGAGGGTGCAAATTCAATCCCGACTTCTCTTTTTCTCTCTTCTTTTCTCTCGTCTCTCGTCTCTCTCATTTTTTTCGTCGTCGTCGTCTTTTTTTTCCTTTTCTAATATTGTTATTAGTATTATTACTATCTAATTAACGTTAAAACATCGCACATACATCGATTTACAAAACGATCTCGAATCGAATACGTTTAATGTTGAATTTCACATAAGACTCTTCTAATCCTTTTACGAGTTGTAGCAGTGATGGAGCTCTCTCAAGAAGCCCTGCCCTAAACACTCAAGAGTACAATAGGATCGTGAATATTCCACGTTAAACGTGTTCGATTCTCTTTTTCAAAAAGGTTAGAACGAAACCTGTTGATGCAAATCGAACATCACAAAATCTGTAAGGATTATTAACAATGTCGTGACGCGGAGGGAATCGACTTTCGCTCTAGTCAAGTAAACAAAAAAAAGCATTATCCTAAAGATGCGATACCGACTCCATAGTCAGATATCTTCACTAGTACAAAAAGCACTTGTGGCTACGGTTAAAAAGGACATATGGCTACGGTTAATTGGGCGTAGTAAATCAAGGCGTAGCATTAAGTCTATGAGTTGTGGCTTCGGTTATGAACCGAAGCAAAAAGCTAGTAAAAGGCTTCGGTCATTAATATGAACCGAGGCCAAAAGTAGTTCTAGCTTCTGTTATTTATAGGAACCGTAACCAAAGGTTGATAAAAGGCTTCGGTTATTTGAGATGAACAGTAGCAAAAAGTACTTCTCGCTTCAGTTGTTTGTAGGAACCAAAGCCAAAGGTTGATAAAAAAGCTTCGGTTGATTACTATAACCGAAGCTAAAAATATATTAAAGGCTTCGGTTCATAATAAATAACCGAAGCCATTTCATAGTTAAAAAATCAAAAAAAAAAAAACCAATAATTTTACATGAAATTAATATTAGTATAATTTTAGTAACCAACAAAAAAATACATTATCCAAAATAACACCACTTACAATTAGCTAGCTATTACAGCCAACCAAAAATATAAATTTCAAGAGAATAACTCAAGCTATTATAATTAACAAGTAATATTCCGTACTAAACTTTATCAATAGCTTTCGTATTAATGAAGCATTATCATCCTAGCTTTTACGACACTTCGTTTAAACGTGGTCACATTTTTCTTCATGCGTCATGTAATAATTTTTTGGTTTTGATTTCCTTTCAATGCCAGTTTAGGCAGCTCTACAAGCCCTGCACACAATGCTTAACATAAGTACTAAGGATACAAAACCTGCACACAATGCTTAACATAAGTACTAAGGACAACTGATATTCTACAACCAGTGATTTGTACATCAATACTTACCGGGAATAGTTCATCCAAAGCATCCCGAGCAGCATGACGGACAGTTGTGGTAGGAAACGACGGACCTCCGGGTGAAGTAAAACTGTATAGACAAGTCTTCAGCCGTGTACTAGTTGTCATTCTAAGCTCTAGACCTCGAAAAGTATTATAAACTCAAACTCGGTCTTGCCTAATATGGAGTACATTAAAATGCGTAGAATAAGAGTATTGAGGCAAACGAGATAGTATGTGTACTTTGCAAAATCCTTATTTGAAACAGATAATGCAGCAGGACGGGTTCAACCACCAATTTATGAAGCTAGGCTACGAAAAAAATGGTTGTATGAATGTGATTTTTAACATCTAGCAAGTAACAGGAGCAAAAAAAAAAAGAGGAATCGTAGTGTAAAACCCTTGTACGATAAATAGTTAGTAACTTACAGTAAAAAATTTCCTTAGCTTAGTTTTATCATCCTCACCTAGCTACCTAGCATGCAAGATGGCATGAAAATATGATTAGTGATCATCGATAGAGTAGATGGATAGATAGCCTGAGATAATATATATATGCCACAATAATAACAACAACAACAATAATAAATAAATAAATAAATAAATAAATAATAATAATAATGTTCTGGTCACGGAAACAATTAACCCGGCTCTGGATCCGGGTTGTGTAATCGGATTGTCGGTGAATAATTGAACGTCTGATTTCTTTAAACCTCTCCTTTGTCTCGCTCCCTTGATCGGACCTTCCCGGCAGAGTTGGCCTTCTCCCTGCACAATGAACGCACAGGGCCTCGGAGGTTGTCCGAGGGAACCCTCTCCGATGCCTAAGTTAGTCCGTGAAATGCCTTGATGAACCTAGCTCGTGAGGAACTAGGTGGCGTTTTTAGGAGTGAGAGTCTAGAGAGAGAAAATCCAACCCCTCTCATGTGGGAAATGGGAAAGTATTTATGCCTTCCCACAAGAGAGAGGAAAAGAGAAAGGAAGAGAGGAAAATGGGTGGACGATTGTGCGACACGTGGACTCACCTCGTCCACTCATTTCCCTTTACCTTAGGCAAAGTGACAAATGGGTCCCCGGTTCTCCCTTGGTCGTGCTTGGGTGGGAGCGCCCTGGAAGCAGGCAGGAGGCTTGGTTGCCCTGCCTGGCAGGCGGCAAGGCCATGCCAGGCAGCTAAATGATTAAGGCCACCTACTTGGAGGTTTCAATGACATTGCCGGGAGGTCTGCTGGGCAGGCCTTCTCTTATTCTTGGGTCAGGCACCCTGGGGCCTGACTGGCGGGCGACCCGTGGCTGGCTAACGACCCCCATCAATTGGCCCTCGCCGGCTGCGGGGAGCGGGGCTCCTGCTTAGCAGGCGACATCTTGTTTTGGGATGGCGGGAGGTTGACTCCTTGAACACTCTTGCATTAAATGCGTCGCGTATTCCCGAGGGAACAAGCTTTAACTTCTCTGAGTATGCAGAGAGTTTAAACGTCTTCTTTCATGATTATCCCTCTTTGCAAAGTGGGTTTTCGAAAAGTGTGCCAGTTTGATGATTGGCTCTCCTCTTTGCAGAAGTGGTTGGAGCACCATTAATGCCCTGCTTCTGCTCTTTGTATAAATTGCATTTCCCTTCACCATTTTCACGATCCATCTCCAACTTTCCTTCTTTGTCTTAACCATGGTTTGGATCAAAAAATTCGTGACTTGCCGTGGAGTTCGCTATGTTACTTTCATTTTTAGAGGATTTTGGAGGCTTCGGTACGCTCGAGCTGCTTATCGAGCTGTCCGTCGTAGCCGTCGTTCACGGCTTCATTCTCGTCGGAATGGCAAGAAGATTCCTACTAGGTTGAGCAAGCGTCTCAAGAGATCCTCACCCCCCGTTGCTCCTGGATTCAGGCGTTGCCCCCAGGGAGGGGGTTGTTTTGACAGGGGATGCCACGAATGCTTTCCGTGGCTGCACCCTGAGCAGTTTGACCCTAACTTCTCTGATACTGACTCCTCCCTGGCGTCAGGCTCCTCCTCGCCTGTGAGGAGGACAGGTTGTCGCACCTGCGACGAATCCCAGGCCGTTCCCTTTGGCAGGGACTGGGAGGATAGCAGCCGAGACTCCAACGATAGTGAGGGTCTTGGTTGCTTGAGTGACAGGGATGGGGATGGAATCCCTGATGATCCTTTCAAAGACTCCCCAGACTGGGACTGGGGTTCGGACTTTGGGGGCCCAGGCAGCCCTGGGGACCCTTCTCCTGACTTGGATGACGATTAGGCCTGTGTAGCAGGGCGTTTGCTTGTCAGGCCGGAATTTCTAGGCCCTTGTGTATTTTGTGTGTTGTATTTTTAATATTTGTTTATTACTTTTTTGTTTGAATGAAGAGGGGACGTCACAGGGTGATCAATCCTTTGACACCCTTTGGTCCTTTCGAGGTTATCCTTGGGAAACTACACAGGGCTGATTTTTGAGGGAGTGACGCGTGGACAGTAGTCTTTGGGCGGACTCCTGAGGTTTTGGCGACTCTTTGTATGCCCTTTCTCCTATAAAAGTAATCAGTCACCCATTCTTCCACTTTTTCCTTCTTCAATTTTTCTTCCCTCTTGGAATCCTCCTTTTCTCTTTTCCTGCAAAACCCTTGGGTGTTGACGATTCGTGCCCTACTTTGTACCCCCATTTCTCTGGGAGATTTCTTCTTCAGGCTTTTACCGCACCGGCAGGCGATTTTAGGTTAGACTTTTGTCTTCCCTTTCTTGCTTTTTCTTTTCGATTTCTTGTTTTCCGCTTCCATTAGAGTTATAATGTCTAGAACTCGTGAGCGGATCCTACCTTTTACTGACCCATCAAGGAGGGGGGAAGGGGAAAAAGGTAGGGTGAATGTTGCCTCCTCCTCTAGGGAGGTTGGCTTTGAGGAAGAAAATTCGGCGGACAGCGGAGGTGGTAACTCTCTTGACCCTCCTTCGTTCGACGTCATTGATTCGGATGACGAGGCATTGGAAATTGACCCTTCTAGGACCTCTGGCCCCCTTATTCGTCGGGAAAGGGGTAAGGTTTACTATTTAGATAAAGTCAAATACCGCATTCCCTTGAGTACTTACCCCGACCCGAAAAATCGGGACTTGATCCTTGCAAAAAACGCCGCCGGTGTGATTGAGCGGTTTTACAACTTCGGGGATGGGTACACAATCGTCGTCCCCGGCGAAAAAGATACCGTATGCAACCCTCCCGACGGGTGTATAGCGGTTTACCACAAGTGCCTGGAGTTCGGCCTTCGCTTTCCCCTTCATCCTTCCCTGGAAGAGATTTTCAGGCGTATGAATGTGGCCATCGCCCAGCTGACAGCCACGGCTGTCAGGTCACTGATTTCGTATGTCTGGACTTGCTTGTTCCACCGCACCGAGCCTTCCATTGATGCCCTGAGGTTTATGGTTGGCCTACAAATGGTCTCTTCTGGGAGTGTGGGCTCCCCTGGATATTGGTCCCTTTTGAGGCAGAAGGGACATTCCTTGGTGTGGCCAGCCATGGATAGTTTAAGAGACTGGAAGAACAACTTCCTTTATGTGCACAGCGCCCATGGGTGGAGGATTCCCCGTCATTTCAGGAATCATGTCCACACCAGACTAGAGACCCCCGAGGAGTATCACCCTGGCGTGGGTGGAAAAGCCTTGGAGGTGAAGCTGAGCGAGAAGGACACGGAACTGACAGGCTATTTTGCTGCTCACACTGATAAGTATGGGGTATATGGCCCTACATTATGGCTCCCCCATGCGGAGCTCATTGCGACTGATAAATACCTGACCCGGTTGGGCATGAATCCGGGTCTAGATGAAGGTAGTTCAGGAGTGTTGATGATTCTTTTTTTTTTTTTTTACTCTTTTTTCTTTTAAAGTGTCCTGATTGTTCGTCTGTCTGTCTTGCAGCTCTTGCTACCTTCATTTGGAGAAAAGGGGAGGTGAGGCGCCTGGGTCTGACCGAGACTCTTACTGTCGTCCAAAGTCGTCCTTCTCTTCCCCCTGATTTCAAGAGAGGTGAGAAGAACTTGATGAAGCACCTGAAGGGTTTGTCGTTCAGTAGACCAAGGCTCCCTGCCCCTCCCAGAGCAACGCCTGCAAAAACGGCGGTTTCTGAGGCCACCCCTTCTCCAGTTGCGAAGGTGATTGCCTGTGAGGCTACCCCCTCACCTGTTGGTAGGCAGGGGGGCCTTTCCACAGGGGTTCAGATTCCCTCGGGGCCGCGGGCTGCAGGCTCCGAAGAGACTGGGGAAAGCACTCCCAGAGGGCTGATTAGAAAGAGGAACAGGGAGGCTCCAAATGCTGACCAAGTGGTGGACCTGGAAACTGCCACGCCTGAACCCAAACGCTTCGCTCAGGGGGTTCCTGCTACCCTCTTTTCCGAGGAGAACACCGAATTCCATTACACCACTGGGGATAGCCAAGATGTTTCCGCCTTACTTTCCGACTCTGGGGCAGTTTTAGCGGATCATCTTCTCAAGACTGTCCATTCTGCCACCAATCAGGTGACTCAGTATGTCCAGCGTACTGCCAGAATCATCCAGGCTTCTGTAGAGTTGGCGGCCCTTAACCGTCTGAGTGATGAGGAACTGTCTAACTCTGACCGCCTTTCTGCAGTCGAAAGGGACGTCGCTCTCATTGCCAGTCTGAAGGATCAGTTAGCGAAAAGGGAGATCGAGCTGGAAGAGGCCAAGAATCAGGCGATCCACTGGAAGTCTCAAAATGAGAGGGCTGTCAGGGAGGTGTCTCGCCTGGAGGAGGAGTTAAAAAGAGCTCAGGAGGCCTTCGCGGAGTTGGAGCAGGCCAGGAAAGCTTTAGCTGAGATGGATCATGCTAAGAAAAGTGTTGTCGATCTAGGGGAGCGCCTTTCCAAGGCGAATTCAGATAATCCAAGAGGTGGAAACGGCTGTGTCGGCGGGTTTTGTGAATGGCGCTAACTCTTGTTTAGGGGTAGTCATGGAGGTTGTCAGGGAGATGTTCCCTGGCTTTGACGAAGATGCTTTTCGGGCCCTCTACGCCGCCAAGGACGAGGCCCAGATGCGCAGGCTGGCTGAAAGGACTGCTACTTCTGGCCCGGATGCTCCCCCGGCTTAATATGGAGGGCAGTCTTCCTCAGAGGGCTCTTGTTCGTCCCCCGCTGCGCCTACGCTAATGCTTTAACTTCTTTATTTCTTTGCGCGCCGAGCCCTTTGGTGGCCGGCTGCCGTGTTGACTGTAATCATTCTCTTTAGCAAACTCTTATCTTGTGTACCCTTGTCGCCATTCCTTTTTATGCAGATCTTTTTGTTTGTTTTTGTCTGCTTTCGTTCGGTTTTTCGTATGAGTTTGATGCACAGCATGCCCCCTGCCTGCCCAGAGGTAAGCAGGGAGGTTCCTTAACGTTTTTTATACAAGGTTGGGGGGCCTGCCCCCAATCCTTGTTGATCTGGCCTGTCCCTGGCTTCTGTTCAAAGTCTAGGGGGCCTGCCCCCTGCCTGCCCAGAGGTAAGCAGGGAGGCTTTTGCGTTTTTTATACAAGGTTGGGGGGCCTGCCCCCAGTCTTTGCTTATCCGGCCTGTCCCTGGCTTTTGCTCAAAGTCCGGGGGGCCTGCCCCCTGCCTGCCCAGAGGTAAGCAGGGAGGCTTTTGCGTTTTTTATACAAGGTTGGGGGGCCTGCCCCCAGTCCTTGTTGATCCGGCCTGTCCCTGGCTTTTGTTCAAAGTCCAGGGGGCCTGCTCCCTGCCTGCCCAGAGGTAAGCAGGGAGGCTTTTGCGTTTTTTATACAAGGTTGGGGGGCCTGCCCCCAGTCCCTGTTGATCTGACCTGTCCCTGGCTTTTGTTCAAAGTCCAGGGGGCCTGCCCCCTGCCTGCCCAGAGGTAAGGAGGGAGGCTTTTGCGTTTTTTATACAAGGTTGGGGGGCCTGCCCCCAGTCCTTGTTAATTCGGCCTGTCCCTGGCTTTTGTTCAAAGTTCAGGGGGCCTGCCCCCTGCCTGTCCAGAGATAAGCAGGGAGACTTGGATTTTGCGTTGGGGGTTCATTTTTCTTGACTTTGGCAACAGGGGGGCCTCCCCCTATTGCCCCCTGCTCGTTTGTGTGTGAAAGCGCAAGTTTGAACAGGCAACGAGTATAAATCCGAAGCTTTCTCATTTCTTTATAAAACTTTTGACATTTAGGGTGGTCGGAGCCGTCGACATTCTTTGACCGTCCTCCGCCATTGTTCTTAGCAAGAAATAAAAACTATCTCTAGACCTGGTTCAGACATAATATTTCTTCTGGGTGTCCGCATTCCAGTGAGCATGCAATTCTTGTCCTTCAAGGTTGGCGATTTTATATGTGCCCGGCCCCAGGATTTGAGTCACTTGGTATGGACCTTCCCAGTTGGCGCTTAATTTTCCGTGTTCTCTTGACTTTCCACAGCCTGCGTTTTTCTGAGGACCAGATCACCCATCTGGAAATTTCTCTGGCGTACTCTGTTGTTGAAGGCTTTCCTCATTCGTTGCTGGTAGGCAACGATGTTGGTACTGGCTTCTTCCCTTATCTCATTGACCAGATCTAAGGCCTCAACCATTGCAGCTTCATTCTCAGTTCGGTCGTATTGCAGGGAGCGTAGAGATGGGATCCTTGCCTCAATAGGTAACAGAGCCTCTGCTCCATATACTAGACCGAACGGGGTTTGGCCTGTAGACTCTTTTCGGGTGGTCGGATTTACCAGAGTATGCTGGGAAGCTCGTAAGCCCATCTACCCTTGAGGTCATCTACCATTTTCTTCAGACCATTTAAGATTTGCTTGTTGGCTGCTTCTGCCTGTCCGTTGGTTTGAGGATGACAGACGGCCGAGTAGGCAACTGCGATGTTGTGGCTTTCTAGCCAGATTCTCAGGGGATCATTGTCAAACTGCCTGCCATGATCAAACACCAACATTTTTGGTAGGCCGAATCTGGTGATAACATTTCTCCAGATCACTTTTCTGACTGCCGGCTCGGTAATGTTGGGCACTGCTTCAGCTTCTAGCCATTTGGTGAAGTAATCTATAGCCACAATTAGGAACTTTCTGCCCCCAGTGGCCACCGTGAAGGGTCCTAGTATGTCCATCCCCCATTGAGCGAAGGGGATGGGGGATAGGATTGGCCTGAGTTCTTGGGCCGGGGCATGGATTGACGGGGCAAAGAGTTGGCACTTTCTGCACTTCTGGGTCAGGCTCCTGGCATCTGCCAGCATGGTAGGCCAGTAGTAGCCTGCCCTTAGGGCTTTGTGGGCCAGCGATCTCCCTCCGATGTGATGTCCACAAATTCCTGAGTGGATATCCTCCAATACTTCAACAGCCTGGTCTGCCCGTAGGCATTTGAGCAGGGGGCAGGTAAAAGATTTCTTATAGAGTTCTTCACCAATGATTATGAACCAGGCTGCTTTGGCCTGTACCTTTCTCTTTTGCACCGTGTCTGATGGAAGGATACCATGCCTTTTGAACTAGATGAAGGGGGTCATCCAACTTTCCGGCCCTTCCTCAACGGTGCTAATCGTCTGACAGGCACTGGTAGATTTTTCATGCAAAACATCAACCCACACCGACCTCCGTATGTCTTGTAGGCTGGAGCTGGCCAGCTTTGACAGAGCGTCGGCTCGGTTGTTCTGCGATCGAGGTATTTGTTGGATTTCATAGGATTTCAGGCCCGACAACTCCTGTTTTACTTTCTCAAGGTATGTGGCCATGGTCTGATCTCTGGCCTCATATTCTCCGTTAATTTGATTGGCAATGAGCTGAGAATCGGTAGCTAGCGTAATTCGCTCTGCCCCTGCAGCCTTAGCCAATTTTATCCCTGTGATTACAGCCTCATATTCTGCCTCATTGTTTGACGCCTGGAAGGTGAACCTGAGTGCATGCTCAAAATCCACTCCCTCGGGGCTTGTTAATACGACGCCTGCGCCTGCGCCATTGGCTGTTGAGGATCCATCAGTGTGTACGATCCACTCCTCGGCAGGGGGCTCCTCTTCCCCTGAATGGGAGCATTCAGCCAGAAAATCGGCCAAGGCTTGGGCTTTGATGGCTGTTCTTGGCTGGTAAGATATCCCCAGACCACTCAATTCGATCGCCCATTTCAGCAGTCTCCCTGATTTCTCAAACTTTTCCAACACTTTCTCCAGCGGTTGATCGGTGAGGACCACGACAGGATGCGCGTCAAAGTAGGGTCTGAGCTTTCTGGCCGCAATGATGACTGCATAGGCGGCCTTCTCTATCAGGGGGTAATTTCTTTCCGCCGTTCCCAGGGCGTGACTCACAAAGTAGATGGGTTGCTGTGAGTTTGCTTCCTCCCTTAGGATGACAGCACTTACCGTCGTGTTTGTGACAGCGATGTACAGGTATAATTTTTCTCCGGCTACCGGTCTTGCCAAGGTTGGGAGTTTCTTCAGGTGCTCCTTCAATTGCTCGAATGCTTTTCTCTGTTCATCTTCCCACTTGAACTGTTTGTTGCCTTTTAATATTTTAAAGAAAGGGGTGGACTTGTCGGCTGACCTGGCGATAAATCGGGCCAGGGCGGCCATTCTGCCTGTGAGCCTTTGAATGTTCCTGATGGTTTTAGGCTCCGGGAGGTCTAGGACCGCCTGAATTTTCTCAGGGTTGGCGTCTATCCCCCTGGAGCTGACCAAAAAACCTAGGAATTTCCCGGACCGGACCCCGAATGTGCATTTTTTCGGGTTGAGCTTCATCTTGTATGACCGCAGGGAAGAGAAGGTCTCTTGAAGGTCCATCAGATGTTCCTTGTCCCCCTTACTCTTGACGATCGCATCGTCAACATAGGCTTCTAAGTTTCTTCCTTTTTGACTTTCGAAGACTCTGTCTACCAACCGTTGATAGGTGGCGCCTGCATTCTTTAGCCCAAAGGGCATCATCTTGTACATGTAGGTGCCATGGCTGGTTATGAAGGCGCACCTTACTCTGTCTGGTTGCCAGAGGTACACTTGGTGGTACCCTGAGAATGCATCCAGAAAACTCAGCGTGGTGTATCCACTAGTGGCGTCCACTAGTTGATCTATTCTGGGCAGAGGGTAGCAGTCCTTAGGGCAGGCCTTGTTAAGATTGGTAAAATCCACGCACATTCTCCATGCGCCTGACGACTTTTTTACCATGACGACGTTTGCCAGCCATTCAGGGTAGTCACATACCTCGATGAAGTCTGCCTTCAGGAGTTTGTCTATTTCTTCTTTTATTGCCGCATCTTTTTCTACGGACATGTTCCTCTTCTTCTGTTTTACAGGGCGAGCCTCCGGACTGATGTTCAGCTTGTGGACAATAAATGCTGGGTCGACCCCTGGCATTTCGTCTGCGGAGTAGGCGAATACGTCCCTGTTTTCTCTTAGGACTGCGATTAGTTCCCTTTGATAGGACTCCTCCAGGCCGGCCCCAATAAGGACCTGCCTCCCTGGCTCTAAATCTACTAGCATGCTCTCCCCTTCAGGCTCCAGGCGGACTGGCTCTTGCTGAGCAGTCGGAATCTCGCCTTCCCTGCTAGGAGAGCACTGGGCTTTTCTCTTCCCTTTTCTTTCTGTCTCATGGGCCTGCAGGGCCACGGAATAGCATTGTCTGGCCGACTCCTGATCCCCGTGGACCTTCCCCTCCATGCCAAAGTCGGTTACATAGGCTATGGTGAGGGCCCTAATTGATACGGCAACTTCTCATTCATCCAGGGTGGCTCGGCCTATCAGGGCGTTGTACGTGGATTTGGCATCCACCACAACAAATGACGCCCTGATGTTTCTCGCTTAGGTCCCCTCCCCGAACGTGACAGGCAGATCGATAACTCCCATGGGTAGCATGCCTGCTCCATTGAATCCATACAAAGATCCGGGGGCTGGCTTCAGGTGCCTTCTTTCAAGGTTCATCCTCTCAAAAGCATCTTTGTATAAGAGATTTGTGTAGGCGTCTGTATCCACCATACACCTCTTGACAATATGATTGCTGATTTCCAGGGTTAAGACCAGAGGGTCACTATGTGGGTACACGACTCTCCCTGCATCTTCAGGGGTGATACTGAGGGTAGTGCCCCTTGGGCTGCCTGCTTTTTCGGCGTAGCAAATTTGGTTCCTTAGTTCACGGATCTGCCTTTTCTGGCTGCGCCTGCTGGTCCGCCCCTCTGCATCCCCTGAAACTACATGGATGACCATGCGATTTTGGGCTGAGCCCTCAGGTTTGTCTGCTACCTCCTTCTGGGGTTTGTTCCTTGCTGCATAGTTGCTCAGCCAGCCGTTTCTTATTAGTTTTTCGATTTCGTCTTTTAAGTGGCGGCATTCCTCTGTGGTATGACCTATGCAGTCATGGAACGTGCAGAATTTTTTGGGGTCTCCTTTTGGGCTGCGAGGCTTGTTTGGACGAGACCATTTTGCTGTTTCTTTTTCTAACTCGAAGATTTCTGCTCTCGGCCTATTGAGGGCCGTGTAGCTGTCGAATCTTGGTTGGTATGTGGTACGTTCTTTTTTGGGAGTGTCTCCCTCTTCTCTCTGCTTGCCTGGCTCATTTCTGCCACGCCCACCCTGCGGTCCTCCCTGCGGCCTTGCTTGGCCTGCAGGGGTATCCGGCAGGCTGTGGAACTCTTCCTGCAAAATGAATCCTTCAACAATTTTCCTGGCCATGGCCAAGGTTTCTGGCTGGGCCCTGATCATCTGATTTTTCATTTCTCCTGGAAGCAGGGAGGTTGTCAGGGCGTAGGCAGCGGTGGAATCATCGATCTCCCTGACCTGCTGGTAGGATAGGTTAAGCCTCCTCAAGTACTCCCTTACACTTTCACCCTTTTTCTGTTTTAGGGTCATAAGATCGAAGCGAGTGAGGCGTCTCCGTTTATTCCCAGCATATTGTTCGCGGAAGATCTCGGCCAACTCTATGAAGAATTTGATTGATCCTTGGCGGAGATCCCTGAACCATCCTTGTGCGAGCCCTACCAGGGTGGTTGGGAAAACTTTGCACCAGATAGCGTCGTCCACGTCGTACATGCCCATGTGGCTCTCGAATGCCGCCAGGTGGTCTTCCGGGTCTGTTGTTCCGTCAAACTTAATGGTGGGCATTTTAATTTTCGGAATGGGGTATTCTTGTACCTCAGGATGAAGTGGGGTTTTTGTGGGCCTGCCTACCAGTCGTGACCTGCTTTCCCCAGACTGGTTACCATGAATATTCCATTGTCTATGGATTGGTTTCCCTGTACTGGGGGAGCGGTGCCTTGGAGGCGGCCTGCTTGCTACTTCATCTTCTGTCTCAGGGGAGACTTGCCTGGGTCTCTTCCTCTGAGAATGGCAGAGGTTCTTAGCCTGGTGGTATCTAGATTCGAGCAGTTGCCCCCGGTTGAGCCTAGACTGCAGGCTTTGGGACAAACCCGGGGCTGTCTGCTCCTTGACCGCCGGTGTCAACCTGGAGAAGACCCCGCCTTGCTTTTCTCCCAGGCGTTTTGACATGGGCTCCCTTGGCCTCATTCGCTCCTGCAATTCCCGGGATAAACCTCTTTGTTCTCCAGACGCGGATTCTGTTGTGTGAATGGAGAATGCCTGCTGGACAGGTGGCTCTGGGCTGCCTGTTGTGATACGCCTTTGCACTTGCGCGTACACCTGGGCCGTCCTTCTTGCTTTCCTCTGAGCATTTCTGGCGGCGGTCCGCTTCGTGCCCCCAGCTCCATCCCTGCTTATTGAGGGTGGCTGCCTGGGGGCCGATGCGACCCTGCCTACCAGATCCCCAGGAGTGAACTCCTGGTTCAGCATTGCAGAGAAGAAGGCGGCTGTCTGCGCCATCTGAGCTGGGGTCAGATTTAGAGTGTGCCCTGGGTGTGTCCCCAGCTCAGGTGCTACAGCAGCGCTTGGTACGCCTAGGAGACTGGTTCCCCCCACCCCCAGGATCGTGGCGGGAGGAATCCTCTCAGGCTGTGGCATACCATACAGGGGGGTCACCGGTGGGACCGTCGGACCCGCCCCTGTACTGGTGTCAACGATTTCTGGCATGATTGCTTTGATTGTTTTAGTTTTTTGTGGTTAGGAATGGTTGATTTTTGTGGGTAATTCGTGAGCACAACCGTTTTGTTCCCCACAGACGGCGCCAAATTGTTCCGGTCACGGAAACAATTAACCCGGCTCTGGATCGGGGTTGTGTAATCGGATTGTCGGTGAATAATTGAACGTCTGATTTCCTTAAACCTCTTCTTTGTCTCGCTCCCTTGATCGGACCTTCCCGGCGGAGTTGGCCTGCTCCCTGCACAATGAACGCACAGGGCCTCGGAGGTTGTCCGAGGGAACCCTCTCCGATGCCTAAGTTAGTCCGTGAAATGCCTTGATGAACTTGGCTCGTGAGGAACTAGGTGGCGTTTTTAGGAGTGAGAGTCTAGAGAGAGAAAATCCAACCCCTCTCATGTGGGAAATGGGAAAGTATTTATACCTTCCCACAAGAGAGAGGAAAAGAGAAAGGAAGAGAGGAAAATGGGTGGACGATTGTGCGACACGTGGACTCACCTCGTCCACTCATTTCCCTTTACCTTAGGCAAAGTGACGAATGGGTCCCCGGTTCTCCCTTGGTCCTGCTTGGGTGGGAGCGCCCTGGAAGCAGGCAGGAGGCTTGGTTGCCCTGCCTGGCAGGCGGCAAGGCCATGCCAGGCAGCTAAATGATTAAGGCCACCTACTTGGAGGTTTCAATGACATTGCTGGGAGGTCTGCTGGGCAGGCCTTCTCTTATTCTTGGGTCAGGCACCCTGGGGCCTGACTGACGGGCGACCCGTGGCTGGCTACCGACCCCCATCAAATAACAACAACAACAACAACAACAACAATAATAACAATAACAATAACAATAACAATAACAGTAATAGAGCGAGCTAGGTAGCTAGGTGAGGAATGTGGGAAAGAAAGAAGGAATGAATAATGAAGAGAAAAACTAAGCTAAGGGAAGTCAAAATGTATGAATGTATCTAGGTGGAGGAGTGAGAGATGGGCTGGGTTGCCTAGCTCTTGTCTCCTGTTTGTGTATGTATGTAGTACACTGCCCATACCAGTAGTGTACAACTAGCAGCATAGCAGGGGCCAGACATGATATATAGGACAGGGTTAATCAATACGTACCGTACTAGCTAATACGCCACCTTAGCTTTGATTATACGACCTATTGCATGTACCTTTTCGTTGTTTCTAGGGTTTCATTTTACTGTATGTATGACCAGCCATGACTCATTCAATTCACTCACCTAGCTAGCTCCTCCTTTAACCTTTTCATACTTACTTACACAAGGTCGGACATGAGACATACACTCGTAGGACCGGCCATATGTATCATTGAGCCATGGATGGAGAAGGTCAGGAGGAGGAGGGGTTTACTCGCTTTTCACTATAATATATATTCATGATATTCTACGTTCTCATCCATTTTCATAGCTACCCTTGACTCCACAATCATCTGTTCCATACATTATTACTCGATCTACATACCTCCTAGCTATACAATTGTTTTCTTGGATCAATTGTAGTAGTGTTTAAATCTTGACATACTATCCAATTTTTCTTATCCAGTGTTTAATTTCAATCAATTAAGCAACAAAAAACCTCAAAAAATCATCCAATGAAGAAAGCAAAAACAAGAAAAGAAAGGTGCCTGTTGAACAAAACCAGAAAGCAAACATAATCAGGAATTGTATCATAGACGCATACTGATATGGCATACCTGACACTCTGACAGGTCGCCAAAACCAAAAAAGGGAACTTCAAAAGAAAGCCTCTTCTCTTCGCCCGAAGATACTTTCTCTTTCTTTGTCGACTAGTCGAGCAAGCTCCCTAGTAGGTGTCAAATGTTAATCAGCTCTATTCAGCATATATGTCTCCCTCAATTCAACCTATTAAGTCCAATTAACAAATCAAGAGCAATGACCTTAAGTTTGCGTAAGCCCATTACGCCACAAAGAACAATGCCTTATTCAATGACATCAACGAGTCCAACCTATCATCTACCCCCAATTCTAACCCAGGTACTGAGTTGATTCTCACCTAAAACCTAATTTTGACATGGCAGAAAAAACTCAATAATCAAGTCAAGGTGAGTTTGGGTGAGAATGTGTAGAGTCTTAGGAAAGTTGAAGTGGATTTCAAGAAATAGAAAAATAGTAAGTGTGGAAAACTGACAAATAATCTTCCCCCGAGTTACAGCACACAAACTCTAGTAATCAATCAATGTCAACTCCACGAAGTATCTCAAGCATCATTCAATAAATAATTCTACTGGTAAGAAAAACTCGAGTATCGAAGACGACGCCTCCATAACTGAAACATTGTCCAATCATCATATTTATCAATCATAAAAAAAACATACGGAAGCTAAAACAAAGAAACGATCAAGCAAAAACAATCTACTTTGGAAATAAAAGGGGTATGACAAAGGAGAGATTAGTAATCAGAAATTGGTTGAATAATCAAAAACACAAGAAAGAAAGTAATGTCAATGAAGCAATAACGAGAATTCAGGGGAAAAACATGAAATAGAGAAGGGAAGGAGGAGAGACATCCTTGAATTGGAGAAGGCCGAGGTCATCGAGATAACAGACGGCGAGATGAGTTGAACCTAGCGCATAGGTTCGGACCTCATGAGATCCATGGGAGGGCAGCATCCTCCTCCTCCTGCTGCTGCTGCCGCCATTGTTGTGGGGTGAGTGAGTTATTTGATTGAAGGGTTGAAGACAAAGCTAGGGTTGAAGAGGAAGGGGTAGTTGGAAATTTTTGATTAAATAGGAAACGTATAACCCAGTGTTACTCTAAGGATTGAACAAGATGGAATATGGATAGTATATTTTAATAGGATGGATCCTATATTTTAATAAGACGAAAAATAAAGGAGAGATGATAACAATAATATTGAGAAAAAAAAGAGAGAGAGTGTCTTAATTTCTCAGGAAAATTTTGATTAATGGGATGAAGTTGAATATTTGTAAAGACTTAACATAAGCTTTTTTTTGAAGATATAGCCGTTTTTTCTTGGATTTATTGTTATATTGTTTTTTACTTTATTTTTAATTTATCATCATATGATTTATATAGTTTTTAATTCAACATGGAGTACCATGATTTATGGGATATTTGGCCATTTAAAAGGAGTATATTTAGTTTTAAAAAGTGACTTTGGTCAATTGTAGACCTGGTAGACGGATCAATTGGATTAGATACGTGATCAGGTTAGTTAGGGTTTTGTAAGAATCGAGATGGTTCGCGTTAGATGGGGATCATTTCAGTTTCATTGTATTTTTAAGTGTGATATATTATCAACTTTTTAAGGATATCGGTTCAAATGCGGTGATAAACATTTGAATCAAATTAATTTGGGTTATGGGTCAAACTTAGGGTTTCAGTTCGGCCCTCGAGTTGAGTATGAGCTTGTTGAGTATTTGAGATGGTTAATTTTAACCGCGCTTTTAATTGTTTTAATAAAACGGGTTTAATTTATAACCATGTTTTTATATTAATGAGAACGGTTTATTGACTAACCGCGCTAATAATACAAATAAAAGGATGGTTTTTTTTACTGAAATGTGTTATTTAACAAGAACATGGGACGCCAAAATTTATCATGATATAGAAGACGGTTCCTTCTATAAGTGTCTTATTTAGGGCGTCTTGTATAATCAAAATTATAGTAGTGTAAATTTTTAAGTAAAAAAAACGGGTCGATGACCCTAAAAAACCGGGGTCTGGCGAGTAGTATTTGGGTCAAGTCAAATTCTGACAGGTCAACAATATATGAATTACGGGTTTTTTGTGATATGATTAGGAAATTATGGTAAGTTATCTCTTATAGGAAATTTAGGGATACATTAACTGATGATATAAAAAAAATTGTCAATTTTTTCTATATATAATTTATTTTATATAATATGTTAACATAAATGGTTATGGTTCCTTAATTACAACTGTTGTAATTGAAAATCACTTCTGGCTACGGTTAAAAACTAAACCACAGTCTTTTATATTTGGTTATGGTTCTTGATTAAAACCGTTACCCTATATAACCACTTTTGGCTACGGTTTATAAACTCAACCGAAGCATTTTATATCTGGCTACGGTTGTTTTTCTAGAACCGTAGCCATTTATAAAGCATATTCCTATAGAATATTGTGGTTACGGTTATTATATGCAACCGTAACCTTTTTCACAAACCAAATGTGTTTTTTGTACTAGTGCTTGTCTAACGGAATCAATCAAAAAAGCCGAGATAGCCCTCCATACGAGTTGCGCGCTTAGGCGGGTCACACGGGGGACGCGCAGGTCGCTCGGCTTCCTGGAAATTACGACACGGAAGGAATTATTTCGTCTTAATTCAATTAAAAACAATTTACAACATCTTTTCTAAATCCCCGATAATCGATCTCGTAACAATAGCATATACGTTATGAACATCAAAACCTAAGTCGAGTATGAATCATATTATATTTCTACAAGATTTAGTTAAATTATCGATTTAAAAACTAAAGCAAATTCGAGAGCGCACTCTTCGAAACGAACCAGTGTTCGTACAAGGGCTCCGTAACCCTATCACTCGATCGAGTCCTACCTATGACTCGATCGAGTGGTCCCCTTTACGCAATAAAAAGCGGGTTTTGTCTATCGTGTCAGCATCATTGATTTCCCTTTTTTACGACTTTAGTCGTCACGAGTCAAAGGCTAACACATGCCTAATTTTTCAAAAAGCATACATTGCAATATCCGTTATTATCAATATTTTGATTATTTCGATTTTCGCGTTTATTGTATTGTATTTTCGGGTTGTATTCCGCCCGCGCACTTGTAATCTTTTGTTTTAAGTTTTATTTTCGTTGTTTGTTTTACTGTACTAAAACGAACCTCACATGCTAAAATAACTTCGACGTTATTTTAGATGCATTAAACGACGTAGATCAAACATAATTCACATGTTTAACCAAAACGCTGTTTGCATATCATTTAACCGAATTACTAATACGCGTATTAAAACATCGAACGATATCTTAGTAGAGGCCGCTAAAGTGCGGGCGGGGTTGGGTGTCCTTTTTGAGCTTCCCAACACGTACCCTCACCCCTTACTCAGAACCATGATTTCCGGATGCCCGAAACCATTGGCGCACAAGAGTCATTCAATACACGGTAACCGATAATGTCGGTATTGGTATCACAATGCAAAGGGACGAGCCCCATAAAATCTGAAATCCAAATGGGCCATACTCTGTGCACGACCCACCAAGATATAGAGTGGGTTCGAATGGGCCCAAACTCCCACAAAGTTCGGTGGCGACTCCATTTCGATTTAAATTTCAACCCGAGATCCATCTCACATGAGATTCATTCGCCTCCCCAAACCCGCGCGTGGCCGCTTCGAGGTGGACCTATGTCATGTCCACAAGTAGCTTCCATTTGAAAAACTCCATTAGATTTAGAAAGCTTTTTTAGTTTAGATTAATCCTACTCTACATTTTGCAATATTTGAAGATTTAACAGTTTTGCAAGGATTTGGTGACAAGATTCTTGTATTATTTCTTGAAGCTTCATATTTATGTTAATCTTCATCTTCCTGTTTTGAGTTTTTCTTTCATAGTTGGTACTTTCTCTCTCCTCCCCCACCCTTCCCGCTCTCTCTCTCTCTCTCCCTCCTCTTCTTAATTAGTTTCCTCTTTAATTTCTCTTTACTTTGTTGTTTGCCTTTGTTTCCTTTATGTTTAATTAGTTTAAATCTCCATTGTTAGTAATTCCTTATTTTCTCTCTCATTTGTTTGTTTCCTTCACTTTCCTTCCTAGTATTTGTGTTCATTTTCCTTATTTTGCGTTGTTGTTTATTTCCTTCTTAGGTGTTATATTGTTAGTATTTCATCTTTATTGTGTTAGATTACTTTTCATTCCTTTTGATCAATATGCATTACATTCCTCTTAGCCTCCTTGTTGTTTACTTTGTTATGTTTAGTATGACTAGTGAGTAGATTTTAGTTAGCGGGTTAGGGGAGGAGGAACTTTGGATTTGGGTCTCGTTTTATGAGGATTATTGCATTTGTGGTAATTTGTCTTGCATAAGATTATTGTGTCCCGTTAACTTAGCCTAATCAACTCAGTTAGCTTGACTCACTTGAACCAATATGGAGAAACTCGGGGTTTGGGTAATCTTGTCTTGAGACCTTAGCTTCCTCGTCGCGAAAGCGGGTTTAGGCTAGGTCAGGTAGGGAAACCGAAAGGTGGCTCCTCCCTTTATTTACCTTGTGATGATTCTTGTGATTCTTGCATCCTTGTCTTTAGTTTCGACTCCCCGACTCTCCCTAACGCCTTTTCTATAATTTTTTCTCATTTCCTGTTATTTAATTCGGTTAATTAGTTTACTTTACCTTGTCCCAACCCTCTTTTTAGACCCCAATCGCAATTATTCCCGGGCTTGACCAATTACATCACACTGTCTCCCTAAGGTTCGACCCCGACTTACCACTGCTATATAGTAGCTAGTTGGGACTATAAATATTGTTTGCATGCGTGTCAACGACAGCGTGCATCATGGACGACGCGAAAAACCTGACCTCCAAATCCAGAAAGAACCAACTCTTCACACCGGAAATACATGCTCCAGCCCAAGATTTACGACCGATCCTGTCTCCCATTCCCTTTGCTCAGTGGGCGATGGGCATCCTCAGCCCATTCACTGTCGCAACAGGGGGGAGGAAGTTTATCATAATCGCAATTGATTACTTCACCAAATGGGTAGAAGCATAGGCAATCCCCAACATTACTGAGTCAACAGTCAGAAAAGTCATATGGAGGAATATTATCACACGGTATGGCCTGCCTAAGGTATTAGTGTTCGACCATGGAAGACAATTCGACAACGACCCTCTAAGAGTTTGGTTGGAAGGACATGAGATTGCAGTAGCTTACTTCGTCGTGTGTCACGATATTTTGGGTTGACTATTTTGGGTAGACTAGCTTAATTCTAGCGACCGCAGGTTAAGTCTAGTTCTAAAGTTTGTAGAAGTACCGACCGGACCTATACCTTAGACAATTCGATTATTGACCTGTTAATTGACTCCCTGACCTGAGTAATATTCATTGTGAACCCGAGACCCTTGAATTTTTTTCCTATTGATTCACCCTTTAGTAATTAGCTGTCAGCCTAATAAAACAAACACAAAAACAGTGACCCGTAGTCTTAAGCCTAGACCTTAGAACAAGTATCTAAGTCCTGTCTCCTTGTGGTTCGACCCCTACTTCACTATCTACATTAGTTATTGGACCTTATGGTATCTTTGATTAGGGATACGGCTTACCCCTGTCAAATTTTGGCGCCGTTTCCGGGGAGACGGTGTTCTTTAGTTGCTTGTTTTTGTAGACACCCAAATTTGGACTTGGTGGCTGCCGGAGTGCCCAACAAACACCCGATGACGATCGGACGGCAACGCGACGCGAGATTACGATGTTTTAGATAGTTTTTCTATATAACGGATCTAATAATTACTCAAAAAATTAATTTAACATCAAGACAGCCTTAGTCGTGTCATTACGATCGCGTCGGCACTAATTAGAGTCAATTCTGACACCGGGACCCCGAATCGGTCCTGAAATATGTAGAGTCAAACCCAAGTCAACACGTCGGGCCGAGCAAACCTTGGGATCCACACCCGAAGCCCACTCGGCGCATTGAGGCGCTAGGGTTAGGGGGGAAGCTTAATCCCCAAGTCATAATATATCACGCATCTTCTTCGTTTTGGAAAGTTTCAAAATCGGATCTTCAAAAATCCAGGCGCCTCACACTAGGCGTCCTACATTTCGTGCGCACGACCCCAAGCGCCTGAGTTCTGATGCGCCTGGACTCAGGCGTCCTTCCGCGCGATTTGAACTGCGTGAGCAACTATAAATATCCCCCCTCATTTCGTTCATTCGACACAATTCACGAGTTTGTGCCTACTTCTACACAACTCGCTCTCCCCTTCTTCTTCTCTAAACTTAGGTTCGCACTCCGACCTTAAGTAACGATCCACTCGATCGTTGTCCCGATAAGCGAATCGACGCTACCCCTCACCTTCGAGCACCCCACTCGATCCCGAGGAGCCTGTGTTTGACTAGCTAACCCCGAGTCTAGCAGCGGAGCTCTGCCGGATTAACCGCAGAACCAGCCGTAGTAAACGAAACTCTGCCGGAATCATCACAAGCTAAAAGGATCCATCTCGAAGTCCAATCGTCACTAGGTCGTCGTCTAAACAAAATTTTACATTTCTGCACATTTTTTATCATGCACTACGATAATGTCAAACATGGACGCTAGGTCCATGGCACGTTATAAACATACGTAACGTCTAGAGGTGATCAAATGGCCCAAGCTCATAGGCCCAGGCCGGCCCGACCAGCATTTTTGAAGTGCTTGGGCCTTATATTATGGTCCAAAAGGTCCATAGGCCGGCCCTAAAAAGCCCGAAGTATTTTTGGGCCGGGTTTGGGCCAAACATTTGACCTAAATTTTGGCCCGGCCCGACCCATAATTACTAAAAATAAATAATTTTTACTACTATTTTCAAAAGTTAGTGATATGATTATAATTCTCTTTAGAAATTCTTATATGATTATACATAATTTATGATTTATATCTCCGTAATATGATCGTAATTACTCAAAGTAATACCCAATACGAGTATATATATTATATTCATGTATACTTGATTAATTATTTTAAATTTGTTACGTTATTCATTATATCATACTCCGTATTTAAAGTGATATATGTATGTCAATATTGTTGCTAATCATTATTTTTTAACGAAATTATAAAATTTACAAAAAAAAACATAAGTTTGAATTATTAAACGGTGATATTAAGATATTTATTTCATACGAGAGCCTTAAATTATAGGGCCCAAAAAACCATTTTGGCCCGAAAAGCCCGTTCTAGCCCGCTAGGGCCGAGTTTGGGCTTAAAAAATAAGCCCACTCGTTTGGCCCGACCCAACCCGCTCATGTGGGTCATTTTGATTGCATAGGCCCGGCCCAAGCCCGCATCGACCCGGCCCATGATCACCTCTAGTAACGTCCCAACTTCAACCATAAGCACTAAAACACTCTAAATAAACCCGAGTAGTTCAGAGATCTGTTCTCAACTGTCTACGCATCATGTCTCGTTTAACATGTACTCCGAGGGTGCAACACCTCACTATGTGATTTACTTACATTCGCATTTACCGCTTTCGTATGATTTACCGCTTTTATGACCTTATAATCGCATGATAAATCACCTAACACGAAGTTCAAAACGTAAACAAGCTAAAACTGAACAAAGCGATGGTCGGGTTCCGTATTAGTCCCGGTGCTCACCATACATGGTTCGACGCATCCCTGTTAATACTGAGTCGACGCATCTTAAGCAGAATACCAGGTATGGTATACCACGAGAACGACTAATATCCGTATTATCACGTTAGACCTGATTTGCTAATACGTATAATACTTGTACCCTCTACTCTCCCATGTGCATCTTTTCATGGCCTGCTTGTCACGTGAAATCGCATGAAAAGAATGTAAAAACAATTACTTCGACGACAATAAGCTTACTTGTCCTTAAATAACCGACATAGCAAAGACATAGGGTTAAAACAATGGATGTTACAGTACTTCCGCCACAACAAAGGAAAAAAGTTATCAGCCCACCGATTGATTAGTAGAGGCCGCTATGTGCGGGCGGGATTGTGCCGCCGTATGTTTATGGCAAAGCTTGCCATTTACCGGTAGAGCTCGAGTTTAAGGCTATGTGGGCCTTAAATAAGCTCAATCTTGGCCCGAAGCTATCCGGAGAGAAGCGCCTCATGCAATTGAACGAACTCGACGAATTCAGTCTCCACGCTTATGATAATGCAAGAATTTATAAGGAGCGGACGAAAAGATGGCATGACAAGCGCATCATCCCCCGAGAGTTCCATGTTGGTGATAAGGTACTTTTATTTAACTCCCGACTTCGACTCTTTCCTGGGAAACTCAAATCCCGATGGTCTGGACTGTTCACGGTGACTGAAGTGAACAAATTTGGGTCAGTTACGCTGATTACCGACAAAGGCAAAATATTTAAGGTGACTGGTCAACGCCTCAAACTTTATCACGAGTGTGCATACGTCAGTGTCGTAGAGGCCATGGACCTCAAGGACATCCCTGATTCCACCTAACCAAATTGAGGTAAACCGGTCGAGCGAGACCGTATAAACCAGCGCTAACTGGGAGGCAACCCGGCAACACTTGTATAAATTTGTAATTTTCCTTTCCTTATTTTTATTTTTATTTTTTTTAGTTAGCTTGGTAGCTCTAATTTCGGGAGTTAGTATTATTTATCGAGTGAGGATGAGGGAATTTTATGATTTAATTGATTTAATTTCAGGAATTTAGAAGCATTTGAAGAAGAAAGAAAACGAAGAGGAGCTACAGCAGTCACTCGATCGAGTGGCCTAGGTGCACTCGATCGTGTGCCCTGACGAGCAGATCCCTGACAGTTGTTTACGGGGTCACTCAATCGAGTGACCTATACGCACTTGGTCGAGTGCCCATGACTCGGGTTCTTAATCGGTTTTCTTCGTGGTCTTAATTTTACTCTAATTCTTAAGTTTCAAATCAGCCATACTCTCAAATCACCCCTCTCCCCTCATTAGTCTTAAGAACCCTAACCCCCAAATCACCCAAATCACTTATAATTCACCGAATCTTCACCAAAATTCACGATTTTTGCTTCTAACTTGAAATTAGTAGGATCTACTTGTGTTCCTTGGTGTTTTTTTGTGAATATTTCGTCCTCCTTCCCCCCCAATTTCGTGAATTTCGTGCTCCTTGAGGTACAATCCGGGTTTTGCATTTTTCTTGCTTCTTTTCTTGATTTTATAGTTTAATTTCATCCTTAGATCCATATTAATCTCATTGAATGCTTGATTTTGGGTTAATTTCACTTCTTTGTGCCCAAAATCTGATTTTTGCATGAGGAGGCTGAATTTGGCCGAAATTATGACAATTTTTGTAGGATTTTTGTGTAATTTTGTTTTGTTATTATACTATAGTCATGGCAGGAAGAAGAAACCCACCCCGGAATCGCAATAGGAATAAGAACATCGAGCAAGACGAAGAGGAACCGGTTGTCCCGGCTGCACCAGTTGTTCAGCCTGTTCCAGGCTACAAGAGGATTGTCTGTCGGAACAAGGATCAGCGAGCTCGTTTACTTGCCTTGATACCAAGGCCAATGGAAGCCACCCGATGTTGCTCATCGCAGGTTGCAATCGAGCTAGGCTTGAACGAGCAACTGCTGCAGCTCCTATCTATGACCGAATTTGGTGGACTATGGACATTCCGTGAGTTATCTTACCGATTACTCACTTTAGAATTCCTTAGTTCATTTGAGTACGATAGACGAGACTGCATGATATCCTTTCGTATGAATAATGTTCAGCAAGGTATCCTCCTTAGTAACTTATCCGAGTGTTTAGGGCTTACCTGCGACCGACATGCCGACTTGCACGATATATATACCCGAGGGTGTGAAAGCCCCTCTTTACTTTCATCTATTGTTAGGTCGCATTGCAAGTGTCACTACAATGCCACTTAATGCCATCCGACACCCCATCATCTGCCTCTTCATGCGGATCCTGAGTCATTTGGTCTTTCCAGGGCTCCGACATGAGTAAACTTCACTCATTAGAGGTGTTGATTTTAGGACACCACCTCAACCCCTTTCGGCAGTCACTGAAGGTATTCAGTGTCTCAGGTATGATATATGTCGGTATTGAGTGACAGATCAGTGGATCCGGACCGCTCGCCTGTTGAGCCATTGTCACTGTGCTAGCAAAGCGTTATCTTAGGGGTTTTGGGACAACGGTCAAATATGAGAGTTTCACTGAGCACGTCCCTTTGCTTGGACGTAGCTACCTCACCTCCAATTTGAAGTGGATTCGGGGCGATCCCCCAAACTTTTATTGGAGAGTCAAGGACAAGGTTTGGATGAACCTTCCGATCGTCGAAGGAGCGGTCTTACCACCACTCCTTGCCCTGCAACCCACTCCCGCGGGTAAGAACCCACCCGACCCACCGAGCTACTTCATTCTTGAGGAGCTCTTCATCTTCATAGAGGGCGTTCAACCCCCTCGACGGAGGGTTCGCATAGAGGCTGAACCCGACGAGACCGAGCCCCCTATACTCGCAAAATTTTATTGGAGAGTCAAGGACAAGGTTTGGATGAACCTTCCGATCGCCGAAGGAGCGGTCTTACCACCACTCCTTGCCCTACAACCCACTCCCGCGGGTGAGAACCCACCCGACCCACCCAGCTACTTCATTGCTGAGGAGCTCTTCATCTTCACAAAGGGCGTTCAATCCCCTCGACGGAGGGTTCGCATAGAGACCGAACCCGACGAGACTGAGCCCCCTATACCCACACCTACACCCACCCCGACCTTCTCGGTCAACACTTCAGGTGTCGAGTTTCACCCGTATCCGTTTTTGTATGACCCAGTATACGAGGACCAGCGGCGGATACACGAGGGCATTAATCAGAGCATCGTCAACCGCGAGATCCACGAGTATATGACTACTCTTGGGATCTTGACAACGGTACACCCGTCCTATTGGCGAGGTCCGGGTGACACTAGTGGTATCTTCCACTACTACGGGGTTGACCCTGCTGCATGGGGTTCAGATTACGTGCGCACCTATGGTGGCCTAGGAGCACAATGGCTGAGAGAGTTGAGATAGCCAGGTCATCAGGGCAGTACTAGTGACTCAGGCCAGGGTGATATTGGAGCCGGTCCATCTGGGACCGGTGGAGAGGATGATATGGCTGATTAGCCGGTTTGGGGGAGCTACCATTGTATATACGGTACTTTCTTTCCTTTTTTATTTATGTTTTTATTGCTTTCTTAGATTTTCTCTTCCCCTTAGGTCGAGTTGTCCTTAGGTTTGGCTGTGGAATTCTCTGTTTCATCTGTTGTAGAGTCACATTGAGGACACTGTGACATTTAGGTTTGGGGGAGAGTTTGTGTGTTTTTGTGTATTTTCACTTTCCGTTGTGTGATTTTATTGCTTTCTAAAATTTTAAAAATCCAAAAAAAAAATAGAAAAATTAGAAAACCCAAAAAGATTTTATTTTTGTGTGCTTTGTCTATCTTGTGTCTGATGTGAAACATGCAAAACGGTGATGTTGACATTGCATTTTACATGATTTCTTCTAATTGACAGCTGACTCCGTACCTGAATGCATGTATTGTTTGAGATGAGGTGATTTTAATATGAATGCTATTGAACTTTTAATTGCCAAAATAGTAAATTTGACCATTTTGTCGGCAATCCACAAAATTCTGAGGATTTAGAGCTTCCTAGACCAGTAACATCCATAACTGGTCTCATTTATATTTAGGAATTGAGTGGTTTCTTCTTATGGAATGTGTAACATAAATTTGCATAAATATGACGTCTGTCTCTTGATATTGAACACGTGTTTGGTTTGAGGAGGAGGTACATGAGGAAAGGCATTTCTGTTTTTGATGAGCTCCACATAGCCAAACTGACCCATCTTTACTACCCTGTAGATTTAGGTCATTTTCCTTTGTTTAGCCCATTTCAGCTATTGTAAGCCTGTTTTTATTATATATATCAATTAGGTACAACCCAGAATAGCCTACCTTACCAGAACAATCGCAGTGAACCTAATTGGAACTACATCAAAATGGGTCATATTTGAGATGTTCACATCTTTTGGATCCTAGTGCAGAATACCATTGTTGTGCGACTTTGTATTCGCCTTCCTCCTACCCGAAACTGAAAAAATATGGAAGCATGAAAAAGAAAAGAAATATATATATAGAAATTGCATCCGGTGAGTTGGTCTTCTTTAAATGAGTCCGTGCATCCGGTGAGTTGGTCTTCTTTAAATGAGTCCGTCTCGCAAATCACAGCCACATGATCAAATCACATGAATGGCTGAGATTCAATCTCAGCGTCATCTTGATCGTATATAATCTTACTGTTACAGTAACAGAACACTATTTTAAAAAAAAAAAAAAACTATTACAGTAACACAAATATCTTACTGTGACACTATCACAGTAATAAGGAATTACAATAATAATGTCAGAGTAATACTGTTACAGTAACAGAACACTATTACAGTAACACAAAAATCTTACTGTGACAGTGTCACAGTTATAAGGAATTACAATAATAATGTCACAGTAATATGAAATTAAAGAGTTATAAATATCTTACTGTGACACTGTCACAGTAATAAGGAATAATGATTAATGTCACAGTAATAATGTCAAATTCATTTATCAATTGACACTACAAAGTAACATCAACATGAGATTAACAGTAGCACTGTTACAGTAACAGAGCACTATTACAGTAACACAAATATCTTACTGTGACACTGTCACAGTAATAAGAAATTACAGTAATAATGTCACAGTAATAATATCACAGTAATATGGAATTAAAGAGTTATGATGTTTGTGTATGCAAAGGCAGCCTTGTTACTCTTCCTTAATGACGTGGTCCAATCTCAGCCATTCAATCTTATTTGATTGTGTGGTCCAGATTGAAAGGACAGACTCATCTAAAGAGGGAGACTCACCGGATGCTCACTCTATATATATATATATATGCTTCTTGTAATTTTTGGGGATTGGTCGAGATACTAACTAGAATTGAATTATAATTAGGAGGATGGCAAAATTTCCTCTTATGCTCTTTAGAGTTTTATTTCCAATTGGTGGCCGAAATTCATAGACGAGATTTTTGATGGATAGTTTTTATTGTGTAGCTGCGACTACTGGTCTTAGCCCCACATTTCCATACGTGCTTTAAGCACAAATCCGTTTTATTCCCTCACATATTAGCCACCCTTTGTAAGTCCTTGGCATGTACTATGGTCCTGGTTGGTGGAACACGTATTTGATTGAGGAGATTGATTTCATATTCGATTGCATGCATATTTCATAAGTCGAGCGAGTGTCTTCTTCCCTATCTTCACATTTACACTTACCCGTACCTATGAATGATGAGCGACTACCGTAAGGAAGTCCGACATTATCAGTCTTGCAAGATTGAAAATTTGGCATGCAATTGTTTGATTGTGGCATGATTATTAGTCTCGTTGTATTCTTGAGCATTACATGTTTTCTCGTCGGTTAGAGTTGATTTTAGGAGAGTAATTGTGATTTAGCTCTGAGTCGTGTTTCACATCACTTGACAAGCAAAGGTTTGGTTTGGGGGAGTTTGATCAACACATTTTATATCGTATTTTATTGTCTCCCGACAACCATTTTTAAGCTTTTCTTCTTCCTAAATTATATGTTTAGTGTCGATTTTTATTAGAAAGTCGATACTGCCGATTGTCGTGCTATTTTGCAGGTTAGGTACAATTCCAAGCATATTTTGGAGTAATAACCCAGATAGCCGAGACGAGAACAGAATTCAAGGAAGAAAACAAAAAGCCGAGAAGCAAAGAAGAACTCAGCCGCGAGTTTCAGCAGTACCCACTCAATCGAGTGCCTCATGATCACACCCAACTGGACTGCGTTGGAATATTGGGCCAGCTAACCCCTTTTAGCCCAAGACAAACAGGAGTTGGAGCTTATATTGACCCACGCGATCGAGTACCACTGCGTGCACTTGATCGAGTGCATCAAACCCGGGCCGCACATTAATTTTTCTAATTTACTTAGAATTTGGGCCTGTCTCGAAGTTCAACTGATTTCTTTTAAATCAGTTTTCTGACTTCATTGTCAGACACTTTTTTCTTTTACTTTACATTACCTACTTCACTTTTTATTTTTGCATTTTCTTAGCATAGAAGTATTACGTTACTTCCGCTTTTCTTCGCGAGATACATTGAACATTGTTCTTCCTTTTCAGATCTTGAATTCTCGGTATCGATACTCTTACTTTTAATTTCAATTTCAGTTTTCTACTCTAATTCTTGTCTTAATTCATCTTTCGTTTTCGTAGTAATAGTTATCTCCGTAATTCATATTGTTCATCCTTTTTTAGCTCAAAATTATTATCGCTTTCCGTAGGTCAATTCGATTCGCCTTTGTCATGTTTATTTACAATTCATCTTTTGTTTGTTTTATTATAATTAATATGAGTAGCAAAATTTTACCTAGGATTTAAGGGGATCGATGCGTATTATTTGGGTTATAGTCAGTTGACCTGTTTCTGATCGTATGAACTGTCGCCTAAATATTGTTTTAATTTTGATTGATTGATTAATGGTCAGGATTAATTAATTAGTATCACAATTAGGAGTTTTTGCCGACCAGGTTAATGACTAATTAGGTCACGATATTTTGGGTAGACTAGCTTAATTCTAGCGACTGCAGGTTAAGTCTAGTTCTAAATTTTGTAGAAGTACCGACCGGACCTACACCTTACACAGTTCGATTATTGACCTATTAATTGACGCCCTGACCCGAGTATTATTCATCGTGAACCCGAGACCCTATACTTTTCTCCTATTGATTCACCCTATAGTAATTTGCTGTCAGCCTACTAAAACAAACAGAAAAACAGTGACCCGTAGTTTTAAGCCTGGACCTTAGAACAAGTATCTGAGTCCCGTCTCCTTGTGGTTCGACCCCTACTTCACAATCTACATTAGTTAGTGGACCTTAGGGTATCTTTGATTATGGATATGACTTACCCCTGTCAGTAGGATTATTTCTCCGTCATCGAATCTAAGCCGTGATAGATGGTCAACTACGACGTTCTCAGCTCCCTTCTTATCCCGAATCTCTAGATCAAAATCTTGGAGTAGTAAGATCCAACAAATTAATCTAGATTTTGCTTCCTTCTTGGCTAAGAGATACTTCAACGAGGCCTGATCACTATAGACGGTCACGTTAGAACCAACTAGATAAGCTCAGAATTTATCGAGGGCATATATGATGGCTAGTAACTCCTTTTTCGTTGTCGCGTAATTGATCTGAGCTTCATCTAAAGTCTTACTAGCATAGTAAATAGCATGTAAAACTTTATCTTTTCTCTGACCCAAAACTGCTCCTACGATATTGTCGCTTGCATCACACATGATCACGAAAGGTAGATTCCAATCTGGGGATCGAATGATAGGTGCTGAGATTAATGCCTCCTTTATCCTGTCAAAAGATTCACGACATGCATCAGTAAAGAAAAAAGGGGCATCCTTTAGAAGGAGCTGGGTAAGTGGTTTAGCAATTTTGTGAGAAGTACTTGATAAAACGACGATAAAATCCCGCATGACCAAGGAAGTTTCTAACCCCCTTAACATTTGTGGGAGGGGGCAATTGCTCGATCACTTATATTTTAGCTCAATCTACTTGAATGCCCTTATCGGAAACTAGATGACCAAGCACTACTCCCTCGTTGACCATAAAGTGACACTTCTCCCAATTAAGCACCAAGCCAACTTCCTCACAGCGACCTAAAACCTTGGACAAATTCAGCAAACAAGAATTAAAGTCAGAACCATATACACTGAAATCATCCATAAATATTTTCGTAATTGATTCAATGAATTCAGAAAAGATACTAATCATGCATTTCTAAAAAGTGACCGGAGCGTTACATAATCCGAAAGGCATCCTACGATAAGCGAAGGTACCATAAGGACAAGTAAAGGTGGTTTTTTCTTGATCATCGGGATGAATGGGGTTCTGGAGAAAACCGGAGTAGCCATTTAGATAACAAAAATACTTATAACAAGCTAATCTTTCCAACATTTGATCAATAAATGGAAGTAGGTAATGGTCTTTCTTAGTGGCAACATTCAATTTTCTGTAGTCAATGCACATACGCCACTCTATAACAATTCTTGTAGAATTAATTCATTCCTATCTTTCTTCACTACTGTGGTGCCTCCTTTCTTAGGAACCACTTGAACCGGACTGACCCATTTAGAGTCGGATATGGCATGTATAATACCGACATCTAGAAGTTTCATAACTTCTTTCTTAACAACTTCCTGCATATTTGGGTTCAGTCGACGCTGACCCTGGATAGATGGTCTATGACTGTCTTCAAGATGAATGTGATGCATGCAAAAGTCAGGGGATCGGAAATACCTTTTAAGTCACTTAAACTGTACCCCAAAGCCTTCTTATGTTGACTCAATATAGTCGATAAATCAGTTAACTGAGACTCAGTCAAAGAATTACTTACTAGAAGCACGTTTAATCGAGAAAAGCATGCCTGAAATTTTTGGGTAGCGGCTTAAGTTCTGGTTTTTATACCTCGAGAGAATAATACATACCAAGGTTGATGGTTTCAACCGTCTCGGCTTCTTTCGGCTCCCCTGCATATAAAAGAGCTTCTAGCACATCTACTTCAGCTTTCCAAATTCCTCCATCACCTATATAACTTGGTTCACACATTAGTAACTCCAAGGGATCCTTAGTTAAGGATTCGAGTAAGGTAGAATCAACAGTGTCATCCACAGAATCGAAAGTGTCTAAATAGTAGCATGACTCATCAGTTACGAAGGCTTTTAAAGCTTTATCAAGAGTAAATGTGACTTTATCTTCCCCCATCTCAAGTGTCAAACTACCGTTTTTGACATCAATAATCGCGCCTGCAGTTTGAAGGAATGGACGACCAAGTATAATAGGGATGTGTGTGTCCTCAGCAGGGAAAAAGAAGTTCCCGTTCTTAATCGGGACATCTTTCAGGACACCTAAAAGTTTACGGACTGATCGATTAGCCATCTGAAGCGTGATACTGGTGCATTTCAAACCCCCCCATATCTAGCTTCTCACAAATGGAGTAGGGCATAACACTAACACTTGCCCCAAGATCACATAATGCATTATTAACTACATGAGTACCTATAGTGCATGGAATAGAAAAACTATCAGGATCCTTAAGTTTTGGAGGTGATTTGCTTTGAAGAAGTGCGTTGCACTCCCCCGTAAAAGCAATCGTCTTGACTTCATTAAAAGAACGCTTCCTAGTAAGTATGTCTTTCATAAATTTAGCATAGGCGGACACTTGTGTAATTAACTCAGTAAATGGAACGGTTACTTGAAGATTCTTCACAACATCCATGAACTTACTGAATTGACTGCTGATCTTGCTATTGCGTTGACGACGTGGAAATGGGAGCTTCACATGTTGTGCTAATGGCGACTTCGGCTGTTCCGATTGCTGAACCGATAAGTTTAAATTTGTATCGGTCGATTCAGCTATGTCCCGATCGGTTTGATTTTGTACCGGTCGGTTTGCCTTTGTCTCGATCGGTTTGTGAGTCGTCACTGACCTTTGTTTCCTTTACAACCTCGTCTTCTGATTTCGGCATCTATGGACCATCATAAGTCACCGCACTCCTTAAAGTAATGGCATTGATGTGTTCATTCCCTTGAGGTGGCAAAGTTCCTTGCTGACGGGTAGCTTGAGAATTAGCTAACTGGATGATTTGTCTTTCGAGGACCTTATGACTGGTCTGGAATTGAGTCGTCATGTTCATTATCATGTTTCTCAGTTCAACTATTTCAAGGGACTGTTGATGAGCTTGGGCCTCCAAGGGAGGAAGTCGTGGAACTTGCGCCTGATTATTCTGAATTATGTTTTGTCCTTGAGGCCTTTGAGAATTCTGCTGATTTCCTTGCGTTCGACTGTGAAAATTGATAAGGCTAAAGTCATATCATCTTAATCAAAATAATCCTAACGAACAACTAATAGGTAGCTAGCAATAAGTAAGGGTTGGATCCACTGAGAGATTGATGAATATTGCTAATTATCTAAATTCGACTCTAAATTATTTAATTCCGGTTTATTTGATTTTTAACTAAACTAATGCAATAATGTAAATTAATCGTGGTTCTAACAATATTAAAAGGATCTAGGCTTTTTCGGTTCACTATGCAATTAAATTGGGTAAAGTTAAGTAATCATTCAATCAATCAATCAATCATAGTTATTTAGGATAAAGACACGACCTTTCGGATCTTATGTCAACCTTAGGATAGATTCTGACGGGCTCTCGCAACTTACTAGATTATCCTACCCACTTACTTGTAGGTCTACCCTTACCAGGCTTTCGATCTTAGGTTCGGGTTCCTAAACATTCAACTAGTTCAACGTCTCAAACTAATCAAACAATGATAAAAAAAATAGTAAGGCAATAACGTATGAATGATCAATCAAAAAATTAATTAAACTAACATTTCCAATTCAATTAACATAGATCTCCTTCAACCCTAGAAGAATAAATTAGCTACTCATAACGAAAGATAAAACAACAAAAGAATTAAGCGTAATAGAAAATAATATAAAAATAAGGGAAAGAGGAAAAATACCAATTATGAAAAACTGAAGGATTGATAACTAAGAAGTATGGTTACAGACTTGAAGAATTCCAAAACTAATAAAAATAAGTCTAAACTAAAGATCTGAATATGAAGTGTAAATAAACCTAACCCCAAGGAGGGTATTTATACTTATTACAAGGAGTATAATTAGGAAACTAAGTAAGCCTAAGAGAATAATCTTGCAGGATATTAATTATGGTGAGACACTGACTCCTCCGCGGATTACGAAAGTCCGACTGAAGTGAAACGAACCGCCCGGTTCAAAATTGTACCGACAGGTTCACATTCAAACCGACCAGATTGATCTTGTACCGACCGGTTAGATATTATACCGACCGGTTCGGCTGACGAGTCAAGCTGATTGCTAGGAGTGCTTCCCTGAATTATGCCAAGGACGTCGACTTCCTTGAACTAGCTTATCAGGCTGTGAGCACTACTTGAAAGGTAAAGATTTAACAAGTTTTTTGTAATTTTGTATTTTGTGGTGTATGGCTTATGTTTTTTTATGTAGGCTTTGAACGCCATAACTTTTGTGGCTTATGTGGTAAGGAAAGAGAGGTTTCTTACGATAATCTTTTCCTGGACCTTGATCATAAGTCTTCCGGCTTGGAGGCGAAGACTATAAAACTTCTAACAGTATCAGATGAAGAGGAATTCTTAATGGGCTTTTTGTTTGGTTAATGCTTTATGCATTTCAGAGGTTCTTTATTTTAGACCTGTGCTTTAGTGGTGCTTCTCTCAAGTTGCTGAGGCGTACCCTTTGGAGATTCTGCTGGGGTTATACCGGTTACTGGTTGAGACGTACCGATTACTGGTGGTGGGGTACTAGCTCTTGGTGGAATTGATGGAGGTGAAGACATCTTTGTAGAATATTTTTTGCGAGGTTTTTGCTGTTTTTGTGGTTTGATAAACTAGTTGCCGCATGATGGGCGCCAATCTGTTTTGGTAAATTTTCAGACTAGGTCGAGGAAGGTCGTGTGGTAGACTAGTAGTGGGTTAACTAGTATCAACTTATGTTAGTCTTAGCAGGGTACATAATGTTGAACGTAAAAGTAAAGAGACAACAAATTATACGTGGAAAACCCTTCGGAATAAAGGGAAAAACCACGGGTGCCAAGCTAGAACTAGCAATATCACTATACTTGTAATCAGTAATTTAACATTAGAATTGTAAATTGAGTAAAGTAGGTAATTCCTTAGATTGCCTCGATCAATGTTGCTTATCCTTTTATACTGATCGCCTGACTCCTTGAATGCCAGTTACTTAGCAATCAAATCTCCTTCTTAATGATAGACATTTATTGGCATTTATTGTCAAGTTTGGTTAGGAAGATACTTGATGTTATATTTGATGATTCTATACATTATGATCGCAATTATTAGTTAAATAGAGAGTTTGAGGGCATAAGTGAACTTTTCAGAAAAGTTAGAGGATACTTGTGTGCTTTTTAGAAAACAAAGGTACAAGTGAGATTTAACTTATAATTGAGGGGTAGAAGTGTAGGTAGGCCTTTTGAAAACACAGAGTATAAGTGAGATTAGTCTATATCTAAGAGTCTGAGACACATTTAAGAAAATTCCTTAAATTAAAGAACATGAAAGTAAGCAACGAATGTAACAAGGACTAACCTTAAACCCTTCTCCCTCTTAAAAAACCTTGGGGCTACCACCGTTAATTGGTGGTAAGCCCCCCAATTTTAACTATTATATCGTTTTAGTATTAGTATCGGTATTAGCATTCTAGTATTAGTATCGGTATAAGTTATCTCCTTTAATTTTGTAGAGTTTCGTTCCCATCAATTGATGAGTTTCGCTATCTCTTTTAGGAGAGATATTAAATTTATGATAGCGGAGAGGACGAAGAAGATCAGTACTTGAATCGTTCATCGTATGGTATCTCAATTTATGTCAGACTGGTGGCTACAATCTCTCAGGTTAGATGAAATCGATTCTTCTCAAAACCTTGGAAGATCCGAAGACCCTCTTGTGAAAAGTTGTATCATTAAACAACGATATGTTGAAAGAGGATGTGCAGAAGCGGAGATCAAAATCATACTGAGAGATCCTTGTTCTAACGAGAATCTATTTTACTCAGATTTTATAGTATTGTATCCGTTCAATTTAGATATAAGTTGCAGATGTCGTATGACTTTTTATTAATGAAATGATTTATTCGCTAAAAAAAAGTAAGCAAAGAACGTAATAACAAGGGTAAGTTTTGTGCCCTTTGGACTCACATGCCTTTTATATTTTTATGGTTATAATGGTAACAATTACTATAAATGAATCATTCAACCTAAAGTACTTGGAAGATATTAGAGTTACACTTGGTGTATGAGACCTCTTATACACCACCACTCCCAGCGCGCCACGTAGACCTGTCGAACAAGTCGGGCGGTCGGGTTTCGGGTTCGGTCATTTAGGGTTTGGGTAAAATACGGGTCATGTGTATTTCGGGTTGGACAAATACGGGTTTTATACGGGTTGGGTTTATACGGGTTTCGGGTCAAATACGGGTTTATTAAAGTCTTTCAAATAATCTTTTTTTTATTAAATTTTTTTAAAATCATAAAAATTATTTTATTTCCTACATGTTACATCCATAGAAGATTACGAAATATATTTTTATATGATGTCGATCGAATAAAATTAGACTATTAATAATTATTTCTATGATCTTATTCAACCAAGTACCCAATGACTAGCTTACAAGATTCGAGTTGTTTGACTAATTATATATCATGTTGAAAATTTATATCCTTTTTTTTTGCAGTACAAATGACAACTTCAAATCGTAAATCATCGACTAAATAATTATAACACCTGACTTCTACTAAATGGCATAATTTACTAGTTAAACCATTGTCACTTTTTTATAACTACAAACACAAAATGACTAAAGGATAAGTTACTAAGTTTCATACAAACTTTAAATTTCTTACTTAACCATAATTATCTAGCAAATGTTGTGAGTCTCCTGACTCTAGTGAGTAGGAAGCAAAAGAAAACATTGTTAACCTCGATCATAAATTCATAATTGATAATCCAAAATACAACCACACATAAAAGCGACTAAGATATAATAATCTATCTCGATTCTTGATTTCTTATTCTTCCATCATGCATTTTCGTGAAGTCCCATCTCAAAGCCATCATCCTCGAACTCATCATCGTTCTCGAACTCATCATTATCCGCATTTTCATTGATGCTTAGCCTCGAAAAATCATACTCAAATCCCTCGAGTTCTGGATTTTCATTAGTTACTCAGAGGAAAAAAACAAAAATTTACGACTTTATGAGAATTCTTAATGTAAGTAAACGTGTAGTTAAATTCTAACAAAATGTTACACATACACATACATACATAGTCTATTCACAAAAGGCAAATTCAGTACAGAAAGAACTGAAATTTCTAGTAAAATCAAGAAACCCAACAAAATAATTACAGTAAATTACATACAAATTAACAAAAAAAGCGAACACATTTTGATTACAGTTCACTAAAAATATGAGCACAAATTGAACAAATTAAACCTAAAAAATTCAAAAACCCCAACAAAATAATTACAGTAAATTACACAGAAATTACCAAAAAAAGAACACACTTTGATATCACTCATAAACCTCAATATCCCTAAAACTACATGACCATAACCAGTGTTGCGAAGATGGACATAATTAACCCAATCATAAACATATATAAACATATAACTTTATATATGTTTATCATAAAACCAATACACATACATATCCATGTTTAATATGACTACATAGTTAGTGATTAGGCGAGGAAATACCTTAATCTGCTGCTTCTTGCATGGAAATGGAGGGATTAGACGAGGAGAGATGGAGATGATGAGCGGCGGTAAGAGAGAGATGTGAAATTAGGGTAAAGGTAAATGAGTAAAAGGAGGAGAGTCAGGACTCAGGAGAGTAGGAGTCGTAAATTGTAGTTAATTTTTTTTTTTTTTAAAAAAAAGGGGCAGCCCATTACCCGACTCGAAAATTACGGGTTTTTTCGGATTGGGTCACTTTCGGGTGTCGGGTATTTTTCGGGCGGTTTTTTCCGGGTTTTTTTCGAGCGATTTTTTGGGTTGGGTCAGTTTTTGACAGCTCTAGCGCCACGTGTCCCTTTTCATGGAATCTTACCTTTGAATCTTTTGCTTGATTCTTTCATTAATTCTCACCTAACTATTTCTCACCTACTTCTTTTTGGTTTATTTTTTTGCTTTTCAGTTTTTCAAAACTCTTTGTTTATGGGAAATACATTTTGTGTTTTTGTGTACCCCACTCCTCTTATATGGTTGATGCGCGGACGTCGCGACCCACACGATCAAACAATATTTATAAACACAGACAAATCTAACTAATGTAGTAGTTGAAACACCCCACATTGATTGAAGATGTCTTATTTATGAGCTTTGTTTAAAGGGATTGAAAGTATTACTTATATCAACAAAGTGCACTTTCTTTTCTGGTCATCCATGCAAAAGAACTCCGCAGTTAAGCGTGCTTGGCTGAGAGCAATCTTAGGATGGGTGACCTCCTGGAAAGTTTCCAGGATGTGCATGAGTGAGGTCAAAATGCACTGGAAAGGACTCGTGTTGGTCTGTGGGACCAGTACAGAGCCTGGCGAGCTACCGCGACTAACATTTTCGGTCCTAGGATTGGGCCGGGGTGTTACAGTAGTGGTAGGTCAAGATGGATCCAAGGGACGGACTTCGTAAAATCGGTCAAGTCTAAGTCGATAAGTGTTTGGGTTCTAAGGGGGGGGGTTTGAGATGATTTAGCTAAACTAAGGTAGTCAATCTAAAATAACTAAGACGGAAAACGACAAGAAGAAAGGCGTTAGGGGAAGTCGGGGAATTGGAAACGGGATACATAAATAAGGAATCAAACAAACAATACACAATTGATAAGGGATGGGTCACCTTTCGGTTTCTACACCTGACCTCACTAAGACTCGCTTTCGCGACGAAGAAGCTAGGTCACTAAGTCAAAATTACCCAAGCCTCGAGTTTCCCCATATTGACGAGGGTGAATAAGAGTAAACTAAATTGATCACGTAAAGTCAACAAGCATACAACAATTTCAAAATAGACAAATCAACCCAAGTGCATTCAATCACAAAATTCCTTAATCCATGTTACCCAAATTCATCCTCCCCTAACCCCCTGACAAAAATCTACTTACTAATCATGGTAAAAACAATTCATACTAACAAAAAGAGGGGAAATTAATCTAACACAAGTGAGAGAAAAATAAAATCAAGAACAAGATCTACTAGGAAAAACAATAACCAAGCAAGAAAAACCAAGAAAAACAATAAACTAGAGGTGAAATTAAAGAAGAAACTAATTAGATAGGAGAGAGAAAGGAGAAGAAAGTACCAACAATAGGGGAAAAACTCAATGAAGAAGATGAAGATTAATATAAAAAGGATGAAGCTTGAAGAAGAAAATACAAGAACTTGTCACTAATCCTTGCAAAAACTCTTCAATCTCCCTAACTAGATCTAAAATTACACTACTAAAACATAAGAAGATGGAGTAATTAATCTAGAGATCTAATGAAGCATAGTAATGGAGTGTATGATGGAGTGTGGTGGTAGAAATCTAGGGTTAATTATATATACAAAGTCTTAATGGGTCACTTAAAACAAAGCTCAATTCTAATCTTTCTCCTTGAAATGAAACTTTACCCTTTGAGTGAGACTTTTGCCCAATTAATGAGTCTTCATAGGGAGAAGTTTTGCCCTGGGATTCTCTCTAATATGGTCAAAATCTCATAGGGTGAAATTTCACCCTATGAACTTTTTTGTCCGAAATGGCAATCTGGGGAGGAACACCGTCGGGCGAAGTTTCGCCCGGTCAAATCTCATCGGGTGAAACTTCGCCATGTGACTTCAAAGGGCCATAACTCTCTCGTTTGATCTCCGATTGGAGCGTGGAATATGTCGTTGGAAAGCTAAGAAGATAAGCTTTCACCTCTAACTGAAATTTCTTCGATCCAAGATCTAGAAGTCTAGATATATTCATTTAAAGTTCGACCTCTCCGATGAAGATGCCCAATGGACTATAGTTTTTCCTTTTTGCTCAAGATTTCACCTCTTGGGTTTGGACTTTGGACTTTAAGTTGTGTTCTTTGCTTTTCGGACGGTATTCCCCTCTTTTGTGCTCGTAGAAGCTCGATCATGCTTTCGGCGCCAAATCCTATCAAAATTAATAGAAAAACTACCAAAAACGCGTAAAACGCACAAGAGGGACGCTAATGCGAGAAATACTCAAAATAAGGCGATAATCGCACTCTAATCTTGCAAAACGAGGGAAAACGGGTCTAAATGGGAGAAAAAACGGTCTAAATTTAGCACACAACAATGGTGTACGTATATAGTACGTATTTCTACCGTATATGTATACGGCTCGTAGTTATACAGTATTTTTTTTAATATTTTCATGTTTCTTTAATTATTTTGTTTTTAATTGTTTTATACGGTATACGTTTTTTTTTCATGTTTCTTTAATTATTTATACAATATTTTTTTTTTCGACATTTTTTTCATGCATATTTTAGTGTATTTGTGATTTGTATTTTAAATTTGAAAAGTAACAAAATTATATTTTCGTCCACGTATTTATTTTCAATGCACTTATTTTTTTTATGTTTACTTCGTGTTTTGTCTTTTACATCTAGTGTAACTTGTATATATATTTTAATATTTTTTTAAAGAAAAAATATATCTTATCTTATTATAAAATTAATTGTCATACTTTCATTACAAAAATAACACAATACTCCATATTAGTTAACAAAGTTCATCAGTTGTTTGCAGTATCTCGGTTGGTTGTTCAATGTCTGTTAAGTTCAATCTTTGCTCTGTAGGTTCCGTTTTCGAGCCTTCATTTGGAAGCTTTGTTTTTATTTTTTCCTCTAAGCACGACGTCAGTACTCAATATGTTAAACTAAAGGAAGAAAAGTAAGTAGTTGTTCGCTGTTGCTAGGTCAGTTGCCCTTGGTAGTTAGTGTGTATCTTGGTCCATAGGTCCCGTGTTCGAGCCAACACTTCGTAATATTGTTATTTTGACACTCTTTTACTTATCCATCCACACTTAACTACTTTCACACTCTTCTACTTATTCATCATACTTAGCTATTTTCACACTCTTCTACTTATTTATCCATACCTTATCTATTTTCACACTCTTTTACTTATTCATCCATACTTAGCTATTTTCACTCTTTGACCCATACTTAGCTAATTTTGCACTCTTTTAGTTATTCATCCATACTTAGCTATTTCGTATAATGACTTATTTTTGCTAAGTTTTCTTATAAGGACTTCTTATTCATCCACACTAACACCGTTTGTACACGTCGATTCGCTCTTCTCTTGTTGACGTAATGATCATACTTTATTATTTGTATGTATTCAAATCAGTTAGTTGTCGAAATTACAAAGTACATAATCACAATTCTACTATGCTATTGTTTTCAACCTAACCTACTGTAATGGGTGTACATAGAATTGGAATATTGTGACCTATATTGTTGAGAGTCCGAGTACTATGAAGTTGAGTAGTGGGGGATGAGATTCCAATATTGGTTTGATTGGCTGATCGTCGGAGTTGTCTCGGACGCTCCGAAAATCCGAGTGATGTCCGTCGGCGTAGTGCCACTGAAGACGCTCATGAGCGACGAAGCATCACCGTTCGGGACTTGGTTTGTTGGGGCCTTATTCTTTGGTAGTGTAATCCCCTAGAAATTCTAACGCAATACAGTGGCGAAAACACTGTAGAAGTGGGATTATAACACACTGTAACTATGTCTTGATTAAATAAAAATGGTAAGTCAATACATAAGCCATAAAATAAAAAATGGCTACAAAATAAAAATATAATAAAATCCATAATACAGTGATCTTATTAAAACAAGCAGGATCCACAACTGCTCGCTAGTTAGCCCACCTGAAGGGAAACACATATACCTGCCATGTTAAAAAAAACATAACAGCCACAATCAGTGGGGAGCAACGTCAACCTTCTCCCAGCCGTATAACAGGATTTTAAAACTATAATTACTATTATAGAAATATAGTAAAAACGAAAAATAGTAAAAAAAAAAGTATAATAAAAATAAGCTTTCAGTGAAGAATTTCACGTATCGAAACAATATAATAAAAATGAGTTTTTCGGAGAAAACAGAAAACATTTGCCAAGCTGCGAACCAAATTATACTGATAATAATAAAATATTCAAAATGGTGTTATAGATAGGATTAGTGTAGACGGCTAGACTTTCACTAGGAGAATACTAAAACTAGCTTTGAGAACTTAGTTCAAACAAATCAAACCTCGATCTCTAACTAGGCTACTCAACCATAATAGGACGGCGACTTATAAATGCGTGGCCCTAGTTTAAAATGATATGTACACCCCTCCCGAGCACCATAAATACTCAGTTCAACCCGACGGCGTCTTACACTGTGAGGCACGAGCTTAAGAAAATATACACACACTCCCGAACACCATATATGCTCGGTTCAACAAACAGTGTGCCCCATAAAGACACATCAGCCTTATAGTTGATGGCAAAAACGTAAACCCCAGAATATATTACTCTAACCTCACGCTTGTCCTTATTCCATAACTCCAAAACAAAGACATTATCGATATTCAAAAGATATAATCATTAAAATAATAAGAGAACAAAAGGAGTAACCATTATATTCTAAAAGAGGAAACTTTCTATTTTAGGAAACTTCTATTTTTAGAAACTTTACTAAAAATAGCATCATATCAAAATATCAAAAATATTAGTTTATACTAATACAACATTTTTAATAAACAATATAGATTTATAAAACTAATACTTTCGGCCTGAACGATATTAACTATCAAAGTGAGAGCATTTAGGTTTATGAAATTATTAAAATATCTTCCAAGTGTTTATAAAATGAATAAAAATGTCTTAAACATTTTAATACTACTAATCAGGGTGTTTTCAAAGTTTATAAAATTAAAATTCCCTAATTATTAATAGTTTCGAAAAAAAACGAACATAAATAGTATTTTACGGCAAATGCCAAATTAAATACTTTAACGTCTTTTATTTAATTAAACCAATGAACATATTTAGAATATGTTAAGGGATGATTTAATTCTTAAAGTTTCAGATTTAAATATTTTCAAAATTGCTGGAAAAATAATTCTTTTAGGTCAGACGAAGCATTTTAACGACAAATCGTAATTTTGTCCAAAAACCATTACTGTTAATTAAAGACTTTAATAAATAGTACAAAAATTACTTAAAATAGCAAAAATATATTTTTGGACATTTTGTCCAGAAAAGAAAATTTTCCAGAATTCTTAAACTCGGTTTTTAAAGGGGTTTTCTCGTTAATCGTCTAATCTCGACAATAACGATTAATAAAAATAGTAATTACAAAACAATTTAAGTATTAATATCCAAAAATTATTATTAAACTTAAAAATCATGATTTTCCAGAATCTACCATTTTTCCATATTTTCAAAAACTCCAGATTTAATAAATCCCGTTAAAACCGTCTTTAAAACCCGTCTTCACAATTAACGATTTCATTAATAAAACTTATCGTTCCTAACATTTTATTAAAGCACTAAAAATCATAAAATTACATTTTATTATGAAATCATCAGAATCACATTTTTTTCCAGATTTAAACAACAGACCAGAAATCGAGAACTTAAACGACAAACACGGTTTTAACGATAAACGATGATTTAAAGTGATTAATTAATTAATCAACTTAACAATTCCGAAATATTGTGAAAAAATTCAAAAAATTTTATTTCATCAGAAAGTTTCACCATGTCAAAAATCAAGTTAAAATAAAATGTTTAAGTGCTAGAACTAAAAATCGGCTTTTAATCATTTTTGTCCGTAAACGGTAATAATTCAATAATCGATAACTAAAATATTAGAAAAATGCTAAATTATTAAAAATCATCAAAAACATCATTTTTACAGAATATAAACATATATTACATGTTTAGGCCGAATATTACGATTTTACAAATTAATATGACGATTTAATCGTTAATCTCGTAAAAACGATAAAAATACCGAAACATACAAATTTTCAACTTTTAAAAATTTTCCAGATTTTATGACATATATATATCGTCAAAAACAAAAATATAAAAATATACATCCAATTACACAAATAAAATCATGCAATACCGAGTAACATCGACGTTACCTCTAACCCAAATCCGAGTTGATTATAAATTCGTCGGCTTCGGGATCAACCAAGAATCCTAATTCACATGACATACATGGTACAAAAATACCATGAGAAAATTAAAAGAATCAAGGTAAATAACGATCGGAAATAACATCGATTATTACCTTAACGAAGGGAAAAGAAAATTGATAATTTAGAAGATGAAAATACGACGATCAAAGCTTGATTATGGATGAAAATGGCTGCTGAAAATGGGCAGGAACACCAGCCAAAAAGAGGGAGAAAGAAGAGGTTTTTGTTAAAATAAAATTGATGTAAAAATGAATAAGAAAAATATGAAAGGATGGTGGATGAATGAAGCATTAAAATTGATAAAAACAATGTAAATGTAGTCTTAAAATTTCAGCCAAAATGAATGTGATGGTAGCATGAAAGTTTGTAATTTAAGCATGTAAATCAATTAAAGAGAAAAATATCCTTTTAATTAAAGTTTAAACATAAAGTGTTATGTAAATAAAAGTTGTAATCAAATGTTTTACTACATGGTGTAACGGTCCAAAAAGGTCTCTTTTTAGTTGTAGGTTGATAAAAATAAGGATCATAAAATTATTAAAAGCATTTCAAAGCAATTCGAGTAAACTGCGCGTTCGAAAATAATTATTTACGAAACTTCGTAATAAAATCATTAAAGGCTAAATTTTCGTAAATAAAATATTTCTTAGTTGAAAATATTATATAAATATATCTAGACATTTGTAGGAAAAGGAATAGCTCAAATCAGAGTTTAAAAACGTTAATTCATATAGAAGTAGAATTCCTCGCAGAAAAATAATTAGTTTACGAAGAAAATCAAATAAATATATTTAAAAGAATTAAAATCTTTCAAAATAAAAATAAATACCATTAGACTCGAAAATGAAAATAGAGCTTGGAATATTGATGAAACATAAGGCCGAAATGTGACAGAGTTATGACAAAGTCATAACGGAAATGATAAAAATGCTAGAAAAATAGCGGGTGTTACAGGTAGCACATTTCCCGCCCCGTCGACAGCTTTGGGGTTCCTCCTCCGCTTTTTCTACTTGACGTTACTTCTTCCAAGTCCTCGCTTGGTAGGAGGGTCGGGAAAGGATTTGACGAGTTTTGCTCTCGGGTCTTTGACGAGTTTTTATCTCGGGTTTGTGTATGTAAGGATGTCGAGATGATGGTGATTTAAGGGTTGGAATATGGAGGTTTTCGAGGTAGAAGAAGGTTGTGTGATGGGTGAAAAAGGTTGTCAATTGTGTTGAAGGGGTGGGGTATTTATAAGAAAAATACCCGGTTTAGGATAGAAAAAGGACACTTGATCGAGTGGTGTGTTGCACTCGATCGAGTGCCCGGTCTGACACCGGTTCGGCCGGTTTTGCGAGCCTACTCGAGCGAGTGGGCTGAATCCACTCGATCGAGTGGGTTAGACCGGAGGATAGGGTTTTAGAGATAAAGTTTTATCTCTAATTGAAGAGGTTAAGTAGCTTAGGTTCTCTTCTAGAAGCGACGCAGCTGATATTTTTGTGTCGGTTTTGCCTTTGACCGGGTTTTAACCCGGTTGCCGAAAGACGGTGTGGACATGACATAGGTCCACCCCGACGCGGCCACGCGCGGGTTTGGGGAGGCGAATGAATCTCCATATGAGATGGATCGAATTGAAATTTAAATCGAAGTGGAGTCGCCACCGAACTTTATGGGAGTTCGAACCCACTCTATATCTTAGTGGGACATGCACAAAGTATGGCCCATTCAGATGTCAGAGTTTATTGGGCTCGTCCCTTTGCATTTGATACCGATACCGACATAATCGGATACCGTGTATTGAGTGACTCTCGTGCGCCAACGGTTTCGGGCATCCAGAAACCGAGGTTCTGAGTAAGGGGTGAGGGTACGTGTTGGGAAGTTCACAAAGAACACCAAACCCCGCCCGCACATTAGCGGCCTCTACTAAGATATCGAATGACGTTTTAATATGCGTGTTAGTAGAACGATGAAAATGTTATGCAAACAATATTTTGCCTAAACATGTGAATAATTGAATGGGTTGCTAGGTCGATTTAATTCATCTAAATTTAACGTCAAAGTTGTATTTAGCATGCGAGATTTATTTTAGTACAATAAAATAAATAACGGGAAATAAAATCGACAAAGATGGAAACAAACATATTAGTAACGGTATAACGATAATAACGGTTTGCGAAAATATAGAATGACATGGAATGATGTAAATGACAAGATGCATGGTTTTGAAAAGTAATATTTCACGTAACAGATTTGACACGTGTCGACCTAAGTCATAAGAAAGTATTAACGAGACTAAAACAATGTTGTGGAACTCACGATTTGACGTGATAAAGGGGCCACTCGACCGAGTCATTGAGGGACTCGACCGAGTGAGCCTCTGAAAAGCTTATGTCCCGGATTTCGTGACGTTACTCGATCGAGTTATGAGGGAACTCGACCGAGTTATGTCGGATCCGCATCGAAAGGTTTCGACTTGATCTAAAAAAAGTTTCTTTTTTTGTTTGAAATAGTTTAAAAAACGAGGAGTATGCGGTGGATGATGTTTGCGACGCGACAAAAATAAAAGAATTGGTTTTGTTGACGTTTGACTCACTTCAATAATCAAACGTTCGGGGTGTCGGGATAAGCGACCGGCAACATCGGGTGAAAACCCTTGTATATTCGGGTTTCCTTATCACGTCATCCTTTGCGCTCGACACAAATCCACGAGTATTTTAGTGTCTTAATATTTATAATACTAACGATATTAGAACGCGATAAAAAAACGAGACGATAAAAATAAAAAGAAACGAAAAAAGACGACAACGATGACGACGACGCGCGGACGACCCGAGAAAAGAAAGGAGAAGAGAAAAGAACGAGATTTTGCACCCTCAACCTACATGTTTCTTAGTCTCGGATAGATCTCGTTAGTTGTGGCTTTTGCACGGAAGAATCGAGGTTAATGTAAGTTAAGTTATGGTGGTTTAGGGTTCCTAGATGCTAGGATTTAAGGTTGAAGAGGATGAGTTGTGATGGGTGAAGATTATGGTTTTTTTAGGGTTATATACTTGTATGAGATGTGTGTAAAGTGTATCAAAAAGTGTTTGAATTGTGTGCCATAGGGGTGTATATATAGGCAATTGCTCCCCCTCCTTGTCTAGGGTTACTCGATCAAGTGCCCTGATGGACTTGATTGGGTGGCCCACCTGAAAGAGGACCGCGGGTTTGCTCTCAGAAACGGCTTTGACCGGGTTTTGACCCGGTCGCTAAAAGACGGTTTTATTTCCGATGTCAGTTTTGACCCAAATTAGTCTTATTTGATTGGAAATGACCCGCTGGGCATGATTTTGAGGTCAGTTTTGTGAGATTTGTACTCCGTAAAAAGCCCAAGTCGAAAACTAATGGTTTCGAGCCCATATCCGAGCACGTGGAAACATGTTTGCGTCCGATCATCATCGGGTGTTTTTTGGAAACTGCTATAGACACCTGGCGGTCAAAATGTGGGTGTCTACAGACGGTTTTATTTTCGGTGTTGGTTTTGACCCAAATTAGTCTTATTTGATTGGAAACAACCCTATGGGCCTGAATTTGAGGTTAGTTTTGTAGGATTTGTACTCCGTAAAAAGCCCAAGCCAAAAACTAATGATTTTGAGCCCATATTCAAGCGCGTTAAAGCACGTTCGCGTCCGATCATCATCGGGTGTTTTGTTGGAAACTGCTATAGACACTAGCAGGCAAAATACGGGTGTCTATAGAGCCCCCACTCTGACTGAGGCTTGGACAAGGCGAAAGTCAGAGTAGCTACCAAGACAATCGAGGATTAAGACCTGGTAGTCTTCCGGTCGGGTCGTTTATATTTCATTAGACTTGCGTGAAAAGGCTCGCCAGCCATAAGATAGAAATCTTACCTGAGTTCTGTTATCTGGGATAGCTCCGTGGGGACTTGTTTTTTGAAGTCCTGAGTGTAGCTGTATGCAGATACATCACATCTTGGAGCTGCGCAAGGACTCGCCTCTGAAGCCCTAGGTGTATCTGTTTGCAGACACATCCCATCTCGGAACTACGCGGGGACTCGCCTCTGAAGCCCTGGGTGTATCTGTTTGCAGACACATCCCATCTCGGAACTACACGTGGGCTTGCTTCTGAAGCCCTGGGTGTATCTATTTGCAGACACATCCCATCTCGTAATTACACGGTAGCTTGCTTTTGAAGCCCTGGGTGTATCTGTTTGCAGACACATCCCATCTCGGAATTACACGGGAGCTTGCTTCTGAAGCCCTGGGTGTATCTGTTTGCAAATACATCCCATCTCGGAATTACGCGGGAGCTTGCTTCTGAAGCCTTGGGTGTATCTGTTTGCAGATACATCCTAATTTGCATGCGACATTTATGTGAAACACCGACTCACGCTGGGGAGATAAAAAAAATTTGTTGTTCCGTTGGGAAGCACAAGCTGGTACCTGAAATGTTAGATACCTAGGCAAAAATAGCGAATATAGCAGATAGCATACAGGAAATGCAGTTAGCGTCTATAGACTGACTCGCACTGGGGAAAAGATTTTTGTTTAATTTTTGAAATCGAAGTTCTGAAAGCAACTCACGTGCTAGGAGATAGGTTTTCAAATTTCAAAAGGTTAGAAAATAAATTTGCAGTTTAAATAGACCAAAATTTGACCTTTTCGAAAAATATTTTCTCAAATGGCTAAGTTTTGCAAATTTCAAAGCGGGAATTTGAAGAGAGAGGTATACCGACAGACTCGACTCAGGACGCGACAAGACGAGTTGACGGACACGACTTGGTATCTCGAAGGGATTGGACCGTGACTTGGAAGGGGGTGGGCCACCTAAGATGACAAGACTCTTAAGTTGCGCTATTCCGTAGCCTAGGCGACTGACAACACGGTCGAATATCGAAATGGGATAGATATGCTATAGGGGATTGTGGTAGTCTGTAATGAGACTGCTTTTTGCATGACAGGACTTAACAGTAGCGATGTTGTAGTCTAGTGCTCTTTTGAATTTTTGGTTTCGGGGTACGTTCCCAAAGTAGGTGCTTCTTCGAGTCCCTGACAAATTATTGTCTTTGACTGAGCCAAATACTAAGACACACCGTAGAAAGGTGGCTAGATTTGAAAATCTTTTGGATTTTGTGAGTGGAAGAAGAACTTCTGTCAAATAGAAGCCCCCAGGACGACAAAGCAGACTGTTGAGAACATGACAGTGTCGTGACAGAAATGACGGTGCTTTTGGATTTGTGTGGGTGTAGGTGGTTGTGCCCTTGTTGAAAGGCTGCCTACATATTCACGTGTAGTGAAATCAAACCAAGCCGTAGTTCAGTGTTGGAAGATATGTTATGGTGCCTAGTTTATTAGGGCTTTGTGTGTAACTAGCCATAACGATGGTGTAGTCTAGATGTATTCATAATGATGTCTTGTTCAAAGGGCTAGAATAGTTAGGATGTCGATCCTGTGATTGTGAACGTTCTCCGGGGTAGCCCCCAGAGGTGGTGTGAACTATTTGGGCATGTTCTATGCCGACCGGAAGTTGAGTTCCCGTGTCTGGGGCTGGTAACTGGTTTGGATGTTTTTGGAAATGTGGAGCTAGGTCGTAAGTGGCTTTGATGTTTTGACATCTGGAGCTTGATTTCGTGGAGCTAAGGTTTCGAGGGTAAGGTATTGTAATGTGGTAGGAAAGGGGGAAGTCGAGTAAAAATGACTCGAACTTCGATCGGGGTAGGTTGCTAATGCGGGATCTGACTTCCATGTCTGGCCCTAATGGTTAGGGTGTATCCTATGGAGATTAATCCTTGATCACCTCCCAATCGGTTCGGTCGTTAACGAAGGACAGGGGATCAAAAAGGATATTTATAAGACTCGAGACGACACACAAAAACGAACAAGTATTCGTGGTAAGTCGAGGTCGGTCCACAGGTAACGGAGGAATTGACGAGTTTAAAGCGATGTGTTTGATGTCTAAAGGGGGGTTTTCTAAGGGTCGAGTCTATGGTCAAGTCTATGCTAGAGGAATCACTACGAGAATAGCTAAGGGTAATTAATCTAGGGAAAGGCGTTGGGGAGAAGTCGGGATTCGGAACATGGAATGTAAGAAGGTCGGGATCGAGTTTTTGTTGCAAAGTTGATAAAGGGAGAATGCCACCTTTCGGTTTCTTCACCCAACCCACCTAAAAACCCGCTTTCGCGGCAAAGAAGGGTAAGTCTCTTGTTATGGTAATTTCTACCCCGAATTTCCCCATATTGATAGAAATGAGTCAAGGTCGGTCTAGTTGGACGAACTAAAACAACAACGACACAACAACCACAAACAAGGAAAACCAACATGCAAGCAACCCACCAATACCACTAAATTCAAATAATCCAAGTCTTCATCCCTAAACCCCCCAACAAGAAATCTACTCACTAATCATAATGAAAGGAAACAAGACATTAACTATGGAGAAACTATCTAAAGCATGCATATTAACTAGATCTAAGGAAACTAACAACAATATGATGAGAAAACTACAATCTAACAATTTCCCACTAAACTATGAAACTACCAAATTAATCTAAGGAATAATCTAGAACAACATGAACAAGATCTAGAGAAACTAACTACACTAAGATAATCTAAGCTAGATAATAATGAGAAAACTAAATTAAATCTAAACTAGAGATAAGAGAGTGGAAAGAAATGTACCAATTGTGAGATCTACAAGAAATAAGAAGTTTGCATGGATAAAGGTTGAAGCTTTGATGGATAGAGTGAAGAACTTGTCACTAATCCTTCAATAAACCCACAAATCTTCAATAAAATTTGAATAATCTCCTTACAAACTTGAAATCTAGAGAATTGATGATGGAAACTAAGTAGATCTACTACTAATTACTATGTAAACTACTAGATTTCTAGAGAATTACTACTAGACTACTACTAATGGTGGTGATACTACACTACACTAATGGAAGATACTAGATAAATACTAATCTAATGATGGATGCTACACTAATGGGTGGTTGCCTACTACTACTACTAATCTAGGGTTACATATATATAGTAATCCTCTTAATGGATATTTAACCTAAAGCCAAAATCCAACTCTTGCTTCATTAGTGAGACAATCTCCCTCAACATCTTCATAGGGTGAAACTTTGCCCTGCGGTCTTGACAGTAATTCTCACTGGGTGAAATTTCACCCGGTCAGATTTTCTTCCTTTTTTTGCGTTTTTGGCTCTTCTTTCCATTGGGCGAAATTTCACCCGGTGGGCGAAATTTTGCCCGGTCAGTTTCGCCCGGTGGTGAGTCTCGGAAAATCTTCGGGGAGGCGTTTTTACCGTCGGGTGAAATTTCGCCTGGTGGTGTCTCACCGGGTGAAATTTCGCCCGGTCATTTCACTGGCCTCGCTTCTTGTCTCATTCTTCGTTCATCGATTAGATGGCTTTAAACTTCAAGTTATGTGCTTTACTCTTTGGACGGTATTCCCTTCTCTTGTGCTCGTGGAAGCTCGATCGTGATTTCGGTGCAAAATCCTATCAAAATCGATAGAAAACTACCAAAAACCCGTAAAACGCAGAAGAGGGACGCTAATGCGAGAAGTACACAAAATATGGCGATAATCGCACTATATACTCCCAAAACGAGGGGAAAACGGGTCTAAATGAGAGGAAAAACGGTCTAAATTTTGCACACAACAATTCCCCCACACTAAACCGTTGCTCGTCCTCGAGCAAAGACCCAAAAAGAAATTGCATACTACTACTACTAGCTAGACTACGCTAAGCCGATACGGGGCAATTAACGGGCCCGCTCCGTCCCTTCAACTCACATCGAAATACCCATGAGGTAAGATACTTCCATGCAAGGCAAGTTGGGGCTTGCTCAAAATGGTGGATGCGACTAAACACACAAAAACACATAACACGAAAGGATAGACGCATTCAAAGCAAAATTAAAACACCGAATCCCTCATCGAGACGGCGGGGAAGACACCGATTACTTACTTAGAACAACAATAAACTTCCAAGATAAATGACTCATGTAAATGAGGACCAAAGCCTAATACTATGACAACTAAGCAATATAAGTGTTGATAACTTAGCCTAGGTCCTCCTAATCTTCTAAAGGGGTACGACGGTGCGTATAACGGAGTGGAAAAAGTGAACCATGGATTCGTTTGACACTGTAGGTAGGTGCAGTCTCGCTCTCTTTGGCTAAGCTAAGAAGGTCGTTCCAAACTCGAATTTCCTAAATTAGCCCAAATAGAAAAGGTGGAGTGTTTACAATTATTGGGGTGGATCAACTAATCACCGCTATCTTCCTACCTCGGGACTCGGTCCTCTAGTTGGCACTTCACGGCGACGAATCGATCCAAGGGCTTTTTTTTTATTAGGAGACATTTTTCATGATATGATTTCTCATTTAAAGCTCATTTTCTCTCCTTGTTTTTCATATTTTTGTGCCCTTTTCTCTTGCTTTGGTTTGCCCTTTTTTTGCTTTTCGATTTTGATGTGGTTCATAACCAAGCTTGGAAGTTATTTTTGTGTAAACTTATTGTGGTGATGTATAGGTGGAGGAAATTAGGTAAACGAGAACACACGTCATTCCCGGATAACCCATGAAAGGGCGGAAAGAATTTGGACTAAAGGTGCAATGGTCGTTCGAGCAAGGTCGCCTAGAAAACGGGATGCGGGAACCAAGGCCTAACTCCTCCATGGGTGGTCAAGGTGGTCAAATGCAAACCCCGAAGTAAACCTCTAGTAGAAAAGGTGGACTCAAGCTAAAGGATCAACAAATTCATTGATTAAGAGTCATTCTACTAGATTAAGGTCCAAAATCTACAATGGGTTATCTACAATGGAATGTAAACTCTTGTAATAAGTTTGTAATCGGGTTTTCGAAAACATTTAGTCCTAGACACTCTATACAAAAGCAAAAAGAACACACGAAAAAGAAAAAGGAAAAATAAAAGAAAACACAAGTAAAGTCATGTACTCTATACTCCATCAACATTCAAGCACACAGTCAACCACAACACCCAAAATGCTCAACTTCGAGAGCCTCCAATAGCAACAACCTAACTCCTCTACAAAATTAAAGAAAGAAGGAAGGAAGTTACCAAGCGGAGTGCTTTCATAATCTCTTCAATTCGCGCAATAAAGGTGGTGGTTACCTGTAAGAGTGGAAAACAAGACCGTACACGGGACACGAAAACATAACGAGAACGAGAAGGGAAAAGGAAAAGAAAGGAGAAAAATGTTTTTGATTTTTCAAATTTTTCAAATTTTTATGGATTTTGAAAAGATTTTTGCAAAATAAAAGATAGTAGACTCCTCCTGTAGACACCCGCATTTTGCCTGTTAGTGTCTATAGCAGTTCCCGACAAAACACCCAATGATGATCGGACGTAAACGTGACTTAATACGCTCGAATACGGACTCGGAATCAATAGTATCCGACGTGGTCATTTAGTGGAGTGCAAATCTCTCAAAACCGACCTCAAATCCAGGCCCAGTGGGTCGTTTCCAATGAAATGAGACTAATTTGGGCTAAAACCGTCACCGGAAATAAAACCGTCTTTTAGCGACCGAGTCAAAACCCGGTCAAGGTCGAATCCCGAGACGAACCAGTCTCACATTATGTCCAAATACACAAAATGAATCAAGTCACAACAACAAAATCCTTTCAAAAATAGGCAACAAATCATGCCCTATTTACACTCCCTCCATTCACACCCACTTGATCGAGTGGCTCACATCCACTCGGTCGAGTAAAGACATAAACCGGCCGAACCGGACTCGAACTGGGCACTCGATCGAGTGCACACGCTCCACTCGATCGAGTGACCCTAAACCAGGGTCCTCCTTATAAATACCCCATCACATCAATTCATTTCACAAGGTTTTTTCAACCCTTTCAATCCTCATTCAACCTTACACATCTTAAACCTTCATCACCTTGAGTTCTAGGCACTCATACACATACACACACATACATATTCAAAATTCCGAGATCAAAACTCGTCAAAGACACATACACCATAACTCTACTTACATATCTCGACACTCCCGCGTTCCCGTCGCTATTACGAGTTCGTTTCCGAGGCCATTTAAGCATGTAGGTTGAGGGTGTATGTCAAATCCCGACATCTCCTTTCTCCTTTCTCTTTTTCGATTATTATTATTATTATTATTATATTTTTATTTTTATTTTTATTTTTTTTTTGCAAAAAAGTTATCATTTCATTTCATTATGAAAGAAATTACAGGCTTTGCAAAAAAACTACCACACTAGAAGATCACATCGACATTAGCACAATAGCCTCAATAATCCTACGAAATTTAGGACTATCTTTGTAAGAAGAAAATCTAGCAATAACCAAAAATTGAATTTGTAAAACTAGAGCAGCAACAGTAGACTTCTTATCTATAAAAATCCTCTTGTTTCGTTCCTTCCAAAGAGTAGAAACCGTTGCAGCTAGACTCGATTTAATCCAAGCCATCTTCCAATGCTTTTTCGTATAAGCCAAAGTCATCCATCTCAGTATCTTACCCAATCGACATTCAATGTAATTTAATTTCATCCAATGAACAATCGCAGCCCATACTTCCTTTGAGAAAGAGCATTGAAAAAATAGATGTTGATGGCTCTCTAATGCTACTTCACAAAGACTACATCGATTCACCATATGAAGTCCCCTTTTGTAATACTGATCAATGGTGGGCAATTGTTTCTGAATGGCAAGTGAAAGAATTACTCTATGGCTCGGCATTATAACCTTATGTACTAATACGGAACCCCATATCTTATGTTCAGCCTGACGGATTCTGTTGTAAGCCTCGTGAACCTGAAATTTGGACTGAAAGACACAGGCCTGCACAAACTGTTGTGTTTGAGTAGTAGACCCAAATCTTTGAATTAGCCTATCCCGTACTGCAATACAGTTCTTCAGACCTGTAGGGTAAAACTCTTTCGCTGTTATGCTCCATATGGATTCCTCCCTGATAAAATATGCCTGACACCATCTGCTCCATATGCTAGTAGGAGGGCTCGAAAAAATCCAAAGCCATTTGGATAATAAAGCCAAATTCCAAATTTGCAGATGTTTTATGTTAAAACCACCCGCTTCCCACGGAAAACAAATATCAGTCCATTTCTTAAAGACAAATCTTCTTTCTCCTTCACCTATACCCCAGAAAAAATCTTTGCATATCTTATTAATAGCTTTAAGAACTGATACTGGTAAAAGTAGACTGGAACACCAGAAATTTTCTAATCCAAAAATAACTGAGTTAAGTAATTGCCCTTTACCAGCGTACGAAAGAAACTGAGATGACCAGTGATTAATTTTCTTCTGAATCTTCAAGAGAAGAGGGGAGAACATAGCAATGCTGACCCGAGCATCTGAAAGAGGGACGCCTAAATATCTGAATGGAAACTCACCAGCCACAAAACCAGATTCCAATAAGATTTTCTTCTTGACCTGAGATGCAACTCCCCCAAAGTAGATATTCGTTTTATCTAGGTTCCCAGAAAGACCGGAAACAAGAGCAAAAGAATCCAAAGCCTCTTTGCAAGCTAAAACAGAAGGGAGATCCCCCCGTGTAAAAATCATCAAATCATCCGCAAAAATTCAAGTGTGTTAGCTTGAGCCTACAACACTTAGGATGAAAGGAAACCTGAGGCTGATCACAAAGAGTTCGAAGCCGACGAGACAAAATTTCCATGCTCAGAACAAAGATATAAGGGGAAAGGGGATCTCCTTGACGAATGCCGCTTTTACCTTGGAAAAAACCTGAAACACCCCCATTAATCTTAAATGTGTACCAAGGGCTAAGAATGCAACCCATAATCCACATTCGAAACTGATAAGGAAATCCAAAATTAGTGAGCATTTGGTCTATAAAAGACCATTGGAGTGAATCAAATGCTTTACGAATATCAACTTTGATAAGACAACGAGGAGTCAAAAATTTCCTATTATATCCCTTAACTAATGCTTGAGAGAGCATAGTATTATCAAAAAGGCTTCTTCCAGTTATGAAGGCTGTCTGTTCTTCACCAACTAAAGAGGGGAGAATAGGTTTAAGCCTATTAGCAAGTATTTTCGCAATAGTTTTGTAGAGAACTGTGCAGCAGGAAATGGGTCGGTAGTCCATCACTGAAGAAGCATCAGCCCTCTTAGGGATAAGAGATACCAGAGTAGTATTAGCTTGTTTTGACATCTTGCCGCTCTTGAAAAAATTAAGAACTGCAGCGCAGAAATCTGCTCCTATAATATTCCAGGAGGACTTAAAGAATCCCACCGAAAATCCATCCAATCCCGGACTGCTGTTGACATCCATACTGAAAACCACATTTTTAATTTCCAATATGGATATTGGAGCTGTAAGCGAGTCCATAGCTGTAATAGGCAGAGAAGTTGCACCCTTAGCATCCATACTGTCAATCCTGGTACTATGACCCAATAATCTAATGTAATAGTCTTGGAAAGCCGTTGAAACCGCATCAGTCCCAGTCCTAAGAATCTCATCTGCATCCATGATAGCACCAATTATTTGTTGGTTTCTTCTTTCAGCAATCTTGGCAAAGAAATATTTGGACGAACAATCAGAAAGTTGTATGTGTTTAATCTTTGCCCTTTGTTTAAGAATACCAAGTTCAGTTTGCTTTAGCTTGAGATAGTTAGCTAGAAGGTGCTTCTCACTTGCTATCAAACCCAATGAAGAAGGATTTGAAGCTAAGTGACCCTGGCAATCAATCAATGCTGCTTTTGATTCCTTAACTTTGAGGGAAATATTACTGTAATTTCCTGAGTGAAGAGCAGTAAGCCCCTTCCAAACTGCCTTGAGTTTTTGAAAAAAATCTAAACATTGGGGATCCTTCCACCTTAATTTTCCACGCCTGTGTAACAATTCGCAAGTAATTAGGATGTTCCGCCCAACAGTTAAGATAGCTAAATCTTCTCTTAGGCAGCCTTTCATCCGAAACATTCACCAATATCGGGGAATGATCTGACACCCCTTGCTCACTGAAAATTGCAGCAGATGTTGGAAAGACCTTCAGCCATTCAACGTTAACCAAAGCCCTGTCTAGCTTGGACCAAACTCTGGTGTCAGAATCCCTTTTATTAGTCCAAGTCAAATGACATCCCGAGCTATTCAAGTCATCTAGTCTACATTTAAGAATGCAATTATTAAAATCCCACATATCTTGAAAATCTGGTTGAGTGGTACCTAATTTTTCATCAGGGGTCCTGATGATATTAAAATCACCAAGTGCCAGCCAGGGCAGACTAGTTGTGAGTCCCTCCAAATCAGACCAGAGTTGCTTTCTGTCTGAACCTTCATTAAACCCATAAACAACACTCAATTGCAGATGAACATTAGTTTGATGATGATGGAGAAGACCAGTAACATGCTGCTCAGATGCATGAGAAACCGAAAACAAAACAGTAGATGAATTAAAAAGAACCCAAATCCTACCATTATGATGATTATTGTAGTTATGAACAATAGACCAATTATCAAAATTTCCTCTCAAGATTTTTGAGGCTTTATTCAATTTCACCCTAGTTTCAATTATTGCCAAAACATCAGGTTTATTAGTACTCAAAAAATCCCGAACCTCACTATGTTTTATTGGGTCGTTGAATCCCCTAATATTCCATGATGCAATCTTCATTCGATTTTATCAGGTGGTAGAGATTCCCATTCCTCAAAAATCTCATTAGAAGACCATATTTCTCCAGATTCTCCACCCTCACATACTGACTGCTCATTAGAAGACCATATTATTATTATTATTATTATTATTATTATTATTATTATTATTATTATTATTATTATTATTATTATTATTATTATTATTATTATTATTATTATTATTATTATTATTATTATTCTTATTATTATTATTATTCTTATTATTATTCTTATTATTATTATTATTGTTATTATTATTATTATTATTATTATTGTTATTATTATTATTATTATTATTCTTCTTATTATTATTCTTATTATTATTATTATTATTATTATTATTATTATTATTATTATTATTATTATTATTATTATTATTATTATTATTATTATTATTATTATTATTATTATTATTATTATTATTATTATTATTATTATTATTATTATTATTATTATTATTATTATTATTATTATTATTATTATTATTATTATTATTATTATTATTATTATTATTATTATTATTATTATTATTATTATTATTATTATTATTATTATTATTATTATTATTATTATTATTATTATTATTATTATTATTATTATTATTATTATTATTATTATTATTATTATTATTATTATTATTATTATTATTATTATTATTATTATTATTATTATTATTATTATTATTATTATTATTATTATTATTATTATTATTATTATTATTATTATTATTATTATTATTATTATTATTATTATTATTATTATTATTATTATTATTATTATTATTATTATTATTATTATTATTATTATTATTATTATTATTATTATTATTATTATTATTATTATTATTATTATTATTATTATTATTATTATTATTATTATTATTATTATTATTATTATTATTATTATTATTATTATTATTATTATTATTATTATTATTATTATTATTATTATTATTATTATTATTATTATTGTTATTATTATTATTATTATTATTATTATTATTATTATTATTATTATTATTATTATTATTATTATTATTATTATTATTATTATTATTATTATTATTATTATTATTATTATTATTATTATTATTATTATTATTATTATTATTATTATTATTATTATTATTATTATTATTATTATTATTATTATTATTATTGTTATTATTATTATTATTATTATTATTATTATTATTATTATTATTATTATTATTATTATTATTATTATTATTATTATTATTATTATTATTATTATTATTATTATTATTATTATTATTATTATAAAAACGGAACTTGCATTAAACACCAGAACAAATTACAAGAAGTTAGAGGGAAGCCGAGATACTATCTGGGCCCCCACTCCCTTAGCGATTGCAAAGCTAATTCTAGTGAAAATATGAACTGCGGCACGCGCTCCAGCATCTTGTGATAAAGCGAATTTCCGAATCCGCTGGAGCAGAGAAACAACATCCGTGTCGAGCTCGCCGAGAGAGGAGAAGGAGAAAGGTAAGAAACCATACCCGATCGCCGTGCAGCGTGCCTGATACTTGGCACACTTACGACGGGCAGCATCAGCAACGACCCGTCCAGGCTCAAAAGCGGTAAGGCCAGACTGAGTCAAGGGCGAGGACCCAGTCAGATCAACACAAACATCACGCCCCTTGTCCCACGAGTAGAGCAGGAGGTCGGCTGGTCGCAAGGGCTTGTCGTTATCGTCGTAGAGACCAATCTCCACCTCCTTACCTGCAGAGATCCCCGTCCGGAAGCAAATATCCAACAGTGTGTCGCGGACAAGGTTATGACGATGTTTAATCCCCACAGTACCATCGCACGAAACCGCGTGATCCCCAAAAATATTGTCTCTGAGGCCCCTGGAGCAAGAAGAGCAGGTCCCGGAAAGTGGAAACAAAGGGACTCCAAGTCGGTAACTAAGCACACTGCGATATGTCCGACCGTTCATTATTATTATTATTATTATTATTATTATTATTATTATTATTATTATTATTATTATTATTATTATTATTATTACTACTACTACTACTAGCTAGCACTAACATTTTAATTCCGTTACTAACATTATTTTAATTTTGCTACTAACATTTTATTTATCGCAACCTAACATTTTTTTTATGTACTCTAACCACTAACATTATTTATTTATTTATTTATATTTCGTCATTAACAATTAATACCGTGTATGTGTATATGTACATAATAATATTAAAATTCGGGTCCTAACACGTTTGACTATGACGACCATTAAGTCCGTTTAATCCCTTTACGAGCAACGACGGAGGTGGCACCCTTTCGAGGAGCGCCGCCCCAACGTACTCAAGGGCGTAACGTGATCGTTGTCGATCATAGTTGAACGCGTTTGACTCCATTTCTAAGATTAGTGGGAAATCCGTTGATGCGAAAATCAACATCACATAATCCGTTAGGATTAGTTTCGACGTTGTGACGCGGAGGGACACCATTTCGTCACTAATCAAATCTTTTCAATCCAATAACAACTTTTCCTATAAAATTCCGATGACGGTATTATAATCGTAATAGTACACGATTATAGCACCGAAAACTGAGTTAAATTTAAATCATGCAATATTTCTATTTAACTCGGCCAACCATCGACTTTGAACAAATAAAACGAAACGAGCCATGTCTCGTACAGGGGGCACTCGACCGAGTGCCATGGGCCACTCGATCGAGTAGCACCCCAAAAACCGGGCAGTAGCCACCTTAAAGGCACACTCGACCGAGTCCGTGCCATAACTCGATCGAGTGGACCCTGTAGCCTGGAAAACCGAGCGCTTTGATCATCATTTGAGCCTCGTCATTTTTTTACGACTTTTAGTCGACACGTGTAAATTCAATCACGTGATCCTATTTTTCAAAACTCATGCATATCATATCACTTAAAACGACTTTGATCGACGGTCTCGCACTATTAATCTTGTGTCGACGACTCTTTAGTCGTATCCGACACATGATTAATTTAGACTCTATTCCTCGATGTGATAAGTCGGGACAAGGCATCGAGATTCGGGATCAGGCTAGCACCACGTCTAGGTTCCATATCTCCGTCCTCCGTTTAATACACAATATAATGTGTATTTAATCGAAGTTCGTCCGTTTGCACAACTTACGGTCTAACTTATATTTATTATATACGGGTCCGTTTCTAGTTAACGTTTACCATTTCCTATTCGATTATTCTATTTTATTGCTCGTTTTATTGTGAATTCCGGGTTGTATTCCGCCCCTGTAATTTGTAATTTATTTACGAGTTTTCTATTTTCGATGTTTGCCATTTATTGCCTTAAATGAACATCACATGCTAAATCACTTTAATGTGAATCAAGATGCATTAAAATGACGTAGTTAACCAATAATTCGCATGCTTAGCCGAAAACGTTGTTTGCATATCATTTAGTCGTTTTACTAGCGCGCGTACACGAACACGAACGATGTCTTAGTAGAGGCCGCCATTGTGCGGGCGGGGTTGGGTGTCCTTAATGGGCTTCCCAACACGTACCCTCACCCCTTACTCAGAACCTCGGTTTCCGGATGCCCGAAACCGTTGGCGCACGAGAGTCATTCTTTACCATAAATTCGGTATCGCAATGCAAAGGGACGGGCCCCAAAAACTCTGAAATCAAAGCGGGCCGTACTTTGTGTATAGCCCATGACGACATAGAGTGGGCTCGAATGGTTCCGAATTACCATAAAATCGGTGGCGACTCCAACTTTGACTTAAATTTCGAACCCGAGAACAATCTTACCACGAGATTCATTCGCCTACCCAAACCCGCGCGTGGCCGCGTCGGGGTGGACCTACGTCATGTCCACAATTTGGCGACTCCGCTGGGGATACCTGATGTACCACATGTCATCGGGGTTCCAAGGGTGAGACTCGAAAAGAAATCGTTCGTATATTAGTGTGCGCGCAATAGTTTAATGATTCATGCATAACCCAAATTTTGCCCGGGCCGGTTACTTGTGACCGACGTCCCACTATACCGCGGTGCATTCCTACATGGGTGCGCTAAAGACTTCGATGGTGGAACTCGTATGGGTTTTGCGGCATGTCCTAAGACCAACTCGGCTTAGGGAGTCCGTCCTGTTTTACGAGAAAGCTATCGTTGTTGGTATAGACCCTATTTTGACCGACCAAGACTTAGTGTAAAGCATACATAAGCGTCGTTATAATGCTTGCTTGTTTGACTACGTGCTACTTGGTTTCCGTGTCATTTTTCAAAAACCGTCATTTCAAAAAATGCATATTTCCAAAAACTAGAAATTTTGAAAAACCCGGAATACCATCCGTTTCGGGACCCGTCTTTTCAAAATATCCAAATTTTCAATACTCGGAATGCTGCCGAAATTTAGACTGACGATTTGACTGAAAATAGCCTATTTTCTAGCCGGCGTGCTGTCCATTTCAAAATTCAAATTTCCGATCCACCATTCGATTTTCGAATTTTCAAATTCCATTTCGATTTTCAAAATTCCATTTCGATTTTTTTTCAAATCCTTGAGATGTGATTCTCGATTTTCAAATCTCCGAGATGCCGTTTTCGATTTTCAAATCTTTGGGATCTTATTTTCGATTTTCAAATTTTCGGAAATTTATTTTCGATATTTAAATTTTCAAAATTCCAAATATTCAACTTATCAAAAAAAAAAAAAACTCGGTCCTGTCGGCATGCTGCCAATTTCAAAAGACGGGACCGTCTCCCATTTTTTTTCAAAATGCGAATTTACTCGCAACCATTCTAACCTTTCAAAATGCCCGATCCTATTGGCCCACTACCAATTTCAGGACCGTTCTCTCAATTTTCAAAATTCAATCATTTTTCAAAAACCTTCCTTATTATAGGACCTACTGTAATCCGTGTCTCGGGTCTTTTCATGATTTGTCGAAGGTCTGTAGCGTCGAAACTCCGTCGATCCTACATCACGGGTTTCTTCCCCATCCTAGTCCGCCTTATCCTAAAGGCATAACCAACCAACACGAGTCATACACTTGTAAGTGGAAGGTTCGTAAACACTCGAGTCCTAACTAGAAAGTCACTGCACACGCGATCTTTCCCTCCAACAGGACGGTCCCCACGACCTTTCCCAGGGGAATTTTGCCCGTCTTTCAATCCGTTAGTCGAGTCATCCCAATTCAAGTCCTTTAACTTAAGGGTCTACCCTAATCACAGGGTCTATCCTTATTCAAGTCAGGTCAAGGGTCTCTAGCATCGAAACTCTGCCGATCTTACATCGCGAGTTTCTTCCCTTACCCCGTCTGCCTTCCCTCGAGGCCGAGTCAACCTTTTACAAGGCATAGCCCTGTAGCTAAAGGTTTGTGGTCCTTACATCTAAAGGGTCACTCGTCCGACACTCGAGTCTTAGCAAAATCTTCAATCCCACTCGGGGGCTACCCTTCAGCAGAGCGATTAATCACGGTTGCTCTAAGGGTCATGTCTTACACGTGTTGTCTCACGTACCCCACTTTTTGAGTCACTTAGATGTCACACCATCTGAGTCCTATAAGAGTCCTTAGTCTCACTTGGGGGCTATTCTCCGACGGGGCGATTAATCACAGTCACTCCGAGAATCGCATCCAACATATTTGTCTTTGGAGAATCTAACCCGCGTCAAACCGGAGTCGTCTTTCCTCCCGCGCTATTTCCTATGCCTTGGTGTATTTGGGTTTCGAAGCGACATTTCTGATTACGTGGGTATTCTCGCAGAGTATGGCATCCACAACCAGGAATAGGGACATGGAAAACACCGTTAATGAAATAAAGGCTTTGCTGGAAACAATGGTTAGTAGGCAGGCCATGGTTGAAACCCAACTAGGGTTCCTGAGGACCGATCAAGAGGCCATGCATGCTCGTTTAACTGTCATTGAACGGCGAGGCCTCAATTCTGAGTCGGTAAATACAGGGCCATTTTCCAAACTGATCAGCACGGTGCATGAGCTCGAACAACAGTTCCATGCCCTCCAAGGGAACAACATCCGTGTTGAAAACTCCCGAAACTATACACCCATTAGTGAGAAACTACCAAAGGATCTCAACTTAGAAGGGTTACCAATATTCGAAGGGACGGAGGATCCATTACTACACCTCCGAGCTTTCACAGCATTCACGGCAATCAAGGGGGTTAAAGCCGACATGTTCATCAATTTGTTCGGCGCATCCCTCGGGAAATACCCAAAAGCCTGGTTCTACAGGCTAAACACAAAAAGGTTCCCTACTTGGGAAGATGTGGCTACCGAGTTCGCTAAAAACTATTCTGATAATACTGAACTTCAGACTACTATGCGGACTTTGGAAGTCATGGCTCAAGATCCAACAGAGGGTTTCACCAAATACCTTCAACGTTGGCGGGCTGAGAGTGTTAAGCTGGTAGACAAGCCCAGCGAGAAGACACTAGTGGAGGCGTTCATCAAAAACCTCCTACCCTCCTACCGCGTCCATCTTAGGTATGCCGGCATTTCAAACTTTGCTGTGCTTACCGAAACGGGCACTAGGATTGAAGAGGATCTTCGACATAATGAAGATTTGGGTGAAGCTTCTACCGAAGGCTATACTGGACATCCAGTTGAGTCCTTAGAAGCCAAAGGCTACTAACAACCTCATCCAAGAGCCCAGATTTGATTTAAATCCGAGTCTGAGTCCGAGTCTAGGATGTTCTATTTCTATCAATTCCGATGTCAGAGTCAGAGTCAACTGTATTCTGTCCTCTTTTTTTTTCAATCCAATAAAATCAGCCTTTTCAATTTCTCATATATGTTTCCCTTATGTGTTTCCGAGAACATGATGAACACCATCATACACTGTGAGCACATGCACGTGACTATTATAGGCACATCTATAATGACTACGGGAATCGAGACCCGTGTTTTCCTTTACCTGTTCCATGTCTGGCATAGAAAGCCACAAAAACTACCCTTAGCAGGAGCGGTATCGAATCCTATGACAAATCTAGGTGGTCTCCTAGTTTGGGTTCAAGACGGGAGGCAAGCCCATTTCCCACAATAAACACCCCTCCAATAAGTTTAACCAGTCCCTACCTTAGGCGTTTAGTCTGACCAGAAGCAAAAAAGAAGCATCGTGACTCTATAGGCTTGATGCCAAAAATGCCCAGCTCGGGACGATACTCCCACCAAGCCTGCTCGGAATTATGATGACAATACCAAGATCCAAATCACCATGCTTACCATAGAGTACTCCATCGCGAGTTGCACTCACATAAACACCAACTAGGCTTACACCTTACAAAGGTTTAGCTCCACAAGCCTAATCCAACCGATGGGCCCACCCCCATATCCACCCACAACGCCATAGGGGAGGATAGCCACCAAAAAAGAAAAAAGCTGGCTAAAAAAAGCAAAAGTCCAAGGAAAAAGCAAAAGGCCAAACAAAAGAGCCGGTCATCAAAAAAATGAGAACCCTCAACATCCCTGACCAGATACGGTCAATCCCTCGACCGGGGCACGGTCAACTCAAATGAAGAATCCCACGACCGGGGCTAAGAGGTCAACCAAAAAAAACAAAAAAATTCAAAAACCCATGACCATGTTTAACGGTCAACTCAAGTGAAAGCTCCTTGACCGGGGTACGGTCAATTCAAAAATTATCGATACCTATACCATCAAAAAGGGGAGAGACAATCAAGCTGGTTAGCTAACACCACATCTAGCCTTCCCACATTACAACCCACAAGACCTTCCCGAGACCTAGGCTAAGAGACAGCCCGAAATTTTGAGGATTCAAGCTCCATAGGATACCCCTAACCATTAGGGCCAGACATGGAAATCAGATCCCGCATTATCAACCTACCGCGATTGAAGTTCGAGTCATTTTTACTCGACTTTCCCCTTTCCTACCACATTACAATACCTTACCCTCGAAGCTTTAGCTCCACAAAATCGAGCTCTAGATTTCAAAACATCAAAGCCACTTTCTACTTGGCACCACATTTCTAAAAACATCCAAACCAGTTACCAACCCCAAACACGGGAACTCAACCGCAAGGGGTTGAATAAAAAACACCAATAAATGCTTAAGCAAACGAACTCAAGGTCGATAAATATAAAACATGCACCTACTAAGACAAAGCAAAACAACAATAATGGGACAACTACTAATCAACATCGATAAATACACTCTCGACAATAAAACAAGCATAAGAAACGCACTTAACCTAAACGCTACACCCGGACGCGTAACAAAGCAAATCTAAACCAAACTAATCTAAATAGACTCTAAACAAATCCCAAATGCATAAACAAACCGAAACAAAGGCAATAGCAAACCCAAACAAAATAAGACAAGATGCAAAACAAGATTAACTAAGACAAACTCACAAAACAAGCATTTAACTAAAATGAATAAACAAACAACATTTTGCCCGAGGGTAAGAGTTATCCCGGAGACGCAACACAGCATTTTGCCCGAGGGTCAAAGTTATCCCGGAGGCACAACAACAACATTTTTGCCCGAGGGTCAGAGTTATTCAGGAGGCACAGCAAACAACATTTTTGCCCGAGGGTCAGAGTTATCCCGGAGGCACAACAATTTTGCCCGAGGGTCAGAGTTATCCCGGAGGCACAGCAATTTTGTCCTAGGGGTCAGAGGCATCCCAAAGGACAGCTACTCGAGTGAAGACTAACGCCCTCGAGGAGTTTTGCCCAAGGGGTCTTAGTGATCCCAAAGGCACAGCAACAACAATTTTGTCCTAAGGGTCAGAGACATCCCGAAGGACAGCTATTCGAGTGGAGACTAACACTCTCGGATGGTTTTATATTCCTTTGTTTTGTCCTAGGGGTCATAAGCATCCCGAAAGACAGCTATTCGAGTGGAGACTAACACCCTCGAATGGTTCCTTTGTTTTGTCCTAGGGGTCAAAAGCATCCCGAAAGACAGCTATTCGAGTGGAGACCAACGCCCTCGAATAGTTTTATATATCTTTGTTTGGTCCTAGGGGTCATAAGCATCCCAAAGACGACCGCTCGAGTGGAGACTAACGCCCTCGAACGTTTTGTTTCATCAAGGGTTCACAAAGCAGCCCAAAATATACTAGTACAAGTAAAAGCCAACTTAATGCGTTGCTAGCGCGCAGAAACGCTTAAAATTAAACGAAATCTTTAAATAAACCGAAGAAGACAAAGCGCGCGCGCACAAAGAGTCAAGAACAAGATGTCAAACAACGGCCCGGGCCCCAAGCAATCAACCACAAGCGAAGACGTCAGGTATGACTTCTCAACCTTGGTTGGCGAGCCTCACCACGTAGTCCAACGGACTTAAAACCACCCGACCGGACAGCCACCAGGTCGTAATTCTTGATTGACCTGGGTGGCTATACTTTGACTTTCGCCTTGTCCAAGCCTCAGTCAAAGTGGGGGCTTCGGTAGACACCCGGATTTGGACCTGGTGGCTGCAGAAGTGCCCAGCAAGCACCCGATGACGATAGGACTGCAACGCGACACGGGTTCGCGATGTTTTAGATAGTTTTCCTATAGAACGGATCAAATAATTACTCGAGAAAATTAAAACTAACATGATGGCAGCCTTAGTCGTGTCGTTACGGTCGCATAGACACTAATTAGAGTCAATTCCGACACCGGGACCCCGAGTCGGTCCCGAAACTCAAGCTGAGTCAACGCCGCGCCAACCAAACCTCGAGATGAACACCCGAGGCCCACTAAACCCACGGCGCTAGGTCAAACCCGGAGTAAACTTCATTCCCAAGCAACATATCACGCTCCACTCTCTCGGTTTTGGAAAGTATCAAAACCGTGTCCTCAGAACTCCAACCTCCCCACCTGACGCGCCTGGGTCTCCCCACGCTCGGACCCAGGCGCCTGAGTCTTAGCACGCCCCAGCCCGGGCGCCCATATGGGCGACGAGGGCCGGAAACACCTATACATACCCCCTTCACGCCCTCATTTCGACACAACATTATTCAATCTTCTCTTCCCCCTCAAAAACTCTCGCTAAGGGCTCGCACTCCGACACCCGAGGCAAACAAACCACTCGAATGTAGTTCCGATAATAAAAGCGACATCGACGCTACTCCTCACCTTCGAGCACTCCACTCGATACCGAGGTGCCTATGATCGACTAGCCCAAAATTAGTACACAAATTCTGTCGGATTAGCCGCAGAACTAGCAAATAGTAACGGAGTTCTGCCGGAATAGCCGCAGGAAGGTCAAACGGCAACGGAGCTCAGCCGAGATAACTGGTCAAGCTAGGAGGATCCGCCTGTCGAAGTCGTATCGTCACTAGGTTGCCATCTAAAGAAAACTTTCCATATTCGCACTTTCTATTATTATGCCATACGACAACACTAGACGTGAGCACTAGGCCCACGAACGTCTACTAAAATACGTAACGTCCCAACTTCAACCACAAATACTAAAACACACTAAATAGAACAGAGTAATTCCGAGATCCGTTCTCAAAACTATCTATGCATCGAGTCCCGTTTAGTGTATACTCCGAGGGGTGCAATTCCTCAAAATGTGATTTACTTACATTCGCATTTACAGTTTTTCGTATGATTTATCGCTTTTATGACCTTGTAATTGCATGCTAAATCACCTAACACAGAATTCAAAACGTAAAATAACTTAAAACTGAACAAAGTGATGGTCGGGTTCCGTATTAGTCCGGGTGCTCACCTTATTAGGTTCGATGCATCTCTATTAATGCCGAACATACGCATCTTAAGCAGAATACCAGGTAAGGTATATCACGAGAATAACTAATATCCATATTATCGCGTTAAACCTGATTTGCTAATACGTATAATACATAGTACTCTCTACTCTCCTACGTGCATCTTTTCATGGCCTGCTTGTCACGTGAAATCGCATGCAAAGAACGTAAACACCGATACTTCGACTATAAAACTTATTTGTCCTTAAAACAACCGACGTAGCAAAAGGAATAGGGTTAAAACAGCGGATGTTACAGTATTTCCACCACAACAAAAGTACTAGGATATCGGCCCACCGATTGATTAGTAGAGGCCGCTATAGTGCGGGCGGGATTGGGTGTTGACATCTATCGGATGTTGGCTTCCAAATACGTACCCTCACCCCTTACTCAGAATCGACGGTTTCCGGATGTCCGAAACCATTGGCAATGAGAGTCATTCCAGGCATGGAGTGCTTAAGGGTACAAGTCTTTATCTTTAGGTCCCGTGCCACTCAACTATGAGCCGGCAAGGGATCAATGTTGACTTGAACGGTTTCCGAGTCCCCATAATTGACTCGGTGGCGACTCCACAAATCGGCAACAAATTCAGTTCACTAAAAAGATCGCCTTACCAAATGAATCGGCCTTTAAACATTTACAACCACGTCTCGATCGATTCCTAAACGGAAACACGGGTGTCCGCACCCGTCTAGTACAAGTCCGGATCGTCATCCAAATCGAGGTCTGACACTTCGCCCCGTATGCGAGATCGGACCGGCCCCCGGAAGGGAGGGGGCCGCGTGGGTGGCCGCCGCCACACGTTGAAAACTTGGTCGGTCCCGCACGGGCGCGCGCGAGGCGCCGGGCGGTGCGGACGGAGGTCCACAAGCAAGAATGACGGTATATGTTGCACATTGGCGAATTTGACAGTTATGGCAATGTTTGACATATAATTGGCAGTCGGTTTCCATATTATTCCAGTAGGACCCGAGCCTCATGATTTTTCGGACTAACATCTGGGCTTTCATTTGCGGACCACACTCGTCGTTATGCACTTCGGCCATGACCTTCTCGGCCTTAATTTTATCGATGCATAGTAGGAGAGCCCCTTGTGCCGTCTTTTTGTATAGTTGTCCGTTGTTCGTTCGGAGAAACTGGTTTGCCAGCCTCCGTTGGGCTTTCTTGGCTTGACTGTTAGTTCCGGGAGGATACTCTCCGATTGTTATGTATGTTAAGACGGCCTGATACCATGGCTCGGGTTCGACTATTTTAATGTCTTCGATGGCGTGGGTATATGCCGGCTCGGACCGTCTTGTCACGTGAAATCGCATGGAAAGAACGTAAACACCGATACTTTGACAATAAAACTTATATGACCTTAAAACAACCGACGTAGCAAAAGGAATTGGGTTAAAACAACGAATGTTACAGTATTTCCACCAACAAAAGAACTAGGATATCGGCCCACCGATTGATTATTAGAGGCCGCTATAGTGCGGGCGGGATTGGATGTTGACATCTATCGGATGTTGGCTTCCCAATACGTACCCTCACCCCTTACTCAGAATCGACGGTTTCCGGATGTCCGAAACCATTGGCAATGAGAGTCATTCCTGGCAAGGAGTGCTTAAAGGTAAAATTCTTTATCTTTAGGTCTTGTGCCACTCAACTTTGTGCCGGCAAGGGATCAAAGTTGACTTGAACGGTTTCCGAGTCCCCATAATTGACTTGGTGGCAACTCCACAAATCGGCAACGAATTCAGTTCACTAAAAAGGTCGCCTTACCAAATGAATCGGCCTTTAAACATTTACAACCACGTCTCGATTGATTCTCAAACGGAAACACGGCACCCGTCTAGTACAAGACCGGATCGTCATTCAAATCGAGGTCCGACACTTCTCCCCGTATGCGAGATCGAACCGTCCCCCGGAAGGGAAGGAGCCGCGTGGGTGGCCGCCGCCACACGTTGAAAACTTGGTCGGTCCCGCGCGGGCGCGCGCGGGGCGCCGGGCGGTGCGGACGGACGTCCACAAGCAAGAATGACGGCATATGTTGCACATTGGCGAAGATTTGATAGTTATGGCAATGTTTGACATATAACTGGCAGTCGGTTTCCATAGTATTCTAGTATGACCCGAGCCTCATGATTTTTCGAACTAACATCTGGGCATTCATTTGCGGACCACACTCGTCGTCATGCACTTCGGCCATGACCTTCTCAGCCTTAACTTTATCGATGCATAGTAGGAGAGCCCCCTGGGCCGTCTTTTTGTGTAGTTGTCCGTCGTCCGTTCGGAGAAACTCGGTTGCCAGCCTCTGTTGGGCTTTCTTGGCTCGACTGTCAGTTCCGGGAGGATACTCCCCGATTGTTATGTATGTTAAGACAGCCTGATACCATGGCTCGGGATCAGCTATCTCAATGTCTTTGATGGCGTGGGTATATGCCAGCTTTGACCGTCTTTCGACACAAATCGGCATACTGGTCTGGTGATCGGGAATATTCAGTAAAGATACCAATTTTGAGAGTGCATCTGCAAGGTGGTTTTCTTCCCGAGGTAGGTATATATACTTTACCTTTTGGAATTGTTTCTCGAGAACCCATACTCATGCCTGGTAGGCCATGAGGTTGGCGTTCCGAGTTTTCCACTTCTGGAGTGCTTGATTAATGACCAAGGATAAGTCACCGTGTACTCGGAGGTTTGTGAACCCCCAAATCGGTGGCGACTTGTAGCCCATGGATGCATGCTTTGCTTCATACTCGGTGACGTTGTTAGTAACGTCGAAGTCCAATTTGATGAACACGGAAGTATGTTCCTCTTTTGGCGAGATTAAAAGAATCTCGACTCCAAACCCTCAGAAATTGGATGCCCCGTCAAAATATAGATCCCATGTTTCTATGTCGTTATGGAATATATCTTTGTCTGGGAAGGACCAAGTGTCGGTGTGTTCTTCTTCGGTTACGGGACTTTCAGCGAGAAACTCGGCTACTACCCGGCCCTTAATAGCTTTTAACGGTACTATCTTCAGGTCGAACTCTGCCAACATTAGAGTCCATCTAGAAATTCTGCCATTGAGGATGGACTTTTCGAAGAGGTATTTAATTGGATCAATTTTGGATAATACCTGCACTTCGTAGCTGAGCATGTAATGTCGAAGCTTCTTAGTGGCCCAGACTAGAGTTAAACACGTTTTCTCGAGCATGGTGTATTTGCATTCATACTCTAAAAACTTTTTGCTAATATAGTAGATAGTTGTTTCCCCGGAGTCAATTGTCTGTGCCAGCATACCCCCACGGTTGTCTCGGTCGTTGTTAGGTATAACGACAAAGGCAAACCGGGTTGAGGTGGCATTAAAACCGGCGGAGCAAACAAAATTTCCTTGATTTTGTCGAAGGCTGCTTGACATTTATCATCCCACAATATCCGTTCCCCCACTTTCAGTTTTTTAAAAATCGGTTCACATACCATGGTCAATTTTGAAATAAACCCGCTGATATATTGAACTTTCCCGAGAAATCCCCTTATTTCATTTTCGGTTTTAGGAGGCTTCATCTCGGTAATGGCTTTGATTTTAGCTGGGTCGACCTCGATACCACGTTGGCTAACAATATGACCCAGTAATTTGCCCGATGTTACCCCAAAACTGCATTTTTGAGGGTTTAACCTCAAATTGTATTTGCGTAATCGGGTAAAGAATTTTTTTAGGGCGGAGATGTGACCGTCCCGGTTTTTAGATTTGACGATCATGTCATCCACGTAAACTTCTACTTCCTTAAGCATCAAGTCGTGTAATAAGGTTGTAGTAGTCTGTTGGTACATGGCTCCGGCATTAATGAGACCGAAAGGCATGACGGTATATCAATAAGTACGCCAAGGTGTAGTGAAGGTGGTCTTACTCATATCTTCTTCCGCCATCTTGATCTGATTATACCCGGAATACCCGTCCATAAATGACAGAAAGGCATGATCCGTCGTGTTATCCACCAATATGTCGATGTGTGATAACGGAAAGTCGTCTTTCGGGCTCGCCTTGTTAAGATCCCGAAAATCCACGCATACACGCACCTTACCGTCCTTTTTAGTAATTGGCACGATGTTCGCAACCCAGTCCGGATATTCGGACACCTGTATGAAGCCGACTTTGAATTGTTTATCGACTTCTTCTTTGACCATGAGAGACCATTCGGGCCTCATCCGGGGAGCTTCTGTTTAACCGGTTTGCACCCATCTTTGATCGGTATGTGGTGCTTGGCTATTTCCCGGTCTATCCCTGGCATGTCCTTGTAGGACCATGCGAAGATGTCTTTGAATTCTTGGAGGAGGCTTGTGAATTGTTGTCTCTCCTCGGGATTTTAGGATAAACCTATCTTAAGAATCTGAGGCTCTAAGGTTGTTCCCACATTAATGGACTCGGTATCTTTGATTACCGGATTTCGAGATTCCCTTTGTTCTAGTTGATCGATCAGATGCGGAGGCAAGGATACCTGTTCGTCGGTTTCTCAATGTCATTGCATATAATATTTTTGAAACCAGATTTAAAAAGAGACAAGTCGTAAGTAGAACGATTGTTATTACTGATTGAAAATTTGGAAAACAACTCAAAAAGAGCGGTCATCTGATCATTGGTCAGTGCAGGGATAGACAAGGCGCTCGGGACAAACCCCGAAGCACCAACAAGAGTAACCAAAAGGAGAGGGGTTACAGGAGTGACTCTAGCAGCGGACCCCCTAGACTCGACCTCAGACTCTGACTCTGACTCCGACTCGGACTCCGACTCAGAGTCAGGCATGTCTTCTTCTCCAGTGACCAGCTTGTAGATCCTTCCTTGACTATCAGTCCACTTGATAGTCTTCCTCCAGGCCCTGTTCCCTATCTCGGAGCCAACATCCGAGATCAGCTTTGTTGGGTCAAACTTATTGCTGTGGAGAATGAGGTTGACCAGGTCTTTCTTTGCAGTCGGGCTATGGTGTCTTCCCCGAAAAGTAGTCCCAGCGTCGGCTCAGCGTTGTTGGCATCGTCAGACTGGATGAGGGCGAACATATCATCCGGAATATAGTTGCAGTCCTGGGCCAATTGGGTGCTAGGGTGCACAGTATTGGGTTAGTATAGACCAACCTAGACAGCCCCGAATACCGGTGTGACAAAGTAATCGGTCAGCCGTGGGCTATAAGGGCTCAAGTAGATACCCTTAATAATGTTGCAGGTCTTTTCAATTCCTGCTCGGACAACAATTCTCGGAGTAGTAGCATAACCGAGGCCGAAGTGAGAGTCTTCATCTTTAAGGACCTCGATAATCTTTCCAGCTGGAAGATAGGGTCGGGAGGTAGCCCCCGGAAAGTACCCCAAATTCTGTAGCATCGTGTCGATGCTAGTGATAAAGTAGGGCCTGGAAAGATATTCCTCCTCGATCATCCACACGAAATCAAACCCCCAAAGGTCCGAGCGACCCGTGGCGTTGCAGCTGGCCACAGTCATAGGGGTTGCCTCCAAGGTAATAACACTATCGTGCAGGCATGCAGGGGCAACTTAATTTTCCGGTGGAGGGTGGAGGATACCGCTTTGACAGTGTGGATTCATGGCCTCCTTAGGAGCAAGTTGAAGGAAGTGGTGACATCGATCACCTAGAAGTCCAACTCCTTTTCTACTGGGCCCGTTATGATGGTCAATTTTTTGACCCCAGCTACCAACTTTGGGCTTCCATCAAAAGCCTGGATGGTTTGAGCAGTCGGAATGTAATCGGCCTCGGTAATGCCAAGGGCTTTGGTGGTCCTTAAGGGAAGGACATTGACTGCAGACCCATCATCAATTAGGGTCATCGGGAGATACTTCTCGCGGCAGATCACAATAATATAAAGGGCTAGGTTGTGGGAAGTCCCGAACGGTGGAAGGTGGCTTCAGAAAAGGTGATCAGTGGGCCTTCTTTCTCAGCTTTGCCCTTTAAGTGGGGCAGGACCGTGGCTACCATTTTAGCAGGGTTAGCCCGAGAGTCGATCTTAACTTGATCGAGGGCCTTAGTAAGTGCCTCTCGATGTTCTTGTGAGCTAACCAGGAGCTGCCATATAGAGAGGTCAACTCGGGTCTTTTTCAGTTGCTTCACGAGAGCCGTTTCAGCGGTCATCTTTTCGGGGACGACTTTCGTCTTAACTGGCTCAGTGACGGTTGTCGGGATAGGAGTGTCCCTAAAGCTAATAGCTTGATAGGGATGACCAAGGTGGTTACTGGCTAAAGCTTTGGCCTTCGCCTTTCGAATCTCCTCAAGGGTAATGGGGACAGCTTCCCCTTTTACGAGGTAAACATCGTCCTTGTCGTCGAACCAGACCCCGTTCACTTGCAGGATAAACGGAGAGATAAGATGAGAACAGTCGATCACCTCCCCGGCAAAGATGACGTGGGAGCTGAAAGGATTGTCTTTATTACTCGATTTGTCTCCGGGTAACGGGATCTTGCCACTTTCAATCAGGTGCTTCAGCTTCCAACATTTTTCAGTATCGTGCCCATTGCCTCGGTGGTACTGGCAATAGGCTTGGGCATTATAGCTCTTGGAGCGTCGCTCTACCAGAACTTCAGGAGTTGGGCCTATTGGTTAGATCAGGCCCTTGGAGGATAGCCTTTGTAAGGCATATGTATAGGTGATACCTATATCGGTGAATACCCGAGGTGTGGTATTTTTCTTGAACGGGGCATATAGTAGATTAACCGCGTCAAAAATGCTGCGGATTGTAGCTGGGGGCTTAGTAGTGGAAGAAGAAGCCCCTTGGTATCCCTTGCTAGAGGCCTTAGTAAGGCCCTCTAGCCTTAGATCGTCTTCGATCCTCATACCCATTTCAGTAAGGGTGGTGAAATTGGGTATGACAACATACCGGAGATGGACCCGGTAGGAAGGGAGAAGGTTCTTGACAGAGGCCTCCACTAAAGTTTTCTCAGTGGTCTTATCGACCAGTTTCACGCTCTCGGCACTCCAGCGTTGAAGGTATTTGGTAAAACCTTCTTTGGCCTCCTAGGCCATAACCTCTAGGGAGCGTGTTGTGGTATGGATCTTGGTATTATCAGCATAGTTCCAAGCAAATTCTGTAGCCACATCATCCCAAGTTGGGTGTTTCTTGGGGTCTAGCCTGTGGTACCAGGCCTTTGGGTGTTTCTCAAGGGAAGCAGCGAAGGGATTCTTGAACATCGAAGAATCCACCCCCATGATAGCCATGAATTCCTTGAGGGCTCGTACATGTAGTAACGGGTCTTCAGTCCCCTCAAACATTGGTAAACCCATGAAATTCAGGTTCGCGGGTAGCTTGTCGTTCACCGGGGAATGGTCACGAGAATTTTACCGATGAATGTTGTTACCCCCAGATAAGTGGACATGTTCCTCTAGTCGGCGCACCGCACTTACTAGTTTAGCTAAAAAGCCCAGTGGCCTCGGCATTAGAAGTCCCTTGCTCCACCACAGTCACACGAGCAGCGACAACCGCTTGATCGGCCCTCATTGCTGTCAGTTGGGCTTCGATCTCAGTCTGCTTGAAGACTATAGTGTCCATTGAGGCTTTCAGGTTGTTCAAAGCTTGCTCCATTTTGTGTCTGTGTCTGGTTGGTGGTGGTCTGTTTGTAAGAACATCGTGTAATCAGAAACCAAACCCAGACCTTGGAATCAAAATAGTACATCACGAGCAAGGAAAAGACTGAACATGAAAACGACTCGAGAAAGACACCTAGACGGGTGACTCGTGGGTGGTGTAAGTTCCTTAGGATTCGGCTATGTGGGTCGAGTTCTGTTCGAAGGAAGGACCACGTGAGATTTTCCTCAGACTTTGGACTCGAGTGTATGAACGGACTTTCCTTTGTAGGGGTATTCCCTGCGTAGGTTGGTCATGCCTTGACAAATAAGGCGGACTCGGGAAAGGGAGGAAACTCGTGATGTAAGATCGACGAAGTTTCGACACTATAAACCTTCGAAATACTATGAAAAGACCCGACACATGGATAACGGTAGGCCCTATAATAAAGAAGATTTTTTAAAAGTTGAATGTTTGAGATTTTGAAAATTTTGAATATCGAAAATGAACTTCTGAAAATTTGAAGATCGAAAAATGGCATCTCGAGGATTTTTTTTTTCAAAAGTCGAAATGATTTAAAAAAAAAAAATTCGAAAATCAAAGTGGCATCGGAAATTCGAAATGGGTAGCATGCCGGTTAGAAAATAGGCTATTTTGAGTCAAATCGTAAGTCTAAATTTCTACAGCATTCCGAGTTTTTGAAAATTGAATATTTCGAAAAGATGCATTTTTTTAAATGATGGTTTTTTGATAAAATGACACGAAAACCTAGTAGCACATAGTCACGCAAACATTATAACGACACTATGTATGCTTTTACACTAAGTCTCGGTCGGTCAAAATCGGGTCTATACCAACATCGATGGCTTTCTTGTAAATCAGGACGGACTTCCTAAGCCGAATTGGTCTTAGAACATGTCGTGAAACCCATACGAGTTCGACCATAGATGTCTTTAGCGCACCCATTTAGGAATGCACCGCGGTATAGTGGGACGTCGGTCACAAGTAGCCGGCCTGGGCAAAAATGGGTTATGCATGAATCATAGAACTAAAATGCGTACATTAATAATCGAACGATTTCTTTTCGAGTCTCACCCTAGGAACCCCAATGACAAGTGGTACATCAAGTATCCCCAGCGGACTCGCCAAAATGTAGACATGACATAGGTCCACCCCGACGCGGCCACGCGCGGGTTTGGGTAGGCGAATGAATCTCGTGGTAAGATTGATCTTGGGTCGAAATTTAAATCGAAGTTAGGAGTCACCACCGAACTTTGTGAGAGTTCGGACCCGTTCGAACCCACTCTACACTTAGGCGTATCGTTCACAAAGCACGACCCGCTTTAGTACTAGAGTTTATGGGTTCCTCCCTTTGCATTACGATACCGACGCCGAGTTATCGGGAATCGTGCATCAAATGACTCTCGTGTGCCAACGGTTTTGGATATCCGGGAACCATGGTTCTGAGTAAAAGGTGAGGGTACGTGTTGGGAAGCCCACAAAGGACACCCAACCCCGCCTGCTCTTAGCGGCCTCTACTTAGATATCGTTCGTTTTCGTGTACGCGCGTTAGTATGACGATTAAATGTTATGCAAACAACGTTTTTACTAAGCATGCGAATTATGTTCGGACTACGTCATTTTAATGCATTTAATTCACGTCGAAGTAATTTAGCATGCGAGGTCCGTTTATAAAATGCAAACATCGAAAATAAACGAAACTCTTAAATGGATATAAAGTACACGGGTGGAAATACAACCCGGATAATACAAAACAATGAACAAAACCAACATAATCATAATAATAACGGAAACGTAATTAGATTAGATAAAATAAAAAAAATGATGCATGATTTCGAAAGAATGAACACGTGATAGGCTTGACACGCGATGACCAAAGTCGTAGAAAAAGATTTATCGAGGCTCGTTATATGAAGAAGGCTTACGTGGTTGTAATAGGGAGGCCACTCGATCGAGCCATGGGAGGGACTCAATCGAGTGCCCTTCGTAAAACCTTTTGTCTCATATTTGAGGGGTCACTCGATCGAGTGAGCCAAGGCACTCGATCAAGTGCCCTATGTTCGAGCTACTACTCGATTTCGTAAAGGTGGTAATTTCGAATTTATTAACTTTAAATCGATAACTAGCCAGTTGCGTAAAAATATTATGTAATTTAAACTCAACTCAGTTTTTCGACGCTCATAACGTGTACAGTACGGTTACGAGATTGGTATCCGATATTTTGAAAAAGCATTGTGAAATCGTTTCAAATTTGATTAGGACGAAATTGATTTCCTTCGCGTTACGACATCGTTACTAATCCTTACGAATTACGTGATGTTCGATTCCGCGTCAACGGGTTTCTTACTAACCTCAATTGGTAAAGACTCCCCGAGAGCGATATTTGACTACAGAGTCAATATCGTTCTCTTAGAGTAGCGCTTTGAAAAATGGTATCGAACGCGTTTAAAGTCAAATTTCCGTGATCGCATCACGCCCTTAAGTGTTTAGGGTGGCGCTCCTCAAAAGGGTGCCACCTCCAATACTACTTGTAAAGGGATTAGAAGGATCTTAAACGAAACTTGTTTTTAAATGGCTTCAATCCTAAAACGGCTTAAATATATATATATATGTACACGGTACGAAAATCGTAACGTAATAAGAAATATATATATAAATAAGAAATATATATATATCCTCCTCATCCTCTTCAGTTTCGTTTGTCATGGTGCGCCATCTGTTTGCGAATCCTTCTACTTACGAGTTCAACGTTTGCGAATCCCTCTACCTACTCCTTGCACATGTTGTATGTCCGTGTTGCGCCAATCTTCAGCTGAAAATAAGAATCAAGTGTTACTGTAAAACATTTATGTATGTTATTGTAGACTATTCGTGTTACACTTATGTTGTAATAGTGATACTGTAAAGATATGAATGTGTTACTGTAGCAAATTTAAATCTTCTATTCAGCATTCTATTTTCATTCTACGGACAATCTAACATTAATACACCCAGTTGTGTTACTCTTATCCTTAAGTACTGTTACTCTATAGGACCAGTGGTGTTACTCTAACAAAAGTAATTAGATTATGCACACATTGGTCGTGTTTCCACCCCTAAAAAATGGTGTTACACCTACCTTACACATATGTTATTCTATAAAAAAAATTGTGTTACACCATACCAATGCTACCTGCAAAATAATTAAAAAAACGTTACGCCCATGTATCATATGTGTTACTCCAACTCATAAGTTTTGTTACTCTAACTGGTACAGTACGTTATTCTAACATCATCATCAAAAACCATTTCTTAACGTTCAGTGTGTTACTGTAATTGCAATTAAGTATTACTGTAACTTAGAACTATGTTACTTCAACGTCGTGCCTGCGTTAGTAGAAAACAAAACAATATTATCAGTGGATATCATTGAAAACCCGAATAACAAACATAAAACTCTGGAATCTATAACAATTAACCATTGATATGAATCTATGATGAATGAAATGACAATGAAAGCAATATAACCAAGAAAATTGACGTAAAAAAAGAATGCAAATTGACGCACAACGTATCCATGAATAAAAACTGAAGATGTCGCGCTTTTTATCAACGCAAAACGTGAAAAAAAATATCAAGACTCACCATTGTTATACTCGATTAATTGCTTATCAACAGTTGATAAAGATGTTGCGCTCGTTGAATCCATGGTAACGGGATTTCGAACTCAGATTTGATTGAAAGAATGACGGACGTGATGATAGAAGCTTTTTTTTAGGTCTTGATGAATGTGGTAACGTGAATGGATGAATGATGAATGAACGTGATTGTGGGGTTATTGTTTCCTAAAATCATGGGAGTTATCTTAGGAACATAAATCTTTTTTTTTAAATGCAAATACTTGGAAGCATCTTGTCCATTCATCCTCATCCCATCCAATGGATGAGATGAGAACTTATGGACTCATATAGAGTAAAGGACTCATAAGAGCCTTACTATATATATATATATATATATATATATATATATATATATATATATAGAAGTAGGATCTTTTACATTTCCAACATTTTCCTACAATTTACCTACTGATCCTGACCATCAAATACAGTTAAATCAAAGGCCAAGATTAAATGAGAACATCACGTTAATCCTTCCCCAAACTCTTTACTCCACCAATCCACCAATAGAAAGAAAACCTAATTCCCAACCTAATTCCCAACATCACGTTAAACAAAAGAAACTCTTTACTCCGTCAAAAGAAACCTCGACAATTCTGGCAAATTCGTTCCAAACACTTTACTCCATCAATTTGTGCGTTGATTTCCAGCAAAAGAAACCCTTTACTCCATCAATTAGGTATTTTCGATTTAATTTTCATTCTGATTTCGTAGTGCAGAGTTTCGTTCTGATTCCTGATTTCGTCAATTTTCTAATCGTCAATTTGTTCTAATCGTCAATTTGCTAATTTCATTCTGATTTTTGATTTTCTGATTTCGTTCTGATTCCTAATTTTGTCAAATTCTTCAATCTAATTGTCAATCTGATTGGGCAATTCGTTCTATATTAAACACTCATTCACAAAATTTTCATAAAATTGCAATTCGTTTGCTACAGATTTCATAAAATTGACGAGTTCATTCACATAATTTTTGTACTGTATGATTTTTTTTTCAATTTATTTAGTATTGTTCAACTTAGTATTGTTCAATTTTTTCAATTTATTTAGTACTGCGTTTATCAGTCTGCGTTCAATTTATTAGTCTACGTTATCAGTCTGCATTTTTTTTCAAATTTTTTGAACATAGAATTTACTGCGTTTCAATACTAGGGTTTGATGGTCTTCATGTTAATTCGTTGAGGTTTTAGGGTTTACTGAACTTGTTATTGCAATACTTGAATAATACTTGAATATGAACATATTTCATAGCAAGAATTTCTTGTTTTGGTACATTATTATTACTATGAAATACCCAATTATTTTATTATGTTATTCCACTTATTCTATACTATTGTTGCAGTTATTCTATATTATTCTTGAATTTATTTCATTATATTAGTAACTATGTTTTATAATCAGAGTTATTTTATAGTGTTTTTATAGTTATTCTATAGCACATATGTGATTATTGTACTTCAATATTTTTTTGTACTATAATTAACTCCCTCTTTGTTGTTTTCTTTCAGTGAAGTTTCTTTTGCTGGATGCACCTTCAATGATATGCAAGATGTTTCATCCCAATACAATAACGCGCGTTATTCATTACAATAATTGAGTTTCTACATTGGCTTAATAATTACGTAAAATCATATAACATTATTTTAAAACAGATTATAATTGAGTGTCGGCCAAATATAACAACATGAGTTATTCATTACAATAACCGAGTTTCTACTTTAGAATAACCAAGTAAAATCATATAACATTATTATAAAGTTAATTATATTTGAATTTCATCTCAATACAATAACACGATTTATAATAACTGAGTTTCTACATTGGAATAATTAAGTAACATCAGATAACATTATTCTATTGAGTTTCATCTCAATACAATAACACAAGTTATTTAATACAATAACTGACTTTCTACATTGAAATCATTACGTATTTACATTGAAATAACCTGATAACATTATTCTCAGTAAACAATTGAGTTAACTATAAAATAACTACGTTTCTTCATTAAAATAATCTTGTTTGTACATCGAAATAACTATAAAAATCTGAGAAAAAAATGCTTTGGGATTTAGAGAGTTTTAATCTCAGCTCTTGATCATGTGAGATCTAATGGCCACAATTAAGAGGTAAATTGTAGCAAATTTGACAAATGTACCAGATCCTGCCTCTCTCTCTCTCTCTCACTCTCACTCTCACTCACTCTCTCTCTCTCTCTCTCTCTCTCTCTATCTCTCTCTCTCTCTCTCTCTTTATAATTTAGGTTCATGTGGGAACCACCCACTCAATGAGAACTGTGAGAACTCTTCTCAGCCATCAGATTCTAACGTACCCTTTTTCAATTTTAACGTACCCTTTTTCAATTTTAGGGTACCCTTTTCAATTTCAATTTTAGCGAACCCTTTTCAATTTCAATTTTAGCGTACTCTTTTTCAATTTTAGCGTACCCTTTTTCAATTTCAATTTTAGCATACCCTTTTCAATTTTAATTTTAGCGTACCCTTTTCAATTTCACTTTCAGCGTACCCTTTTCAATTTCAATTTTAGCGTACCCTTTTTCATTTTCTATTTCAGCGTACCCTTTTTCTATTTCAGCGTACCTTTTTTTCTATTTTAGCGTACCCTTTTTCATTTTCTATTTCAGCGTATCCTTTTTCAATTTTAGCGTACCCTTTTTCAATTTTAGAAAAAAAATGTGCATGGCTGGTTTTACTTACCCTTTTAGTAGAATTAGTAGAATCAGTAGAATTAGTAGAATTAATCGAACATCTAAGAATTAATCGAACAGTTAAGAACAACAAGTTAATCGAATCAGACAAACCCTTTTACTTACCCTTTTACAGCAACAACTTTTTTTTATCTAAACCACCATTAAAAACCAATAAAGTTTGAGAATTTGAGAAGAATTATGAATGAAAGTGGGTTGAGGAAGAATGAGGACAAATATAATCAAATCGAATCATTGAATCTAATTGAATAACAACCGCAACAACAATAGATTAAAAATCTAACATCAAAAATCTAACAATTGAATTTAATCTAATAAGCTTACCCTAAATAGATGAAATTAAAAACTTACTGGGATTCATATCGATGGATAGAAGAATAGTTGATTGAAAAATTGAGGAATTGAGGAATAGTCAGAAGGAATGGCGGTTGATTGATCATTCAGAAGGTTGATTAAAGGAATGACAGTTGATTGATGATTCAGAAGGTTGATTATTAAAGGAATGGCGGAAGAAGTTGATCGCAAATTGGGGAAGAACAGTAATACTCCGTACATGAACCATGTCAGCTCAACGTTCCTTTTTTTAAGAACAATTCTAGCACTCTAATTAACGATTTTAAGCTGGAATCGGTAGAATTAAACAAAGAAAAAACAAAAATCAATCATCAAATCAAATGGAATCGACTGAAATCAAAACCCTAACCCTAATTTATTCAGATTAGATAACAAACCTCGTTTAATTGATTTGAATTTTAAATGAAGCTTAATCTGCGTTTTCTTGATTTTTGGTGAATTGATGAAGGAAGGGGGCGAAGGAATAGAGGGAAAGAAGAGAGAGACCCTGCCAACTTCAATTTAGATTTTACGTAAAAAAAAATAAAGGCCGAAATAAAGAGTTCTCACAGTTCTCACCATAGTATGAGTTCTCACCCGATCTCGACTCATATATATATATATATATTTAGGTTCATGTGATAACCACTCCTTCAATGAGAACCGTGAGAACTATAATATGAGCCATTAGATCATAGTGTTCAATCTCATTCGTTGGATCCTTCAAAATTCTTCAATCCCATCAATTAATCACAATTGCTTGAGCCTTCAACCCGTAAGGTCGTAACTCCTCCTTCTACAAAATTTTTCGACCCGTAATCCTTTAATCCATAATTCTTCAATCGTCCATTGAATCCAATTTTCAATCTATTAATTTTTCAATCGACTTTTCTTCAATCCATCAATTCATCACAATTGGGACCCCAGTAACCTAAGTAACTTTTTTTTAAAATTAATTATTTTATGAGTTAACTTATTCGATTAAATTCATTATTTCATTACAATAGTAACAGTATTATCGTCGGCAAATATAATTGCAATAATCCCAACTATCGTTTTTTTTTCAAATTTCCTCATTGACTTAGGAGTTCATCTAAAATATTGTTCTTTAATTTCCTTTTGTACGGATTTTATATGGAATACAACACTTCTTCTTCAAATCCTACTCGATTTAATTTACTTTTTCAATTTTAGCGTACCATTTTTCAATTTTAGCATACCGTTGTCGTACCCTCTTTTAATTATGATGTATCCCTTTTCATTTTTAGCGTACCCTTTCTTAAATTTATCGTACCCTTTTTCAATTTTAATTTTAGCGTACCCTTTTCAAATTTTAGCGTACCCTTTTTCACGTTTAGCGTACTTTTTTCAATTTCAATTTTAGTGATCCATTTTTCACTTTTAGCGTACTCTTTTTCTGTTTTAGCGTACCCTGTTTCAATTTTAGCGTACCCTTTTTCAATTTCAATTTTAGCGTATCTTTTTTCAATTTTAATTTTAACGTACCCCTTTTCACTTTTAGCGTACCCTTTTTCTATTTTAGCGTACCCTTTTTCAATTTCAATTTTAGCGTACCCTCACTTTTGAATTTTAGTGTACATTTTTTAATTTTGATGTACCCTCTCTCAATTTTAGCATACCCTGTCTCTATTTGTTTGTCTACATTTTTTTCCTGGGTTAGTACATCGATTCATGCATGTTGAGAGTAGTAGCTTACGGTGTAGTGTAGATCAGAGTTAATGCGCGGTAGCCCATTTGTGGGGTGAAATTTCTGCAACTGTAAACACAGCCCCCCCTGTTGAGGATTTGCATCATTGTTGTTGATTAATGTAGTTCGATGCTAACTAGCTTGAGCAATTATAAAAATGGCCAAAGACGTGATTGATCTATTTTACCAAAAGGATTCAACCCCCTAGCTCGATTTTTGAAGAGCACATTTAGATGGAGATGGTAAAATTAGTGGAGGTGAAGATGTTGCGTTCGTTCTTTCAAGGCGCCAATTTGCTGAAACAAGTTCTCAGCCCTTGTTTGCTAAAGTGGAGTGAATATACTCTAATCTCAGCCGTAAGATGCAGTAAGATCTAAGGGTGGGAGGAGGTTCTCACAGTTCTCATCACAGCATAGGTTCTCACTCGATCTTGACTATATATATATATATGTATATATATATATATATATATATATATATAGAGAGAGAGAGAGAGAGAGGCGGGTTCCGGTGAGGCAGGGTAACTCCTTGCACCCATTGAGGCACAATCTAGACCATTAGATTAAGATGGAACATACATCCAAATAAGTGTTATATACACTAAAAAACTCATTATATACGTTATTAAACTCACTATATATATACACACACTTAAGAACTCAATATATACAGTAAAATAGTTATTGTTATATACACTCAAATGGTTACTATGTACACCAATTAATCAACATATATATACACTGAAATAATTGTCATATGTACTTAATTATTTGATATAGTAGAATTTTATATGCCCTAAAACAGTTATTATGTACACTGAAATTGTTTTTATATATACCAATTTTATTTTAATATTAAAAAAATGATTTTTTCGGGATTTATTTTTTAGGATTTTTTTTCTTTTGGGAAAAAAAATGTCCGGCAAAAAATGTTTTTTTGGGGAAAAATATGTGTTTATTTTTTCGGAAAAAAAAGTGTGTTTTTTTTTCAGAAAAAAAAAAATCCGAAATTATGTATGAGTTTTTGTTTTAATTTTAGCCTTTAATTTGATTTTAATCTAATGAGTGCGGCGAGTTGAGCTGCCTCAAAGGATCCTAGATCACTATATATATATATATATATATATATATATATATATATATATATATATATATATGCATAAAACGAGAGGGAGAAAGGAAGAAAAGGAAGAGATCGGGTTTGATGTCACCCTCAACCTACATGCTTAATCGGCCTCGGAAATGGACTCATCTAGTAGCGGCGTGTGCGCAGGAGTATCGAGGATGTAGGAAGAGTTATGGTGTTTGTGTTTGTAGAGACAATTTTCTCGGTTTTTGATTTGGACCGAGTTTTGGATCGTAAAAAGACGGTTTTATTTCGGGTGTCGGTTTTGGCTCAAATTAGTCTCATTTTATTGGAAACGACCCACTGGGCCTGACTTTGAGTTCGGTTTTGAGAGATTTGTACTCCGCAAGGTGCCCACGTTGGATACTATCGATTCTGAGTCCGTATTCGAGCGTATTAAGTCACGTTTACGTCCGATCATCATCGGGTGTTTTGTCGGAAACTGCTATAGACACTAGCAGGCAAAATGCGGGTGTCTTCAATCTTCAACAATATATGATTGAAAAAGATAATAATAATAATATTGAAGGAAATAATTATGAAAGTATGCAATTATGAAAATAATGGTCACTTTATGCAAGTGTGCAAATGATGATTTTTTTTTAAAAAAACGATTGAATTAAAAAAATGTACGGCCTAAAAACTATTGAATTCAAACAATAATTAAAATTACTTAGAAAATGCATGTTTTTTCCACTTTGTCGGATTTTCTATCTCTTTTATCCTTTATTAATATAATATTGTAGATTTGAAGTGAAACTCAGACTTTATTTTGACCTAATCAAAGATCTGAATTATTCTAAAAAATTAAATTAATCCAAACTCGGAATTTATTTTGATCTAACAATCTACAAAAATTAATATGAAAAAAATAGAAATTTATAGTTACGAACAAAATTAGAATTCACAACTGAAAAATTTTATATTTGAAATTTCACATTTAAATTGAAGATGTACATTATTTTATGGAAACGGATAATTAAGATTTGAAAAACACAAAATTGAAAATTTCAATTGAATAAACAATATTATATGGAAAAAAATATTTTACCTTCGACTGTTGTTGTCTTGTATCTCCATCTGCATTTTTTTTCTCTATACGTTCTTCATTTTTATCTTATTTTCTTCGTAGTATCTCCATCTTTATCTGTCTTTAATATATTTTCATCATCTGCATCAAATCAAATCACGAAAATAATAAGATTGATTTCTAATGAATTAAGAAAAAAAATTACTCAGTACATGAAATCAACTAAATATCATAAAATTGATTTGTAAGAAAGATTTGAAATATGAAGAGATAAAATAAATACAATTTGATATACGTAGAGCAAAAATTGGTAGTGTTGATTGAGAAAGATTTACATCGAGAATGATTGTAATTGTATAGTTGTGTACTTTCATCCTCTTCAAGGTTGATGGAGATGATGAAGTAAATTGTTGTTGGAATGAGGAGGTGGAGTAAATGCTTATTGGATTGAGGAGATGCAGTAAATGGTGGATGCTCTCGGGTGATGCAACAATGCAGTAATTACGATAGAGTAATGAATGCAGTAATTACAATTGCATCTACACCTAATCTACAATGCTACTTTGTACATTACCCATGAAATAACAAAATTGAAAAAAAAGGGTTCTATTCTCAAATGGTGATCAAAGAAGGGTGTCACCTAAGGGTTTTTGGTGCCTTCTTTTATATAAAGAAGATTTAAAATATTACTATTATTTTTAAATATTAAAATTTATTTATTATTATTATTACAATTTAAATATTAAAATAAAAACTTTTTATTTAAAATATACTCCCTCTGTTCAAGTCCAACCTTCCGTTTTGCTTTTTCACGTTTGCCAACGCGCATTTTGCATCGTTAATATCTTTCGTAACATATTAGTACAAATTATGGAAATTGGATATTAATAATGTACTTTTAAAAACGAATCAAACAAAATCCCACATGGATATATTTTCTCTAATAGATTGTCGTGAATATCGAAAGTTCTCCTTGATTGTAAATAGTATCGAAAAGGGAAAAGGGAAGCTTGGACTTGAACGGAGAGAATAATTTATAAATATTACAATGACACACCGCAAATGTTGAGACTTGGGTGAAGGGTGGTTGAAATACATTCTCTTTCTTATTAAAACCAAACAACAACTAAATTTGAGGTAATATCATTTCTTTCCCTTTGATTTCATTTTATTTCCCTTTGATGAACCAAACGCCCCATAAGTATAATATGGAGTATAAATCTTCCATTGTTATGAAGCTGTGAAGGCGACTTTTCTCCATGGATGATAGCTTGAGCTTCATACTTAGGAGTAAATAAAGGCTTTACAGTTATTGATATTTGTGAAATGTAAAAGGTAGTTACATGAGTTTGTTACAGAGAGAGAGAGAGATGAGGGAGATCAAATAAGGGCATATTACATATGTAAGGTCCTAAGTTCCAATCTCAGCCGTCAAATTAAATAGAGATGGATAGCTGAGATTGAGTGATATATATAATTATTTTAAAAAAAATCAATGTTTACGTTTTCCATGCATACCTCTGTTTTCCCACCCTCTGTTTTCCCACCATAATTGATTACTTTGCTTGTTTACGTTTTCCATTCAATTCTCTCTCAAACTCATCTCCACGAATCCACCAAACTTCAATTCAATTCAATTCTCTACTTGTTTACTCTGCTTGTTTTCAATTCTCTCTCCAACCCTCCACATTTTCCATTCAATTCTCTGCTTGTTTACGAATTCAATTCTCGCTTTTCAATCTCCACCTATCACTGCTTTCAATCTCGGTCGAAGAACCTCCAGTTCTTCATTTCAGGTAAATATTACTGTTAATTTCTTCATTTCAGTTCTTCATTACACTTCTTCGATAAACAGTAATCCCTAATCTGTTTATCGAGTAACCCTAATTTCGCATAGGGTTTACGATTCTTTATTCAACGATTAGTCATGTGTTTACTGAGATTATGGTTTAGGGTTTTCAACTTTTTGCCTACCATTAAGGATTATTAGTTTACAATCAAAAAAGTTATGGTTTTTTAGGTATACAATTGAAGTTCGTTTAAAATCAAAGAAATTATAGGTTTGAAGGTTAAGATTCAAAATTCCTTTATAATCATAAAAATCAGAGGTTTTTAGGTATAGAATCGAAGTTCGTTTAAAATTTGTGTGTATTGTTGTGGGTTTTGTTTATCGTTGTAGATTTCATATTGAAAAATCATATTGAATATTTATCGTTGCAGATTTCGTTTAATATTAAAGAAATCAGGGGTTTTTCGTCACATTGCATATTTCGTCACATTGTTTGTCAATTTTTTGTCTTGTTTATCATTGCAGATTTTCTGGTTGATATGTCTTCCGGAGAACGTCAACTCGTTGAAGCTGCAAGCAATGAGCCATTAGACGAGGAGGAGAAGGAGGACGCAAGTGTTCCTGTCAGATGTAGGGGACAGAGGCTCGCCAAGTTAATTTCCAATCTAAATGACAAGCAGAAACAGTCCGTACGCTCAATCGGGTTTGGTGGGCTGCTGTATTTCAAGATCAGTAAGTACCCTTTGCAGTACGTACTACTGTTTTTGAAAGCGTTTGATGACGGTTTCCATGTATTTTATGCGTCGGAGGTCAAGGAGTTCTGTGTGACGAAACACGACGTCCACGATTGTTTTCTACTGCCACGCGGGCCGAATCAAGTGGAGTTGGCACCGACCGGACCTAAGAAACACTCTTCCGACGAGGAGTTCAAGGCATTGAAAGATTTTTGGAGGGCTCGTTACCATGTCGCTAACAACAGCAACCAAGTAAAACTGGGTGGTCTTTTCAAAGACCTTATGGCCGATAAAAATGGGGGTGAATTATTTTGTAAGATGTTCGTCCTATTTGCAATGTCATCGTTCCTGTGCCCTACGTCAAACAACGGAATAGACCTGAAGCTGGTAAAAGCCGTGGACGACGTCTCAGTTATTAGCAAGTACGACTGGTGTTCGTACATTCTCAAAAACCTGGTCGATGCAGCTGTTGAGACGAAGAAAAGTCCGAAGCATTTGCGAGGTTGTGTTCTGTTCCTCATGATCACATACCTCCAGAGGTTCGATTTCCGTGGAGAATTTTGCCCACATGATCTACTCTTAATTAAGCACTGGAACAACGAGAATCTGGCAGAACGACTACACGGTGAGATGATGGTTGGTTCGTTGGGTAGGCAGGTGTGGTCGAAAACGACCTACCCGCGGTCTTCTTCCGACGGAGTTAAAGTCAATACGGTGCTGAAAATCACCGGTACCGATGACCAGGGACGTACACCTACGTGTTCCAATCACCGAAACAGCGGGAGGAAATTCATCCAAATAGAGCTTCCACCTGGGCTCGAGGACGACAGCGAACTGTCCGCTCGGGCTGACGACAGCGAACTGTCCGCTCGAGCTGACGACGTAAGTAAATTTATACAATCTTCAATCTGTCATTACTACTCGTTCTAATAACATTAAAATTGCGATTTATTAGTGTCAAAGTTCTGCGACAGACCATTGAAGTTTCAAATCCATTGAACTAAAGTTGCACGCTCAAACATGTCTGAGATTTCTACTACTGTTATTAGACTTGAATTCGTTCTAATAACATTGAAATTGCCATTTAGTAATGTTAAAGTTCTGCGACAGGCCACTAAAGTTTCATATCCATTGAACTAAAGTTGCCTGCTGAAACATATATAAGATTTCTACTACTGTTACACTTAAAATTGTTCTAATAACATTAAAATTGCGATTTATTAGTGTCAAAGTTCTGCGACAGGCCATTGAAGTTTCAAATCAATTGAACTAAAGTTGCATGCTCAAACTTATCTACGATTTATATAATTTTCAATCTGCCATAACTATTTAGACTTCAGTACATACAGATTGGAGTGTCACTACTACAAATGAGCACTTGGGCCACGGTTGAATTCGTGGCAAAAGTGCTAAATTTTCGTGGCTAAAGTACATTGCCACGGAAAGACCATCCGTGGCGCAAGTGGCCGTGGCAAACAAATAGCCACGGGAAAAAAAAACGTGGCAAGTATTGATTTTATTGCCACAGAGTGTCCCGTGGCTAGAATTATTTTTTTGCCACGGATTATCCCGTGGCTAATTATGTTGTAGCAAAACATTTATTTCGGTGACAAATATATAATAAATTAAACAAATTAATAACCGTAAGAAATCTCTACCCCTATAGTAGTCACATCTGGAACGATTACTAGCTTCTTAACTGTGGAGTTCTTATGGCCAGCTACCAGAAATGAAATTGAACTTTATTGACATAATCATTGGTTTGAATTCTTTTAAAGTGATGTTTTTTTCACAAACTGCATTTACTTTGAGTAATTAATTTTTTTTCCCCAATGATTTACATATTATGATTAAAAAATTATCATTCCGGAAAAAAAAGAGTTTCGAAGTTGATTTTCGGACTCATGATTTAATTAATTTATCGATGTTTCTATTTTAGTTTCTATTTTCCACGTTTTTTTATTCTTAGTTCTTTCGATATGTTTTTTTCTTTTCGTTATCGGTCATTAATTTATTTCATCAGTTTTTTATCCTCATTGAGTTTTTCTTGCCTACTTCAAGTTTTACCCGAATTTTATTTTTCATTAAGTAAATTTTATTTTAAATTCATTTTTTAAAATATCTTCCAAATAATATTACAGAACAGTTATTGAATTAAAAAGTTGGCGATAAATTAATTTTGGATTTTCTCACTATTAGTCCTCAATTATTATATTTTCTTACTTGTATTTGTTAATTATTTGATTTTCTTATTTATACCTCTCTTTTTTTGAAAATTTATTTTGACTGGTTTTTTAACTTAGACACAACTTTCTAATACATTAATCTTTCTTTCAAACCAAACAACTTGAAAGATAACTAAATTACAAAAATAATTATTGTTTTCACAGTCAAAGTTAATTCCATAAAAATATATAGACTGATTGGAATTCTTAAATATGAATTTAATAAAGCAATTTTTTTTCACACTGAAAATATTGTAAGAAAATCAATAATTTGGAAAAAATATCATTCTCAGTCACTTTCTTTTTTAAATTTTTTTGTCTTAAAAAGAAGTGTATTACATGTGAAAAAATTAATTAATTAATTAAGCAGTAAAAATGAAAGAATCTTAAATAATATTAGACCCCTTAATGATGGATGATCAATCACATGCTTCTTTTACTTGATATGCTATGTACGCCACATTTTAGCTAGCATATATTACACTATGTAAATGTTATTTGTTTTTCAAAAGTCATACTTAAGATTATAGAATTTTAATAAAACATATTGTCAAATTAAAAGAAACCAATTACTTCAAAAATGATGATTAGTAAAAAATCAACAAATTAGACAACCAAAGTTTTCTTGTATTTAATTTTACAAAAAATTAATTTTTTTTCTTAAAACTAAATAAAATAATACCAATTTTTTATTAATAAAATATTTTGAAATTTAATATTTTTTTTCATATTATCTTTAACTTTGAATTTTAATGAATTTTTTAAGATCAATATTAGACACTCGGCTTAACTTGAAAGTAATTTGATTAAAGTTTGGAGAACCATTAGCCACATGAATTTATTAAATCTGTGGCTAAAAATTAATTTCGCCACGGAAGTAAATTATGTCATGGCTAAATAATATTTGCCACTGAACAAATTCGTGGCTAAATATATTTTTGCCATGGGTGTGGCATCTTTCGTGGCAAGAGTGATTATTGGCCACGACTTTAATAAAATTCGTGGCGCAAGTGAATTTTTGCCACGGAAAAAAATGTTCCCGTGGCATATTTTTTTTCCCAAGTAGCGGATCAAATTTTTCCCGTGGCTAGGTAAAATTTAGCCACAAATAACAAATTCTCGTGGAATAATTCGTGGCGCAAGTGCCAATTTGTTGTAGTGTGTTTAGACAAAATCTGCTAAAAATGAAATTTACGCTAATTATTTACTCTAATGACCTATTCTATTAATTGTACGCTGATTATTTACTCGTCCAATACGGTGAACAATTACGTTGCAGGACGTTCATCTGCTGCTTCTCAAAATGCAAAGGAATAAGGTTGCTTTTCCTGCTTGGTTTGGCGAAGCAGCGTGTGAAATTAAGCATCGGACCATGTCGTCTTCTCTCGGGACCGAAACATGTAACACCCCGTATTTTTAACAATCTTTTATAAATGTTTCCTATTTTTACGTTATATTTTGTTGGATTTTAAAAACTACTAGACTTCCTTCCATGGGATAGTCAGAAATTTCATATTTTTAAATTTTGGAATTTTCTCATTTTAACCCTTTATTATAAATTTTTAATATGTCATTTTACTCATTTATTTTGTTTACTATTATGTACGAGTATATTATATTTAAACCTATTAAACGTATAATACTTTTCGGCTCAGCTTAAGAAAACTTAAATCGACCATAGCTCCTCCATTGTTTCTCACACTAACACATACATCTCAGTATACGTTATGAACATAAGAATAAGGACTACAACTTTATAGAAAATCTCATAAGACAAATTCAAACAAATACTAGAAGAAAATAGAGCTGGAGAGCCAAGAGTTGCATACGTGTAATATTCCATAGAATCCCCCTCGATGTTATTATGAGCTATTTTATGTCAAAACTATTTAAAAATAATATAATATATTGAATATTTTTCTTGTTTGAGTAAAATATTCAAAGACGTTTTTAAAAAAATGTGTTATCTACCTGTTTGTTATTTTCATTCATTAAATTAGCTCTATAAATACGTTATCAAAGAATTGAGTTTAAAATACTCCATACCTCTTTTCTTAAATAATCAAGCTCCTATTACATATTAATATCACGTGACTTCTTGTTTTATTCTCCGTCTTGGACTATTTAACCTTTCTATATAACTTAAAGCTTCTTTTGATGATACTTCGTCCCTTTTTCATATATTAATACATATTTTTGTAGAACTAATATGTTAGTATCGCGAGTACGCGAACAATATAACTCGTGATCAAACATAGAGTAGTTAGTTGAATTAGTCGAAATTTTTTTACTCCAACTACATGTCTACATCACCCGTATCATGGAATTTATTACGATCCTAAAATTTTATTTTACTTGAAAGTTTTCCGATCTCAAAATCTATTAAGGAGTATTTAGTAAAAATATTTATAACCATGAATATCCAATCTTATGAATACCACGTCAATTATAGGATAAACTCAAGTCTAGTGTCCATAACCAAACAAAAAACAATCAATAAAAAAATGGGCCATGGTATCATGCCTAACTCTCCCTCTTTCTCTTAAACTCCTGGCTCATACCGTTCACCTTCCATCCTTACTCATTCTCACCCCTCAAAATATTTACAGTACACCAAAATCTCCAAAGAAAGAAAAAGGAAAGCTCCCTCCAAAATTTTTTCCATTCCTACATACTCCTATCAATTGAGGTATATCCACATTAATCTAGTTTCTGTACAAAGAAAATCATATTCTTAAGTTTTCAATTTTTTTATATATATATATTTCTAGTACTAGCCTGCATGCAAATAATTAGTAAGATACGGATTAAGAATCGACTTTTACTTGATAATGATCCATCTCATATTATTAGGGTATAACTAAAAGAAAAATTATTACTTGACGGTGGAACAATTTCTGCCGAGAAGAACCGAAGTACAACGACAAAGACGGAGTTTACTTTCGAGAATCATTGGACCAACTCAAGACTCGAACTTTTATGAAACCTTCAAATTTTGGTGGGTAAATCGTCACCCTTTTTCTAAAAACTTTGGTCTTTTATTAAATAAATTTTCTTCTTATGGACTTTTCTTTTAACATTGATGCATGTGACTATGTGAGTATGTTATGGATATTCTTAATTGCATGCATATGATTATTTAGTTATATGAATTTTTATTACTTATACTTACATTATAATTAAGTCAAATTTCAAGTTATAAAATTTAATTGGGAAAAGAAGGACGGATGATATGGAGAAAGGAAAGGTTCAAGTTTTACAAATTTTATTGAATTTTTAACCTATTAATTTTTAATTATTTATTTATTCTAGGAGAAGAAAAATTATTATTATAATAAATTATTAATTTTAATATAAATTTTGTTTTATGAAAACCCATTATTTTAGATATGAAATTTAAATAGTATATAAAAATGCGTATTTCTAGATATAGTTGGAAATTTTACAACTATTATTTATTTTACTATCTATGGGTAACATAGAAAATAATTTATTTTATTTTATTTTATTTGTTATTCAACTCTAATGTAATTTAATTATTATTTGGGAGACCTTACCAACGATACCCCAAATAATGTAATATTAAAAGACCTAGCTTATTTTTTCCAGTGAGTAGATTAGAATTTTAGATCCTGCCAATCGGTTAGGCCTGACTCACGTTATCGCTAGATTCACATATTTCTTATAAGTCAGTGATTTATCGTATTTTAGCTATTTAAAAAGAAATAACATTTTGAGACATGATTTGAGTTTTTACCAAGTTTAAAATAAAACAAAATTTAAATTTGACTTTTTAAAGACTTCGTCAAAACCGTATGTTTAACTTTATCAACTTTTCAAAAGTTGGGTCATATTTATCAAATAATTGTCGTATTACATACAGATAAAAGTCTTTATCAATTCTTTGAGATTTTATGGTCAATCTTGGAATCTTTTCCCTTAAATTATTCACGTACTTTTGTTAACAAAGGTTTTTAAAGACAACTTTTATAAATAGATACTCCTTATATTTCAGTTACAATATTTAGGAGTCAAAAGTTGTACTATATGTTAGAAATAATGCAAAGACAATAGGTTGATCTTTGTTGCATTGTAAGGGTATCTCCCATTAAGTAGCACATTGACACCAATATTCATGATGGTTATGAATATCATTATCTTTATAGTAATGACAATTCATTACCAATCATAAATTTGCCTTGGATACCCTTTGATTTAGTCTCATGTAGTCTTATATAAGGTGATATAAGAGTATGAGTATGAGACACATATATCAAATATGTCATCATCCAAATCTCTTGATAAATTCTGAGTATACCATCGAGTTCCAACTCCTAATGGTTGAGTACACAATCTTTTAGGAGTGTTGTGTGACCTTGGGGGACGACGCCCATTCCGATTTGTACCGTAGTCGGGGCGATTTCGTTTCTCATTCAGTGGCCTTCATACCACGACACAACAACGTATATTCTCTAGTTATATATCGCCCCTATAGTGACCCTATATTTCCAACAATTGAGAAACGAAATTATGTCACTATTATTGTGGTTGTGTTCATCACTTGTCATTGGAATTGTTTCAATTGGCTATCTTGTTTCGTTGGTAAGATTCATCTCGTTGAGGGTGAGACAGCAGTTCGGTATTATGACAATAACTCCGTCTCTAGACCTCCGATTGGGACGTGCAATATGGCGTTGGAAAGCTAAGAAAAAAGGCTACAACTCATTAGTTGAGATCGTGAGCTGATTCTGTCATTTACCCTTCGGAAAACGGGACACAATGTCCTGGTAGTATGCTGAAAGTTTTTGAAGGTTTATGAGTGGATGATATTATCTTATTTTATTATCAATGTTCATCCTTGAGAATGAGGTATGGTATCTATCAGTTTAGTTCTTGTCTTCTTGTGATTCATGATGATAAAATAATTACGTTTGGTAGATGAGTATCATTTATCGTCATTGATTGGAAGATAAATTATCTAATAAGAGTAGTATGTTATGTTGTTTATGAACATATGTTGAATGTGTTAGTCTCAATATTTCTTGATGGATGATAAATTTGCACACATGTTTGTATTGGTATACAACTAAAAGGTAAATGTTTTTCTGTGTTTATGGAGAATATTATATGCCTACGATCAAAATAATTAATGTGATTATTAGTGGAGTAATAATTAATTATTAATGATTTTGTGCAAACTATGTTGTCTTGAGAGATACCATGTGGAGATTATATGCTCTTATGAGTAATGAGGGCAATATCTAGATTTATTATATAGCCGTTATAAATTTATTCTATGCACTTAATATATATAATATTGAATATTATTCATTAATCAATTTAAGAACATTGTGTATGTTTTGTTTGAGAAAATTGAATATGTATAATATATGTTGGGATTATATATTAGTGTGATTTTTCGTATCCTTACTAATGTTTTGAAAAGACACGTGTGTACTTGTCTTGTAAATTATTTTGGATACATTTGGAATGAGAATTTAACTTCACACTAGAGACGTGTCAATGCTCACTTGAGTAAGATAAGCTATATGTGGGGGTTAAATATTTTACTTTTTAATGACATGCATAATCTTGGTCAAGTATGTATTAAATAATTGGAGGAATTATTTGATAAATTACTCTAAGAATAGATTATGGAATAGATGAATTGTCCGGCATAATTATTTGATATCTAAAAGTTGGGTTGATTAATGAATGAATAATTTGTATATTTTTTTTGATGTTTGTCACTATTTCGTGGTGTGACAACATGTGGGGGAAGTCATTCAACTTATTCGATAAAATTATTCATGCATCAATTTTAGAGTTGATATCTTATAATTTGTGAAGAGTATGTATATCTCTAATTGTGGGGGAAAGTGATGATCGATAGCGTGTTTTATACATGAATAATGGAACCAAATGTAAGAGTTTTAATTTGTTGATTAAGTCAATAAATAATGGTTGCGTAAGGTCCATTTATTTATGTTGTACATTTGGCTTACACCACACTATATGAGATTATGATGATTGATTTTATGTGAGTAAAGGATATATATTTTAATTTGTGGATTTGCAAAAAGGAAATATAAGTGAAACAATCATTGAGATCGTTATTCTCTAATATAAGAATGATGATGTATATATGGTGCAATATTGAGAATTGCAACATGTTGGATATTTATAAAAATGTTGGATCACAAGGTGAGATGCACAATGATCATGAGTAAGCATTCATCTTTATAATAATTTTATTGTAAGTCTATTGAGAAGACTGTTATAATTTTATGTATTATGTATGCGTATTATTTTGCTCTTTTAACCTTACTGGGGTAAGGCATGGTGATTGAGAGCTTAATATTTATTGCATAATTGTGGGGGCATCAATTGCTATTGAATGTTTGATGCTAATTTCAGCTTCATATTGCTAAAAATGATGTGTAGTAAATTACACATGTATTATGCAGATTTGAGAAAGTTGAAATCATCAATATAATTTAATTTGGTGTATTTGAAAGGTTGAGCATGTAGCTCTTAATTGTCTTATAGCCCAAATTTTGGTGGTCCTTGTGAGACGGACTTGATGAGATCACCGTAATGACAGAGTTGAGCATATATAGCTCTTAATGGTCTTATAGCCCAAATTTTGGTGGTCCTTGTGAGACGGACTTGATGAGATCACCGTAATGATAGAGGTTGAGAAATTTCTCTTAATGAATCTATATCCCTATGTTTGGGTGGTCCTGTTGTGAAGGACTTGATGGATTCACCGTAGTATTGAGAAGTTGAGCTTTAGAGCTCTTAATGATTCTATAGCTCATAAGTGAGTGGGTTATGTGGAGATATCCTTGATAGAATCACCTAAGTGAGTGTGAAGGGTTGGCCTCCTTCTATGAGAGATTGAGATATCTTTCTAGAGCACTCATCAAAATCCCAAGGTTCATTTGGCCATAAATTTGTTAAATCGTATTGCGGAACTCGTGTGGAACTTAAGGTTTGATATGTGTTGTGAGGATAATTCAACCGAAGTTCAATAAGGAATTCAAATCGAAAGATATTCTCTTGTTGTAAGTAAGTTGTTGACTCATTTCACTAATACGTTAATTCAAATCGAAAGATATTAACGTCTAAGTGTCAACCTTTTCATATCCTCAGAATTTTTGTTATTGGTTGTCATTTGCATTAGTGGGGGATTGATAGAAATAATGCAAAGACAATAGGTTGATCTTTGTTGCATTGTAAGGGTATCTCCCATTAAGTAGCACATTGACACCAATATTCATGATGGTTATGAATATCATTATCTTTATAGTAATGACAATTCATTACCAATCATAAATTTGCCTTGGATACCCTTTGATTTAGTCTCATGTAGTCTTATATAAGGTGATATAAGAGTATGAGTATGAGACACATATATCAAATATGTCATCATCCAAATCTCTTGATAAATTCTGAGTATACCATCGAGTTCCAACTCCTAATGGTTGAGTCCACAATCTTTTAGGAGTGTTGTGTGACCTTGGGGGACGACGCCCATTCCGATTTGTACCGTAGTCGGGGCGATTTCGTTTCTCATTCAGTGGCCTTCATACCACGACACAACAACGTATATTCTCTAGTTATATATCGCCCCTATAGTGACCCTATATTTCCAACACTATAATTATACATTTTCGAATTATAAGTTATAGTTAAAAGAATTAAGGACGATTTCTAATCAATTAACTACTCAGGGGACTGAAAACCATCCCTTAGTGAATTGATTAAAAACTTGGGCTAAACTCCGTTAAATGATCATAATAATCATTTAATTTATTAACCAAGTTCGTTAGCCAAATCCCGGCCTACAAATAGGGACTACCCCGTAAGAAGACTTTTATTTGACTAGTTGCTATTTGGCTATTGTTACTTCGTATCTAATTATAAGAGAAGGAATTTCTATCGAATTCGAGTTGGATAACACAGAACGTTTTCAAAATATATTTCAAAAGATTGTATATTTTATTGGGCATTTTTAGAACTTAATTCGAAATCTCTTTGAGCGGGAAAGCAGGTTGTCTCTATTATGTACGAGATAACTTGGAAGAATAGCGCTTAGCTTAACCGTATAAAATCGTCCGTAGCGTACGAAGGTTCTTTGGCTGCCCTTGTCCTTGACTCGAGAGTAGCCGGGAGTGTGGCCATACTTTAGGTGAGGACCTGATCAGTCCCGTACGCGTTAGGTGGATCGCACCCGGGTTCCCGAGTGTTGACGATTGGAGCGTGGCTTCGGGGATAACCGGCCGGGTGGAGAGTAGTCCGTGGTGCGGGTAACAACCCCACGTACCGGCATTCGACTCTGGAGATGAGAGAACGAATTTTGTTTTAAACGTGTTTATGTCACCACGGTAAACAGGGGTAATAATGTAAGCCCCCTGGTATCGGTGTGATTGGCGGTATATTATTATTGTACAAGTATCAAATACGAAACTTATTCGGAATTTGTACAATAATTGGCCGATATATCGTGATAAAACTTTTCTAAAATAATATGGCACTTAAAACATTTCTAAAATAATACGGCACTTAAAACATTTCTTACGATTTCTAAAGTTATGTGTTATCGGTTGTGCGATTATGTACTATTATTTAATCTATGTTTTATTTAATATTTTATTCATATTAAATTTCGATAATTTACCCACCTGACGATTTGTTTTTCTATGAAATTCTTTTAAAAATATTTTAATCGTCAGATTAAGGGAGACCAACCATTCATCAGACGGGCAAGGTTGGAGATAGCTCAAGACGGGACTCAAATGTATTTCTATTTCTTCATAAATTGTTACAATTAAATGTAATGTTTAAGTATCTTCATAATTATTATGAAGTAATCTAATTAGTTGAGAATAGTAATGACTCGGATATGTATTATGTCTTTCGCTGTTTCCTATTATAGACTTATTAATAAAGTCTGGAAAATCCGGGTTGTTACAAAACAGATCACTGCCAATCATCCCAGGCGTTTTGGACTAGCGACGAACTTCATCGATATGTTGATCAGGTGTGCGAGTCAGCCTTCCGTTTCCGAGATTCAGCTGCCAATGGACCAGTGTACGCTGCATCGGCTGGGAAGACTACAACCGACATCACACCCCGTGATGAAGACCACATAGATGTGCCGGTAAGGGAGCAGCCTGAAGTTCCAGTGGAGCAGCTTGAACTTCCATTGGAGCAGCCTGCTGGAACTGTGCAGGTGGGCGCCGATGCACGTTCGGACCAGGTGGATGTGGGAGGTGAGGAACAGCGACCTGAGGCATCATTGGCAGACTCAGCAGTACAATCTAAGAAACGAGCTTAGCACAACGTACGAGGGTCGTCATCTAAGCGGCAGTGCTCCACAGAACATCAGCCAGTAAATACTCCAGTGCAAGGTACCGTTTCAGATTCAACTCCGCGAGAAGCAATGTTATCACTGAGGAGTCGCATCCGTGGTGGGGGGGATGGTCTCGGGTGCACATTGGATTTCGGGGACATTGACATTAAAGCGTTGACCGTGTCGAAAACATTCCGCACCAACCAACTACTGTTAAGCAATCTCCCAAATTTACGGAAGCATGTAGCGGACTATAACCTTCTCGATGATTACGCTTATCCCAACGAGTAAGCTTCCTTTTCAACTGTCTGGTTTCTTATTTGGTGTGACCTACCTACCTACTGATAACAAGTTAATACAATCCATTTTACCGAATTCAATGAGCTGCTAGCAAATTACGGGAAGGACGCAAAAATAACTCGATCGGACGTACTGACCATGCTCCCTGACACGGACATGTCGTCTTCCGTCCTAGAGTGCTGGTCGATGCTCCTCAGTCGTATTTCCGCTGCAGACCCAGGGGAAGGAACTCTTCCAACAATGACGTTCATGGGGTTACGCCACTCGGTATGCACTAACCCCCACTCTTACTATTTCTACATTAGTTTTTCTTTGAAATTAGTCTGCACTACGCTTGAAAGTTTAATTCAATTATTTAAGAACTTCAAATCTCAATTTCTGAAATTTTTTAACTCACTCCATTCGTAACGCTAATTTAAGAACTAAATAAGCGTCTTCATTACGCTTATTTAAGAACTTTTTCCGAAACTTTAACTCAACTGTGGTACAACTTCAGCAGATAGGGTTCGCAACTTCAGTACACTCTAACTCATTCTTTGACACTTGAACTCCCAATTGATGTAAGAAATTTCAGAGTGTATTTCATTGGCTACCTCAGTATTTAATCAATAGTTATTATGAAACTTTAATTCAATTGTAATATAACTTCATCACATACCTTCTAAAACTTCAAAAATTAACTACTACAATTCACCTGTCACTAAAATAACCGTACTGCACACTAGACACTACACACCAAATACATTAAAACTTCAACTCTCACACTGTAAACTTCAACTCAATTAGATCATACCTCCAGCACCCAGCTTCTGAAATTTTAAATTAGGTGCTCAACATATTAATTATATTACGTGCACTTTACATGGTCATTACATTTCTCATTTATATTTTCTAAATTCCGCAGGACGTCATTACAAATCTTATAGAGACTTTCGACCAAGCAACCCCTTTAGATTCCCTGCAGGAAAAGCTTTTCAGATTTTGGGACGTGTTCATCAAAGATTGTCGTCCAGCAGTCAATTTGCAGTCCGACCTTATTTTTCTTCCAATGAACATCAACCAATACTTTGTCTGCATTTGTCTCAACTTCAAGAAAGAAACAGTCGACGTTCTGGACCACTACCTACACCCTGACTTCCCGAACTCCGACGTCTACAAGGCCGCATACATTGTTGTAAGTATTAACTATGCCCAACCTACTATATCGTACTAGAAAATATAACAATCTGCTATGAGATGACGCAGCTTACTCCAATTTACCGCAGGCAGCTGGAACGAGTGACTACTTAGAAGTGAAGGGAGTTACCAAGGCCACCCAGCTCCCCTTATTCGAAATAAGACAGATCAAAACGGAGTGGCAGAGTAATGTCATCAATAAAAAAGAGTCTGGGTTGTTTACAATGATGCACATGCTCCTGCATGAGGATGAGGAGGAGATGCCACCCCACGAAGACCTAAAGCGTAAGGTATGCAGGCGATTCCTCATAGTCCAGCTCACTGCCACACTCATTCTCTCAGACTACAGCAAAGAACGAAAAACAATCCGCAAACAGATCGACAAGTTTAATGCGGAAAAATAAAACATTTGGGATATTTTGAAGGAGAAACGTAAGGCTCCAAAGGTGTACACTAGTCGTAGGAAGTAATTCCACAGTCATGGTTTCTTAACTTTCTGTTTTCGGCAAGCAAAACTTTGACCCGCCACTATGTATTTTGCCCGAAACTCGAATTTCCTTTTTGTCGTTTGTAATCAAAACAACGGGCTACTAAGCAACAGTTTTCCCCCAAAACTGACGAACGCTATATGTCTATTCAAATAACTATGTGCCATTTTCCTTCAATCTTCATAGCCTTGTTCAATATTTAACTATTATTGTTTTTGAAACTTCAATTCGACTGTAACATAACTTCAGCACATAACTTTCATAACTTCAATAATTAACTGCTGCACATCATCTGCCACTAAAACCAAACTTCCCCTTACTTTGCGTAGCATACCATTTCACACTTGAATTCGTTCTAAAAACATTGAAATTGTGATTTAGTAGTGTTAAAGTTCTGCGACAGGCCACTGAAGGTTCAAATCCATTGAACTAAAGTTGCATGCTCAAACATATCTAACATTTCTTCTATTGTTAAAGTTCTCACAAGAAGAGTTGAACTCGTTCTAATAACATTGAAATTGCGATTTAATAATGTCAAAGTTCTACGACAGGCCACTGAAGTTTCAAATACATAGAACTGAAGTTCTATGCTCAAACATATCTAATGCTTCTTCAACTGTTAAACTTCTCACAAAAAGAGCTGAACTCGTTCTAATAACATTTAAATTGCGATTTAGTAGTGTTAAAGTTCTGCGACAGGCCACTGAAGTTTCAAATACATTGAACTAAAGTTTCATGCTCAAACATATCTAAGATTTCTTCTACTGCCAAACTTCCTACAAAAATAGCTGAACATTCTAAATTTTTAAAGTAATTTAACTGACATTACAATTCCTGATCACTGAACTCACAAACTCGTCGCTCCTTACTCTACGTCGTCAACATCAACAAAGTGTGAAACTTCGTCCTCGGACGGTGGATGCTCCGCAAATGGGTTAGGACAATTTCTCTTATCATGGTGACCCATTCGTTTGCAGTTCTTGCACAGCCGCTTAGGTTTCCTCGCAAGGGCAGCTGCCTTCGTCTTTGTTGACAATATCCTCTTCCCACTACCTTTAGTCTTCGACTTTCGTGGAGGCAGAATAGTTATTTCAGTAGTAGACGTACAACCAAGCAATTTCTCAAATTCATATTCCTTCGTCAGTGGCTCGACAGGCTTACTAACGCTATCAATAAAATGTAATACCCCGTATTTTTAAATAGAGTTAAAATTTTAAACATTTATTTAAACCAAGTTTAACGTTTGAAAATTTATTTTCATAAATAAAATATTTTATTTTCGTTAAATTAAAAATTATTCCGTTATAAAAACATGAGTATTTATTTATCGATTTATTAAAAATTTTATCTTTCGTTAAATAAAGTTTAAAACTCAAAAATAATATTTTTATAGTGAACCGTCGTTTTAACATTTTCTCGTCTCGTAAAAATTTAATAATTTATCGAATTCTTAAAATAATGATTTCTTATAACTTTTGTCTCATTATACAATTACCGTCTATTTTACTTACCGTCTCACAAATTCTTTTTAAAAACTATATTTTACTGTTTCCATTATTTTAATTTTCATAATCTTATATTCCAACTTTTTAAGAAAGAAAGAAAGACGTTTGTACGAGAAACGGACCAGAACTCGGGAAATTGGGTCTCCTAATAAACCTCCCACGTGTCCCCCACCCCTTCATATACTCCCAACACCTTAGCAATAACTACACTACTCTATTTACTACACTTACACGTTACACACACACACACTCATACACACCTAAGCTACCAACACCCTATACTTACTAGCTAATTCTACACTACATCCTACTAACTTACTACTATATATACCCACATACATGCATACTACTACATACATATGTATACGTACCCGTACTAGTTAGTAACTTAGACCATGTTTTACCATGGAGAGATTTCTCTCCATGTGGTGTATGGAGAGAAAGGGATCCTTTTTATCATGGAGGAAGTCTCCATGGTGATGGAGAAAGGCAAAACTCTCCAAGGGAATGGAGACCTGCAAGGAGAGAGTGGTGGGGCTGTGGAAATTGGTGCGTGGAAATTGGTGTGTGGAAATTGGCTGTGCACCAAATTGTCATGCTTAATTAGATTTTTCAACGGCTATTTTACTGTTTTTAACGAATCTATTTTTTTCCACCCCATACAATTTACTATATATATACAATAATTGCTATAAAATTTTCTACATAATTTTTTTACTACATATAAAATGAGTAATAATAATAATAACAACAACAATAATAATAATCCCAATCCATTTTTAGTTAATCAATATGATCCATCATATTTACAATTTCTTGCTTTTCAAAATATGTCTAGTAATTATCATAATAATCGCCCCCCTAATTTTCAGGCACCGAATATTAGTCAGAATCCGCATTCTAACAATCTATTTTACCCATCTTCTCAAAATGCTGGGGTGAACTCATATTTTGCTACACCAAATCTTAATTTTAGTGGTAATGAGCAACTGAGTTACGATGGTGATCATGTAACTCGTTTGTCAGAAGATGAAAATATTGTTGTGGAGAGAAACGAGTACGTGGATGAGTCTAATATCATAAGGCAAGTAGGTGATGGAGGCAATGGAAATGCCAAAAACGTTTGGTCAGACGATGAAGATAGGGCTCTCGTATCATCCTATATGCGAGTGTCAACAGATGGAGCAATTGGAACGGGTCAACGTGTTTCGAAGTTTTGGTCGAGAGTGAGGAACTTATTCGAGGAGGCCCGACAATCAAACCCCGGTGCAATCAAACAGCGTAATGTTGGCATGCTCACTAATCGGTGGTTCCGAATTTCAGCTGGAGTACAGAAATGGGTGGGTCAGTACGAGAGAGCTAAAAAGATATGTACCAGCGGAATGAATGAGAACGACATTCTATCTGAGGCTCGTGCGTTTTCAAAAAAAGACGCGGTTTGGGAGAGGCAGTGGTATTTTCTTAAGCAATACCCAAGATGGGAAACGGTTATTCGTGAGCAAGAATCGCCACAACAACCGGAGGGAAGAAATCCTGACACAACTGCTTCTGATAGTAGTGGGAAAAGGAGTCGTGCGAACGATGAAGACCGTCTCGAGACAAGAAGCGAAGGCCCAAGCAGCCGTCCACCGGGAATGAAGGCGCAAAAGCAAAAGAAGGGAAAATCTAAAGTTCTTGATGAAGAAGATGATATCATTGTTAAGGAAATCCAGGAGATTACTAGTATAATGAAGAAGAAGATGCTAGACTTGGAGAGGAGAACCGACGCGGAATCAAGGAATCAAATATGGAACCAAAAGATGAAGTTATATGAACATTTATTTAATATGAGCAGCTTGACTGCGGTGGAGGAGGAGCGCAAGAACCAACTGTTCCTAGAACTGAATGACTTCTGGACGTCACCTTCATAAATAAATTAGATAATTAAGTTTAATTTAAAATTTAAGTATCGAGTAATGTCGTTGTTGAGCTAGGTTGGAAAGTTAAGCAGCTCATTCATATAATGTACGTTTGATATGTTTATGTTTTAGTTACTTTTTTAATTTAATGTACGTTTAATTTAAGTGTCGGCAAATGAAGCTAGATGAAATCCCTACCGTTGGGGCTGCTTTAACACACAGGATTCAAATTAAATTACATAACATTATTTCAAACACACAGGTCTAGACGACACACAAATGCTCTATAAAAAAAGTACTTCGAAATATATAAATTAACTGGAATGCCATAAATATAAAGTACTAGAAATTGGTCTCAACCGCTATTTTCCGGACGCTGTTCCTTCTTCCAAATGTGTTCTATTAAATCATTTCTGAGTGTCAAATTAACGGAGCTGTCTTCCAAGTGAGTTCGTTCAGCGATATATTCCTCCACGTTATTGACATACCCTATAAAATGTTGAGATACTTCAACAGTTGTTACATCTTCATCTGATTCGTCATTGAACTCATTTGGATCATCGTACGACGGATATGAGTACCTCTCGTCTTCTACAATCATATTATGCAATATGATGCAAGTTTTCATAATCTTTCCTAACATTTCCTTATCCCAAGTCATAGCAGGATGTCGAATGATGGCCCACCTTGCCTGTAACACTCCAAAAGCACGCTCCACATCTTTTCGAATACTTTCTTGTTGCTCCGCAAATAGGCGTTCCTTAGGAGTTTGTGGTAGCGGAATCGATTTCATAAACGCGGACCAATTTGGATAAATACCATCTGTCAGATAATACGGGGTGTCATATCGACGCCCGTTGACGTTATACTCAACAACAGGGGCTCTTCCATTTAACAAATCATCGAATATGTGAGATCGGTAAAGTACAGTTAAGTCGTTTAGGGTACCTGGTAGGCCGAAAAAGCAGTGCCATATCCACAAATCTTTCGAAGCAACTGGTTCTAAAATCACAGAAGCAGTTCCACCCCTTCCTTGATATTGACCTTTCCATGCAGTAGGACAGTTTTTCCAAGTCCAATGCATACAATCGATTGAACCAATCATACCAGGGAATCCTCTTTTCTTATTCACTCGGAGTAGTTCTTTTAAGTCGTCTGTTGTCGGACTTCTCATGTAAACATCTCCGAACTGAGCTATTACTGCGTCCGTGAATTCATGAAGTGCGGTCCTTGCCGTGCTTGAGCTGAGCCTCAGGTACTCGTCCACTCTATCGGCGGCCTCTCCATATGCTAGCAACCGGATTGCAGCAGTACATTTCTGTAAATATGAAATGCCCAATCTCCCGGTAGCGTCTGTTAATTGGTGGAAAAAAGGATTGTGCGCTTTCACGCCTTCCAACACACGTAGGAATACGTGTTTTCGCATTCGGAAACGACGGCGAAACACATTATCAGGATACGTGGGTTGAGGGGCGAAGTAGTCGTTGTAAAGTTGATTGTAGCCTTCTTCTCGGTTTCTTTCAATTCGACGCCTCTTATGCGGTCGATTTGAACGAGCTTTGCGCTTATTTCGCAAACGTCTCCATACTGCTATTAGAGATTGACAAGCGGCGACATCGTTCTCTAAATCGTCAGATGAAGAAACCATTTTTTTGTAAAAGGTAGAGTAATTTGGTGTTACTGTTTTACGAAATGTGGAAGTGTGTTTCTGAGTGTATTCATTTTTGCACATTGTAAGGGATATTTGTAGTTGTTCGGAATATAGCCGTTGAAAATATGGCCGTTGGAAATATGGCCGTTGGAAATATGGTCGTTGGAAATATAGCCGTTTGAAATATGGCCGTTGCAAATATAGCCGTTTTTTTTTAAATTCTACGCTGTCCACTTCTCTATATAAGGTGGTGTTGTAAACTTCAGAATGTATTCACATCCAACATTCTACTCATTTTCAAATAATATATCTGATTTCATTATACCAAAAACAAATCGTGAATTTTTAATTTCACAATGTACTAAATTTAATTAATTGTCTAATTAGAATATAATCAAGAAGTTAATTGTAATTAGAGATAATTGAGAATGAGAGAGGTAAATAGATAAAAATGAATTGTGAAAGGTGTGGGTCTCATTGTGGAGAGTTGATGGAGAAAAAATGTATCCATTGTAATTGAGGATTTTTTTGTGGAGAAAAAAAGATGGAGAATAGTGATGGAGAAAAAATATGGAGAAAAAAGTAGGGTGTTGCTCTTCGCAGTACGCATTTTACTCGACGCAGTACCGTTTTTCCGATTTTGCCCCTCTCATTTTCCCTTCCCTCAAATTCATCATTTTGTTATTCATCTCTTTTCTTTCTCTCTTCTCCATATCTATCTTACTCAATGCAGTACATTATTTTTTACTTTTACGCAGTACATATATTTTTTTTACTTTTACGCAATACATTTTTTTGCAGTACATTTATTTTAAAATTTCATGAAGTACATTTACTTTAATCTTTGAATAAAATATTTTTTTTAATTTATCAACGCAATACGTTTCTTTTATCACGGAATACACATATTTTTGTTCAATTTTGTTGTAGTAAATTTTTTTTCAACTTTGCCGCAGTATATACTCAGTTCATAATTGTACTACACTATTCAATTGCATACTTCCAATTTAATCCCCAATATTAAAGTATTAAATCTAAGAATTGAATTTCTAAACCAAAAAAATTGAAAGTATAGTGTTTGCTAGAAAAATACATTTGTATTCAGCCACAACTTTAAATTTATGTTTAAAGTTGTGCGAGACATCCAAACCAAAATAAAAAAGACTCCGTGGTAATTAATGATATATAACAATAAACAAAAAAAAAATCGATTATTCTGAACTTTGAAACAAAAAAACCTAATTTCAGTAATTACTGATAACTAATGATTGATACATGTTCTTCAATCAAAATCTTTCAATAATTAATGATAAACAAAAAACAATAATCATAATTAGTGATATATAACAATAAACAAAAAAATTAATTATTTTTAACTTTGAAACAAAAAACCCAAATTTCAATAATTAATGATAATTAATGATTGATACTTGTTTTTCAATCAAAATTGTATCCATGATCTATTAAATTTGATAAATTTAATGAATGTATAGTTAGATTTGAAGGTAGTCAATAATAATTGAAAAAAAAAATGGTTTTTAGGGTTAGGGTAGAAAGGGTGGGAGAAGAATGAAATTAGGTTTGTATTTTTGATAAGGGCATGCAATGGAAAAATCTGGGGAAAAAGTACTGCGTCGAGTAAAATGTGTACTGCGAAGAGTAACTCCGAAAAAGTATCCATGATAAAACTTGCTCTTAGTACTACTCCTACTCACTATTACCTACTACTTCTATTTACTGTACTATACTATATATTATATTTACTCCCTCGTCCTTTTCTAATTGGAGCATCGGGAATGAGGAGCTGCCCAGTATTTGGCGGAATCACTTTTCTAGTACCGTATTTGGGTCAATTGATTTCGACCTTTTATTCTTAATAACGTTAATAAATATTCCGTAATAACTATTAAGGTAACCAAACTTTTCTTCTAACAACATTTCTTATATATAAGTATATTATGTTAGTAATTTAATAAGTTGCTTATTTAAATATTTAGGCTTGTTTGTACGACTAAATTACTTATGTATATATAAAAATATTACGTGATATTTTATTTGTGTTATATACTTACTTATGACTAAATTCAACTCGACTTAATTATCACTTGTTTAATTTATTTATCACATTTACATTTCTGTCTATATGAAAATTGAGAAAATGAATAAAAGAACTTAAGTTAATAAAATCTACTTATATCATTTTCATTGTATTTTATTTGCTATGTATGTTTATTCTATGTACTTTATATTTTGTATAATTGTAAATTTGGTCATATTTAATTTTCTTTAGTACTTTTACATTTGTTTATATATTATAATAATAGAGTAAATTAGTAACTTGCAAAATGTTTTATTTTAATAAAATTTCACTTATTATTTTTATATAGGTAAAAATTTATAAATTTCATTTTCTAAAATAAATCGATTTATTTTATACCGAAATTTTTACACGACATTCATAAATATTTAAAAACTAATTTTACGTCGAATTTTGTAAATCGATTAAGTACGACTTGATTTATATTTTTCAGAGACTTTTATATTTTTCAGAAACTATAAATTTTAAAATAATATTTTATTATTATTATTATTATTATTATTATTATTATACCTTAAATTTTATTTTTATATAAAACTTCATTTAAAAGAATTTACTATTTTAAAAATATTATACGATATTTGGGATATAATATTTCGGGTGACAGTTGAGGATTAAAGTGTAACGTTGTCACAATAAAAGTAAGTATTTGAGGATTTAACTGTTTCAAATGAGTCCGACCAATTATTGAAGGTCACCAAATAAAGTAATACTTGTTCACGGGCGACTTTTATATAAAGTTTACGATGCGAGTCTGGGACGAATAGCTTGTGTTGGATCCTACCATGCGTGGTGTTTCGACTGCACTTGTAATGAAAAACAGACTCGAAGGCTGTGGTCCGAGAGTCGACCTAGTGTTTAAGGTAGTCGTCCTACGGCAGTGAGAGCTGCGGTTCAAGAGTCTGCGTAGAGTATGTGGCGCACATATAGACAAGTACTTGATCAGTATTACCACCTAGGTAGTGGGGGCAGAACAGGATTCTGAAAACTGCGGGTTCCCTCTTGGTGATGCAGAGAATGTAATCATCATTTTCATTTCAGCCCAGAGCCCCGTTTGAATAAACGTATAATATAATAGAAGTTAGGGCCCAATTGAGCCTTGTGGGTGAGATGTAAACCTCATAAGATCGGTTCGGTCTACGAGTTGGTAACACGGTTACTTCTATTGGTGAGATGCAAGCCAATATGGAGTAACGGTGATACTAGGAGCCACGACTCGTATGTTTATTCTCTGTTTACATGAAAAATGATTTTAAAAAAAATCAAATGGCTGCCAATGTCCCATCTTTTAAACCTTATCGTTCATCACCTCACATGTTGATTAATTGAAGTAAAGGAAACTATCTGTTACGTGATATCCTTTAAAAAATTTATAAGTATATCATTGGTTATTCACATGATTATCTTATGTGTATGAGGTGATATTAGATGAACAGTTTGCTTGCTGTCCCGCTCAGCGGTTTCTATTCTATATATTTGTGCAGGTCTAAGACGTTGGGGAATCGAGCGAGAGGGATTTAATAATATGTTTAGTTTAAAAATGAAATTTATATTCTATACTAAGTGAATCAAGACTATGTAATTAATAGTCGTTTATTATTGTAAGGATCCGTAGCGATCCAGATTTATTTATACTCTGATATAATTTTAATTAAATGACTTAGATAACTTTCCGCATTATCTATTATTTTAAGTTATCAAAAATCCGGGTTGTTACATAAAAGCCCTAACCACTTTCCTCAGTTTCTGAACATCTTCCTTACCCAATTCACGAACCACGCCAACTGCTTCGTGAAATTCAGACCACGACTTCGTCATCTCTAACTGCTTTTCATCTACCCCGCCGACAAAATTTCCTCCCGATGCGTCAACCGACCACCTACTACACACATAAGCTGCTGGTATCGTCTTCTGCCCATGTGACGTCAAAATCCAAATAACATGTCTGCATAAAATCCCTCTTCTTTCATACAACGTACAGGTACACGTCGTCTCCATCAACTCTGACAGAGGAAAAAGAACTTCAAATCATTACCAACGTAACTTTGGAACCCAAAACTGGAACTTCAACAGTAAAAAAAACAACTGTAAACGAATGAGTAGCATACCTGGGTTATAACGAACAACGTAAACGCGATTCCTAGATTGATCCTTCACCGTAGTAACCTCAACTCCTTTATTCACCTCAAAGCCACGTACCGTGCACGTGTCAATAGAATGCTTCACCTCAATCTGGAATTCACTAAATATTTCATGAGTATACGGCTTGGCAGCATCAGCTTCAATATGTAAATGAGTCTCCAACTTAGGCCTCGAGTGCTTGTTCTCATTGTCAAGCTTCTTATGAGTATGCCTTTGCTGCTCCATCGCGCTTTCGTAGCGCATCCAGAACTCCACCAAAGTACCAGACTTGCCTTCAAACCTCTTGAAGAAACTATTTGCACTCTCCGACCTTTGCGTTGTTCTCATAACGCTGCTTATGCGTATCTCTCGACAATGAGCCATGACCCATTGCTTTCTATCGACAAATGCGGTGTTAAACCAATCAACTTCAGCCACTCCATGTTCCTCCATAATTTCCTTCCACCTGGAGTCAAACTCTGCGGGTTCAATGGCGTCGTCCCACACAATACCATTTAGCTTATTTATGAACTCGATGTAATCGCTCCTAGTCGAACCATACTTCACAGGAACCTTGTTCATTATGTGCCACATACAGTACCGATGCCTCGCTTTCTTAAAGACAAACGCCACGGAGCTAATAATACCGAGATCATGGTCCGTTATTATATACTCCAGTTCTTTCCCCCCCATCGCGTCCAAGAAACGGGTGAACACCTAATTGAAGGACTCAGTGTTCTCGCGAGCAATGAGGGCACCGCTAAATGTCACTGACCTTTTATGATTGTCAACCCCTGTGAACGGAGTGAAGATCATCGAGTACATGTTAGTCCCATATGTAGGATCAAAGGACACAGCATCCCCAAACATTTCATAGTTCTTCTTACCAACACCGTCGACCCAAATAACCCTACATAAGCTACCGTCGGCCTCCAATTCGTAGTCAAAATAGAACCCTTTCCGGTTCCGCATCATTTCCTTAAAATTATCTATGAAAAGCTGCCCATCTCGTTGATGAAGGTAGCACTTAAGATCCCTCCCAAAATTCTTGAAGTCATTCAAGCTAGCCCCAATATTCTCAAATCCATTCACATGCTCCTTAACCATACCGTACGTACGTGTCGGGCCAATTTTCAACTGAAAAACAATAATTTACAACATAAAGACACATCAACTCTAACGCTGAAACAATGTCACTTTAACACATAACCGTTCATAAAATCGTATATTACACCGAAACTAAAAAGCAAACAAACACAGATTCAGAACTGCAACTACGTAACTTCACAACTTCATAGCACAACAAACAAAACTTCATGTGAATGGATGGCATGTAGATTACTATAAGTTTTCAATACACACATCCTACCAAACGCTAGAAACATTAACTACAATCACTTAAAGCTCCAACTCCCAATGGACAAAACTTCAATATCATACAGTCGCACCTTCAACGCATAAATCAGTACTACAAAAATAAGGTACACTTATCTGAACTTTAATTCAACTACAATAAAACTTCAGAACATTCCAAATACAACTTCAGTGCTTAACATTCGCAATTCTCAGACAGACTTCATTCAATCGAAATTTACGCCATCAACCACCTGACATACGTAAATGGTGTCCAAGAAAGTAATTACGCGACAGCATCAACTGTAATCACAGTACCGAAATTCAGAAGCAAACATTGCAGGAGACTTAAAGTGTCAAAGAATAAGTTAGAGTGTACTGAAGTTGCGAACCCTATGTGCTGAAGTTGTACCACAGTTGAGTTAAAGTTTCGGAAAAAGTTCTTAAATAAGCAACAGGCCACTGAAATTTTGTTGAGCGACACCATCAACTGTTTTGTTGAGCGACAGCATCAACTCTTTGTGAGCGACAGCATCAAATGTTTGTTGAGCGACATCAGAAATTAATTACGCGACAGCATCAACTGTAATCACAGTACCGAAATTCAGAAGCAAACATTGCAGAAGACTTACTCGAGAGTTGTTAACTATCAACTGTTCGTGGTAGGCGGGCAGATTACGTGACAGCTACTGGAACTCTCGATCCGCCACAGAAAAGAGTTCATGGTTATGCCCTTTTCGGAATTATTCAATTACAACCAAACCGCCCTTCGGAATTAACTTAATACGTGCATTACATCCCACCCGTATCACCTTCGATCCACGTACAGTACTAACTGCAGAACTCTCCTCCTCTGTTACAGATTTATTCGACTTCAATTTTGCAGACATCGGCACGATGTCACCTCCTGAAATTTTCTTCTCCACAGAAGCTTCCGTCTTCTTCGGCACATACGGGAATCCCTCACGATTGCAAACTAAATACTGATACTTTAGCATACCATCACGAAACCTCTTCGTAGACCACCGTCGCACATCGAAACCACAAGCTAGACCATATGACTCATAGAACTCAACCGCCTTCTCAACGTCGGCAAACTGTTGACCAACAAATGGTGTAACGTCCTTCGACACTTCCCTACTGTACTTAACAACACGGACCTCCTCTACAGGACGCACATCGTCTGCCACTGCATCAGATTAGGTTAACTACAATCACATTCAAAAAGAACAACAACAGCTCCAACCCAACACATACATATTTTCATTCTATTTGCAAAAACGTACTAAAAAAACCGTACTAAATATCCTCAAAGGACACAATCACCTACCATGGGGCACTTCGACAATCTGCAAATTCTTCATTTCGAAAACGTACTTCGATCGGAAACAGCATCGTCCACCGTATTGAAACCGCCTTGACAACCACCGTCCAGAAACAGCAACCAACCAAAAACCCAGATCCCATCCCTAATTATAAATAATTTCAAGGGCAGGGTGCTGTGGAGAACACGAGAAAAAATCTTCAACTTCCCCATCATTGGAACACTGCAAGGAGTATTCAATGAAAAGTAATGGAGTGCGGAGTGTCTTGTGGTTGTAGAAGGAATGAAAACCCAGAAGGAGTATTCAATATGTTTCTAGCATTCAAATCCCCTCGTAATTATAAAGCTCATAGTAAATGCCTTGTTAACTAATATTAATTTCTAAACTAAATCTCAGCTATCCATCTAAATCATTTCAATGGTTAGGATTTGGACTTATGCCCTTAGATTAACTCATGCCCTTATTAGAACTCCCCTCTATATATATATATATATATATATATATATATATATATATATATATATATATATATATATAGAACTAGGATCTGGTGTAAACGCATCATATTGGTGTAAATACGCTAACAATCTGGACCGTTGATCTAATACATGATCAACGGTTGAGATTAAATATTGAAAATACACAAAACTCCCTTATTCAACAGATTAGGCGCGTCTTTTCACTTTCTCTCTCTTCATTTTGATTTTTCCATTCTTTCTACTGTCTTTCTTCTTTTTCATTAAGCAAGTGACGTTTAGTCGTTCATCTTCGACCTTCATTTTATCCGGTTTCTTCTACAGCACTACCTCTAATCTTCGGTTTCCTTCTTCAGCGTTTTAGATCATCATCATCGTTCAGCCCTATTTTCATCGATTTCAGTTGCTTGAAACTTTAACTCAACAACTTCGGTAATTCTCGGATTCGCCTGATTTTGCAGATTTTTTGTTTTGATTTCTTATTTCTTTGAGATGATTAACATTCTGTGTGGTCAATTAGTGGTGATATTCATTGAATTTGCAACAGATTAAAGTAATTTTGTTGTTTCTAATTAAATCAGACTAATGCAATTAGATTAGGGTTACATAATCTGACAACTCTTACGATGTTGATTTTCTTGTTTCTGATGCATCAAAGTGCTAACACTAATTACAATGGCTGAGATTAGGGTTTCGTAATGCATCAATATGCATCAAAGTAATCAGTTTCTGTCTTAGCTGTGATAAATCGTTGGGTAAGCAAATCTTTTCGTTTCTTTTCAGCCATAACATGGCAGCCATGAACTTGATCGGGGTCTCGTCTCCTCTTTCTCCCACTACTTGTTTTAGTTTCTTGTTCATGATCACTACATATACTAGATATTTTGGCATCGATAATAATGTCGTTATTAATAATACTACTACTACTACTTTGGGGTTGTTGATCTTGCAATTGTACGTGTTGATTATTATTGTTTGTCATATATAAGTGGCCGGTTCAATAGAATTGAAGTAGCTAGAAGGAATTAGCTTGTTAGGATGATGATGAATGGTATGATCACGAAAGATCAGAGTGGAGGAAGTTGATGAGTTTGATGAGCTAATAACAATAATAAGCTGGTAGGATTATTTAGTGTACATGGTGCAATTATAATCAAGGAGTAGTGAAGATATGGTGGTATGGGCTTGAAAATCATTAGTGAAAATGTGAAATAACACAAGTAGCTTGTCGACTACAACAACAGCTGTTAACTACTCTTGATCATTAATATGAGTAAGTTTCTCAATGTCGCCTATGTCTTCCCTTTGGTGTTATAGCTACTATTATCACAAATTCTACTTTAATCTCTTTGATGGCGAGATGGAAGGATGTACCTCAAGGTTGGATTGGTGGAGATTCTTGTGATAACGGATGGGAAGGTGTCGCTTGCACTAATTCCCGCATTACTACAATATAAGTTGCATTGGGTTCTCATATTCAAATTCAAGCTTCAATGAATTTTGGATGTTGAATGTTGGATGTTTGTTTACATTTTAATTTAATGATTGTTGTTTTTCAGAACATTAGCAAGTATGGGTATGATTGGTCGGTTGACAGGATCTTTATCAAAACTGCAAATTCTGTAAGTTTATCACTCAGCGGGCGCCTTCCAACCAATCTCAACATTGAGGTCAAAGGCGGCGCGGGTATAGGGGGGAGGAGAATCCCAAAGTTTATTCACAAATTGATAATGTCACAAGGTATATATATTCATCAACTTGACTTCAATATTTGATAACTATTAACTCGTCTTCAGTTAACGTGTGATTTTTTCAGGGAATGTCATGGAAAGAAGAGGTCTCGGGGATAGAAAAATTATATCACATGGAGAAGAAGCCATACTTGGGAATGACGTTAAATTTTAGATTTAATGGAAATACTTGGGAATGCCATAAACTACTTCATTTAATGTGTCGTTTTTTGTAGATGCATTATGTTTGGTGGTTTTTAAATGATATGTAATTAGACAAACATAGTTATTCCAATGCTTGTAAGTAGCTACTTGTGGACATGACATAGGTCCACCCCGACGCGGCCACGCGTGGGTTTGGGGAGGCGAATGAATCTCCATATGAGAATGGATCGAATCAAAATTTAAATCGAAGTGGAGTCGCCACCGAACTTTGTGGGAGTTCGGGCCCGTTCGAACCCACTCTATGTCGTAGTGGGCCGTATACAAAATACGGCCCATTTCCGATGTCAGAGTTTATTGGGCTCGTTCCTTTGCATTGCGATACCGATACCGTCACTACCGGTTATCGTGTATTGAATGACTCTCGTGCGCCAACGGTTTCGGGCATCCGGAAACCGAGGTTCTGAGTAAGGGGTGAGGGTACGTGTTGGGAAGCCCACAAAGGACACCCAACCCCGCCCGCACATTAGCGGCCTCTACTAGGATATCGAATGATTTTCTAATACGCGCGTTAGTTGAACGGGAGAATGCTTATACAAACATTGTTTTCCCTAGCAAGTGAGAAATTGAATGGGTTTCTATGTCAATTTAATGCAACTAAAATCTTAATGTCAAAGTTGTATTTTAGCATGCGGGTTTATTTTAGTACAATAAAATAAACAAAAAAAATTAAATTGACAAAAAAACAAACAGTTAGTAACGGTATAACGATAATAACGGTTTGTGCAAAGATGTAATATGATATGGAATGATGCAAATAGGATGATGCAAAGCTTGAGAAGTGATGTTTCACGTGATTGATTAGACACGTGTTGACTTAAGTCATAAAAAACGGTTAATGAGACTCGAATGCTATTGTAGGACTCACGGTTTTGTCGTGATAAGGGGCCATTCGACCGAGTCATTGAGGGACTCGACCGAGTGGACCCCTGAAAAGGGTTCAGTCCCGTTTTTTAGACCCCACTCGGTCGAGTTATTGGCGAACTCGATCGAGTACACTGCCACTCGACCGAGTCATTGCGAGACTCGACCGAGTAGAGGTCGAAAAAGCATTCTGTTCGGTTTTTGTGATGTCACTCGATCGAGTGGCCTATGTGTAGACACCCACATTTTGACCGCCAGGTGTCTATAGTAGTTCTCGCTAAACACCCGATGATGATCGGACGTAAACATGACTAAATACGCTTGATTATGAACTCGGAATCAATAGTAATTGGCGCGAGCTTTTAACGGAGTAAAAATCTCACAAAACAGACCTCAAATTTAGGCCCAGTGAGACATTTCGAGTCAAACAAGACTAATTTGGGTCAAATCCGACACCAGGGGCAAAACCGTCTTTTTAGCGACCGAGTCAAAACCCGGTCAAAGATATTTTCGAGACACATAAACCAGCCGTGTCACCCCATGTGTCCGGTTTGAGCTCAAACACTACAAAAATCAGCCTCAAAAAAAATATTAAACAAATCCGTTAAAAGGTAGAGTTCGATCCCCAGTAGGATTCCCGACCGAGCACTCCACCAAGTACAAGGAGTACTCGGCCGAGTACCCCAACACCCGCCAGATTTCGTGACTTCCCCACCAAGCAACGGAAATCACGTTCCTCTCAAATTGCTTACTTTTCCTATCCTTAGACGGAATCCCACCTCATCCCGACCGATGACTTTCTTCCTTTGCAAGTTAGTCATCTTCTATAAATAGGACCTTCCCATCAACACATATTACGCAACAATTCATCATACATCATCTACACCAATTTTCATCCCCGATTCATACATCAACACACATCCAACATACAATTCCAGGCTTCAATCACACACAACCTCCAACCCGAATCTCTAGCAAGCCTTCGGAAAATTATACCGAAATACCATCCCGATTTTCCATAGAAATTCCTAGACAAATACAACCATACAACACCTTAACTTCTCCTATATTCTCGTTACTCCTACGCAAGTGCCGTTACTACGAGTTTCTAATCGAGACCGAATTAAGCATGTAGGTTGAGGGTGTTTCAAATCCCGTTTTTCTCCCTTTCACAATTTTTTGTCACGATTATTTTGTCACGATTTTTGGTCACGATTTTTTTTTTGTCACAATTTTTCGTCACAATTTTTTTAGTCACAATTATTTAGTCCCAATTTTTCAGAAACTTTACACAATCTTTCATCCACTCTAAATATTCGATATTGATTCTATAATCAAGCATCGAATATTACGAGTATCAATATTTAAGTCGAGTATAAATTGCACCATATTTTTACACGACTTAATCAAATCATCGATTTCCAAAACCAAATACAATTTTTTCATCATATCATATTTACATCTTCTAACTCGTTTACTCGTTTGCTCCTTTATTATCGCGATTGTTGTATTGTATCGTTGGTTGCACTGTAATTCCGGGTGGTATGCCCCTCGTATATTGTAATCTGTTATCGTTTTTGTTGTTTGTTTTATTGTACTAAAATGAACATCACATGCTAAAACAACTTTGACGTTATTAGCTTAGATGCGTTTAAACGACATAGATCAAACATAATTCACATGCTTAGTCAAAATGTTCTTTGCATATCATTCAACCGTCAAACTAACGCGCGTACACAAAAAACGAACGATATCTTAGTAAAGGCCGCTAAGTGCGGGCGGGGTTGGGTGTCCTTTGTGGGCTTCCCAACACGTACCCTCACCCCTTACTCAGAACCGTGGTTTCCGGATGTCCGAATCCATTGGCAACGAGAGTCATTCAATACACGGTATCCGATAACGTCGGTATCGGTATCAAATGCAAAGGGACGAACCCAAATAACTCTGACATCGGAAATGGGCCATATTTTGTACATGGCCCACTACGACATAGAATGGGTTCGAACGGGCCCGAACTCCCACAAAGTTCGGTGGCGACTCCTACTTCGATTTAAATTTCAATTTGACCATCTCATATGGAGATTCATTCGCCTCCCCAAACCCGCGCGTGGCCGCGTCGGGGTGGACCTATGTCATGTCCACACTATGGCACTCGGTCGAGTGGCACCTATACGAACTATTGGTTCGCTTGCAATTTTGTTATTGATTTCGAAATTGCTTTTGATTTTGCTAAATTGATGACTTTGTCGAATCGGGCATAAATATTGTGTCATTTATACTCGGTTCTAATTTTGATACTCGTCGTATCCCATATTCGATCATTGGATCGATATGGAATATTAGAGCGAAAATTCATAGAAAAATAATATAAGTCATTTTAATTTAATTAAAACGGTATGGATTTCCTCCGCGTTTATAGTGTCGTAATTCTAACGAATCATGTGACATCTATTTTAGCATCAACGAAAAAAACCGCGTTAATTAATTTATTTGACTAGATCGTTAGATTCGACATCCAATTATGAGATTGGTATCGAATCTAGAAGATCGACGCTTTGCTTGAATTGAAAGACTTGATTCCCTCCGCATCCCGACATCATAATTAATTCTTGCGAATTGTTTGATGTCGCATCCGCATCAACGGGTTTCGACCCTTATTAAAAGACGTTTGATAATTTTGTACTTGACGAAATATGCGATTAAATGAAAGCTACGCGAACGGAAATAAAAATTATTATTGAAGTTGACTCGTTTCAATAATCAAGTGCTAGGGTGTCAGGATAAGCGACCGGCAACGCTGTGTGCAGTACACTTGTATATTCGGGTTTCCTTATTCCGACATCCTTCGCACTCGACACAAATCTACGAGTATTTTAATGTCTTAATACTAGCGATATTAACGATATTAGGACTCGACTAAGGACGATAGAAATGACACTACGACGATGAAAACGACACGTGAAAAAGAGAAGGGAAAGAACGGGGTTTTGCACCCTCAACCTACATGTTTCTTATGCTCGGACGGAACTCGTAGTGGCGGCTTGCACGGGAGTATCGAGTATGTAGGCTAAGTTGTGGAGGTTAGGGTTTGAATTCCTAAAGCTAGGTTTAGGGTTTGCTAGTGTAGTATTAGGGTTTGATTAAGGTTGTAATGATGTGTGAAATTAGGGTTGCAAAAAGTTGTGTGAAAGGTTGTGCATGGGGGTGTATATATAGGCTTTGCTATGGACCCCCGGCTAGGGTTACTCGACCGAGTAGCCCCTTGACTCGGTCGGAGTGGCCCAGGCGTCAGCAGCCGGGCTCAAATGAGGGCCCACTCGATCGAGTGGCTCAGCTGGGTCGCGCGGGTCAACTTTTGGACCGTGGCTTTGGATGTTTGATGGGTTTTGTATTTGGGCTGGTTATTTTTGATAATTGAATGGCTGTTTTGTATGTGTTTCGGAAACAACTTTGACCGGGGTTGACCCAATCGCCAAAAAGTCGGTTGTATTTCTAGTGTCGCTTTTGGCCCAAATTAGTCTTGTTTGACTTGGAACGGTCCACTGGGCCTGGATTTGAGGTCCGTTTTGTGAGATTTGTACTCCATAAGTGCTTAAGCCAACAACTAATGGTTTTGAGCCCACATCCGAGCGCGTAGAAACATGTTAGCGTCCGATCATCATCGGGTGTTTTTTTGAAACTGCTATAGATACCTGGCAGTCAAAATGCGGGTGTCTACACTACTCCAACAATTTTTTGGTTGTTATCCTAACAATCATTCAAATTATTGATTAAATCGATCAATTATTCACTTTAATGTTGTTATTCCAATGTTTATAATTAGTTATTCTTATATTGGATAACAGTTACTCTAACATTAACTAATTACTGATTGATTGAATCAATCAATTCTTCTTCTGCAATTACTCTAATGTTGTTATTCTAATGCTTACAAGCAGTTATTCCTGTATTAGACAATAGTTACTCCATTTGATCTCAGTTACTTTAACAGTTTACACCAAGATATAAGGTACCAAGTATTCCAAGCTATAATAACAAATATTCCAAGCTATAAAACCAAGTATTCCAAGCTATAATACCAAGTACTCCAAGAAATAACGCCAAGTATTCCAAGATATAACACCAAATGCTCCAACTATTATAACTATCGTATTATAAACATCGTATGCTTTCATCGTCTGAGTTGTATACTTGTATGAATGTCTTCAACATTATGTAGTCCCATCCTTTTGACTGAGTCGTAAATATTTCCGAGGGGTACCACCCGGAGTGTAAGTCAAGCTTAGAGAATTGGTGCTATTTTCAATAGTTGGTGTTCCGGTCACGGAAACAATTCACCCGGCCTTGGATCCGGGCTGTATGATTGGACTAATAGTGAACAGTTGATCGTTTGATTTCCTTCAGCCTCCCCTTCCTCTCACTCCTTTGATCAGACCTTCCCGGCGGAGTTGGCCTGCTCCCTGCACAATGAACGCACAGGGCCTCGGAGGTTGTCCGAGGAAACCCTCTCCGATGCCTAAGTCAGTCCCTGAATTGCCTTGACGAACCTAGCTCATGAGGAACTAGGTGGCGTTTTTAGGAGTAAGAGTCTAGAAAGAGAAAATCCCACCCCTCTCATGTGGGAAATGGGTAAGTATTTATACCTTCCCACAAGAGAGAGGAAAAGAGAAAGAAGAAGAGGGAAATGGGTGGATGCTTGTGCGATACGTGGACTCACCTTGTCCACTCATTTCCCCTTACCTTAGGCAAAATGACGGATGGGTCCTCGGTCCTCCTCTGGTCCTGCTTAGGCGGGAGCGCCCTGGAAGCAGGCAGGAGGCCTGGTTCGCCCTGCTTGGCAGGCGGCCAGGCTGTGCCAGGCGGCTAAGGGATTGAGGCCACTCACTTGGAGGTTTCAATGAAATTGATGGAAGGTCTGTTGGGCAGGCCTTTTCTTTTCCTGGGATTGGTCGCCCTGGGGCCCGACTGGCAGGCGGCCAGGGGTAGGCAACCGACCCCCGTCAATTGGCCCTCGCCGGCTGAGGGGGAGCGGGGCTCCTGCTCGGCAGGCGACGTCTTGTTCTGGGACGGCGGGAGGTTGACTTCTTGAACACTCTTGCATTAAATGCGCCGCGGATTCCCGAGGGAACATGCTTTAATTTCTCTGGGTATGCAGAGAGTTCAAACGTCCTCTTTTATGATTGTTCCTCTTTGCACAGTGGATTTTCGAGCAGTGTGCCAGCATGATGATTGGCTCTCTTCTTTGCAGAAGTGGTTGGGGCACCATTAATGCCCTGCTTCCGTTTTTTGTATAAATTGTATCCTCCTTCATTATTTTCACGATCCATCTCCAACCTTCTTTTCTTTGTCTTTAGTCATGGTTTGGATCAGAAAATCCGTTACTCGCCGTGGAGTTCGATATGTTACTTTTGTTTATAGAGGGTTTTGGAGGCTCACCACTACAAATTCCTTCGTTTCTTGACGCTTTAAATGTTAGTTCTCGACGCTTTAAAGTGTCGTAAATTAAATTCTCGACGCTTTCAGAAAGCGTGGAGATTTTAGGCGTCGGGAATTCTCGACGCATTTTTGTATCGTCAATCTCGACACATTAAAACGTTGATATTTTATTCATGACGCTTTTCTACGTCACCACATGTACACACTAAAATATGCAACCTTGACGCTTTTCTATGTCACAGTATTTTTTTCCCAACAATTTTTTTTCTTTGTGCGAGAATTTCTACAATTAAAAGTGTCGAGAAATAATAATATAAAATTTTGTTATCAACACTTTAACATCATAAAAGCGTCGAGAGTCGGATCATAAAGAATATATTAATAATATATTTCGATCCGACCCCTACCTCCTTGCAATTGCAAATTTATGTAGTCTAATAAGCGCGACTCTACATTTAATGGATTTATATCAATAATACACAAACATCGAGTTGGCCTTATTGTTAGTAATTATAACAAGAGTCACATACAAATTAATAAAGGTTAATAAAACAAACACTCAATTAGAATAAAGCTTCGTCAGAATAGCGCCTAGAATAATCTCCAATCATATACGAAGTATTTCGCAATCCAAGGTAGCATTAAAAAAATCCTAAACAATTATTATTTAAAAAGGTACGTGTGTCTTCCTCCCAAAAAATTCTATTTAGTTCATAAATGTGAACCAATTTTGTCAGACATCGATTTTGTATCCATCAATTCCCTCATCTCCCTTTTTGTGTTCTAGAATGTCCTGCAATGAGGGAAAAAGTATGATAAGGAAAAATGAATAGGCCATATAATGAACCATAGATAAGAAGGGAATAATATAAGAAAGGAATATTTAGAGACATAAAATACTTACGGATCAGCCATGATATCTACACACATGGAAATTAAATACTTCAAGTATGTGAAGTAGGAAATTGTGTGACTACTAACTAAAAGATTACAAGTAGTTTCTATATGGATTCTCCAACTTGATTAGTGTAAATGAATATAGAGGGCATACTCCCTGTCAGCTTCTTTTAAGTTTGACAAAGTTTGAAAAGAGAAACGAAATATAACTTACATTTCTCAGTAATCCTATTAGTATTCGCATAAGACGATCTCGTCAATTGACGGTTTCTTCGTCGTCCAAATGAACCTAAAAAAAGAGTACATTTCCGAGATATTGAAAACATAAGGCAAACAAACACACAAGAATGCAGTATATAACGGTGATAAAAAACCTACGAAATATAACTTACATTTCTCAATAATCCTATTAGTATTCGCATAAGATGATCTTGTTAATACACGGTTTCTTCGTCGTCCAAATGAACCTAAAAAAGTGTACATTTCTGAGATCTTGAAAAAATGGGGCAAACAAACACACAAGAACGCATTATATAACGGTGATAAAAACCTACACCAAATTAAACAAACACTCCACTTCATTCTTTACAAGCGATATAAACAAATATAGTCATGAAGTCCTTTAAATAAACCATAAAATTGAAGTAATTGGACAAAATATTAACATGTTTGGTAAACATAAAGTGGAATGCTTACAGAATTGTTGATGGCTTTAAGCCTTCTGGACAGATGATTGACCGAAACAAACGACTGCAAGAAAATCAAACAAAGAATAAAAAAGGCATAAGAGTATAAAAAAAAGATGATAAAAAAGGGCTCTAGCATATGGCATTCTCCTGGAAACTAGTGTTTTATTGTTGATTATATGATTTATCATTTTTATGACAGGGGATATAACCTGCTCAATGAAATGTTTAAGAGCATTAGAAGTTATGGATTAATCAACTGCAAACTAGCTGAGGCAGCTTCCACAACAACTACCAGTACATAATAGTTCACACACCCGAGGTCTAGGAATCTGAAGCAATTCCATAAGAGGAAGCAAGACATGCTAAGTGATAAACATGCTTTCTCTGGATATTGATTAAAAAATACGAAGAGCTAGACACAAGAGTGGACAAGCACATACTCTGATTTCTCTGGTCTCAAAGGCCCAACCAAATAGCTTAATTCAACAACCTACTGATCATATTAGTTGATAATTAAATCAATTATTCAATTAGCTAAAGAGAAATAGTGTTACATGGGCATAATAAGATTTTGAATCACATTGAATAAACATCCAATGGATGACATAAGTGATCTTCCTTCTTTAGGGGCGATGGAGCTACCGTCCCCTCTGCTTCAACTTCAAAACTAAACAAGTGATGGAGAAACATAAAGGAAAGGATGAAGAAAAATAATTATGTACTAGGCTTGTTAAGAGGCGCCAACTGACCTGCATCTTTCACTGTTGCACATGTTAGCCCGACATACTCAACGAGCCTTCATTCCCTTTACCAGCAAGCGTCACCAATTCACTATCTCACATTGCTTCCTGTACAGTTACTTCCCCATGCTTTAGGTGTTTTCACCTTAATTAATACGAAGTATATAAAGAAAATCAAAGTTGGGAGCTGTTAGGTAATAAGGGAAGGATGTTAACCTGGAACTCAATCTAGTACAGTAAGAACAAAAAACTGATTGCAAAGTAAAAAACATTTACTCCGTACTTCTTATAACACTAAAACATGGTTAAAGTGAAACATTACACGAGAAACAACAGCTTCACTTCAAAAAAAATATTGTAACAAATTCAACTCGGAATAATGATAAAATTTAATAAAACATGGTATAATTCCAGAAATCACAAAACTCCCATAGGTGCATGTAAAATCAGGGACAAATACTCCATATAATATGAGAGAAGAAACAAAAGAGGAGAACTATTAATTTGATACATAATCTGTCAAATAATAAAACATCAATTAAAAACTTTTTAGAATTTACAAAGCAGATTACGAAAAACAAAAAGACGAACCTCCAATTGTGATCAGTGACGCAAGTTGATCAAGTAGTGTTACAATATTCGACAAGTTGAGTCGATGCAGGGGAAAATATCTCAACGTGGCTTCATCTTTTTGAGAAGAAAAAAAATATTGTTGTTAGATGCAAAGGCGGGAAGCGGATGAGTTTGTCCACGTCAACCTGAAATATAACTAAAGAGCATGTCAGTCAGTATTCAAAGAAGTAAATTGTAGAGAAACAAAGTATTGGTATCAATAAATTGTAGAGAAATGAATAAACTAATATCATTGGTGATTCACACAAATAACGGTGAATGTGAATCACTGGTATAAACACGACAAAGTTAACCATCTTTGAAAGCCTGTGTGATGGCTGTTTTGTTACATTGCAAATTTAAAACATCTGTTCCTGTGAGATTTCAGCTATTGGAATTCTAATAAGCTAATTGAGGGTTTCTGCAATGCAATACTGATATTATAGGTAAGATTAAGAGTCGGTTTCAAGCAATAGAAATAATAGAAAGCGAATACCCTGGAATTTGTTGATGTCGTTGTAGAGAATACTCTGCAGGGGAATATCAACAGCCCTGAGCCACCCTCTAAAGTAGGTTAACACAGGTTACCTATTTGGAAGGTCCGCTTCTAACAGGTCCGGTCTCCAGGCTGGGATCCTCCGGTTCGATACGGTTTTATTAGGTCCCGGCTTGTCCTATCAAATCTTATGTTTTTGACTCCATTTTATCCTTCTTGTGCATAATAAGTTTGTTTGCCTTCACTTCCATCTTCATTATCGTCATCTCCGAGTGTCCGACCACCTGATAACATTCTCAATAGATAGAGTCCAAAATAATGTCGTGACATGTGTGATTCTTTCCTTCGCAAACTAACACCTGAAATTCTAAAAGTCTTGTAAAGAATATACTCCGAAGAAAAATAAAAACCCAACTTCCAGGAACGGCGTAAAGCTCCAAACAATTACTTGACAATTTGATAGAAATAGTGAATCCCAATGATACATGACATACTCTGGAATAGATCCTTACACTAAGAACATAGAAAAAACACTAAAGTTCTAATTACTTTATGGAATTACCAGAGTTAAGATTACAAATAGAGAAAAATCAACTTCCAGCACCGATTCCATGACTATCTTAGCAAGTGATATATAAACTTAACCCTCGAATCTAAAAACCAAACAAAAAAAAAGTTTTTTTACCATACCAGGTATTAATCGGTGTAAGAGATGAGTCACTCAACATTTAAATCCGACAAAAATCTTAAATCTGACACAGGTGAGAGAGGGAGAGAAGATTATGAAGATTACGTTTGGAGAATAGTCGGAAATGAGACTGTGGTATGACGGAATACATGGACACGCACTTGAACAGTTAGGGTTATGTTGGGAGGAAAATGAAATTTTTTTTTGAGCGGTTTTATCACAAAAAAGAATTGGGGGTGGTTCCTTCACCAATTTAGGTTAAAAAGGGACGACGCTTATAGAAGTGTAGAGCTTAAAGTGTCAAGAATGTAAGGCATTTGTAGTAGTGGCTTCAGTATGCTCGACCTGCTTATCGGGCTGTTCGCCGTAGTCGCCGTTCACGGCTTCGTTCTCGTCGGAAAGGCAAGAAGGCTCCTACCAGGGCGAATAAACGTCTCAAAAGGTCCTCACCCCCTGCTGCGCCTAGATTCAGGCGTTGCCCCCAGGGGGGAGGCTGCTTTGACAGGGGATGCCACGAGTGTTTTCCGTGGCTGCACCCTGAACAATTTGATCCCAACCTCTCTGATACTGACTCCTCTTTGGCGTCAGGCCCCTCCTCGCCTGTGAAGAAGACAGGTTGTCGCACCTGCGACGAATCCCAGGTCGTTCCCTTTGGCAGGGACTGGGAGGACAGCAGCCAAGATTCTGACGACAGCGGAGGCCTTGGTTGTCTAAGTGACAGGGATGAGGATGGGATCCCTGATGACCCTTTCCAAGACTCCCCAGACTGGGATTGGGGTTCGGACTTTGGGGGCCCAGGCAGCCCTGGGGACCCTTCCCCTGATTGGGATGATGACTAGGCCTGCGTAGCAGGGCGTTTGCTTGTCGGGCCGGAATTTCTGGGCCCTTGTATATTTTCTTTCCTTGTTGAGCACTGAATGTAACTTTTTCCTTTTAAGGTTTAATGGAATGAAATTCAGGCGATGTGTTTGTGTATTGTATTTTTAATATGTGTTTATTACTTTTTGTTTGAAGTGAAGAGGGGACGTCATAGGGTGATCAATCCCTTGACACTTTTTGGTCCTTTCGAGGTTATTCTTGGGAAACCGTACTGGGCTGACTTCTTAGGAAGTGACGCGTGGGCAGTGGTCTTTGGGTGGCCTCCCGAGATTTTGGCGACTCTTTGCATGCCCTTCTTCCTATAAAAGCAATCAGTTGCACATTCTTCTTCTTTTCCCTTCTTCAATCTTTCTTTTCTTGAAGTCTTCCTGTCCTCTCTTTCTGCAAAACCCTTGGGTGTTTGACGAATCGTTCCCCACTTTGTACCCCCCTTTCTCTGGGAGATTCCCTCTTTGGGCTTCTACCGCACTGACAGGCGATCTTAGGTCAGACCTTTGTCTTCCACTTCTTGTTTTTCCTTTTTGATTTCCTGTTTTCCACTTCCGTTAGAGTAAAATGTCTAGAACTCGTGAGCGGATTCTTCCCTTCACTGACCCATCAAAGAAGGGGGAAGGGACGAATTTTGCCTCCTCCTCTAGGGAGGTGGGTTTTGAGGATGAACACTCGGCGGACAGCGGGGGGGGGGGGGGGTAACTCTCCTGACCCCCCCTTGTTTGACGCCATTGACTCGGACGACGAGGCGTTGGAAGTTGACCCTTCTAGAACCTTTGGTCCTCTTGTTCGGCGGGAAAGGGGTAGGGCATACTTTTTAGATAAAGTTAAATACCGCATCCCTTTGAGTACCTTCCCTGACCCGAAAAATCGGGAGCTGATCCTTGCAAAGAACGCCACTGGTGCGATTGAACGGCTTTACAACTTCGGGGAGGGGTACACAGTCGTTGTCCCCGGCAAAAAGGATACCGTATGCAACCCTCCCGACGGGTGCATAGCGGTCTACCATAAATGCCTGGAGTTCGGCCTTCGCTTTCCCCTCCATCATTCTTTAGAAGAGATCTTCAGGCGTATGAACGTCGCCATCGCCCAGCTGACAGCCACGGCTGTCAGGGCGTTGATTTCATATGTCTGGACTTGTCTGTTCCACCCCACCGAGCCTTCCATTGACGCCCTGCGGTTTATGGTGGGCTTGCAAATGGTTTCTTCTGGGAGTGCGGGCTCCCCTGGTTATTGGTCCCTTTTGAGGCAGAAGGGACATTGTTTGGTGTGGCCTGGCATGGATAGTTTGAGGGACTGGAAGAACAACTTCCTTTATGTACACAGCATCCATGGGTGGAAGATTCCCCGCCATTTCAGGAATCATGTCCACACCAGGCTGGAGACCCCTGAGGAGTACCACCCTGGCGTGGGTGGAAGAGCCTTGGAGGTGAAGCTGGGCGAGAAAGACAAGGAGTTGACGGGCTTTTTTGCTGCCCACACTGATAAGTACGGGGTGTATGGCCCTACATTATGGCTCCCTCATGCGGAGCTTGTTGCGTCTGATAAATACTTGACCCGGTTGGGCATGAACCCGGGTCTAGATAAAGGTAGTTCAGGAGTATTGATGATTCTTTCTTACTCTTTTCCTTTTAAAGTGCCCTGACAGCTTGTATGTTTGCCTTGCAGACCTTGCCACCTTTGTTTGGAGGAAAGGGGAGGTGAGACGCCTGGGTTTGGACGAGAACCTTACTGTTGTCCAAAGTCGCCCTTCTCTTCCCCCTGATTTTAAGAGAGGTACGAAGAATCTGATGAAGCATTTGAAGGGTCTGTCGTTCAGTAGACCAAGGCTTCCCCCCCCCCCTCCTAGAGCAACGCCTGCAAAGACGGCGGTTTCTGAGGCCACCCCCTCTCCAGTTGCGAAGGCGATTGCCTACGAGGCTACCCCTTCGCCTGTTGGCAGGCAAGAGGGCCCTTCAGCGGGGGTCCAGATTCCTCCGGGGCCACGGGCTGCAGGTTCCGAAGAGACTGGGGAGAGCACTCCCCGGGCGCTGCTTAGAAAGAGGAGCAGGGAGGCTCCAAGTGCTGACCAGGTGGTGGACCTGGAGACTTCCACGCCTGAACCTAAACGTTTTGCTCAAGGGATTCCTGCCACCCTCTTTTCTGAGAAGAACGCTGAATTCCACTATACCGCCGAAGACAGCCAAGATGTTTCCGCCCTACTTTCCGACTCAGGGGCAGTTCTAGCGGACCATCTCCTCAAGACTGTCAAATCCGCTACAAACCAAGTGACCCAGTACATCCAGCGCACTGCCCGAATTATGCAAGCTTCTGCAGAGCTGGCGGCCCTCAACCGCCTGAGTGATGAGGAACTGTCCAACTCTGACCGCCTTTCTGCAGTCGAGAGGTACGTTGCTCTCATTGCCATCCTGAAGGATCAGTTGGCGAAAAGGGAGACCGAGTTGGAAGAGGCTAAAGGTCAGGCGATCCACTGGAAGTCTGAGAATGAGAAAGCTATTAGGGAGGTGTCCCGCCTGGGGGAGGAGTCAAAGAGAGCTCAACAGGCCTTTGCGGAGTTGGAGCAGGCCAGGAAAGCTTTGGCTGAGCTGGATCACGCCAAGAAAAGCGTCATCGACCTTGGGGAGCGCCTTTCCAAGGCGAATTCTGATCTGCAGGCGGCTCTTGGCGATCTGGTGGCGAAAACCAAGGATTTGGAAAAGGAGAAGGATGAAATACTCCAGGAGGTGGACACGGCTGTGTCGGCGGGCTTCGTTAATGGTGCTAACTCTTGCCTAGGGGTTGTCATGGAAACTGTCAGGGAGATGTTCCCTGGTTTTGACGAAGATGCTTTCCGAGCCCTTTATACTGCTAAGGACGAAGCTCAAATGCGCAGACTGTCTGAAGGAGCTGTTACTTCCGGCCCAGATGCTCCCCCTGCTTAACATGGAGGGCAGTCTTCCTCAGAGGGCTCTTGCTCGTCTCCTGCTGCGCCTGTGCCAACGTTTTAACTTCCTTACTTCTTTGCGCGCCGAGCCCTTTGGTGGCCGGCTGCCGTGTTTAATTGTAATCATTTGTTTTAAAAACTCTTATCCTGTGTTCCTTTGACATTATTCCTATTTATGTAAACCTTCTGTTTGCTTTTGTCTGTTTCGGTTTTACATGAGTTTGATGCGCAGCCTGTCCCCGCCTGTCTGTAAGCAGGGGGGTTCTTTATCGTTTTTTATACAAGGTTGGGGAGCCTGCCCCCAGTCCTTGTTAGTCTGGCCTGTCCCTGGCTTTTATTCAAAGTCCAGGGGGCCTGCCCAGAGGTGAGCAGGGTGGCTTTTGTATTTTTTATACAAGGTTGGGGTGCCTGCCCCCAGTCCTTGTTGGTCCATTCTGTCCCTGGCTTTTGTTCAAAGTCCGGGGGGCCTGCCCCCTGCCTTCCCAGAGGCAAGCAGGGGGGCTTTTGCGTTTTTTATACAAGGTTGGGGAGCCTGCCCCCAGTCCTTGTTAGTCTGGCCTGTCCCTGGCTTTTATTCAAAGTCCAGGGGGCCTGCCCCCTGCCTTCCCAGAGGCAAGCAGGGGGGCTTTTGCGTTTTTTATACAAGGTTGGGGAGCCTGCCCCCAGTCCTTGTTAGTCTGGCCTGTCCCTGGCTTTTATTCAAAGTCCAGGGGGCCTGCCCCCTGCCTGCCCAGGGGTAAGCAGGGTAGCTTTTGCGTTTTTTATACAAGGTTGGGGAGCCTGCCCCCAGTCCTTGTTAGTCTGGCCCGTCCCTGGCTTTTATTCAAAGTCCAGGGGGCCTGCCCCTGCCTGCCCAGAGGTAAGCAGGGTGGCTTTCGGATTTTTGCTGGGGGGTCATTTTTCCCGATTTTGGCAACAGGGGGGCCTCTCCCTATTGCCCCCTGCTCGTTTGTGTGTGAAGAACGCGAGTGTGAACAGGCAACGAGTATAAATCTGAATATTCTTCATTTCTTTATAAAACTGTAACATTTTCAGGTGGTCGGAGCCGTCGACATTCTTTTGACCGTCCTCCGCCATTTGTTTTTAGCAAAAATAAAAGCTATCTTTGGATTTTGTTCAGACGTAGTATTTTTTCAAAGTGTCCGCATTCCAGTGAGCATGCAGCTCTTGCCCTTCAAGGTTGGCGATTTTGTATGTGCCTGGTCCCAGGACTCGAGTCACTTGGTATGGACCCTCCCAGTTGGCACTAAGCTTTCCATGTTCTCTTGACTTTCCAACCGTCTGCGTCTTTCTCAGAACTAGCTCTCCCATCTGAAAGTTTCTCTGTCGGACTTTGGTGTTAAAGGCTTTCCTCATTCGTTGCTGGTAGGCAACGATGTTGGTGCTAGCTTCCTCCCTTAACTCATTTACCAGGTCCAAGGCTTCAACCATTGCAGCTTCGTTTTCAGCTCGGTCGTACTGAAGGGAGCGCAGAGAAGGGATCCTTGCCTCGATTGGTAGTAGTGCTTCTGCTCCATATACCAGACCAAACGGAGTCTGGCCTGTAGACTCTTTTCTGGTAGTTCGGATTGACCAGAGTATACTGGGAAGTTCATCAGCCCACCTACCCTTGCAATCATCCACCATTTTCTTCAGGCCGTTCAAGATTTGTTTGTTGGCTGCTTCCGCCTGCCCGTTGGTTTGAGGGTGACAGACGGCTGAATAGGCGACTGTGATGTTGTGGCTTTCCAGGTAGACTCTTAGAGGATCATTATCTAATTGTCTGCCATGGTCAAATACCAACATCTTTGGCAGACCGAACCTGGTGATAATATTTCGCCAGACCACTTTTCTGACCGCCGGCTCAGTAATGTTGGGCACTGCTTCGGCTTCCACCCATTTGGTGAAGTAGTCTATGGCGACAATCAAGAATTTCCTGCCCCCTGTGGCCACCGTGAAGGGTCCTAGAATGTCCATCCCCCATTGAGCGAAGGGGATGGGGGATAGGATTGGCCTGAGTTCCTGGGCCGGGGCATGGATTGATGGGGCAAAAAGTTGGCATTTTCTGCATTTCTGGGTCAGGCTCTTGGCGTCGGCCAGCATGGTGGGCCAGTAGTAGCCTGCTCTTAGGGCTTTGTGGGCCAGGGATCTCCCCCCGATGTGATGCCCGCAAATCCCCGAGTGGATATCTTCCAACACTTCAGCAGCTTGATCTGCCCGTAGGCATTTGAGCAGGGGGTAAGTAAAAGATTTCTTATAAAGTTCCCCCTCGATGAGCATGAACCAGGCTGCTCTAGCCTGTATTTTCCTTTTTTGTGCTGCGTCTGATGGCAGGGCACCATGTTTTTTGAATTGGATGAAGGGAGTCATCCAACTTTCCGGTTCTTCTTCTACGGTGTTAATTGCCTGACAGGGGTTTGTGGATTTCTCATGCAAAATGTCGACCCATACTGACCTCCGTATGTCTTGTAGACTGGAACTTGCCAGTTTCGACAGGGCATCTGCTCGATTGTTCTGGGAGCGGGGGATCTGTTTGATCTCATACGATTTCAGGCCTGACAACTCTCCTTTCACCATTTCCAGGTATGTGGCCATCGCTTGGTCCCTTGCTTCATATTCACCATTGATCTGGTTGGCGATGAGCTGGGAGTCTGTCGCCAGGACAATCCGCTCTGCCCCTGCGGCTTTAGCTAGTCTGACGCCTGCGAGTACTGCTTCGTACTCTGCTTCGTTGTTTGATGGTGGGAAGGCAAACCTGAGGGCATGCTCAAAGTCAGCCCCCCCTGGGCTGGTCAGCACGACGCCTGCGCCTGCGCCATTGGCAGTTGAGGATCCATCGGTATGCACGACCCATTCCTCGGCAGGGGTCTCTTCTTCCCCTGAATGGGAGCACTCTGCCAGGAAATCTGCTAAGGCTTGGGCCTTGATGGCTGTTCTCGGCTGGTAAGATATACCTAGCCCACTCAGCTCAATCGCCCACTTCAGTAGTCTCCCTGATTTTTCAAATTTTTCCAACACCTTCTCTAGTGGTTGGTCGGTGAGGACTACGACTGGATGCGCGTCAAAGTAAGGTCTGAGCTTCCTGGCGGCAATTATGACCGCGTAGGCGGCTTTTTCGGCCATCGGGTAATTTTTCTCGGCTGCCCCCAGCGCGTGACTTACGAAGTATATAGGTTGCTGGGTGCCTGCCTCTTCTCGTAAGATGACCGCGCTGATAGTTATATTGGTCACTGCAATGTAAAGGAAAAGCTTTTCCCCTGCTACTGGCCTGGCCAGGGTGGGGAGCTTCTTAAGATGGTCCTTCAACTGTTCGAAGGCCTCTCTCTGCTCGTTTTCCCACTTGAACTGTTTGTTTCCTTTCAGTATCTTGAAGAAAGGAGTGGCCTTGTCTGCTGATCGGGCGACGAACCGTGCTAAGGCGGCCATGCGGCCCGTCAGGCGCTGGATGTCTCTAATGGTTTTGGGCTCAGGAAGGTCTAGAACTGCCTGAATTTTCTCAGGGTTGGCATCTATCCCCCGAGAGCTGACCAAGAACCCCAGGAATTTGCCGGAGCGGACTCCAAATGTACACTTCTTTGGATTGAGTTTCATTTTGTAGGCGCGCAGGGAGCAGAAGGTTTCCTGCAGGTCCACCAGGTGCTCTCTGTCTTCTTTGCTTTTTACGATGGCGTCATCGACGTAAGCCTCAATGTTTCTGCCTTTTTTGTTTTTCAAACACTTTATCAACTAATCGTTGGTATGTAGCCCCTGCATTTTTAAGCCCGAATGGCATCATCTTGTACATGTAGGTGCCTGAACTGGTGATGAACGCACACTTCACCCTGTCCGGCTGCCACAAGTACACTTGATGATACCCTGAAAAGGCATCTAGGAAGCTCAGCATGGAATAACCACTGGTGGCGTCTACCAGTTGGTCGATTCTGGGGAGCGGATAGCAGTCTTTCGGGCAGGCCTTGTTGAGGTTTGTAAAATCCACGCACATTCTCCATGCGCCTGACGATTTTTTAACCATGACTACATTCGCTAGCCACTCTGGGTAGTCACAGACCTCAATAAAATCTGCTTTCAAGAGTTTGTCAATTTCTTCCTTGATCGCGGCGTCTTTTTCCGCAGACATATTTCGCTTTTTCTGCTTCACAGGGCAAGCGTCCATGCTTACGTTCAGCTTGTGAACTATGCATGATGGATCAACGCCGGGCATCTCGTCCGCCGAGTAGGCGAATACGTCTTTGTTTTCTTTTAGCAGCTTGACCAGTTCAGCCTGGTAGGTCTCCTCCAAGTCAGCTCCTATTAGGACCTGCCTCCCTGGTTCCAAGTCTACTAGCATGCTTTCACCCCCTAGCTCCAGGTGGTCGGACGCCGGGTGCTCGGCTGGTATTTCGCCTTCCCTGCTGGGGGAACTGTCAGCCTTTCTTTTTCCTTTTCTTTCTTTTTCGTGTTCTTGGAGGGCCACGGAGTAGCATTGTCTGGCTGACTCTTGGTCCCCGCGCACTTTTCCTTCTAGTCCGAAATCGGTGACATATGCTATGGTGAGGGCCCTGATGGAGATGGCCGCCTCGATTTCGTCCAGGGTGGCTCTGCCAATTAGGGCGTTGTAGGCGGATCTTGCATCCACAACAACAAAGGTTGCCCTGACGTTTCTGGCAGTAGAGCCTTCCCCAAAGGTTACAGGCAGGTCTATGACTCCCATGGGCAGCACGCCTGCTCCACTGAATCCGTATAGCGATCCGGGGGCAGGTCGTAGGTGCCTTTTTTCCAGGCCCATTTTCTCGAAGGCGTCCTTGTACAATAGGTTTGTGTATGCGCCAGTGTCTACCATACACCTCCGCACAATGTGGTTGCTGATCTCAAGGGACAGCACCAGAGGATCACTGTGCGGGTATACTACGCGCCCTGCATCATCAGGGGTGATGCTTAAGGTTACTCCCCTTGGACTCCCTGCTTTCTCAGCATAGCAGATCTGGTTCCTTAGTTCACGCATTTGTCTTTTTTGGCCTCTTCGACTGAGTTGGCCCTCAGTGCCCCCTGAAATTACATGGATCACCATGCGGTTCTGCACTGACCCTTCGGGTTTTTCAGATACTTCCTTCTGAGACTTATTCTTGGCTGCGTAGTTGGCTAACCACCCGTTCCTGATTAACTTTTCGATTTCGTCCTTCAGGTGACGGCACTCCTCGGTGGTATAGCCTATGCAGTCGTGGAAAGTGCAGAATTTCTTGGGGTCTCCTTTCGGGCTGCGAGGGTTGTTCGGGCGATTCCACTTAGCAGTTTCTTTTTCCAGTTCGAAGATCTCCGCCCTGGATTTGTTCAGGGCAGTGTAACTGTCGAACCTGGGCTGGTAGACAGTGCGCTCCTTCTTGGGAGTGTCTCCCTCTTCCCTTTGCTTGCTTGGCTCACTTCTGCCCCGTCCACCCTGCGGTCCCCCTTGAGGCCTTGTTTGGCCTGCAGGGGTATCCGTCAGGCCGTGGAACTCCTCCTGCAGAATGAACCCTTCCGCAATTTTCCTGGCCATGGCTAAGGTTTCTGGCTGGGCCCTGATCATCTGGTTTTTCATTTCCCCTGGAAGCAGGGAGATTGTCAGGGCATAGGCGGCAGTGGAATCATCGATCTCCCTGACCTGCTGGTAGGAGAGATCAAACCTTCTCAGATATTCCCTCACACTTTCGCCCTTTTTCTACTTCAGGGTCATAAGATCGAAACGAGTGAGGCGTCTTCTTTTATTCCCGGCATATTGCTCGAGGAAGATTTCAGCCAACTCTATAAAGAACTTGATCGACCCCTGGCGGAGGTCCCTGAACCACCCCTGTGCCAGTCCCACCAAGGTGGTTGGGAAAACTTTGCACCAGATGGCATCATCCACGTCGTACATGCCCATGTGGCTCTCAAATGCCGCCAGGTGATCTTCAGGATCTGTCGTCCCATCAAATTTAATGGTGGGCATTTTGATTTTTGGAATGGGGTACTCTTGTACCTCAGGGTGCAACGGGGTTTTTGTGGGCCTGCCTACCAGTCGTGACCTGCTTTCCCCAGACTGGTTACCGTGAGAATCCCATTGTTTATGGGTCGGTTTCCTCGCACTGGGGGAGCGGTGCCTTGGTGGCGGCCTGCTTGCTGCTTCATCTTCTGTTTCCGGGGAAATCTGCCTGGGCCTCTTCCTCTGAGAGTGGCAGAGGTTCTCACCCTGATGATACCTGGACTCGAGTGGTTGTCCCTGGTTGAGCCTGGATTGCAGGCTTTGGGATAAGCCGGGGGCCGACTGTTCCTTGGCTGTAGGTGTTAGCCTGGAGAAAACTCCGCTTGGCCTTTCCCCCAAGCGTTTTGACATGGGCTCCCTGGGCCTCATTCTCTCCTGCATTTCCCGGGACAAGCCTCTTTGTTCTCCAGACGCAGATTCTGTTGTGTGAATGGAAAACGCCTGCTGAACAGGTGGTTCTGGATCGCCAGTAGTAATGTGCCTTTGCACGTGCGCATACGCTTGTGCCGTCCTTCTCGCTTTCCTCTGAGCATTCCTGGCGGCGGTCCGCCTCGTGCCCCCAGCTTCATCCCTGCTGGTCGGGGATGGTTGCCTGGGAGCCGATGCGACCCTGCCTACCAAGTCCTCAGGAGTGAACTCCTGATTCAGCATCGCAGAGAAGAAAGCGGCTGTCTGCGCCATCTGAGCTGGGGTCAGATTAAGAGCGTGTCCTGGGTGTGCCCCCAGCTCAGGCGTCACAGCAGTGTTAGATCCGCCGAGGAGACTGGTTCCCCCTACCCCTAGGATCGTGGCAGGAGGAACCCTCTCCGACTGCGGCATACCATACAGGGGGGCCACCGGTGGGACCGTCGGACCCGTTCCTGCACTGGCATCAATGATTTCTGGCATGATTGTTTTAGTTTTGTGATTATGAGTGGTTGATTTTAGTGGGTAACTCGTGAGCACAACCGTAAGTTCCCCACAGACGGCGCCAAATTGTTCCGGTCACGGAAACAATTCACCCGGCCTTGGATCCGGGCTGTATGATTGGACTAATAGTGAACAGTTGATCGTTTGATTTCCTTCAGCCTCCCCTTCCTCTCACTCCTTTGATCAGACCTTCCCGGCGCAGTTGGCCTGCTCCCTGCACAATGAACGCACAGGGCCTCGGAGGTTGTCCGAGGAAACCCTCTCCGATGCCTAAGTCAGTCCGTGAATTGCCTTGACGAACCTAGCTCGTTAGGAACTAGGTGGCGTTTTTAGGAGTAAGAGTCTAGAGAGAGAAAATCCCACCCCTCTCATGTGGGAAATGGGTAAGTATTTATACCTTCCCACAAGAGAGAGGAAAAGAGAAAGAAGAAGAGGGAAATGGGTGGATGCTTGTGCGATACGTGGACTCACCTTGTCCACACATTTCCCCTTACCTTAGGCAAAATGACGGATGGGTCCTCGGTCCTCCTCTGGTCCTGCTTAGGCGGGAGCGCCCTGGAAGCAGGCAGGAGGCCTGGTTCGCCCTGCTTGGCAGGCGGCCAGGCTGTGGCAGGCGGCCAGGCTGTGCCAGGCGGCTAAGGGATTGAGGCCACTCACTTGGAGGTTTCAATGAAATTGATGGAAGGTCTGTTGGGCAGGCGTTTTCTTTTCCTGGGATTGGTCGCCCTGGGGCCCGACTGGCAGGCGGCCAGGGGTAGGCAACCGACCCCCATCACTTGGTGTTGTCATAATGGGAACATTGTTGCTAACTTGAGTATGATTGCTATCAATGGATTGACTTTCTTCTGCAAACATATTCAAGTACTCCAATATTCAAATTCAATTGTTCCAACACATATATTCAATTATTCCAACACATACATTCAATTCTGAGTTATACATGTTCAGCTATTCCAGTCCAGGATCACAGTTACTCTAATGCTCATGTTCAGCTATTCCAACATTAGACATCAGTTATTCTATGTTCATGTTCAGTTATTCCAACACATACTCAAGTATCCCAATTACTCCAACACATATACTCTAATTACTCCAACATATATACCTAGTTACTCCAACACATATATTCAATTACTCCAACACATATACTCAATTACTCCAACACATATACTCAATTACTCCAACATATATATATATACTCAGTTACTCAACACATATATTCAATTACTCCAACACATATACTCAGTTACTCCAACACATATACTCAATTACTCCCACATATACTCAGTTACTCCAACACATATACTCAGTTACTCCAACACATATACTCAGTTACTTCTTCAATTACTCCAACACATATATTCAACTATTCCAACACATATACTCAGTTACTCCAACACATATACTCAGTTACTCCAACACATATATTCAACTATTCCAACACACATACTCAAGTACTCCAATTACTCCAACATATATACTCAGTTACTCCAACACATATATTCAACTATTCAAACACATATACTCAATTACTCCAACATATATACTCAGTTACTCCAACACATATATTCAATTACTCCAACATATACATAAGTACTCCAATTACTCCAACACATATAATCAGTTACTCCAACACATATATTCAACTATTCCAACACATATATTCAACTATTCCAACACATATACTCAAGTACCCCAATTACTCCAACACATATATTCAACTATTCTAACATATATATTCATGTACTCTATAAAATTCTGAGATTACCTTCAAGTTGATTCATGTTTTCAGTGTTGAAATCGATATTCATCATAAAGAATTCTGGAGAAAATCAAAAACCAATAGTTAAAAACAAATCCATGCTCAAAAATCGGATAAATTTACTTAAAAAACGAACAGGTATTGAATTATAACGACATTACTTTCATGTTCATCAACAATAGGTTCATGCTCGGTGGAATCCATGCTCATCAAAAACGAATTTCTGAAAATTGAACGAATTGAATTGAATTTCTGAAAATTGAATTGAATTTCTGAAAATTGAATTGAATTGAACGAATTGTATATGAATTGAACGAATTTTCGTATACAATTGAATTTTTGAGAGGAAATTTGGGGGTTTTTGGGAGGAAAATTGATGTAACCCTAGATAGAAGAGAGAGAAAGAGAGGTAGGTTGTGAGGGTTTTTTTGGGGTTTTGTTATCTTCTGATGATTAATCTCAACCGTTGATCAAGATTAAGATCAACGGTTCAGATTGTTATGGTGTTTACACCAAAATTGGTGTTTATACCAAATCCCACCTGTATATATATATATATATATATATATATATATATATATATATATATATATATATATATATATATATATATATATATATATATATATATATATATATATATATAGAAGAAGGATCAGGCCAGGTGAGTCCACTTATCAAATTTGAGTCTGTGAGTCCTCACCTCAACCCTAAGATTATAGATACATTAATGGGTATGATTTATTTTGTTAATTAAGAAAATAACTAACAAATCTTGGTAAATATATCAATTCTCTCTCCTCTCTTTAATTATCTCAATACAAATTTTCTCTCTCTTATCAAATTTTTAACTGCCTATTTCTTTCACACAACAAGTTTATTTAAAATTAAGTTTTTTTTTCATCTTCAGCAAAAAATCATCCGTTATCTACTGCCATTGTACGTATGTTACTATGCTACTGGCATAACCCATAAAGTATGTTACTGTAACTCATACGATGTGTTACTCTAATTCATGAACTGTGTTACTTTAACTCATAAAATCTGTTACGTTGCAAAGTCTCTTGCAAAAACTGTTACTCTAACTCATACAATGTGTTACTTTAATTCATGAATTGTGTTACTTTAACTCATAAAATCTGTTACGTTGCATAATAGTCTCTTGCAAAAACAGAAGTTCCAATTAACAATAAGAATAATGTTTGTTTTTATTAAGATACTCCAAAACAAAAAGTGGTACAGGATTCCAACTAAATCAACTCTATTACAATTCCAATGTTTCACACTTATTACTCATAATCTGTGTTACTGTAACTCATTAAGTATGTTACTCTAACGAATAATGTAGGCTACTCTAACAATATAATGTCCTACTTAGAATTCTGCTTCTTCTTCATCCTTCTCGTCCTCTTTGTCTTCTTCTTTTCTTCTTCTTCATCATCATCTCAGAAGCTTTGATTTAATCTCACCACCGCATGATGGAGGAAACTCTCACCCACATCCCTACATCATTCATGTGCTTTTTCGTCTACTGAAAAACAATAACAGTGCCAATAAACGTGGCAAAAAAAACAATCAAAACTTGAAATATGGATTAAAGTAACAGATAACAAGAATTAAAGTAACAGATGAAGTGCATTGAAGTAACATTGGATTAAATTAACAGAGGATACTTATACACCAGGTATAAAGTAACAGAGGTCAGACATTAAAGTAACAGATAGTGTGAATTAAAGTAACAGATAATGTTCATTAAAATAACATCAGGTATAGGTTAGTGCAAAAAATTCATATAATGATCAGAAATGAGAGTATGACGCAGTATCTTACTCTTTGATATTGTTTCATATTTTGAAGTCATCACATCCCATAATTATAGGATGCAGTATCTTTCTTTTTTTATCTTTTTTTATATGGCGTTACTCTTTGATATTGTTTCATATTTTGGTGGCAATCACGTCCCATTATTATAGGAAACAATATCTTTTTTTTTAATATGGCGGTTTCCTAAATTCTCATGACACTCCAATGCACTACAATAACAGATGAAAAGCACTAAAGTAACGACTGGAGTGTATTAAAGTGACACGACATATAAAGTAACAGATGATAGACATTAAAGTAACAGATGCTCTACACTAAAGTAACGCAGTATATGAACTACAATAACTCAATAGATTGTGTGCGCAAATTTCATATGATGAATCAGACATCTAACAGTATGCAGTTTCCCATATTGTAAACGTAAAAACTAATAATTGAATAGCATTTTAATGACTTCCATGGCAATTCCAGTATAAATTACAAAGTATATACTCACCGTTTGTGTGTTCTACGATTTGCATATGCGTCATTGAATGAAAATTTTAAGCCGGATTGATCGAACGTAAGTTATAGCAGCGCGAAGAAGATGATGAATGATTGAATGTGTTCTTGATTGTGTTGATTGGAAGTAAATGGGAGCGGCGCGAAGAAGAATTTCAATGGTTGAATGAGAGAATGATGAATGTGGTTGAATGAGAGAATGAATGAATGAATGGCAATATAAATGATACGTTACTCTAATATATTCTTTCCTATTTTGATGGAAGCAGTATCTTTTTTTTTTTTTAATATAGTGATGGATCTCGTCCGTCCATCCATCTCTCAATCAATGGATGAGATGAGGACTTAGGGACTCAATTCTTATGAGGGACTCATAATAACTCCACTCTATATAGATATATACACACACACATATATGACAAGTTAGTTACATAATAACTAATTCAGGTGTATTAACTACAGTTAGTATAATCTAACTACAGTACAGTTTGAATATATCAGTCTGGTACAGCTTGATACTGGTGATCAGTTTCACAAAAGCATTAAGTATGAGGTGGTTAAATTGGTTACATTCTCAATATTTGAGGCAAGTGACCTTGGCTTGAATCCCCTTATTTGACTATTTGAGGGAGAGGCACACTACTTAACCATTGTGCCACCATTGCCCCTAACTGGTTATGTCACTTTTAACTTGTACTCTGTAAATAAGATGGGTGAGCTTTATTAAAGTTTTTAGATAAGTTTTGTTTTGTGAGACAGGAATGTATTTCATTGATTTATTCTTGTTTTGTTTTGTGGACGAACGTTGTTCTTAAAATCAAATGAAGTTCTTCTAACGAACTTTGGATGAAGAACTATTAAGTGCTATTACTCAAAAAAAGGAGAAAACATAGCGAGTGGCATATAGAGATGAGAGATGTGCTATAATTCGGAAATTGTTACTAAGGAATAGAATGAAAAGTTAGCAAACTTGAGAAATAGATAACCCAGGCCAACACATTTATTTTATGAAGGTGTGAGTGACCTTTCTCTCAAAAAAATGGGGTACCAAGTCCACATTGCAATTAATTTGAAGTAAGGTATGGTATAGAAGCTGCTGGAGTGTGATATAGTAGGCATTTAAGCCAATTACCAACCAACTGTTAGGACTAATTCAAATACGAAGACGCAAAAGTGGCCAACATGCATTGCATGTATCAATAATGTATGATGTATACGGACGGAATGTAAAATCGAGATAAGCTCTATCATGATCGATCCTTTTTAGAAGTCATTTTCATTTTTAATCAAGTTAATATTTTCATTTTGGGCTACTTGTACAATGTTAACATTAATATACGTGCCGTGCAGTATAATTGTTTTTAAAGTCTCACTAATTATCCATCTATTCCTAACTATTTTTTTCGTCTCAATCATTTGTTTACCTTTTATATATTATAACTGACTAGTGTGTTGCACAGGTTAATTGACTTAATTACATTGATTATGTACATTCGTTAAATAAGAAACTTAATTAAACTATGTCATTACAATAAATACAATATCACATGATATTAGTAATCAAACTTAATTTCAGCTAAGTTTATAGTCTTAAGAGCTCATTTTAAAACTTAAAAGAACACATGATTGTTCTTATTTATAATATAAAATTTCATCATCTTATTTTAATTTTTTCGAAGTGGAATAATTTTAGGTTTATAGTCTTTTTAAAAGCTTTTTAAGACTCAAAAGATTGTTGGTTGATATTTAAAACTGAAAGATAACTCGATATAGAATTTCATCATTTCGTCATAATTTTTCGATGTGGTATAATTTACATAATTGAGTTTATAATTTTATGAGCTATTTTTAAGAATTAAAAGAGTTTGTTTTTATATTTAAGTTAAAAGGACAAACGATTACTCTTTATTTATATAATCAGATTTGATCATCTTATTATATATTTTGGATAAATGATTACTCTTATTTATATGATAAAAAAAATTCACCTTATTATAATTTTTCTACGTGGGATAATTTTACTTAAGTTTATTTAAGTTTAGATATAGTCTAATTAAGAGCTTTTATTTATATACGAATAATTACACTTATTTATAATATATAGAATTCTATCAACCCATCTTAATTTTTTGACGCAGGATAATTATACTTTTACTATATAATCTTTAGGAACTTTTTTTTAGTCTCAAAAGATTGTTGTTAATATCTAAGAAAGAAAAATTACATGGAATTCTATCATCTCATTATTTTTTTCGATATGCGATAATCTAATTTTGTAGGGTTACAACCCTTAAACCCAAGACCTGTTACGAGTATTAACCGAAAAGACAAAAGTAGAGGGATAATAGTTATACCTTATTTGCAGCGGAACAGCGTATTAATAAGAAGTATAATAAACCCAGAAATATATATAATCTCCACGGACAGAATAAATAATCTTCACGGATAGAATAAATAATTCCCACGGACGGAATAAAGCACCCCAAACGTGATGCCTCCTTTGGTATCCACACGGGTACGGAACTGCGACGTATATGCTAGCTTAGTATAAAGGTACGTGAGACCGTCTCAGAACTTCTCTATATCTCTCTTATAACTCTTTATAAGAAGAATATTGTAGACACCCGCATTTTGTCTGCCAGTGTCTATAGCAGTTCCCGACAAACACCCGATGATGATCGGACGCAAACGTGACTTAGTATACTCGGATTTGGACCCGAAATCAATAATATCTGACATGGACTTTTAGCGGAGTAATAATCTCACAAAACAGACCTCAAATTCAGGCCCAGTGGGTCGTTCCGAGCAAAATGAGACTAATTTGGGCCAAAACCGACACCAAAAATAAATCCCGTCTTTTGGCGACCGGGTCAAAACCCGGTCAAAGACGAACCCGTCACAAAAATCAGCCCAAGTACACCTTCTAGAAGATGGCGCCCATTTCTATTTTCAAAAAAGATCATGCAATCAACAAAGTCAAACCCTTCCTCTTTTACCTCGATTTACCTGATCCACTCAGAACTTCTCTATATCTCTCTTATAACTCTTTATAAGAAGAATATTGTAGACACCCGCATTTTGCCTGCCAGTGTCTATAGCAGTTCCCGACAAACACCCGATGATGATCGGACGCAAACGTGACTTAGTATACTCGGATTTGGACCCGAAATCAATAATATCTGACATGGACTTTTAGCGGAGTAATAATCTCACAAAACAGACCTCAAATTCAGGCCCAGTGGGTCGTTCCGAGCAAAATGAGACTAATTTGGGCCAAAACCGACACCAAAAATAAATCCCGTCTTTTGGCGACCGGGTCAAAACCCGGTCAAAGACGAACCCGTCACAAAAATCAGCCCAAGTACACCTTCTAGAAGATGGCGCCCATTTCTATTTTCAAAAAAGATCATGCAATCAACAAAGTCAAACCCTTCCTCTTTTACCTCGATTTACCTGATCCACTCGATCGAGTGGATTGACCCACTCGGTCGAGTGGAGCGTCAAAAAACGGATCAGGCCCATTTTCTAGGGCACTCGACCGAGTGCACTAGGGCCACTCGATCGAGTGACCCTAGGTCGTGGGGTAAACTCTATAAATACCCCATGACCCTCACTCATTTCAGAACTTTTTTCAACTTTGACCAACCCATCTTTTACCTACATTTTACCTCACATTTCAGCCACACTCCCTATTCTACAATCCTAAGCAAGCACACACAAAACCGAGTCCTTTGTCCCTCGATAAACCGACAATTCATCCACACACACACATACACCATAACTTACATACATCCTCAATACTCCATAGTCCCGTCACTATTCGCGAGTCCATTTCCGAGGTCCCTACTAAGCATGTATGTTGAGGGTGTCCTAAACCCCATTTCGATCTTTGATTTTATTTACGTTTTTTTTGTATCGTTAATATTATACTTATACTAGCATTGTATTTCTAACACTCTAACTCTAACATCCTAACTTTTACATTTTCGCATACTAACTTTTCTATTTCGCGTTACTAACATTACTATCATACCGCGTATATATATATATCAATACCGAAAATTCGGTTTCGGATGCGTTTGACTATAATTGTCGCCTAAAGTCCGTCTAATCTCTTTACGAGCAACGACGGAGGTGGAGCCCTTTCGAGTAGCCCCGCCCCAATGTACTCAAGGGCGTGACGTGATCGCGACTAATCGTAGTTGAACGAATTCGATCCCATTTTAATTAGTGCGGAATCCGTTGACACGAAAACCGACATCACATAACCCGAAAGGGTTAGTTTCGATGTCGTGACGTAGAGGGAAGTATTCCGTTACTAATTCAAATTTTCTAACGTAAACGTTTCATAAAATCCCGACAACGGTATTATAATCGTACATGTACACGATTATAGTACCGGAGGTCTAGTTAAATTCAAATCGTGCGATATTTGTATTTAAACTCGACCGACCGTCGTTTTCAACCCCAAAAACGAGACGAGTTGACACTCGTACAGGAGCTACTCGACCGAGTGCATAGGCCACTCGATCGAGTAGCGTCCATCAGGCTGGGCAGACCCTTTTTCGAGGGGCTACTCGACCGAGTGCTTAGGCCACTCGATCGAGTAGCGTCCATAACACTGGGCAGAAACCTTTTTGAGGACGCACTCGACCGAGTCAGACCATGACTCGACCGAGTGGGTCCTGTAACCCAGAAAACCGAGGTCCTTGACATACGCTTTCAAGCCTCGTCCTTTTATCGACATTAGTCATCACGTGTAAAGACTATCACGTGACTATTCTATTTTCAAAACCATGCACATCACGACACCCTAACGACTTTGATCGATTTTTTCGACGTGATAAGTCGGGACAAGGCATCGAGGCATAGGATCGGGCTAGCATCACGCCTAGGCCCTATGTCTCCGTCCTTCGTTTGATGTACAACATAATGTATATTTAAGCGAGGTTAGTCCACTTACACATTTCGCGGTCAAGCTTACATACGGGTCCGTCCCTAACTTTTATTTATTTATTATACCATTTCCATATCGCTTATATAATTTTCGTATTGGCCGGGTTGTATTTCCGCCCGTGTAGCTTGTACGTTATTTACGTTTGAGTTTCATTTATTTACTTGCTTATCGCTTTATAAATGAACCTCGCATGCTAAATCATTTCGACTATAACTAAGATGCATTAAATGACGTAGTTAACCAATAACTCATATGCTTAGCCCGAAAACGCTGTTTGCATATCATTTAATCGTTTTACTAGCGCGCTCACACGAACACGAACGATGTCTTAGTAGAGGCCGCCACGTGCGGGCGGGGTTGGGTGTCCTTAGTGGGCTTCCCAACACGTACCCTCACCCCTTACTCAGAACCTTTGGTTTCCGGATGCCCGAAACCCTTGGCGCACGAGAGTCATTCTATATACGAAAGCCGGTTTACACGGTATCGGTATTGCAATGCAAAGGGACGAGCCCAATGAACTCTGAAATCGAAGTGGGCTTACTTTGTGTATAGCCCATGACGACATAGAGTGGGCTCGTATGGTTCCGAATAACCACAAAATTCGGTGGCGACTCCATTTTGACTTAAATTTCGAACCCGAGAACAATCTTACCACGAGATTCATTCGCCTACCCAAACCCGCGCGTGGCCGCGTCGGGGTGGACCTACGTCATGTCCACAATTTGGCGACTCCGCTGGGGATACCTGATGTACTACATGTCATCGGGGTTCCTAGGGTGAGACTCGAAGAGAAATCGTTCGAATATTAGTGTGCGCGCATTAGTTTAATGGTTCATGCATAACCCAAATTTTGCCCGGGCCGGTTACTTGTGACCGACGTCCCACTATACCACGGTGCATTCCTACATGGGTGCACTAAAGACTTCGATGGCGGAACTCACCGGGGTTTTACGGCAGGTCCTAGTTCCAAATCGGCTAGGAAGTCTGTCCCGTTTCGTGAGAATGCGATCGTCGTTGGTATAGACCCTATTCGACCGACCGAGACTTAGTGTAAAGCATACATAAGCGTCGTTATAATGCTTGCTTGACTATGTGCTGCTTGGTTTCCGTGTCATTTTTCAAAAACCGTCATTTCAAAAATGCATCTTTCCAAAAACACCCAAATTTTGAAAAAACCCGAAATGCTGTCCGTTTCGGGACCCGTCTTTTCAAAATATCCAATTTTCAAAACTCGGAATGCCGCCGAAATTTAGGATCAAATGATTTGACTCAAAACATCCTTGTTCTCTAGTCGGCATGTTGCCTGTTTTAATTCATGAATTTCCAACACCATCTCGATTTTCTGAATTTTCAAAATTCTAATCTTGGTTTTCGAAATTCCGTTTTTTTTTTATTTCCAAACTCTCGGAAATTCATCCACTCATTTTACATTCAAATTTCAAACATCCAACTTTCCTAGTAAACCTTCCTTATTATTAGGACCTACCGTCTAGCCGTGTGTCGGGTCTTTGCATAGTTTCTCGAAGGTGTATAGCGTCGAAACTCCGCTGATCCTATATCACGAGTTTCCCCACTTTCCCAAGTCCGCCTTATCCGTCAAGGCACGACCGACCCGCGTAGGGCATACCCTTACAAAGGAAAGTCCGTCCATACACTCGAGTCAAAAGTCTGGGGAAAAAGTCTCACGTGGACCTTCCTTCGAACGGGATTAGGCCCACAAAGCCAAAATCCTAAGGAAGTTATACCACCCATCGAGTCATCCGTCTAGAGGTCTCTCTCGAGTCTTTAGTCTTCTTTCCTAGTGTCGCTCGGGATATACTTTTCCTCTCTTTTTTCCGAGATCTGGGTTCAGTTTCTGATTACGCGGTGTTCTTACAGACAGGCCACCGGCAACCAGACACGCTCGAAGGATGGCTACTTTGAACAGCCTGCAAACCGCTTTGGACGCCATGGTCGCAAAGCAGACCGACATCGAAGCCCAACTGACCGAAATGAGGGCTGGCCAGGTGGCCATTGTTGCTCGCCTAGCTACGGTGGAGCAAAGGGCTCCTAATGTCGAGACTGCTGGGCCCATAACTGAACTGGTTAGCGCTGTACGCCGACTAGAAGAACAAGTCCATTTGACTGGGAGTAACAATATCCACCGGGAGAATAGCCGAGAGTACTCCACGGTGAGTGACAAGCTGCCCGCAAACCTGAATCTCACAGGTTTGCCCATGTTCGAGGGAACTGAAGACCCGTTACTACATGTGCGGGCCTTCAAGGAATTCATGGCCATCAAGGGAGTGGATTCGACCATGTTCAAGAATCTTTTCGCTGCATCCCTTGAGAAGCACCCACGGGCCTGGTACTATAGGCTAGACCCGAAAAAATACCCTACATGGGATGATGTGGCTACCGAGTTCGCTCGGAACTATGCTGATAACACCGAGATCCAAACCACAATGCGATCTCTGGAGGTCATGGCCCAAGAGCCAAAGGAAGGTTTTACTAAATACCTTCAACGCTGGAGGGCCGAGAGCGTGAAATTGGTCGATAAGCCCAATGAGAAGACCCTAGTGGAGGCTTTTGTCAAGAACCTCCTCCCCTCCTACCGGGTTCACCTGCGGTACGCTGTCATACCCAATTTCACCACCCTTACTGAAATGGGTATGAGGATCGAAGATGACCTAAGACTAGAAGGCCTCACTAAGGCCACTAGCAAAGGGTACCAAGGGGCCTCCTCCTCCACCACTAAGCCCCAGGCTGCAACTCGCAGCATTTTTGACGCGGTTAATCTACTAGATGCCCCGTCCAAGAAGAACACCCCACCTCGGGTCTTCACTGATATAGGTACTACCTATACCTATGCCTTACAAAGGCTATCCTCCAAGGGCCTAATCCAACCGATAGGCCCAACTCCTGAAGTTCCGGTCGAGCGACGCTCCAAGAACTACAATGCTCAGGCCTATTGCCAGTACCACCGGGGCAGTGGGCATGATACCGAAAAGTGTTGGAAGCTGAAACACTTGATCCAGGACCTAATCGAGAGCGGTAAAATCCCGCTGCCCGGAGATAAGCCCAACAACAAGGAGAACCCTTTTAGCTCCCACGCCATCTTTGCCGGGGAGGTAATTGACTGTTCTCACCTTATCTCTCCTTTTATCCCGCAAGTGAACGGGATCTGGTTTGACGACGAGGATGATATCTACCTCGCTAAAGGGGAAACCGTCCCCATCACCCCTGAACAGATCCGAGAGGCTAAAACTCGGGTCCTAGCCAGCAACAACCTTGGTCGTCCCTACTTAGCCACAAGCACTAGGGACACCCCTATCCCGACAACCATCACCGATCCACTCGGGATGGAAGTCGCCCCTGAAGAGCCGACCGCTGAAACGGCTATGGTGAAACAACTGAGAAGAACCCGAGTTGACCTCACTATATGGCAACTCCTTGTTAGCTCTCAAGAACATCGAGAAGCAGTTACAAAGGCTCTCGATCAAGTCAAGATCGACTCTTCGGCTACCCCCGCTGAAATGGTAGCCACGGTCCTACCCCACCTAAAGGGTAAGGTCAAAGAAGGAGGCCCAATGATCACCTTTTCTGAAGCCGATCTGCCGCCATTTGGGACCTCCCACAACCTGGCCCTTTACATCACGGTGATTTGTCGAGGGAAGTATCTTCCTATGACCCTGGTTGATGACGGGTCCGCTGTGAATGTCCTTCCTCTAAGGACCGCCAAAGCCCTCGGCATTACCGAGGCTGACTATATCCCGACTGCTCAAACCATCCAAGCCTTTGATGGAAGTCCAAAGTCGGTAGCTGGGGCCATAAAGCTGACCATCATCACGGGCCCGATAGAAAAGGAGCTTGAATTTCAGGTGATTGATGTCACCTCATCATTCAACTTGCTCCTAGAAAGGCCGTGGATTCACGCGGTGAAAGCTGTGTCCTCCACCCTCCACCGTAAGATCAAGATGCCTCTACTCGACAGTGTTGTTACTTTAGAGGCAACCCCAATGACCGTGGCTAGCTGTAACGCCACGGGCCGCACGGACCTCTGGGGGTTCGACTTTGTGGGGATGATCGAGGAAGAGTACCTCTTTAGGCCTTACTTCACCACGAGCATTGACACAATGCTCCAGAACCTAGGGTACCTTCCGGGGGCTACCTCTCGACCCGACCTTCCAGCTGGGAAGATCATCGAGGTTCTCAAGGACGAAGACTCTCACTTCGGCCTTGGCTATGCCCTCACTCCGGACAACGTCGTCCGAGCAGGAATCGAAAAGGCCTGCAACATCATGAAGGGTATCTACTTGAGCCCTTACAGCCCACGGTTGTCTGACTACTTTGTCACACCCGTATTCGGGGCCATCCAGGTTGGACTCTACCAACCCAATGCTACGCACCTCGGGACCCACTTGGCCCGGGATTGCAACTACATCCCGGATGAGGTGTTCGCCCTCATCCAGTCCGACGGAGTGGATGATGCCGAGCCCGCGCTAGGGCTACTCTTCGGGGAAGACACCGTAGCCCCGACTCCAAAGGAAGACCTGGTCAACCTGATTCTCCGCAGCAACAGGTTTGACCCGACCAAGCTGATCTCGGATGTTGATTCCGAGACGGGAAAAAGGGCCTGGAGGAAGACTGTCAAGTGGACTGACAGTCAAGGAAGGATCTACAAGCTGGTCACCGGAGAGGGAGACATGCCTGAGTCTGAGTCCGAGTCTGAGTCGGAGTCTGAGTCAGAGTCTGAGGTCAAGTCTAGAGAAGTCGGTGCAAGAGTCACTCCTGTAACCCCCCTCCCTTCTATCATTCCTGCTGTTAGCACTTCGGGGTCTGTCCCGAGTGCTTTACCAATTCCGCCACTGACCAACGATCAGATGGCTGCTCTCTTTGAGCTGTTTTCCAAATTTTCAATCAATAATAACAACCGTTCTGCTTACGACTTGTCTCTTTTAAATCCTGCTTTCAAAAACGTTTTATGCTATGACATTGAGAAATCCGACGAACAGGTACCCTTACCTCCACATCTGATCGAGCAACTAGAGCAAAGGGAATCCCGGAATCCGGTAATTGAAGAGACCGAGTCCATAAACGTGGGAACAACCTTAGAGCCTCAGATACTTAAGATAGGGTTATCCTTAGATCCCGAGGAGAAACAACAGTTTATAAACCTTCTCCAAGAGTTCAAAGACGTCTTCGCATGGTCCTACAAGGACATGCCGGGGATAGACCGGGAAATAGCCGAGCACCGCATACCTATCAAAGACGGGTGCAAACCGGTCAAACAGAAGCTCTGCCAAATGAGGCCCGAGTGGTCTCTCAAAGTAAAGGAAGAAGTCGACAAACAGTTCAAAGCCGGCTTCATACAAGTGTCCGAGTATCCGGACTGGGTTGCAAACATCGTGCCGGTTCCTAAAAAGGACGGTAAGGTGCGGGTGTGCGTAGATTTTCGAGATCTTAACAAAGCAAGCCCGAAGGATGATTTTCCGTTACCACACATCGATATACTGGTGGATAACACGGCCGATCATGCCCTTCTGTCATTCATGGATGGGTATGCCGGATATAATTAAATCAAGATGGCGGAAGAAGACATGAGTAAGACTACCTTCACTACACCTTGGGGTACTTACTGTTACACCGTCATGCCATTTGGTCTCATTAATGTCGGGGCCACATACCAAAGGACCGCTACCACCTTACAACATGACATGATGCATAAAGAGGTAGAGGTCTATGTAGACGACATGATCGTCAAATCCAAAGAACGGGACGGTCACATCACCGCCCTAAGGAAATTCTTCACCCGATTGCGCAAATACAACATGAGGCAAAACCCTCAAAAGTGCAGTTTCGGGGTAACGTCGGGCAAATTACTGGGTCATATCATTAGCCAACGAGGTATCGAGGTCGACCCAGCTAAAATCAAAGCCATTACCGAGATGCAAGCTCCTAAAACCGAAAAAGAGATAAGGGGATTTCTCGGGAAAGTCCAGTACATTAGTCGATTCATTTCCAAGCTAACCATGGTGTGTGAACCAATTTTCAAGAAACTGAAAATAGGGGAACGGATACTATGGGATGACAAGTGCCAAGCTGCTTTCGACAAAATCAAGGAAATTCTGTCTGCTCCGCCAGTTTTGATGCCACCTCAACCCGGTTTGCCTCTGTCGTTATACCTAACAATGACCGAGACAGCCACGGGGGCTATGCTGGCTCAGACAGTTGACTCCAAAGAACGAGCCATCTATTATATCAGCAAGAAGTTTTTAGAGTATGAGTGCAAATATACCATGCTCGAAAAGACGTGCTTGGCTCTAGTCTGGGCCACTAAGAAGCTTAGACACTATATGCTCAGCTATGAGGTTCATGTCCTATCCAAGATGGACCCGATGAAGTACCTCTTCGAAAAGCCTATCCTCAACGGCCGGATTTCAAGATGGACTCTAATGTTGGCAGAGTTCGACCTAAAATTTGTACCGTTAAAAGCTATTAAAGGGTGAGTAGTAGCTGAATTCCTCGCTGATAGCCCGGTAACCGAGGAAGGACACACCGACACTTGGTCCTTCCCAGACGAAGATATTTTCCATACCGATGCCGAAACATGGGATTTATACTTCGATGGAGCATCTAATTTTCGAGGGTTCGGAGTCGGGATCCTCCTAATTTCAACAAGAGGGGAGCATACTCCCGTCTCCATCAAGCTGGACTTTGACGTTACCAATAATGCAGCAGAGTACGAAGCATGCATTTATGGGCTACAAGCCACCGCCAACCTGGGGATCACGAATCTTCGGGTACATGGCGACTCATCCTTGGTCATTAACCAAGCACTTCAAAAATGGAAGACTCGGAATGCTAATCTCGTGGCCTACCAGGCGCGAGTAAGGGATCTCGAGAAACTATTCCAAAAGGTAGAGTACATATACCTGCCTCGGGAAGAAAATCAGTTTGCAGATGCACTTTCAAAATTGGCATCTTTACTGAACATCCCCGACCACGTGACCAGTATGCCAATTTGCGTCGAAAGACGATCTGAGCCGGCATACATCCATGACATCGAGATCACTGATCCCGAACCTTGGTACTAGGTTGTGTTAACATACCTGACCAGCGGAGAGTATCCTCCTGGGACCGAGGGTCGAGCCAAGAAGGCCTTACGAAGGCTAGCCACCCAGTTCATCCGTACTGATGACGGGCAGCTGTACAAAAAGACAGCACAGGGGGCTCTTCTCCTTTGTGTTGACAAATATAAAGCCGAGAAAGTAATGGCCGAAGTACATGATGGCGAAAACGGTCCACACATGAATGCTCACATGCTGGTCCGAAAAATCATGAGGCTCGGGTATTACTGGAACACCATGGAGGCCGACTGCCAATTTTATGTCAAACATTGCCATAACTGTCAATTCTTTGGTAATGTGCAACATATGCCGCCGTCTCTGCTTTATACCATGACGTCACCTTGGCCGTTCTCGACATGGGGTATCGACATAATCGGGAAGGTGAATCCCTCCGGTACCGGTGGACATTGCTTCATTCTGGTAGCTATCGACTATTTCACCAAATGGGTCGAAGCTGAATCATATCGCATCCTCAATGCCAAACATGTCGCCAAATATATCCAAAACAAGATAATATGTCGGTATGGAATCCCGCATGAATTTATCAGTGATCATGGAACTCATTTCCAAGCTGAGACGGCAACCTTACTGGCTAAATATAAAATTCAAAGGCACACGTCCTCGCCATACCGTCCCCAAACGAACGGAGCAGTAGAGGCAGCTAATAAAACAATTGTCACCATACTCAAAAAGATGGCTGATAATTATCGGGACTGGCCCGACAAAATACCTTTTGCCCTATGGGGGTATCGAACATCAATTCGCACCGCAACCGGGGCGACACCATATTACCTAACCTATGGGATGGAGGCAGTCCAACCAGTTGAGCTAGAGGTACCGTCCCTCAGAATTCTGCTAGAAAGCCAAGTACCCGAAGCTGACTGGGTTCGAGCACGGTACGATTCGTTGGTTCTACTAGACGAACGACGGTCCCGCGCTCTCAACAACATCCAAATTTACCAAAAACGGATCCAACGGGCTTTCAACAAGCGAGTAAGACCCAGAAACATTAAAGAAGGGGATCTAGTCCTTAAGTCTGTTCGAGCTCTACTACCAGTTGACCCAAGGGGAAAATTCAAACCCAACTGGGCTGGGCCATACCTGGTGAAGAGGATCCTATCAGGAGGAGCAGTAATGTTGACGGACCTGGACGGGAATGAGTTTGTCAACCCAACCAACCTGGACCAGCTGAAGCGTTACTACCCTTAGCCATTTCTCAATGTCATTAGCAATTTTTATCAAAATCGTTTTATATTACAAAAAGCAAGTCAATGAGTTAGAATTATTTATTCTACTGTCGCAAAACATCTTGAACCATTAGTCTTGGTGTAATTCAAGATTGAAAATTTCCTAAGCCTGAACTACGTTTGGTTTGATTCTGCTAATTGCGGATACGTAGGCAGCCCCTCAAAAGGGCACAACCAATGCAATCGAGAAAAGACAGGAACGGCTTAATAATAAACTTCCTTTTATTAATTATCACAAAAAAAATCCCAATAAACTTGGGAAAATTACAAAGTGCAGGAATTCAAAAAACTACAAAAAAAAAACACACGACAAAAATAGTAATAATATTTAAATAATAAAAAAAACTAAGGACTCGGTATCTAGGGCATCTTGCCCTTCCCTTTGTCCTTGGCCTCCTTAACCGTCCACTGACGGCGACGCGGAGGAGAGCGTTCCCGAATCACTACAGGAACCTCTTTAGCCCGGACTCGTTTCTTGGAACTCGAGTCCTCATCCATCTCGATAGGCCCGAGTCGGGCCCTCACGGGCTCAGGGAGCCGGTCACGCGGACCCAGTCGGTCCCAGGCTGGACCCAGTCGGTCCCAGGCTGGACCCAGTCGGTCCCAGGCCGCCAACCTTGGCCCAAATCGTCGCTCCAAGTCAGTCTGGGGGCCTTGCCGCCCCCGCGTGCCACTAGCACCGGCATCTTTCGCTCGAGTCTTAGTATGTGACTTAAGACCCGATTCTAATCGGACTAAGGTAGCAGGGGTCTCTCCCTCGTCGTAGAATCCCCTATTGTCCTTTGCCGTCTCCCGACGGACCAGTTCGAAGGCCTCATCGACCTTCAGAGCTTTGCGAGCCTCCTCAGACTCCTCAGAAGTCCACTTCTCATAGGCTCGAGAAACCCAAGCGGATTGGCAAGGGTTGGGAATAGTCCATGTAGGACGAGTAAACCATCTCTGCAACCAGGTGTCGCACATAGCGTCCGTCAGTTGGAGCGAGACGCTAATGATGGCTTCAGTCTCAGGAATGCGCTGAGACGAACCGAACTGCCTCAGAATGCGGTCCGGGTAGATGTGAACTGTCCAGTCTAGGGACAGGAGCACAAGGTAACGAGCTTGGTCCCTCTTGGCCAACCCCGTCAGCTTAGAAAGGAACCACCAAGCAACCGTCCACCTAATCAACGGGCCACCATGGAACACCAATTCCTCGTCCCAGTAAGCTCGGTTTATATGGTGATTCGAGCTTATCCGGCGCCCCCTAGAACTGAGTTGGCTGCTACGGTAGTTGGGAACGCTCGGAGGAGGCTCTATGATCGATAAGCGCTCCGACAGCCAAACCTGCAAAAAGTATACACAAAATTTGTGAGCAGCGGAATAGTTCGCCACAGCCCACTCGATCGAGTACACCATCTGACTCGATCGAGTAAGGCTCCCTAAGACAACCAGCAGCTCGTCAGGTATGGCACTCGATCGAGTACACCATCTGACCCGATCGAGTGAGCCCTTCACAGACCGGCAGAAACACTTTGCAGACATCACTCGATCGAGTGATAGGTCCACTCGATCGAGTGACTTACGGACCTCAAGAAACCGCGAAACAAAAAAGAAAGATTGAAAAATCGCAAGATGAATACCTGCAGAATGAGGGTGCTACCCGTCAATTGCCGGGTTGGGTCAAGTCGCCTAGCATCCAGACCCATGATGAGTTCCCCAGTGGCTAGCCAAGCAGGGCTATGACCAGTCTCCATCTGGTCAACCACTCCAATCAGCCTAATTTGACCCACGCATGAGTCAGCATCCATCAACCCCTCGAAGACGTAGCGGTGCAACATGCAGAACGCGAAAGCCCTACGCCTGTGAGAAGGCGTAGCCCTTACATCCTGGCTGTTCATAAACTTGTCAGCCAAGTCGAAAAGGGAGACAGTATCTCCCCGCACCATTCGATCTGTCTCAGCATGAGACAGACCTAGGAAGTCCCTCAGTCTTCTCCTCGGGTCCGGGTAGAAGGAAGGGATGGCAGGACGAGCAACAGGACTCCAACCTCCAATGGCTGCGATCTCCTCGGGAAGAGGGCATATTTCTCCCCGCGGGAACGCAAAGACGTGGTGGGTAGTATCCCAAAGTGCCAAACAAGCATCCAAAAAGTGTGAATCGGGCACCAGACGCCTAAGAGGAAATAGGCTGGTAATCCCCATTTGGGTCAGCTGAATCATATCCTCGTCCCGAAAGTGCTGGGACCAGGCAAAAAGCATTGAAGTGAGATGCTCAATACCCATGGCAGGAACTTGATTTCTCTTGAAAGACTGAGAGATTTTAAGAGAAGAAGAGTTTTGATTTGAGGTGCAGTAAGCTGAAGCAGGGAGACCTGTATTTATAATAGGGAAGCCTGGCAGTAACCCTGACTAACCCTGCCTCCTCAGTAAACTGGGCCCCAACATGTGCAGGCCTGACTTCAACCCAGAATAGGAATCTAGTTATCCTGAGCTTTCCTAAATCCTTTCTAAAAATTCCTTAAGTTCAAAAAAAAATCTTTCTCGAAAATTTCAGCTTTTTTTCAAAATCCAGTGCTTTTTCCTCAGCACGAGTCGGTGTTTTGCCTATGTGTTACATGCAATTTATCATGTGTCAGCATACAGGTACACCCCAAGACTTCAGAAGCAAGTCCCCGCGCAACTACTTCACTCCCCAACGTGTGCCCATATGTATCCCAGAATGCTACAGTCAAAGCCATGATGTATCAGCATACGGGTACTCCTACACCTTCAAAAGCAAGTTTCACTCCCCACGGAGCTACCACCGGCAGGACAGGTATGACCCTCTGCTTATGGCTGGCGAGCCCTTCACGCTAGTCTACTGGACTATAAACGACCCGACCGGAAGGCTGCCAGGTTGTAATCTGCGATTGGCCTGGTAGCTACTCTGACTTTCGCCTTGTCCAAGCCTCAGTCAGAGTGGGGGCTCTGTAGACACCCGCATTTTGCCTGCCAGTGTCTATAGCAGTTCCCGACAAACACCCGATGATGATCGGACGCAAACGTGACTTAGTATACTCGGATTTGGACCCAAAATCAATAATATCTGACATGGACTTTTAGCGGAGTAATAATCTCACAAAACAGACCTCAAATTCAGGCCCAGTGGGTCGTTCCGAGCAAAATGAGACTAATTTGGGCCAAAACCGACACCAAAAATAAATCCCGTCTTTTGGCGACCGGGTCAAAACCTGGTCAAAGACGAACCCGTCACAAAAATCAGCCCAAGTACACCTTCTAGAATATTGCGCCCATTTCTATTTTCAAAAAAGATCATGCAATCAACAAAGTCAAACCCTTCCTCTTTTTCCTCGATTTACCTGATCCACTCGATCGAGTGGATTGACCCACTCGGTCGAGTGGAGCGTCAAAAAACGGATCAGGCCCATTTTCTAGGGCACTCGACCGAGTGCACTAGGGCCACTCGATCGAGTGACCCTAGGTCGTGGGGTAAACTCTATAAATACCCCATGACCCTCACTCATTTCAGAACTTTTTTCAACTTTGACCAACCCATCTTTTACCTACATTTTACCTCACATTTCAGCCACACTCCCTATTCTACAATCCTAAGCAAGCACACACAAAACCGAGTCCTTTGTCCCTCGATAAACCGACAATTCATCCACACACACACATACACCATAACTTACATACATCCTCAATACTCCATAGTCCCGTCACTATTCGCGAGTCCATTTCCGAGGTCCCTACTAAGCATGTATGTTGAGGGTGTCCTAAACCCCATTTCGATCTTTGATTTTATTTACGTTTTTTTTGTATCGTTAATATTATACTTATACTAGCATTGTATTTCTAACACTCTAACTCTAACATCCTAACTTTTACATTTTCGCATACTAACTTTTCTATTTCGCGTTACTAACATTACTATCATACCGCGTATATATATATATCAATACCGAAAATTCGGTTTCGGATGCGTTTGACTATAATTGTCGCCTAAAGTCCGTCTAATCCCTTTACGAGCAACGACGGAGGTGGAGCCCTTTCGAGGAGCCCCGCCCCAATGTACTCAAGGGCGTGACGTGATCGCGACTAATCGTAGTTGAACGAATTCGATCCCATTTTAATTAGTGCGGAACCCGTTGACACGAAAACCGACATCACATAACCCGAAAGGGTTAGTTTCGATGTCGTGACGTAGAGGGAAGCATTCCGTTACTAATTCAAATTTTCTAACGTAAACGTTTCATAAAATCCCGACAACGGTATTATAATTGTACATGTACACGATTATAGTACCGGAGGTCGAGTTAAATTCAATCGTGCGATATTTGTATTTAAACTCGACCGACCGTCGTTTTCAACCCAAAAAACGAGACGAGTTGACACTCGTACAGGAGCTACTCGACCGAGTGCATAGGCCACTCGATCGAGTAGCGTCCATCAGGCTGGGCAGACCCTTTTTTGAGGGGCTACTCGACCGAGTGCTTAGGCCACTCGATCGAGTAGCGTCCATAACACTGGGCAGAAACTTTTTTGAGGACGCACTCGACCGAGTCAGACCATGACTCGACCGAGTGGGTCCTGTAACCCAGAAAACCGAGGGCCTTGACATACGCTTTCAAGCCTCGTCCTTTTATCGACATTAGTCATCACGTGTAAAGACTATCACGTGACTATTCTATTTTCAAAACCATGCACATCACGACACCCTAACGACTTTGATCGATTTTTTCGACGTGATAAGTCGGGACAAGGCATCGAGGCATAGGATCGGGCTAGCATCACGCCTAGGCCCTATGTCTCCGTCCTTCGTTTGATGTACAACATAATGTATATTTAAGCGAGGTTAGTCCACTTACACATTTCGCGGTCAAGCTTACATACGGGTGCCGGGTTGTATTTCCGCCCGTGTAGCTTGTACGTTATTTACGTTTGAGTTTCATTTATTTACTTGCTTATCGCTTTATAAATGAACCTCGCATGCTAAATCATTTCGACTATAACTAAGATGCATTAAATGACGTAGTTAACCAATAACTCATATGCTTAGCCCGAAAACGCTGTTTGCATATCATTTAATCGTTTTACTAGCGCGCTCACACGAACACGAACGATGTCTTAGTAGAGGCCGCCACGTGCGGGCGGGGTTGGGTGTCCTTAGTGGGCTTCCCAACACGTACCCTCACCCCTTACTCAGAACCTTTGGTTTCCGGATGCCCGAAACCCTTGGCGCACGAGAGTCATTCTATATACGAAAGCCGGTTTACACGGTATCGGTATTGCAATGCAAAGGGACGAGCCCAATGAACTCTGAAATCGAAGTGGGCTTACTTTGTGTATAGCCCATGACGACATAGAGTGGGCTCGTATGGTTCCGAATAACCACAAAATTCGGTGGCGACTCCATTTTGACTAAAATTTCGAACCCGAGAACAATCTTACCACGAGATTCATTCGCCTACCCAAACCCGCGCGTGGCCGCGTCGGGGTGGACCTACGTCATGTCCACAAATATATTATGAGCCAATACTCTTAATTCCATATTATGGTTCATCATATGAACCTCCTTATATAGGAGATGAGAAGGTAGAATTAGGTTATTCCCAAAACTCTAATTACCATAATTAGATTATTAGTATAACTCTAATTACCATAACCCGACAACGCAGCTGGATCCGTATTACTACTGACCCGATATATTTAATATACCGTTATATTAATAATATCTCGTACACATTGTGCGTGACCCAATGGGTCCACTTAAGACTACCAGACACGTAACTTATTTACATGTCAACCCGACATCGACCTCTAGCAAGGCATATCGGATACATAGACTTAAGCGGGTTAATCCGTAGGACAGTGGACATAACTCCTTCAAATTTAACTTTATTTGTAGTCTTATTAAGAACTTTTTTTAAGATTAAAAAGTTTTTTGTTGATATCTAAAAACGAATGATTAGTCTTATTTATAATATAGAATTTCATCACTTCATCCTAATTTGGAGAAATTGTTACTTTTATTTATATAATAGAATTTCATCACCTTAATTTCGTTTTATTATACTCTTTTCGTTCACTATTTTTTTTCTCCATTACCTTATTTTCACTTTTTTTTTCTTCACCATTTTTTCTCCATTGTCTTAATATTTGTGAATGAGTATTTTAATGAAATGAGACAAAAAATAGTGACCGGAGGGAGTATAATTTTTTGATGTGGGATAATTTATTTAAGTTTATAGCCTTAAGAGTGTTTTAAGACTCAAAAGAGAGGGTTATAATTTTTCGATGTGGAATAATTACTTAACTTTATAGTCTTAACAGTTTTTTAAGACTCAAAAGATTTTGATTGATATCTAATAACAAATAATTAGTCTTATTTATAATATAGAAATTCATCACCTTATTATAATTTGTCGATGTGGGATAATTTAACTAAAATTTGTAGTCTTATTTATAATATAGAATCATCACCGTAATTTATTTTTATTGATTCGATGTGAAATAATTTTAAGTTTGTAGTCTTATTAAGACATTTTTTAAACTCAGAAGTTTAAAAATAAGACTACAAATTCATGACCTCATCGTAATTTTTAAAAAAACAATGATATAGAATTCCATCATAGTTTTTTAAAAAAACAAAAGTCTTTTGTTGGTTGATATTTAAAAACAATTATTATGCTTATTTAGTAGAAATTCATAACCTTATCATAATTTTTCGATGGAAGGGAATTACAGATGTCTAAGGAATTTTTTTTTATTAATTTTATTTATAATATAGAATACCATCACCTTATTATAATTTTTTATTTAAGTGTATTGTTTTAACAACTTTATTAAGACTCAAAGGATTTATGTTTGATGAAACTTTATAATTTTTCGAATGTGGGATAGTTTTACTATATTTATTTACGTTTATAGTACGTCTTAATTTTATTTAAGTTTATAGTCTTAATATATATTTTAAGATTCAAAAGATTTTTGGTTAATATCTAAGAGCATATGATTACTACGGAATATTATTTATAATATAAATTTCATCACCTTATTATAATTTTTCGATGTGAGATTATTTTTACTTAAATTTGTAGTCTTATTAAGAGACTTTTTAAGACTTAAAAGTTTTTTTTATTGATATTTAAGAACGAAGGATTAGTCTTATTTATAATATTAAATTCATCAACTTATTTTAATTTTTCGATGTGAGATAATTTATTTAAGTTTAAAGTCAACCATCAGCTCTTTTTAAGACTAAAAAAAATACATCTTTACTCTTGTTTATAATATAGAATTTCATCACCTAACTATAATTTTTCAATGTGGGATGATTTTAAATTTGTAGTCCTATATATTAAAAGTTTTTTTAAGACTCAAAAGTTTTTTTGTCAATATTTAAAACCGAATGATTACTAATATTTATAATATAAAATTCCCTTACCACATCATAATTTTTCGATATGAGATAATTTAAAAAAAATTCTTGGTCGATATTTAAAATCAAATGATTACTCTTATATATAATATAATATTTACTCTTATTTAATCATCATATTATAATTTATCGATGTGAGATAATTTTATAACTGTTATATGTAATAAATTCATCACATAATGTGAAACAAATAATATGAAATTTATACTCTAATGAAAGCATTTTTTACCACGAATCTAATTATTTCATTTTTATAATTTATTTTACGATAACGTTTTTAAAAAATGAACTCTAAAGGTTTTTACTTCAGAATTGTAAAACATCACATTAATATAATAAATTAAATATATATTATAATAATTAAAAGATTCTCTAATTGATTTTTTTTATTATTTATTATACTTTCCTAATTTGAGGTGTGATGGAACGGACCAATGAGATCGCTTGAAAAAAATCTTATATACATATAGGTAGGTTCAAATAAGGTCAACAACTTTTTTAAGTTCATAAGTTCTAGTGTTAAAGTTACACAAAAGGTGCTTAAAGTTACACCAGATGAGTGATAAAGTTGCACTTTATCACTTGAAGTGATAAAAGTGCTGAATGTTATAGTTACATATCAATTTTGAACAAATGCAACTTTATCGTATGTCATCTGTAACTTTAATATAGACTTAAAAAGTTGTTGTTCTTATTTGAAGAGAGAGAGAGAGAGAGAGAGGATCATATAAGTCTATTACCCCCTTATAAGTCCATAAGGCTCAATATCAATCCTTGGATCAAAGCAATATGGATGGTTGAGATGTAATTTATTATTTAATTTGAAAAAAAAAATGTTTAACATAGCCCAACCCCTCTTTTTTCTCACTCTCAATATTCTCACCATATTAATGACCTCTTTTTCCCACCCTTCACCCTCATTATTCCATTCACTCAATATTCATTCAATCAGTTTTCATTACTCAATATTCACTCCATACAATCTTCATTACTCAATATTCTTAGCCTCACTATTCACTTCATTACTCACACCATCCGTCTTTATCTTCGTTATTCTTCAGACCATTCAGTACCTTGTTCCTGACATTATCTCTTTCGATTGATTTTATCACTTTTTGCAGGTAAAGTTTCGTTCTCTAATTAGATTGTCCGTATTTTCTTCTTATATTTAGTATAATTTGAGGATTTGTTGTTTAATTACACGAATTTGGGTTTTTTTTTGCGAAATTAGGGTTTTTGTACAAATTGGGGGTTTTGCGTTTAATCGTGGTTTTCTGGTTTAATTTCGAGTTTCTTGTTAAATTGAAATTTTTCTATTTGAGAATTTGGTGTCTAATCAATTTTTGGTGGTAATATTGTTGTTAATCAATTTCTTAGGGTCGTGTTTACTGAGTTTTTGATGGGGTTTTTGTTCATTCCATCAATAAAATTGGTGGTCATATTTTTCTTAATCAATTTTGTAGTATCATGTTTACTGAATTTTTTGGGGTTATTAGATCTTCGTGTTTAGTTGTTGATTTCACCCAAAAGTACGTCTAATTATTGTCTATTTTTTAATGCGTTTTTTATTTTGATGTGTTTAAGGAGAATCGTGGGAGGAAATTGATCATTCTGAGTTGTTTTGTCCATTCATACTACAGTATGCGTCACGAGTCAGTTTAAATATTTTTGCAACTTCGGGTTATATATCATGTAACTTCAGTTCATATATTTTGTAACTTCAGATCATATATTTGTAACTTTAATTCGAATCAGTTCATATACTTTTGTAACTTCAGTTCTTATATTTTGTAACTTTAATTCAATTAATATATTGTAACTCAAGTTCATATTATAATTTAATTTGGTTCGTCTTATAAGCTAATTGGTGTGCGTTTAATTTGGTTCTTCTGTTATTTATTGCATGTGTTAGTTGAAATGTCGTCCATAGTTGAAATGGTTGAAGATGTGGGGAACGAGGATGAAGATGTCGATAATATCCCCGGGGGACGTAGGCTTTGCGAAGCTGATTTCAAAGCTTAATGGTAGACATAAAGCGTCCGTACGCAGAATTGGTTTCAGTGAGTTGCTGGAACTTAAATTACCGGACCAGCTTTGTATATGAATTACTTTTTTGTATATTTGTAACTTCACTTCGTATATTTTGTAACTTCAGTTCATATATTTTGTAACCACAAAAACTTGTATGAGACCGTCTCACGATAATTTATCGTGAGACGGGTCATATAAGAGGTGGTTACTAAATTTGTAACCACCCCCCTATGTGCCCATGTGAGAGGTCTCACGATAAATTATCGTGAGACGGTCTCACATGAGAGTTACTGGTTTGTAACTTCAGTTCATATATTATAACTCAAGTCCATATTTTTGTAACTTCAATCTAATTAGATCATATATTTTTGTAACTTCACTTCACATATTTTGTAACTTTAGTTCATATGTTTTGTAACTTCAGATCATATATTGTAACTGCAATCCATTTTTTTGTAAATTCAATTGTAATCATTTCATATATCATGTAACTTCAGTTTATATATCATGTAACTTCAGTTCATAAATTTTGTAACTTTAGATCATATATTGAAACTTGTAACTTTATTTTGAATCAGTTCATATATTTTTGTAACTTTAGTTCTTATATTTTGTAACTTTAATTCATCTCAATTAAACTGTCAACTACCTACGATACTCACCCGCACACACATCCTCTACCTTCTGCAAATCCTCCACCCCAGCACTGCCAAATTCGGGTTGTCAATTAATTCAGCAAAGTAAAGTAACTTTAATTCATAAAATTCGTAACTTCAATTAATAAGAATTTAACGGTTATGAATCGTATACACCGACCCTTTACATAAATCGAATTCCCTGCTACAATGGAGAAGATGAGGCACCATGGAAGGAAGAAAACATTGAGATTAAGAGTCTTTTGAGAGAGAATAATAATTAATTAATTCTAGGAGGAATAGCTATTAATTCTATCTCTCTCTCTCTCTCTCTCTCTCTCAGGGAGTATAAAATCAATTAATCCTCTTTTTTTTGTTCCGCCCCTAGTAAACGGGTGTTACTTAGTACGATATTTCCAATTTTGTCTTTCTCATTTCTCCACCTCAAATTCCATCTTTTCTTTTACGTCTCTTTTTTTTCCCTTTCCCCTCCTCTTCCCTCCTATTTATTTGACTCAACCGTATTACGTAAATAAAAAATAAGGTCGGACAAAAAATAAGCAAGAAAAAAACTAATTTCAATAATTAAGTTTATAATTGCTCTTCAATCTAATCCGTATCCATAATCTTATGAATTGATAAATTGAATGATTTGTATAGTTAGAATTGGATGTAATCGAGGATAATTGAAAAAACTAGACGATTTCTAAAACCCTAATTTCAATAATTAGAGATTAGAGGGAATCGATGATAATTGAAAAAATTGGACGGTTTTCTAAAGCCCTAATTTGAATAATTGAAAAGGCATGTTGGTACTACGGTACTCGAGGGAAGGGAGGAAAATGACTATTGACAGAAGACCGTTGAAAGATGCGATCGTTCAAGTCAACGTGAAAAATTGTTAGAATATGTGACTTAAGGATGGAATTTCCTAATTCGGTGGTTTGTTCCACATCTAAAATAGGAAGTGTAGTACATGCAAATGTACGTTGAAATCCTATTGTTATACTCCCTCCGATCCATTCAAATCCAAATGTTATGTTTGTTTTGTCACACTTGCCGAGACACGTTTTAGATCGTCAATATCTTTCATTTTACATTAACAAAAATTATAAAAATTCAATATTTTTAATCTACTCCTAAAGACGAATCAAAGAAGATCTCACATTACTATATTTTCTCTTATAGATTGTCGGGAATATCAGCGATTCTCTTGAGTTGTTAATAATGTCCAAAAAAAAGCGTATCTTTTGGATTTGAACGGAGGGAGTATATAGGAGTCTTCCTTCCACCTTAGAAGTCATCCAAAAATATTTGAGTTTCTTAAGTCATTATTTAGAGAGGGCTCATACGAGTCTGTAATTTGCATTCTCGACATAGTAAAAGTTTTTTTTATCGCCTGTGAACGTAGCTAACAAGTTGTTAGTGGACCACGTAATCTTGTTCTCTTTCTTTTTATTATTGTCGTGTTTGTTAGCTTTCGCACAACACAAAGGGTGATACTTTTTTATATTTTGACATTACTCAATCATACCTCAAAATTAGTTCCCTACCCCTCCCATTTCCCCCTCCCCACATAAGTTTCTAGAGAGAAAAATATCTCAAAACTTCAAAGTTCATCTCTCTCCGCCACTCCACCACGCCGGTCGCCGGCAGCCACTTCGACCCACTGCGCCGACCACCACCACTCCGACTATCTCAATTATTTTTTGGTTTTTTTTTTGGATTTTCCTACAAGGTTATTATTAATGTTATTATTTTTTCAAGATTAAAATTAAAATTAACTATAATTAATTAAAATTATAGCAAAATTAAAAAGATGAAATTAATGCGATGCTATTCAAATTAGAAAATACAATTCAAATAATAATACAATTCAAATAAATAAATAAAACGTACAAGCTTTAAATCCTAAACCTTAAAATTCAATGTTACCCAATTAACCCTAAATCGAATCCCTTAATTAATGAATTAAAACTAATTTATGATAAAATATCGATTAACAAATTATGATCCATATTTAATTCGCAAATAATTGATGGAATCAGTTTTAGAATTGACGAGAATTAATTTTGATGAAAAAAATTAGGGTTTAGTTTAGGAGAAAAATGGTGAAAAAGAGAAAAAGGATAATATTGAAAAATTTATGAAATTTTAGGGATGATTGAGTAATACACAATTATTAAAAAGTAATTCCGCACAAATAATATCATCTATATATAATTCATTTATTTTGTATCCGTGCAATTTTGCATGCGTATCAACATATTAACCTAGTGTCCTAGTTATATACTCAGTACAATATATATTTCATTCCAAAATCAAACAAACAAATGTTAACAAATATGAAATTGTAATTACTTATCTTTTGATATTAGAAGTCCTTCCATATCTTTATATTCCTAATATTTGAAGTTTTGAACCAAACATCTCCTCTAATTTGTATTTCATGTCCAGCTCAGCAGGCAGCAGAACTCTGCCTTTGATTGGGTTAATTTAAACTTCAAATCATATTTAAGTTGTACTGTATAATTCGTGACATTTTTGAAGTCTTCAATAATCCTTTTTGCTTGCCTACAGGTCATGTCATTTATTTAGACATTTATGTCGGCCAAGTCTGTACAAACCAACTTGAGGTGCTTTGGGAGTAACTTAGACTCAAAAGTCATGATAGGTAGTATGAAGGTAGTTGGGGGCCAAGTAAGCCTCGGGTAATTTAGTTAGCTCTAAGGTCATGTTCTTTTCGGTTGAAATAGGGCTGAGCTGAGCTGAGCTGAGCTGCTCTGATAAGAGCTGAGCTGGTCTGATAGGAGCTGAGCTGCTCTGAAAGAAGCTGAGGTGAGTTAAATTAAAAAAAGCTGAAACTAATAACTACTTATATAAATTACCTAATAATATTTTTTAAAACGAGAAAAAATATAAAGATTATAACACTGAACAGTAATAATAATTATTATTATTATTACTCCCTCCGCTTCTCTATGATGTTCCACATTTGATTGTGGGAAGAAATTAAGAAAATGGATATATGTGGAGGAAAATGAAGATAGAGAAAAGGAAGTGGGGTCACAAGCAATAAGAACCACAAAATATTTACTAAAAAGGAAAGTGGAACATCTTAGTGAAGTTTCCTAAAAGGGAAATGTGGAAGATCTTAGTGAAGGGGAGGGAGTATTATTATTCATAAATTAATAAATTAATAATAATAATAATAAATTAATAATAATAAATAATTAATTAATAATAATAGTAATGATAACAAAAACAACGACAACATAGTACTCATTCCAATTCATTTGATTTCTACTTTTGTTTTTTTTAGTACTTGGCAATAGAAAATGTTATGCATATATCTTTGATTACGTAATATACAAAATTTTATATTTTCATATTCTTAAATCTTAATACAATACAAATAATACTCATATGCTATATTGTGTGTGTGAGTTGTAAATATTTGAATGTAACATCCATTTCAAGACCTCAAAATATTATGGAGTGCATAATAATATTAATAATTTTTATAATAACAATAATGATAAAAAAAATAGAAAATAATAATAATAATAATAATAATAATAATAATAATAATAATAATAATAATAATAATAATAATAATAATAATAATAATAATAACAACAACAATAACAATAATAATAACAATGACGATGATGATGACGACAATGACGATGATAATAATAATTTGTTATTATCATTAACATTAAGAGATACAAGTAATAAAAATAACAACAACAACAATATTATTATCAATATTATTATTTTTTATGAAAAGAAACTTGCATTAATATTGAAATGCAATAATAACACCACCACCAACAACAACAACAATAATAACTTATTGTAATTTCTTTCGATCTTAATGCCACTTCTGTTTCATATAAATAAATAAATAAATAATAATAATAATAATATTATATATTATTATTTATTATTATATATTATTATATATTATTATTTATTTATTTATTTTATGAGCTGAAAATATTGGAACTGGGCTGAAAATATAAGAGCTGAGCTGAGCTGATACGAGCTGGGCAGAGCTGATAGAAGCTGAGCTGGTCTGAAACGGGCTGAAAATAAGCTGAAAAGAACAGGGCCTAAGTCGGGTTGCATCCGGCCGAGTCAAAAAGTGGGTTTATTTAGTAGCTAAAACGGGAAAGATTGTGCTACTGTGTTCAAATGATTTTTTTGGACGTTGAATTTATGACTTAGTGTAAGAGAAAAATGATCTAACACTTTCGTCTTGTACTTTAATCATACATTCTTAATTAAGAATGATAGAACGACTTATGCAGGTGAAGTGGTGGCGGAGGTGGTGTTGCTTGCTACTAGAGAAGCTGCTAGGCGTGGGATCTGATGTGTTATTGTTGAAAGTGAGTTTAAAGGGGTCGTGGAGGATTTGGTGTTAGAGTTAATGCTTCAAAAGAAGCTCATTTAAGTGATATTAACTATCCCACATGGATCATTTATGACTACTAAACTATGTTTATATATGACCCTCTTTAATGCTCTACTAGATGTGTACAAGAGAGGACTATGTACACCACACGCGCGCGCGCGCGCGCCGAGCACGAGCACGAGCCGGGCTTTGGTAGAGGACCGCTTGCGGGTATTTTTTAGTAGTCGGATTATTGTTTTATTCCAGAAGCTCTTTAAACTCAGTCAGTCCTCTGTCATTTCCGAGACTGATTGTTGTGCTTTTTCGAGGCTGATTTCTATGCTGATTGCTGCAAGTTTCCATTGTGCATTTACTGTTGCACATTGAACTCTTGCCTTTGCTCTACTATATATACTGTCCTCTTCTTCACTTCAAACACAAAGAAAACTCAGCTCTTTCATACACTCTCATTCTTATTTCATATCATCAGTTCTGTTCCGGTTAAGTTATTGGCAAGCGTTCTTGGCGGTATTCAACCGTTCTTCACCTACACTGAAGTTACGGTATAGTTGTGGAATCCTGGGAGTTGAGTGCCATTGAGGTCGTGTGTAGCAGACGGGACATAAATCAACTTTAGGACAGTGACGTTTGTCGCGACACAGCTTCTGTTCTTTGTCCAGATAAAATCTAACTCATTTCTTCCCCTTCTTCTACTACTACCGTGATAACAATCTAAAGTTGATTTATTTTTCGTTATAACATCATGGTTGGTAGTCCTGTTAGTGTTGTTCTCTCTACTCCTCCTCCTCCTGTTGTCACTTCTGTTCCTGCTACTGTTGTTCATAGCCCTTTTATACCCGACATGTCCAGATTAGAACTTTTTGATGGAAAAAATTACCTTATGTGGTCGGATAAAATGGAATTTTTTCTAACTCAATTGGGGGTCGTTTATACTCTTACTAAATCTGAGGCTCCAGAAAAATCGGGTAGAGATTATGAAACGGATAATGTTACTTGTAGGGGAATGTTATTGAATTATATGACTTCTTCTTTGTACTTGATTTACAGTAAGTTTAAGAAGGCTACTGAAATTTGGGATGCTCTCAAAACCAAGTATGGTTCTGATGATTATGGAACGAAAAAGTATGCTTGCAGTCGTTGGTTAAATTTCAAGCTAGTCGATGAGAAACCCATTTTAGATCAAGTCCATGAGTACGAAAATCTATGTGCAGAGGTAATGGCAGAAGGTATGAAAATTTGTGAGGTATTTCAGGCTAATTGTCTATTAGATAAACTTCCGGTTTCTTGGGAAAATTATGTTCGTAGTATGAAACACAAACAAAAGGATTTTACCCTTTTAGAACTAGTGTCTCATATAAAGATTGAGGAACAAAACCGTATACAGACTTTGGGTAAACAAGTCGAACACTCTTCTTCCATGGCTAACCTGACCGAGTCTAAGAACCATTACAAGGGGCAAAAACGGGGTAACAAATCTTCTAACAAACCAGAATACCTTCAAACGGGATGGCAAAGGGGATTGGTGAAGGTAAACGGGAATTTAAGGGAAATTGTTTTACATGTGGTAAACCGGGTCATTCTTCTAGATTTTGTCCCGATGGCTTTTCTCCCGCTGGTAAACGGAACCCCAATAAATCTCATGTTAATCTTACTGAACAAGATGACAATATCATTGCTGCTGTTGTGTCAGAAGTTAATTTAGTAAGCAATTTTTCCGAATGGGTTGTTGACAGCGGCGCTACAAGGCACATCTGCTCTAATCGGGATGTCTTCACGGATTACTCTCAATTAACAAGTGGGGAATGCGTATTTATGGGAAATTCCAGCACCGTGAAGGTACTTGGTAAAGGGAAAGTCATTTTGAAGCTCACTTCTGGTAAGACTCTTGAACTTAATAACGTGCTACATGTTCCTGACATACGAAGAAATCTTATCTTTGGAGCTTTATTAAACAAAGCAGGTATCAAATTAGCTTTCGAATCTGATAAACTTGTGCTTACTAGAAATGGAAATTTTGTTGGTAAAGGCTTTTGTAAAGGTGGATTATTTGTACTAGACATAGAAATTATTAATAAAGATTCGTCCGGTTTCGGGGCCATAAAAGAATCTAGAGATGCAGAATTTTTTGAGCATGTTTTTCCTATGAAAACTAACTCTTTGGCTCCTGTTGTTGCAGCGCGTCCCCCTACTCCTGCGGTGGTTCCCGAGGAACCTCGAAGGAGCAAACGATCCAGGACCGAAACCAGTTTTGGTCCAGATTTCGTGACCGCTTTCCTTGCCGAAACGAGTTTAGTCGATTAGTATGTTGTAAATGTTTTTATGCTCGAAACAGATCCTAGAACTTATAAAGAGGCTATGAGCTCCATTGATTCCACTTTTTGGCTTCAAGCCATTAATAGTGAAATAGAGTCTATTATGAGTAATAACACTTGGGTGTTAACAGATTTACCTAGGGGTTGCAAACCCCTAAGTAATAAGTGGGTGTTTAGAAAGAAACTCAAACCCGATGGCTCAGTTGATAAATTTAAGGCCAGACTTGTTGTATGTGGTAATCGTCAAACAAAAGGTTTGGATTTTTTTGACACTTACTCACCTGTTACTAAAGTGTCTACTATTAGGGCTCTAATTGCACTTGCGTCTATACATGATTTAGTTATTCATCAGATGGATGTAAAGACTGCATTTTTAAATGGCGATCTTGATGAAGAGATCTACATGAAACAACCAGAACGCTTTTTGGCTCCTGGACAAGAGAACAAGGTATGCAAGCTCATCAGGTCCTTGTACGGCCTGAAACAGGCACCAAAGCAATGGTATGACAAATTTGACAAAACTATCAGATCCAATGGTTTCACGGTAAACGATTCTGATGCATGTGTGTATTCTAAATATGATGATTCTGGTTGTGTAATAGTATGTTTGTATGTGGATGATATGCTCATTTTTTGTACAAACACGCATGTGGTAGACGCTACCAAGAGTTTTCTAAATTCGTGTTTTGACATGAAAGACCTGGGGGAGGCCGATGTTATTCTTGGGGTAAAAATCACTAGAACGAAAACAGGATTATGTTTGAGTCAGTCTCACTACACGGAAAAGATTCTGAGAAAGTTCAATCAGTTTGATAGTTTACCCTTATCCTCACCCAGTGACTCTAGTATAGATCTGGCTAAAAACCCCGGGAACAGTGTGGGACAAGAGGAATATGCCAAGATTATAGGTAGTGTCATGTACCTAATGAATTATACTAGACCCGACATTGCCTACGCAGTAAGCAGACTAAGTAGGTACACTCATAACCCCGGACAAGACCATTGGACGACCCTTATTCGTTTGTTGAGATACTTGAGGGGTACTATGGATTGGGGTTTACATTTTGAGAGAACACCTGCGGTTCTAGAAGGTTATACTGATGCTAATTGGATAGCCGATTCTCCTGATATCTTATCTACTAGTGGTTATGTGTTTACAATTGCTAGTGGTGCTATTTCATGGAAATCGTCTACACAAACTTGCATTGCTAAATCAACAATGGAATCTGAATTTATTGCTCTAGAATTGGCAGGACAGGAAGCTGAGTGGCTTAGGAGTCTGCTAGCTGACATTCCATTGTGGGGGAAGCCGACTCCGTCAATCTCCATGCATTGTGACAATCAAGCTGCAATTGGGGTAGCTCACAGTCAAACATACAATGGCAAAAGGAGACACATACGCCTAAGGCATGGAATTGTGAGGAATCTGATCAGAGAAAATGTAATCTCAATTGAGTTTGTAAGATCCGAGAGGAACATAGCGGATCCTTTCACCAAAGGCCTTGGTAGAAAGATGGTGCTGGAGACAGCACGGGAAATGGGTTTAAAGCCCGTAAAGGAGTAAACTGTGATTGATACCCAACTTAGCTCAGCTAAGGTCAAATGCGGTCAAACGAAGTCACAGTAAACTCGAGTAATAATGTCACAACCATTTCCCTCTGTAATCGTTTTGCGTGACATATGTTTTATTTTTTTTTTATATCTACTGTCGTGTGTGTTTAAGGTTGAGCTTTGGCTCTTAATAAATTCATAGTCCTAAACGGATGGTTTGTGACAGTCAAACCTGATGAATTTACCTATGTGAATGTGGAGGGATTATTGCTCTAAACCCTAAGAGATCCTTAGGCTTTAGGATCTCTAGAGACATTCATGAATTACCAGGATTCATTTGGAGAGCACTTGGGAAGTCCAAGTAAAACACTTACTACATACAGTTAGCGTTCATGATGAGTTCATGGATGGTGCGAATACTAGCCCTGATTTGAGTACGGTAAGTGCGCAACTAATCTTCTACCAACATCATTAGGAGGTTAAAGGCTTCGATCCACCTCTAAATGATGGTTTTAGGTTTTTGTACGCACTGGGTGTCAGTTAAAGTCCACAAGACACTGAACATCTAAAAACTAAAACTCCGTTTGCCAATAATTTCTCCATCTTCTCTTCTTTTGAATCATGTGGGGGATTGTTAGAGTTAATGCTTCAAAAGAAGCTCATTTAAGTGATATTAACTATCCCACATGGATCATTTATGACTACTAAACTATGTTTATATATGACCCTCTTTAATGCTCTACTAGATGTGTACAAGAGAGGACTATGTACACCACACACGCGCGCGTGCGCGCGCCGTGCCGGGCCGGGCCGGGCTTTGGGCTTTGGTAGCGTTCTTGGCGGTATTCAACCGTTCTTCACCTACACTGAAGTTACGGTATAATTGTGGAATCCTGGGAGTTGAGTGCTGTGGACATGACGTAGGTCCACCCCGACGCGGCCACGCGCGGGTTTGGGTAGGCAAATGAATCTTGTGGTGAGATTGTTCTCGGGTTCGAAATTTAAGTCAAAATGTAGTCGCCACCGAATTTTGTGGTTATTCGGAACCATACGAGCCCACTCTATGTCGTCATGGGCTGTACACAAAGTACGACCCACTTCGATTTCAGAGTTTATTGGGCTCGTCCCTTTGCATTGCAATATCGATACCGTTTAAACCGACTTTCGTATATAGAATGATTCTCGTGCGCCAATGGTTTCGGGCATCCGGAAACCAAGGTTCTGAGTAAGGGGTGAGGGTACGTGTTGGGAAGCCCACTAAGGACACCTAACCCCGCCCGCACATGGCGGCCTCTACTAAGACATCGTTCGTGTTCGTGTGCGCGCGCTAGTAAAACGATTAAATGATATGCAAACAGCGTTTTCGGGCGAAGCATGCGAGTTGTTGATTAACTACGTCATTTAATGCATCTTGATTCACGTCAAAGTGATTTAGCATGTGATGTTCATTTAAGGCAATAAATGGCAAACATCGAAAATAGAAAACTCGTAAATAAATTACAAATTACACGGGCGGAATACAACCCGGAATTCACAATACAACGAGCAATAAAATAGAATAATCGAATAGGAAGTGGTAAACATTAACTAGAAACGGACCCGTATATAATAAATATAAACTAGACCGTAAGTTGTGCAAATGGACGAACTTCGATTAAATACACATTATATTGTGTATTAAACGGAGGACGGAGATATGGAACCTAGACGTGGTGCTAGCCCGATCCCGAATCTCGATGCCTTGTCCCGACTTATCACATCGAGGAATAGAGTCTAAATTAATCATGTGTCGGATACGACTAAATAGTCGTCGACACAAGATTAATAGTGCGAGACCGTCGATCAAAGTCGTTTTAAGTGATATGATATGCATGAGTTTTGAAAAATAGGATCACGTGATTGACTTTACACGTGTCGACTAAAAGTCGTATAAAAATGGCGACGCTCAAATGATGATCAAAGCGCTCGGTTTTCCAGGCTACAGGACCCACTCGATCGAGTCATGGCACGGACTCGGTCGAGTGTGCCTTTAAGGTGGCTACTGCCCGGTTTTTGGTGTGCTACTCGATCGAGTGCCCTCTGTACGGGTGTTTAATTTGTGTTTTGAAACGACCCATTTTATAGCTTTTATGTTTTTGAATCGAGATGCAATTACGCTAAATATAAATATTGTCCAATTTATATTAGTTTAAATCTCGATGGCTCGTCATACTCGACATTCGGTTATAGAACCGACATCTAGTATTTAGAGCGAATTTGCAAAATCGAGTTTGATCGGGCTGGAACAAATATCGATTCCCTCCGCATCATAATGTCGTAATCAATCCTTTCGGATCGTGTGACAATTAATTCGGCGTCAATGGGTTTCGTCCTAATCCGATTTGTCGATGATTCTTTAGAATAATATTTTGAAAAAAATGTGGTCGGACATATTTAACGACGAATCTCCACGATCTATTACGCCCTTAAGTGTTTAGGGCGGCGCACCTCGAAGGGCGCCACCTCCAATACGACTTGTAAAGGGATTAAATAGACTTTAGGCGGAATTCGTAATTAAACATATTCGACCCAAAAATTCGACCGTCGTTTCAAACTTAAGTCCTCGACATTTTAATATCGTAATTTGGCCTTAAGGCCTATGATCATTAATTTAGCCTCAACGGACGTTGCTCGGATCGTTTTGAAAATAGTTTTGTTAAATAATTATACGCGGTATTAATATTATAACAAAATGTAAATGACGATAATTAAATGTTAGAATTTAGAATACGATAAGTAAATGTTAGATGTTAGTTGACATAAAATAAAATGTTAGATTGCGATAAATAAAATGTTAGTAGCAAAATTAAAATGTTAGTAACTAAACTAAAAATGTTAATATTAGTGTTAGTAATAATAATAATAATAATAATAATAATATATAGTAATAATAATAATAATAGTACATAATATATATATATATATATATATATATATATATATATATAAAAACGGTAAAAGGATAAGGGAAAAAAGAACGGGGTTTGATGACACCCTCAACCTACATGCTTAAACGATCTCGGAAACGGACTCGTAGTGACGACGTGAGCGCGGGAGTGTCGAGATATGTAAGTAGAGTTATGGTGTATGTCTTTGACGAGTTTTGATCTCGGGATTTTGAATGTATTTGTGTGTGTGTGTGTGTGTGTGTGTGTGTGTGTGTGTGTGTGTGTGTGTGTGTGTGTATGAGTGCCTAGAACTCAAGGGTGATGAATGTTTGAAGGTTGAAGATCTAGTGTAAAATGTGACTGATTTTGGGTTGCCAAAATGTTGCAAGTGTAAGCTGATTAGGGTTGGAAAAGGTTGAAAAGAGTTGTGTAATGTGTTGGGGTGATGGGGTATTTATAGGGAAATACCCCGGTTTAGGGTTACTCGATCGAGTGTCCTAGTGCACTCGGTCGAGTACCTTCAGAAATGAATCTGGTCCGTTTTTTGAGGCTTCACTCGACCGAGTGGGTCAATCCACTCGATCGAGTGTATCAATTAGGATGAGATATTTTAGGAATGATTTGTTGACTTTTTTTTAATGATTTGGTTGTTGTGACTTGATTCATTTTGTGTATTTGGACATAATGTGAGGCTGGTTCGTCTCGGGATTCGACTTTGACCGGGTTTTGACTTGGTCGCTAAAAGACGATTTTATTTCCGGTGACGGTTTTGACCCAAATTAGTCTCATTTTATTGGAAACGGCCCACTGGGCCTGGATTTGAGGTCGGTTTTGAGAGATTTGCACTCCGCTAAATGCCCACGTCGGATACTATTGATTCCGAGTCCGTATTTGAGCGTATTACGTCACGTTTACGTCCGATCATCATCGGGTGTTTTGTCGGGAACTGCTATAGACACTAGCAGGCAAAATGCGGGTGTCTACAAGTGCCATTGAGGCCGTGTGTAGCAGACGGGGCATAAATCAACTTTAGGACAGTGACGTTTGTCGCGACACAGCTTCTGTTCTTTGTCCAGATAAGATCTAACTCATTTCTTCCCCTTCTTCTACTACTACCGGGATAACATTTGGATAGGTGCAAAAAGGGACGAAATGACATGTATGCCATCCATAATGACGTACATCACGCTTTGGAGACGAAATTTAATCGCTTGGTCTGCTCTTATGTTAAGCGGGACAACAATATAGTTGCTCAAATTAGCTCTTTTTAATTCAAATGTATAGTACCCTTTTTTAGAGTGTGAGAAGAAATTTATTTTGGCCAAAAAAAATTCAATGGTAAAAAACATTAATCCAATAAAACAAAGTTGTTTCAAATGTACATTGAAGTCAATTTAAGAAAACATGATTTTCTAGTGTATAAGAGAATCAAATGGTGAATGTGAGATTATTTGTTTGTGCCTTGTGGCGTTCAAAGGAGGCTCATCTAACATTTAAAATCCATTCTCTAGAAATAACAAAGTACTAGTTTAAAACCCGTGCAAATTCCACGGTGGCATAAAAAACATGTGACAAAGTCAATGACAAAATAACGATGAGATTACATTAATCCAAACCGAAATCGTTGGGATCAAAATAAGTAATTCCAAGAAATGATGGATTTTCTAAAGTTACTTGAAGGACTGACAAATAGGAGTATATAAAAGCACACATTTAGGAATGAGCCAACTTATGTGAATAAGATTTACATTTGATTAAGTTGGTTTCATATTAGATAATACTCCTATAAGGATAATGTTAGATACTGTCCTAAAAATATATTCAAACATTTAAAATATTCCAAATTTAGAAGTATAACACATACAAATTGAAGCACAAATTACATACTCACCATCGATACAATTAAATAATTAATACTCCCTCCAACTATTTTATAACTTAGAGCACTTCCAACGGTGATGGTTTATATCATCATAGGGACGCTGATGCATTCAGCATGCACTCCAACAATGATGAGGCTTCATCGAAATTTGATGAGCACTCCACTCATCAACTTGTTGCCGAGTGTTACGCTGAGCTTGAGTACTAGTTTTTTTTTTAATTAATTCTATTAACCAATCAAGTATTGACATGTGGCATGCCCATGTTAATTCCCTTTAATTTCTTTATCTTTTTGTATATGTTTTATGTTTTTGATGAAAAACTTTATTTTCATTTTTTTTTTAAAATAAATAAATATCTAGATTGGAATTTTTTTCTCTATAAATAGAGTATAATATTGAGTGATATTGTCACACTACTTCTTCATCTCTCTATTTTATTTTGTTAATCACATTTAATACAAATCAAAATTAACTTATTTCTTTATAATATTAGTTATGGATAATTATAATAATCCGAATAATAATAATAGTAGTAGTGATTATAATTTAGAACAACAAATGTTTGAAGTCTTTCGAAAAATGAGAGACGAAAGTTTTATGGGTCCTCAAACAAATATCGGTAACTCCGACAGTTATCAAAACTCACAATATAATCCAAATAATTATCAAGCCCGGCCTAATTATGCAGGTTATGACCAAAATAATTATCAAAAACGTCAATATAATTCTCAATACACACAAAATTTTCATCCTTCCCAACAATTTCACAATAACTACGACAATTATTCTGATACTTATCCTCGTTACAGTTCGCAAATTTCGTCAAATAATTCATTCAACTGCAACCTATCACAAACTTCTGAGTGTGATAGGGACAACGTAGTTGAAGAAAGTGATGAGGTTGAGGTACCTGTGAGGGTCAGTGAACCGCCTGGTTCAACAAGGAAAAAAAATGGATGGTCTATTCAGGAGGATGAAGCTCTCATATATTCATTTATGAGGCACTCAACTGATAACATCATTGGAACTAATCAAAAGAAAGATGCATTATGGGTGAAAGTGGGAGAGTTGTTTGAAAAAGAACGTGAAGCTAACCCTGACAAGATCATGCATCGTACTGCAAGCATGTTGGGCGGTCAATTTCGACGAGTATCAGTCGCTGTTATGAAATGGGTTGGATGTTACGAAGAAGCTGTTCAGAGGAAGGGCAAAAGTGGATACAAGGAAGAAGATATCATTGAAGAAGCTCATGCACTTTATAATGAGGCTGTAACACCCGCTATTTTTCTAAGCATTTTTATTCTTTCCGTTAGGACTCCGTCCTAACTCGCTCTGTCGCTTTTCGGCCTCATATTTCATCATTTTACTAAGCTCTATTTTTATTTTGTTTAATTAATTTTATTTTTAATTTTTAAAGATTTAATTCTTTCAAATCTATTTATTTGATTTTCTTCGTAAACTAATTTATTTTCCGCGAGTAATTCTATTTTTCTTCAATTTGACGTTTTTAAGCTTAGACTTAAGATTTTTCCTCTTTCTAAAAATGTCTAAACACATTTATATAATATTTTCAACTAAAATATATTTTTATTTACGAAAATTTAGCCTTTAACGATTTTATTATGAAGTTTCGTAAATAATTATTTTTCAACGTGAGGTTTACTCGAATTGCTTTGAAATGCTTTTAATAATTTTACGATTCTTATTTTTATCAATCTACAACTAATTTGGACTCATATTTTCCTAATGTGGACCGTGACTCCCATGTCACACACTACATTACATTTGTACTACATTTTGTTTTATAACATGGATTAAGCTTTTAGATATTTTCTTTCTTTTCATTTATTTTGGGTGAATTAAGAATAAACTTTTCATACTCCATACACACTTCATTTGGCTGGTTTGTATCAAGTTAGTGTAGCCTTGTTTTCATCAATTTTAAAGTCTCATTTATGCATAAAGCTTTCATACTCTTTTATTCATTCATTCACCAATTTATTCAAGGCAAATACTCTTCATTTCCTCTCCTTTGGACATGGTTTTCAGCAGTAATTCCAGCCAATATTTGTCTCAAAATCGAGTCTTGATCGTCTAATCATCATCTCCAAATTAATCGTCTTTCTGTCTCCTTCGTTAAGGTATTAATCGATTTCATTTCCAATCATTTTCACCTTGATTTTTCAGCGATCTTATGGTATTTTCATACCATGAAATTCATGTTTTTTTAGGCTTCCGAAGCGATCCCGCAGAAAACGAATATATCGTAGATTCGGAATTGGATTAGAGGTAACGTCGATGTTACTCGGTATTTCATGATTTTAATTGTTTATTTGCATGTATATATTTTTATGTTTTATTTTGGACAATATCTGTATGTCATAAAATCTGGAAAATTTTTAAAAGTTGAAAATTTGTGTGTTTCGGTATTTTTATCGCTTTTACGAGATTAACGATTAAATCGTCATATTAATTTGTAAAATCGTAATATTCGGCCTAAACATGTAATATGTGTTTATATTCTGTAAAAATGATGTTTTTGATGATTTTTAATAATTTAGTATTTTTCTTATATTTTAGTTATCGATTATTGAAACATATACCGTTTACGGACAAAAACGATTAAAAGCCAATTTTTAGTTCTAGTACTTAAACATTTTATTTTAATCTGATTTTTGACGTGGTCAAACTTTCTGATGAAATAAAATTTTCTGAATTGTTTCATAATTTTTCGGAATTGTTAAGTGGATGAATTAATTAATCACTTTAAATCATCGTTTATCGTTAAAATCGTGTTTGTCGTTTAAATTTTCGATTTATGGTCTTTGGTTTAAATCTGGAAAAAATTATGATTCTGATGATTTCATAATAAAATGTAATTTTATGGTTTTTAGTGTTTTAATAAAATGTTTGGAACGATAAGTTTTGTTAATGGAGTCGTTAGTTGTGAAAACGGGTTTTAAAGACGGTTTTGACGGGATTTATTAAATCTGAAATTTTTTGGAAATCTGAAAAAATGGTAGATTCTGGAAAATCATGATTTTTAAGTTTAATAATAATTTTTGGATATTAATACTTAAATTGTTTTTTAATTACTATTTTTATTAATCGTTATTGTCGATGTTAGACGATTAACGAGAAAACCCATTAAAAAACCGAGTTTTAGGTTCTGGAAATTTTCTTTTCTGGACAAAATGTCCATAAATGTATTTTAACTATTTACGTAATTTTTTTACTATTTATTAAAGTCTTTAACTAATAAGTACTCCCTCCGATTCACAAAGATGTTCCCCTTTGTTTAATATATGTGAGGTATATTTTAATCAAAGGGGAAGATCTTTGTGAATCAGAGGGAGTATTAATTTTGGACAGCTTGTGATTTATTGTTAAAATGTTTCGTCTTACCTAAAAGAATTATTTTTCCAGCCATTTTGGAAGCATTTAAATCTGAAACTTTGTGAGTTAAATCATCCCTTAACATACTCTTAATGTATCCAATGGTTTAATTAAATAAAAGACGTTAAAAGATTTAATTTGACATTTGCCGTAAAATCCTATTTATAATCGTATTGTCGAAACTAATCATAATTAGGGAATTTTAGTTTTTTAAATTTCGGAAACACCCTAATTAGTAGTATTTAAAATGTTTAAGACATTTCTAAATCATTTTATAAACACTTGTATGACGTTTCAATAATTTCATTAACTCAAATGTTCTCATTTTAAGAATTAATATCGTTAAGGCCGAAAGTACTAGTTTTATAAATCTGTATCGTTTACTAAAAATATTTTATCAGTATAAATTAATATTTTTGATAATTTGATATAATGCTATTTTTGTAAAGTTTCTAAATATAGAAGTTTTCTAAAATAGAAAGTTTCTTCTTTCGGAAGGCGATCCTTTTTCCCTTTTGTTCTCTTATTATTATAATGATTATATCTCTTAAATATATCGATAATGGCTTTGTTTTGGAGTTATGGAATAAGGACAAGTGTGAGGTTAGAGTAATATATTCTGGGGTTTACGTTTTTGCCATCAACTATAAGGCTGGTGTGTCTTTATGGGACACACTGGTTGTTGAACCGAGCATATATGGTGTTCGGGAGTGTGTGTACATTTTGACCTTAAACTCGTGTCTCGCAGTGTAAGACGCCGTCGGGTTGAACTGAGTATATATGGTGCTCGGGAGGGGTGTGCCTATTATCTTAAACTAGGGCCACGCATTTATAAGTCGCCGTCCTATTATGGTTGAGTAGCCTAGTTAGAGATCGACGTTTGATTTGTTTGAACTAAGTTCTCGAAGCTAGTTTTTAGTATTCTCCTAGTGAAAGTCTAGCCTTCATCACTAATCCTATCCATAACGCCATTTTGAATATTTTTATTATTATCGATATAATTTGGTTGCAGGTTGGCAAATGTTTTATGTTTTCTTCGGAAAACTCATTTTTATTATATTATTTCGATACGTGAAGTTTTTCACTGAAATCTTATTTTCATTATAATGTTTTACTGTTTCCATGTTTACTATTTTTCTATAGTAGTAATTACAGTTTTTAAAATCTTGTCATACGGCTGGGAGAACGTTGACGTTGCTCCCCACTGATTGTGGCTGTTATGTTTTAACATGGCAGGTATACATGTTCCGGGTGTGGGCTAGCGAGCAGTGTGGATCCTGCTTATTTATTTTAATGATTATGTCTTATGGATTGTTCAAACCTCTTTTGTGGATTGTTTTAAATTTTGGCCATTTTATTTAAGGCCTAATTGTTTGACTTTACCATTTTAATTTTTCTAAGACATAGTTACAGCGTGTTTTAATCCCGACTCTACAGTGTTTCCGCCACTGTATCGCGTTAGAATTTCTAGGGGATTACAGAGGCTCACGGTGGGAAATTTCAAGAAGAACGTGCATGGATGATGCTTAGAAAATATCAGAAATGGCATGAAGTTGTTGGAGGCTATATTAATGCAAAGCTTAGTAGGAAGCAGAGTACTAAGAAAAGAAACGATATGTCTATGGGTGAGAAAAGCACAGATCCAGATACCCCTGTCAATGTAAGCGACCCAGACTCCACCGGAAGTGGTAAGAGAGTTCGCTTAAATGACGGTGGTTATTCTACACCAACTAGCGCTGAAGAAGGTGAGGGACGCGGGAGTCAACGTCCGCAAGGTATAAAGGTGTAGACACCCGCATTTCGACTGCCAGGTGTATATGGCAGTTTCCAAAAAACACCCGATGATGATCGGACGCTAACATGCTTCTATGCGCTCGAATACAGGCTCAAATCCATTAATCGTTGGCTAGCACACTTGCAGAGTACAAATATCACAAAATCAACCTCAAATCCAGGCCCAGCGGACCTTTTCGAGTCAAACAAGACTAATTTGGGCCAAAACCGACACCGGAAATAAAACCGACTTTTTTACGATTGGGTCAACCCTAGTCAAAGTCGTTTCCGAAACATGCAAAACAAACCTTCAAGCATCAAAAGTCCAATTCAAACACAAACCCATCAAATATCCATGATCACGGTCCAAAACGAGTGACCCGCGTGACCCAGCTGGGCCACTCGATCGAGTGCCCCACCCACTCGATCGAGTGGGCCCTTATTCAAGCCCGAAGGTTGACGCACAAGCCCACTCGACCGAGTCAACTGCCTACTCGGTCGAGTAACCCTAAACCGGAGCCCTAGCTTTTCCTATATAAGCAACCCTCATGCAACAACTTTGCAACAACTTTTCCGAAACCCTAGAGCAACCATACGCATACACACTACGTCTTTTACAAACCCTAATCAAACCCTAGCAATTCTACACTAGCAAAAACCCTAAACCTAGTCTTAGGAATCAATCCCGAGCCACCACAACTCAACCTTCATCCACCTCGAAGACTCTAAGTGTTAAAGCCACGGTTACGGGTCCGCGCCGAGACAAGAACATGTAGGTTGAGGGTGTCAAAACCCTCTCTTTTCTCCTTCTCTTCTTCGCGTCGTTTTCATCTTCCTCTCATCCTCTTTCTTTTCGTTTTTTTTTGTTATTTTATTCATTGTACCATAATATCGATATTATAATTAATATCAAAACATTAAAATACCTATCAATTTGTGTCGAGTATGAGTGATATCGGAATGAGGAAACACGAACATACAAGTGTACTGCACACAGCGTTGACGGTTGCTCGTTCCGATATCCCGATTACTTGGTTATTGAGATAGGTTGACTTCAACAATAATTTTCATACCGTTTGTATCATCGTTATTATTCGCATGTCACATCGATTTCATCAAAACAAACATCGTATTTCAATAAGGGTCGAAACCCATTGACACGGATCCGACATCACAATCCCTAGGGATTTATTTCGATGTCGGAGAAGTCGAGGGAATCAAGTCCTTTTTTATTCAAGTAAGCGTCGATTTTAGATTCGATACCAATTCCATAATTGGATATCGAGTCTGACAATCAAGTCAAATGAATTAATTATCGCGATTTGTTCATATCACGATAATTGATTTAAGACGACTCAAATCAATTTATCTTTTTTTATTTTACTCCAATATTTCATATCGATTCAAATAATCGAATGTGGGATACAATGAGTATTCAAAATTAGAATCGAGTGTAAATTCAAATAATATTTATATTCGGTTCAACAAAATTTTCGATTTATGAAATCAAGTCGAACATAAATTGTGCAATATTTATGTCCGATTCGGCAAAATCGTCAAACTCTCAAAAATCAAAAGCAATTTCAAAATCAACAATTATAATTGCAAACGAATTACCATTCGTACAGGGGGCACTCGACCGAGTGCCTAGCCCACTCGGTCGAGTGGCGTCCCAAAAATCAAACCAGAATGTTTTTCACGACCTCCACTCGATCGAGTCTCACAGTGACTCGGTCGAGTGGCCATGTACTCGACCGAGTTGGTCAATAACTCGGCCGAGTATGGTCTAAAACGCGGAACATAAACCTCTTTTCAGGATCTACTCGATCGAGTCTACTGACCACTCGATCGAGTAACCTCATAACGATTAACACAATAAATTGTACATTATTCTATTTTCAAAACCCGATAGTATCTCACGACATAGGTCGACACGTGCATAATTAATCACGTGTATGCTATCTTTTCAAACCATGCATCATCTTGTACATCATTCAATTCAATTCAATTCATTATTTGCACAAACCGTTAATATCGATTTACCGTTACTAACCGTTTGCTTGTCTTTTTTGTCAATTTAATTCTTGTTCGTTTATCGTACTAAATGAACCCACATGCTAAAATTCCACTTTGACGTAGAATTAATTGCATTAAATTGACTTAGAAACCCTTTTCAATTCCATTCACATGTTTAGGGAAAATATTCTTTGCATATCATTTTTTCCCGTTCAACTAGCGCGCGTATTGTAAGTCATTCGAATTCTTAGTAGAGGCCGCTAATGTGCGGGCGGGGTTGGGTGTCCTTTGTGGGCTTCCCAACACGTACCCTCACCCCTTACTCAGAACCTCGGTTTCCGGATGCCCGAAACCGTTGGCGCACGAGAGTCATTCAATACACAATATCCGATAATGTCGGTATTGGTATCAAATGCAAAGGGACGAGCCCAATAAACTCTGACATCAGAAATGGGCCGTATTTTGTATACGGACCACTACGACATAGAGTGGGCTCGAATGGTTCCGAATAACCACAAAATTCGGTGGCGACTCCACATAGACCTAAATTTCAATTCTATCCGTTTCATATGGAGATTCATTCGCCTACCCAAACCCGCGCGTGGCCGCGTCGGGGTGGACCTATGTCATGTCCACAATTTGGCGACTCCGCTGGGGATTAACTGATGCGTGACTTACCATCGGCATCCTCAGGGTGAGACTCGAATAGAAATCATTTGACAAATACAATACGCGTGTTAGTTCCACGGTTCATGCATAACCCATATTTTCCCGGGCCGGTACTGGTGACCGACGTCCCACTATACCATTGATGTACTCCAACATGGATATGTCAAAAGGTGTCCATAGTCGTGGGTTTCGCGGCATGTTCTAAGCTCAATTCGACTTAGAGAGTCCGTCCCAATCAACGTCTAGACTATGTACACTGGTATAGACCCTTTCAGACCGACCGAGACTTAGTGTAGAGCATACATGGCGTCGTTATAATGCTTGTGTGACTATGTGCTACTTGGTTTCCGAGTCGTTTTAAAAATTATCTACTTTTCAAAAATTGCATCTTTTTCAAGATATTCAATTTTCAAAACCCGGGACATACCGAATTTAGGACTTATGATCTTACTCAAAATAGCCTATTTTCTAGCCGGTATGCTGCCCAAATCAAAACTCGAACTTTCAAAACTCGTGGCCCAATGACCTTTCATCTTTTTTTCGGAAATTTGGGCCATTCACCGAGTCCACTCGGTCCTTTTTCAAAAACCATCAATTTTCAAAACTCCCCTCTTCTTAGGACTTCCCATATTTAGCAGTGTCGGGTCATGTCTTAAGTTGTCAAGTTTCACTAGTGTCGAAACTCTGTCGATCTTATATCACGAGTTTCTTCCCTATCCCAGTCCGCCTTATTAGACTAAGGCAAGGCCCACCTAAGTAGGACATACTCTTACGAAGGAGGGCCCGTCAACACAATCGAGTCAAAAGTCTGGGGATGTCCCACGTGAACCTTCCTTCGAGCCGGACTAGGCCCACTTGCCGAATCCTAAGGGAGGCCCACACCTCACAAGTCACCCGTCTAGGTGTCTTCCTCGAGTCATTTCCCTTTTAGTCTCGTTCGGGACGTACTTTCTATTCCGGGATTTCTGGGGTAGTTTCTGATTACGCGGTGTTCTTACAGACAGGCCAGCCACAACCCGACATCAACGCAAGATGGAAGAATTGAAAAATGCCCTAGCCAAAATCGAGACTCAACTAACCTCCATCCTTGCTAACCAAGCAACTTTGGACACTCGCCTGAGCACCGTAGAGAAGACGGTCCCAGTTGAAGGAGCTGATTCCACTGGGCCCATAGCCGAATTGGTCAGTGTTGTTCGCAGGCTCGAGGAGCAAGTTCACTTATCAACAAGCAACTCAATCCACTCCGAAAATGCTCGCATTTATTCACCTTTGAGTAACAAGCTTACCGGTCAACCTCAACTTGACGGGAATTCCTATGTTTGAGGGTACCGAAGACCCGGTCCACCATATCCGGGCCTTCAAAGACTTCATGGCGGTCAAAGGGGTAAAGTCCACCATGTTCAGGCACCTATTCCCTTCCTCCTTGGAGAAGCATCCCAGGGCTTGGTTCTACAGGCTCGATCCCAAGAAATACAAGACTTGGGATGATGTGGCGACCGAATTTGCTCGGAACTACGCCGATAACACTGAAATCCAGACTACAATGCGTACTCTGGAGGTAATGGCCCAAGAGCCCAAAGAAGGGTTCACAAAATATCTGCAAAGGTGGAGGGCTGAGAGTGTGAAGCTGGTTGACAAGCCCGGCGAAAAGGCCCTGGTGGAAGCCTTCGTCAAAAATCTACTCCCATCCTACCGGGTCCATCTCCGGTATGCTATCATCCCAAACTTCGCTGTCCTTACTGAAATGGGCACGAGAATCGAGGATGACTTGAGACTAGAGAGCCTGACTAAGGCCTCTACCAAAGGCTATCAAGGGGCGAGTTCATCTACGATCAAGCCCACACCTGCAGTTGCAACTCGCAGCATCTTCGACGAGGTAAACCTGCTCAACACCTCATCTAAGAAGAATACACCAAATCGGGTATTCACAGATATAGGGACTACCTATACTTACGCCTTACAAAGGCTATCATCAAAGGGCCTGATCCAGCCGATAGGCCCAACTGCAGAACCTCCAGTAGAAAAGAGGCCCAAAACTTACAATGCCCAGGCCTATTGTCAGTATCACCGGGGTAACGGGCATGATACTGAAAAATGTTGGAGGCTAAAGCACTTGATCCAAGATCTTATCGAGAGCGGGAAAATCCCGTTGCCCGGAGACAAGCCGAGCAACAAAGAAAACCCGTTCAGCGCCCATGCTATCTTCACCGGTGAGGTAATTGACTGTTCTCACCTCATCTCTCCCTATATCCCACAAATCAACGGGATATGGTTCGACGACGAGGATGATGTGTACTTAACCAAAGGGGAAGCTGTCCCCATCACCCTTGAAGAGGTCCGAAAGGCTAAGTCCAAAGCCTTAGCCACCTACCACCTCGCCGCAGCCGGGCAATCTACTCCTATATCCGTCACTGAACCTGCCAGGACAGAGCCTACCCTCGAAGAACCAAGCCCAGACACGGCTCTGGTCCAGCAAATGAAGAGGGTCCGAGCTGATCTAACCATATGGCAACTATTGGTTAGCTCGCTAGCTCATCGGGAAGCACTGACTAAGGCTCTCGATGAAATCAAGGTTGATTCAGAAGCTACCCCTGCTGAAATGGTAGCCACCATTATGCCCTACCTTAAGGGCAAATCCAGAGAAGAAGGCCCGCTCATAACCTTCTCCGAAGCTGACCTACCACCGTTTGGGCCCAATCACAATCTGGCCCTATACATCATGGTCATCTGCAAGGGTAAATATCTCCCGATGACCCTTATCGACGATGGATCAGCCGTGAATGTCCTTCCTCTAAGGACCGCAAAAGCACTCGGCATCACCGATGCCGATTACCTTCCGACGGCGCAGACTATCCAGGCTTTCGACGGAAGCCCAAAACCTGTCGCCGGGGCCGTGAAATTGAAGATCATAACGGGCCCAATCGAAAAGGAATTGGAATTTCAGGTGATAGATGTCACCTCATCATTCAATCTCTTGCTGGGAAGGCCTTGGATCCACGCAGTCAAGGCCGTGTCATCTACCCTCCATCAAAAAGTCAAGATGCCCCTTAAAGACGGTATCATCACACTGGAGGCGACCCCAATTACCGTAGCAAGCTGCAACGCTACGGGTCGGGACGACCCACGAGGATTTGATTTCGTGGGCATGATCGAAGAAGAATATCTCTTTAGGCCCTATTTCACAAGTAGCATCGACACGATGCTACAAAATCTGGGTTACCTACCCGGAATAACCTCAAGGCCATACCTTCCAGCTGGGAGGATTATCGAGGTTCTAAATGATGGCGAATCACATTTCGGATTAGGGTACGCTATAACCCCAGAAAACGTGGTTCGGGCCGGCATTCACAAAGCCATCGACATTCTCAAAGGTACTTACATAAGCCCTTATAGCCTGAAATTAACGGATTAATTCGTCACTCCGGTCTTCGGAGCCGTCCAAGTGGGCCTTTACCGACCCACCGTCACATATCCCGAGACCAAAAAGGCTCGGGAATGCAATTTCATCCCTGATGATATATTCACCATCGTCCAGGCCGAATCAAAAGAGGGCGAAAACAACTCCGAGCCCGTGCTGGGGCTCTTATTCGGGGACGACAAGGTCGTCCCCGCTCCGAAGGACGATTTGGTCAACCTGATCCTTTGCAGCGATCGGTTTGACCCAACCAAGCTAATCACCGAGGTCGGTACCAACACCGAGACGAGGGCTTGGAGGAAGACCATAAAATGGACCGACGGTCAAGGACGGGTCTACAAGCTGACCACCGGCGAGGGAGATATGCCGGATACCGAGTCTGAGTCTGAGTCAGAGTCGGAGTCTGAGTCCGAGTCTAGAGGGTCTGGTGCTAAAGTCGAGTCTGTAACCCCTCTTCCCTTATCCACTGAGGTCTCGGGGCCTGTCCCAAAACCTCTCTCTATCCCGCCACTGACCAATGATCAGATGGCAGCTCTATTCGAGCTATTTTCAAAATTTACCATCAATAATAATAACGAACACCGTTCTGCTTACGACTTGTCTTATTTCCAAAATTTTCTCAATTTCAAAAATTTTATATGCAATGACATTGAGAAACCCGACGAACAGGTACCCCTACCTCAACATCTGGTCGAGCAGCTCGAGCAAAGGGAATCCCGAGATCCGGTAATCGAAGAAACCGAGTCCATCAACGTGGGAACCACTTTAGAGCCCCAGATGCTTAAGTTGGGCCTATCTTGAGATCCAGAGGAGAGAAAACAATTCGCAGACCTCCTCCAGGAATTCAAAGATGTCTTTGCATGGTCCTACAAGGACATGTCGGGTATAGACCGGGAGATAGCCGAACACCGAATACCCATCAAAGATGGGTGCAAGCCGGTAAAGCAAAAACTCAGAAGAATGAAGCCCGAGTGGTCTCTTAAAGTCAAGGAAGAGGTCGATAAACAATTTAAAGCAGGCTTTATACAAGTGTCTGAATATCCAGATTGGGTTGCAAACATCGTGCCGGTACCCAAGAAGGACGGCAAGGTGCGGGTTTGCGTGGACTTCCGGGATCTTAACAAGGCAAGCCCAAAAGACGATTTTCTGTTACCACACATCGACATACTGGTGGATAACACGGCCGATCATGCCCTTCTATCGTTCATGGACGGGTACGCCGGGTACAATCAGATTAAAATGGCAGAAGAGGATATGGGTAAGACCATCTTCATTACACCTTGGGGTACTTACTGTTACACCGTCATGCCATTTGGGCTTATCAACGCCGGGGCCACTTATCAACGGACCACCACTACTTTGCTCCACGACATGATGCATAAGGAAGTGGAGGTCTATGTGGACGACATGATCGTCAAATCCAAGGACCGAAGCGGGCACATTTCAGCCCTAAGAAAGTTCTTCACCCGGCTACGTAAATACAACATGAGACTGAACCCACAAAAATGCAGTTTTGGGGTAACGTCGGGCAAATTACTGGGCCATATCGTTAGCCAACGCGGCATCGAGGTCGACCCAGCTAAAATCAAAGCCATCACCGAGATGCAACTACCCAAAACCGAAAAAGAAATACGGGGGTTTCTCGGGAAAGTCCAATACATCAGCCGGTTCATTTCAAAATTAACCATGGTATGTGAGCCCATTTTCAAGAAACTGAAGATAGGGGAACGAGTACTGTGGGACGACAAATGTCAAGCGACTTTCGACAAAATCAAGGAGATTCTGTCTGCTCCGCCGGTACTAATGCCACCTCAACACGGTCTGCCTTTGTCGTTATACCTAACAACGACGGAGACGGCCATGGGGGCTATGCTGGCCCAGACAGTCGATTCATAAGAACGGGCTATTTACTACATCAGTAAAAAGTTCCTCGAATATGAGTGCAAATATACAATGCTCGAAAAGACGTGCCTAGCATTGGTTTGGGCCACTAAAAAGCTCCGACATTACATGCTCAGTCACGAGGTACATGTGTTATCCAAAATGGATCCTATCAAGTACTTATTCGAGAAGCCCATCCTCAACGACAGGATGTCAAGGTGGACTTTAATGTTATCCGAGTTCGACCTCAAATTTATACCATTAAAAGCCATCAAAGGCCGGGTAGTTGCCGAGTTCCTCGCTGACAGCCCAATATCCGAGGAAGGCCACACCGATACATGGGCCTTTCCTGATGAAGACATATTCCATACCGATACGGAGGTGTGGGATCTATATTTCGATGGGGCATCCAACTTCCGAGGATTTGGGGTCGGAATCCTGTTAATTTCACCCCGAGAGGAACACACTCCCTTATCCATCAAATTGGACTTCGACGTGACCAAAACGCAGCCGAATACGAAGCATGCATTCACGGGTTGCAAGCCGCCGCTGATTTAGGAGTAACAAACCTCCGGGTCCACGGTGATTCATCATTGGTCATCAATCAAGCACTCCAAAAATGGAAAACTCGGAACGCCAATCTCGTGGCTTATCAAGCACGCGTAAGGGTTCTAGAGAAACAATTCCAAAAGGTAGAATACATTTATCTACCCTAAGAAGAGAATCAGTTCGCAAATGCACTTTCCAAATTAGCATCTTTACTGAACATCCCGGATCACCTGACCAGCATGCGAATCTGTGTCGAAAGACGGTCCGAGCCAGCCTACATCCACGCCATTCAGTATATCGAGATAACTGACCCGGAACCATGGTATCAAACTGTCCTAACCTACTTGGCAACGGGAGAATATCCCCCGGGAACTGAAAACCGGGCCAAGAAAGCACTGCGGAGATTGGCAACCCAATTCGTTCGCACGGACGACGGGCAACTGTACAAAAAGACGGCACAGGGGGCTCTACTCCTATGCATCGATAAAATACAGGCCGAAAAGGTAATGGCCGGAGTACACGACGGTGAAAACGGCCCGCATATGAACGCCCATATGCTAGCCCGCAAAATTATGAGGCTCGGGTACTATTGGAACACCATGGAAACAGATTGTCAGGTGTATGTCAAACACTGCCATAACTGTCAGATCTTTGCCAATGTACAACATATGCCATCTTCCCTCTTATATACCATGACATCACCATGGCCATTTTCGACATGGGGTATAGAAATAATTGGAAAGGTGCATCCTTTCGGGACGGGAGGTCATTGCTTCATTTTAGTGGCCATCGACTACTTCACCAAATGGGTCGAAGCCGAGTCATACCGTGTCTTAAACGCCAAGCACGTGGCCAAATTTATCCAAAATAAAATAATATGCCGGTATGGGATCCCTCACGAGTTCATCAGCGATCACGGGACCCACTTTCAAGCCGAAACTGCCACATTGCTGGCAAAATATAAAATTCAAAGGCATACATCTTCGCCTTACCGACCTCAAACAAATGGAGCGGTAGAAGCGGCCAATAAAACAATTGTCACCATACTTAAAAAGATGGCTGAGAATTACCGGGACTGGCCCGACAAAATACCTTTTGCCCTGTGGGGATATCGAACCTCAATCCGCACCGCGACCGGGGCAACCCCGTATTACTTGACATACGGAATGGAAGCGGTCCAACCAGTCGTGCTAGAAGTGCCTTCCCTCAGGATTTTACTTGAAAGCCAAGTACCTGAAGCAGATTGGGTCCAAGCCCGATACGATTCGCTAGTCCTTTTAGACGAACGGCGACCCCGGGCTCTCAACAACATTCAAATATATCAAAAAAGAATCCAACGGGCTTTCAACAAAAGGGTTAGACCCCGAAACATCAAAGAAGGGGATTTGGTCCTAAAATCGGTTCGTGCCTTACTACCGGTTGACCCAAGGGTAAATTCAAACCCAACTGGGCTGGGCCATACTTAGTCAAGAAGTAACTATCAGGAGGAGCGGTGATGCTGACAGACTTGGACGGGAACGAATTTGTCAACCCAACCAACTTGGACCAGCTGAAGCGCTACTACCCATAAACCCCATCTCAATGTCATTTGCAAAAATTTATAAAAATTTGTCTTTTTTATAAATTTTCAAAAATTATAGACAAGCCAATAAGTTAGGATTAATTATTCTACTGTCGCACATCTTGAATTAATAATCTTGATGTATTTCGAAAATTGCAAGAATCGATCAAATCAAATTTTGAACTACGTTTGGTTTGATTCCGCTATTTGTGGATACGTAGGCAACCCCTCAAAAGGGTACAACCACTGCAATAAACGAAAGACGGGAACGGTGTTCAATAATATGTCTTTTTATCTCGATTACAAAAAAAAAAAAAAAAAAAACGCCAAAACGACATACACACAAAAAAATCGCACCACAAAAATAATAATAATATTCAAATAATAAAATAAGAGGACTAATATCCGGGCATCTTCCCCTTTCCCTTGTCCTTCGGGTCACGTGGAGCCTGAGGTCGCCGAGGTGAAGGTGAGCGCTCCCTAATCACGAGGGGAATCTCCTTAGCCCGAACCCGCTTCTTTGGCGACGGGCCTTCAATCACAGTCTTCGGCCCAAGTCGGGCCCGCACATGTTCGGGCAGTCTATCCCGTGGGCCAAGTCGGTCCTGCACGGCTAGCCTAGGGCCTAGTCTTCTTTCCAAGTCCGTCTGGGGGCTCACCTTCCCCCAAACACCTTTAGCACTAGACCCTTCAGCTTGAGTCTTAGTCTTCTTTTTGTGACCTGACATTAGACGAACCATGGTAGCTGGAATGTCTCCTTCATCAAAGAACCCTCTGTTGTCTTTGGCTTGCTCTCTCCTCAGCAAGTCAAAGGCTTCATCGACTTTCAAAGCGGCTCGAGCCTTAGCATCTCCTGCTTTGGTCCACTTCGTGTAAGAATCTGAAACCCAGATTGAGTGGCGAGATCTGACAACGGGCCAAGTATGCCGTGTGTACCATCTTTGCATCCAGGTATCACACATTACATCAGTCAGTTGGGTAGGGTCACTCACAACTGCTTCAACTTCAGGGATTCGCTGGGTCCATCCATACTGCCTTAGTATGCGATCTGGATAGAGATGAACCCTCTGCCTGAAAGATAGGATCACCTGATAGCGGGCTCTGTCCCTCGGGTCCAAGCCACTCCAAAGGTAGATGGGCCACCACGGAACTACCCATCGGATTAACGGACCACCATGAAAAGACAAAACCTCGTCCCAGTACTTTTGCGTAATCTGACGAGAAAAGTCAATGGCCCGCCTTCTCGTCATCACCTGGTTATGACGGTAATTGCCCGCATCAAGAGGAGGATCTATCACCGATAGCCTCTCATATAGCCAAATCTGCAAAAGAAAGCAAAAGCATGAGTTTCCAAGGTAAAATAAGCATTCGCCTAAGGCCACTCGGTCGAGTGCTTGGGATACTCGATCGAGTGGTACCACTGAACGCGAGCAGGGGGCTTTCTGCGAGGGCACTCGATCGAGTGCCAGGGTGACTCGATCGAGTAGCACCTCCGGAGACAGATCAGGAGGGTTTCATCGAGGGTACTCGACCGAGTGCCTGGGTGACTCGATCGAGTACCCCCCGCAGTAAAAAAAAATCGCGAAAAAATCGAAAAATTGAAAAAAGTCCAAGTGACATACATGCAAGAAGCGGGTGCTCCCGGTAAGACGAATTGATGAGTCTCTCTTACGATTGTCCAATCCTTGGATAATCTCGCCCGTGATCAGCCAAGCCGGGCTGTGTTCGGTCTCCATCAAATCTACCACGGTCAAAAGACGGGTGCTTCCCATGCAAGATAGCAAATCCATGTGACCCTCGAAAGCATATACATGGACCATGCAAAAAGAGAAAGCCCTACGACCATAAGCCGGTCTAACCCGAACATCAAGAGGATACATAAATTTCTCAGCCAAGTCGATCAGAGAAATATTATCACCCTCCATCATACGGGACACCTCATTGTGGGAGAGCCCCAAAAATTCTCTCAGCTTCCTCCTCGGGTCATAGATCGAGTACGGGACGGCGGGACGGAGTATCGGGTTCCATCCTCCTATAGCTGCAATCTCCTCAGGTAAAGGGCAAACTTCGCCCCGGGGAAAAGCAAAGACATGGTATATGTCATCCCAATAAGCTAAGCAAGCATCCAGAAAATAGCGGTCAACCACCATCTGACGGAACGGGTACAATTGGGTTATCCCCGTCTGATTCAAAGCCACCCTATCAGCATCCCTAAAGCGACGGGACCACTCCTGCAACATCACACACAACCTATCGATTCCCATGGCTAAACTTCTTGACTTAAGGGAAATAAAGAGACTTTCTCTTAAGAAGAGTTTGTTTTGTGATGGGACTTGTGAAGAAAATCAAGAGCAAGAAGGGGCTATATATAACATCAGCCTTGCAAACTATTTAGGAAAGTTTCCTAATCTCAACAGGAATCAAACCGCAATCCTAGTCTCAATACTAGCGCGGAAATCTCCATCCCGAACTTTCCTAATCTTTGTTAGGAGTCGAAATATCAAAGTATTCTAAATTCAAAAATCTCAAAATTTTCAAGATTTCAAAAATTCAAATTTCAAAATCATTTTTTTCCCCAGCGTGAGTCTTTTTACTACCTATGTGTTGCATGCATGTTATGTGACTTGAACAGGTACGACTCAAACAGGGACATGCAAACCGCTATACCTCCCCAGCATTTTCACGGGATGGGCCAACATACAGGCGCACCCAGGACTTATGCGACAAGTCCAATTCGCCACGGAGTTATCGTCATCAGCTCAGGTATAACTTCTAACTTATGGCTGGCGAGCCCTTCACGCGAGTCTAATGGACTATAAACGACCCGGCCGGAAGTCCGCCAGGTTTCAATCCTCGATTGGCCTGGTGGATACTCTGACTTTCGCCTTGTCCAAGCCTCAGTCAGAGTGGGGGCTATGTAGACACCCGCATTTCGACTGCCAGGTGTCTATGGCAGTTCCCAAAAAACACCCGATGATGATCGGACGCTAACATGCTTCTATGCGCTCGGATACGGGCTCAAATCCATTAATCGTTGGCTAGCACACTTGCAGAGTACAAATATCACAAAATCAACCTCAAATCCAGGCCCAGCGGACCTTTTCGAGTCAAACAAGACTAATTTGCGCCAAAACCGACACTGGAAATAAAACCGACTTTTTTACGATTGGGTCAACCCTAGTCAAAGTCGTTTCCGAAACATGCAAAACAAACCTTCAAGCATCAAAAGTCCAATTCAAACACAAACCCATCAAATATCCATGATCACGGTCCAAAATGAGTGACCCGCGTGACCCAGCTGGGCCACTCGATCGAGTGCCCCACCCACTCGATTGAGTGGGCCCTTATTCAAGCCCGACGGCTGACGCACAAGCCCACTCGACCGAGTCAGCTGCCTACTCGGTCGAGTAACCCTAAACCGGAGCCCTAGCTTTTCCTATATAAGCAACCCTCATGCAACAACTTTGCAACAACTTTTCCGAAACCCTAGAGCAACCATACGCATACACACTACGTCTTTTACAAACCCTAATCAAACCCTAGCAATTCTACACTAGCAAAAACCCTAAACCTAATCTTAGGAATCAATCCCGAGCCACCACAACTCAACCTTCATCCACCTCGAAGACTCTAAGTGTTAAAGCCACGGTTACGGGTCCGCGCCGAGACAAGAACATGTAGGTTGAGGGTGTCAAAACCCTCTCTTTTCTCCTTCTCTTCTTCGCGTCGTTTTCATCTTCCTCTCATCCTCTTTCTTTTCGTTTTTTTTGTTATTTTATTCATTGTACCATAATATCGATAGTATAATTAATATCAAAACATTAAAATACCTATCAATTTGTGTCGAGTATGAGTGATATCGGAATGAGGAAACACGAACATACAAGTGTACTGCACACAGCGTTGACGGTTGCTCGTTCCGATATCCCGATTACTTGGTTATTGAGATAGGTTGACTTCAACAATAATTTTCATACCGTTTGTATCATCGTTATTATTCGCATGTCACATCGATTTCATCAAAACAAACATCGTATTTCAATAAGGGTCGAAACCCATTGACACGGATCCGACATCACAATCCCTAGGGATTTATTTCGATGTCGGAGAAGTCGAGGGAATCAAGTCCTTTTTTATTCAAGTAAGCGTCGATTTTAGATTCGATACCAATTCCATAATTGGATATCGAGTCTGACAATCAAGTCAAATGAATTAATTATCGCGATTTGTTCATATCACGATAATTGATTTAAGACGACTCAAATCAATTTATCTTTTTTTATTTTACTCCAATATTTCATATCGATTCAAATAATCGAATGTGGGATACAATGAGTATTCAAAATTAGAATCGAGTGTAAATTCAAATAATATTTATATTCGGTTCAACAAAATTTTCGATTTATGAAATCAAGTCGAACATAAATTGTGCAATATTTATGTCCGATTCGGTAAAACCGTCAAACTCTCAAAAATCAAAAGCAATTTCAAAATCAACAATTATAATTGCAAACGAATTACCATTCGTACAGGGGGCACTCGACCGAGTGCCTAGCCCACTCGGTCGAGTGGCGTCCCAAAAATCGAACCAGAATGTTTTTCACGACCTCCACTCGATCGAGTCTCACAGTGACTCGGTCGAGTGGCCATGTACTCGACCGAGTTGGTCAATAACTCGGCCGAGTATGGTCTAAAACGCGGAACAGAAACCTCTTTTCAGGATCTACTCGATCGAGTAACCTCATAACGATTAACACAATAAATCGTACATTATTCTATTTTCAAAACCCGATAGTATCTCACGACTTTGGTCGACACGTGCATAATTAATCACGTGTATGCTATCTTTTCAAACCATGCATCATCTTGTACATCATTCAATTCAATTCAATTCATTATTTGCACAAACCGTTAATATCGATTTACCGTTACTAACCGTTTGCTTGTCTTTTTTGTCAATTTAATTCTTGTTCGTTTATCGTACTAAATGAACCCACATGCTAAAATTCCACTTTGACGTAGAATTAATTGCATTAAATTGACTTAGAAACCCTTTTCAATTCCATTCACATGTTTAGGGAAAATATTCTTTGCATATCATTTTTTCCCGTTCAACTAGCGCGCGTATTGTAAGTCATTCGAATTCTTAGTAGAGGCCGCTAATGTGCGGGCGGGGTTGGGTGTCCTTTGTGGGCTTCCCAACACGTACCCTCACCCCTTACTCAGAACCTCGGTTTCCGGATGCCCGAAACCGTTGGCGCACGAGAGTCATTCAATACACAATATCCGATAATGTCGGTATTGGTATCAAATGCAAAGGGACGAGCCCAATAAACTCTGACATCGGAAATGGGCCGTATTTTGTATACGGACCACTACGACATAGAGTGGGCTCGAATGGTTCTGAATAACCACAAAATTCGGTGGCGACTCCACATAGACCTAAATTTCAATTCGATCCGTTTCATATGGAGATTCATTCGCCTACCAAACCCGTGCGTGGCCGCGTCGGGGTGGACCTATGTCATGTCCACAAAAGGCAGCAAAGAAGACGAAGGGGAAGCTCAAAGTTGGAGAGATTGCGTATTTGGCTTAAAGTATAGACCGTCATGGGAATAGGAAGGAGGCCCATGCGGAATTGCAGTGGGAGAGGCAAAATTTTGCTAAACAGAAATTGGAAACGAAGAATAAACATATTGAAGCGAAGAATAAACAGATTGCTGTTATTGAACAGAAGGTCAAGAACGATGCGATGAAGTGGAAATGGCAGGCGTTTCACGATTTATCGTCAAGGAACAATTTGACTCCAGAAGAAGCGGAATGGAAGCAGCAGCTTTTCAACGAATTACGAAACTAGAAGAAGGGTTATGAAGTATTTGCAAGTGTCTATTATTTAAATTTTCGTTTACGTTTTAGTTTTAAGTTATGTTTATGTTTGCGGCTATAACTAAATATGTTTATGTTTAAGTTTAAGTATTTCTTTATGTTTATGTTTATGGTTACTGTTTATGTTTAGTCTTGGTAACTGTATTCTGTGTGCTAGTTTATTCTGTACTCGTATTGTGTGAAAGTAACTTTGATAAAGTTGGTATGTACTGTCTTATCAACTAATGTGTAATATAACATTTCTTTTTCAAAAGTGATCTACTTTTACTGCATGATACGACTTGACTACAAAAGTAAATGCAAGTTGTGGTATAGCTAGCTGTGGAAGTACTGTTGTATAGGTGTAGACACCCGCATTTTGCCTGCTAGTGTCTATAGCAGTTCCCGACAAACACCCGATGACGATCGGACGCAAACGTGACTTGGTATACTCGGATTTGGACCCGAAATCAATAATATCTGACATGGACTTTTTAGCGGAGTAATAATCTCACAAAACAGACCTCAAATTCAGGCCCAGTGGGTCGTTCCGAGCAAAATGAGACTTATTTGGGCCAAAACCGACACCAAAAATAAATCCCGTCTTTTGGCGACCGGGTCAAAACCCGGTCAAAGACGAACCCGTCACAAAAACCAGCCAAATGCACCTTCTAGAAGCTGGAGCCCAAATTAAATTCAAAAAAGATAACCAAATCAACCAAGTCAACCCCTTCCTAATTTACCTCGATTTACCTGATCCACTCGATCGAGTGGATTGACCCACTCGGTCGAGTGGAGCGTCAAAAACCGGATCAGGCCCATTTTCTAGGGCACTCGACCGAGTGCACTAGGGCCACTCGATCGAGTGACCCTAGGTCGTGGGGTAAAACTCTATAAATAGCCCCTCAAACCCTTTGCATTTTCAGTTTTCACTAATGCACATTTACCCTAAACTTCTACCCTAATCTACCTTAACACTCTACACTACAACCCCAAGCAAGCACACATAAAAACCGAGTCCTTTGTCCCTCGAAAAACTGACAAAAGCACACACATATACACACATACACCATAACTTGCATACATCCTCGATACTCCGACGTCCCGTCATTATTCGCGAGTCCATTTCCGAGGTCCCTACTAAGCATGTATGTTGAGGGTGTCCTAAACCCCATTTCGATCCTTGTTACTTTTTTTTACTTACGTTTTTCTATCGTTTATTTCATATCTATATTAATATTATAATTCTAACTCCTAACAAAACTCTAACATTTCATTTTTCGTATACTAACTTTTACATTTTCGTTACTACCATTATTATACCGCGTATATATAAACTAGTATCAAAATCCGGTTTTAAATACGTTTGACTATAATTATCGCCTAAAGTCCGTCTAATCCCTTTACGAGCAACGACGGAGGTGGAGCCCTTTAGAGGAGCCCCGCCCCAATGTACTCAAGGGCGTGACGTGATCGCGACTAATAATAGTTGAACGCATCTAATCCCATTTTAATTAGTACGGAACCCGTTGACACGAAAACCGACATCACGTAACCCAAAAGGGTTAATTTCGATGTTGTGACGTAGAGGGATGCATTCTGTTGCTAATTCAAAATTTCTAATATAAACGTTTTCATAAAGTCCCGACAACGGTATTATAATCGTACATATACACGATTATAGCACCGGAGGTCAAGTTAAATTCAAATCGTGCGATATTTGTATTTAATTTGACCGACCGTCGATTGTTTGAATCCAAAAACGAGACGAGTTAACACTCGTACAGGGGCTACTCGACCGAGTACATAGGCTACTCGATCGAGTAGCGTCCATAAACCTGGGCAGAACCCTTTTCGAGGACACACTCGACCGAGTCAGACCATGACTCGACCGAGTGGGTCCTATAACCCAGAAAACCGAGGGCTTTGACACACATTTCAAGCCTCGTCCTTTTATCGACTTTAGTCATCACGTGTAAAGACAATCACGTGACTTCCCCTTTTTCAAAACTCACACATATCACGACACCTTAGCGACTTTGATCGATTTTTCGACGTGATAAGTCAGGACAAGGCATCGAGGCATAGGATCGGGCTAGCATCACGCTTAGGTCCTATGTCTCCGTCCCTCGTTTAATACACAACGCAATGTGTATTTAATCGGGGTTAGTCCATCTACACATTTCATGGTCTAATGCATATACGGGTCCGTTCCTAACCTTTTATTATTTATTATTCCATTTCTATATCGCTTATAATCTTTGTATTGGCCGGGTTGTATTTCCGCCCGTGTAACTTGTACGTTATTTATTTTTGAGTTTCGTTTATTTACTTGCTTATCGCTTTATAAATGAACCTCGCATGTTAAATCATTTCGACCATAATTAAGATGCATTAAATGACGTAGTTCACATACTATTCGTATGCTTAGCCCGAAAACGTTGTTTGCATATCATTTAATCGTTTTACTAGCGCGCGCACACGAACACGAACGATGTCTTAGTAGAGACCGCCATGTGCGGGCGGGGTTGGGTGTCCTCAGTGGGCTTCCCAACACGTACCCTCACCCCTTACTCAGAACCTTTGGTTTCCGGACTTCCGAAACCCTTGGCGCACGAGAGTCATTTTATATACGAAAGCCGGTTTAAACGGTATCGGTATAATAACGCAAAGGGACGAGCCCCATGAACTCTGAAATCGAAGTGGGCTTACTTTGTGTGTAGCCCATGATGACATAGAGTGGGCTCGTATGGTTCCGAATAACCACAAAATTCGGTGGCGACTCCATTTTGACTTAAATTTCGAACCCGAGAACAATCTCACCACGAGATTCATTCGCCTACCCAAACCCGCGCGTGGCCGCGTCGGGGTGGACCTACGTCATGTCCACAATTTGGCGACTCCGCTGGGGATACCTGATGTACCACATGTCATCGGGGTTCCTAGGGTGAGACTCGAAGAGAAATCGTTCGTATATTAGTGTGCGCGCATTAGTTTAATGATTCATGCATAACCCAAATTTTGCCCGGGCCGGTTACTTGTGACCGACGTCCCACTATACCACGGTGCATTCCTACATGGGTGCACTAAAGACTTCGATGGCGGAACTCACCGGGGTTTTACGGCAGGTCCTAAGTCCAAATCGACTAGGGAGTCCGTCCCGTTTCGTGAGAATGCTGTCGTTGTTGGTATAGACCCTACTTTGACTGACCGAGACTTAGTGTAAAACATACATAAGCGTCGTTATAATGCTTGTTTGACTACGTGCTACTTGGTTTCCGTGTCATTTTTCAAAAACCGTCATTTCAAAAAATGCATCTTCCAAAAACACCCAAATTTTGAAAAACCCGAAATGTTGTCCGTTTCGGGACCCGTCTTTTCAAAATATCCAATTTTCAAAACTCAGAATGCCGCCGAAATTTAGGATCAACGATTTGACTCAAAATATCCTTTTTCTCTAGTCAGCATGCTGCCCATTTTAATTCGTGAGTTTCCAACACCATTCCGATTTTCTGAATTTTCAAAATTCTAATCTTGGTTTTCGAAATCCCGTGTTCAATTTCCGAACTCTTGGAAATTCACCCATTTTATATTCAAGTTTCAAACATCCAACTTTCCTAGTAAACCTTCCTTATTATAGGACCTACCGTCTAGCCGTGTGTCGGGTCCTTGCATAGTATGTCGAAGGTCTACAGCGTCGAAACTCTGTTGATCCTATATCGCGAGTTTCCCCCCTTTCCCGAGTCCGCCTTATCTGTCAAGGCACGACCTACCCGCGTAGGGCATACCCCTACAAAGGAAAGTCCGTCCATACACTCGAGTCAAAAGTCGGGGGAAAAGTCTCACGTGGACCTTCCTTCGAACGGGATTAGGCCCACAAAGCCAAAATCCTAAGGAAGCTATACAACCCATCGAGTCATCCGTCTAGATGTATTTCTCGAGTCTTTAGTCTTCCTTCTTAGTGTCGCTCGGGATTTACTTTTCCTTTCCTTTTCCAAGATCTGGGTTCGGCTTCTGATTACGCGGTGTTCTTACAAACAGGCCGCCGGCAACTAGACACGCTCGAAGGATGGCTACTTTGAACAGCCTACAAACCTCTCTGGACGCCATGGTCGCGAAGCAGACCGATATCGAAGCCCAACTGACTGAAATGAGGGTTGGCCAAGTGGCCATTGTTGCTCGCCTAGCTACAGTGGAGCAAAGGGCTCCTAATGTCGAGGCTACTGAGCCTCTAGCTGAACTAGTCAGCGCGGTGCGCCGGCTAGAGGAATAAGTCCATTTGGCTGGGAGTAACAACATTCATCGGGAGAATAGTCGAGAGTACAACCCGCTGAGTGACAAGCTACCCGCAAACCTGAATCTCACAGGCTTGCCCATGTTTGAGGGAACTGAAGACCCGTTACTACATGTACGGGCCTTCAAGGAATTCATGGCCATCAAGGGAGTGGATTCATCCATGTTCAAAAATCTCTTTGCTGCATCTCTTGAGAAGCACCCACGGGCCTGGTACTACAGGCTAGACCCGAAAAAATACCCTACATGGGATGATGTGGCCACCGAGTTCGCTCGGAACTATGCTGACAACACCGAGATCCAAACCACAATGCGATCTCTGGAGGTTATGGCCCAAGAGCCAAAGGAAGGTTTTACTAAATACCTTCAACGCTGGAGGGCTGAGAGCGTGAAACTGGTTGATAAGCCCAATGAGAAGACTTTGGTGGAGGCTTTTGTCAAGAACCTCCTCCCTTCCTACCGGGTTCACCTCCGATATGCTGTCATACCCAATTTCACCACCCTTACTGAAATGGGTATGAGGATCGAAGACGATCTGAGACTGGAAGGCCTCAATAAGGCCGCTAGCAAAGGGTACCAAGGGGCTTCTTCCTCCACCACTAAGCCCCAAGCTGCAACTCGTAGCATTTTTGACGCGGTTAATCTACTAGATGCCCCGTCCAAGAAGAATACCCCACCTCGGGTCTTCACTGATATAGGTACCACCTATACCTATGCCTTACAAAGGCTGTCCTCCAAAGGCCTAATCCAACCGATAGGCCCAACTCCTGAAGTTCCGGTCGAGCGACGCTCCAAGAACTACAATGCTCAGGCCTATTGCCAGTACCACCGGGGCAGTGGGCATGATACCGAAAAGTGTTGGAAGCTGAAACACTTGATCCAGGACCTAATCGAGAGCGGTAAAATCCCGCTACCCGGAGATAAGCCAAGCAACAAGGAGAACCCTTTCAGCTCCCATGCCATCTTTGTCGGGGAGGTGATTGACTGCACTCACCTTATCTCTCCATTCATCCCGCAAGTGAACGGGATCTGGTTCGATGACGAGGATGATGTCTACCTCGCTAAGGGGGAAACCGTTCCCATCACCCCTGAACAAATTCGCGAGGTCAAAACTCGAGTCCTAGTCAGCAACAACCTTGGTCGTCCCTATTTAGCCACAAGCGCTAGGGACACCCCTATCCCGACAACCACCACCGATCCACTCGGGATGGAAGTCGCCCCTGAAGAGCCTACCGCTGAAATGGCTATCGTGAAGCAACTGAAGAAGACCCGAGTTGACCTCACTATATGGCAACTTTTGGTTAGCTCACAAGAACATCGAGAAGCACTTACGAAGGCTCTCGATCAAGTCAAGATTGACTCTTTGGCTACCCTGCTGAAATGGTAGCCACGGTCCTACCCCACCTAAAGGTTAAGGCCAAGGAAGGAGGCCCAATGATCACTTTTTCTGAAGCCGACCTGCCGCCTTTTAGGGCCTCCCACAACCTGGCCCTCTACATCACGGTGATTTGCCGAGGAAAATACCTTCCTATGACCTTGGTTGATGACGGGTCCGCTGTAAATGTCCTTCCTCTAAGGACCGCCAAAGCCCTCGGCATTACCGAGGCTGACTATATCCCGACTGCTCAGACCATCCAAGCTTTTGATGGGAGTCCAAAGTCGGTAGCTGGGGCCATAAAACTGACCATTATAACGGGCCCGATAGAAAAGGAGCTTGAATTCCAGGTGATTGATGTCACCTCATCATTCAACTTGCTCCTAGGAAGGCCATGGATTCACGCGGTGAAAGCCGTGTCCTCCACCCTCCACCGTAAGATCAAGATGCCTTTGCTTAAGGATGTTATTACTTTGGAGGCAACCCCAATGACCGTGGCTAGCTGTAACGCCATGGGCCGCACGGACCTCTGGGGGTTCGACTTTGTGGGGATGATCGAGGAAGAGTACCTTTTTAGGCCGTACTTCACCACGAGCATTGACACAATGCTTCAAAACCTAGGGTACCTTCCGGGGGCTACCTCTCGACCCGACCTTCCAGCTGGGAAGATTATCGAGGTCCTTAAGGACGAAGACTCTCACTTCGGCCTTGGCTATGCCACCACTCCGGGCAACGTTGTCCGAGCAGGAATCGAAAAGGCCTGCAACATCATGAAGGGTATCCACTTGAGCCCTTACTGCCCACGGTTGTCTGACTATTTTGTCACACCCGTGTTCGGGGCTATCCAGGTTGGACTATACCAACCCAATGCTACGCACCTCGGGACCCACTCGGCCCGGGACTGCAACTACATCCAGGATGAGGTGTTCGCCCTCATCCAGTCCGATGGAGCTGATGATGATGAGCCCGCGCTGGGACTACTCTTCGGGGAAGACACTATAGCCCCAACTCCAAAAGAAGACCTGGTCAACCTGATTCTCCGCAGCAACAGGTTTGACCCGACCAAGCTGATCTCGGATGTTGGCTCCGAGACGGGGAACAGGGCCTGGAGGAAGACTGTCAAGTGGACTGACAGTCAAGGAAAGATCTACAAGCTGGTTACCGGAGAGGGAGACATGCCTGAGTCTGAGTCCGAGTCTGAGTCAGAGTCCGAGTCAGAGTCTGAGGTCGAGTCTGGGAAAGTCGGTGCTAGAGTCACTCCTGTAACCCCTCTCCCTTCTATCATTCCTGCTGCTAGCACTTCGGGGTCTGTCCCGAGTGCTTTACCAATCCCGCCACTGACCAATGATCAGATGGCTGCTCTCTTTGAGCTGTTTTCCAAATTTTCAATCAATAATAACAACCGTTCTGCTTACGACTTGTCTCTTTTAAATTCTGCTTTAAAAAATGCTTTATGCTATGACATTGAGAAATCCGACGAACAGGTACCCTTACCTCCACATCTGATCGAGTAACTAGAGCAAAGGGAATCCCGGAATCCGGTAATTGAAGAGACCGAGTCCATAAACGTGGGAACAACCTTAGAGCCTCAGATACTTAAGATAGGGTTATCTTTAGATCCCGAGGAGAAACAACAATTCATAAACCTCCTCCAGGAATTCAAAGATGTCTTCGCATGGTCCTACAAGGACATGCCGGGGATAGACCGGGAAATAGCCGAGCACCGCATACCTATCAAAGACGGGTGCAAACCGGTCAAGCAGAAGCTTCGTCGAATGAGGCCCGAATGGTCTCTCAAAGTAAAAGAAGAAGTCGACAAACAGTTCAAAGCCAGCTTCATACAAGTGTCCGAGTATCTGGAATGGGTTGCAAACATCGTGCCGGTTCCTAAAAAGGACGGTAAGGTGCGGGTGTGCGTAGATTTTCGGGATCTTAACAAAGCAAGCCCGAAAGATGATTTTCCGTTACCACACATCGATATACTGGTAGATAACACGGCCGATCATGCCCTTCTGTCATTCATGGACGGGTATGCCGGATATAATCAAATCAAGATGGCGGAAGAAGATATGAGTAAGACTACCTTCACTACACCTTGGGGTACTTACTGTTACACCGTCATGCCATTTGGTCTCATTAACGCCGGGGCCACATACCAAAGGACCGCTACCGCTTTACTACACGACATGATGCATAAAGAGGTAGAAGTTTATGTGGATGACATGATCGTCAAATCCAAAGAACGGGATGGTCACATCACCGCCCTAAGAAAATTCTTCACCCGATTGCGCAAATACAACATGAGACTAAACCCTCAAAAGTGCAGCTTCGGGGTAACGTCAGGCAAATTACTGGGTCATATCGTTAGCCAACGAGGTATCGAGGTTGACCCAGCTAAAATCAAAGCCATTACCGAGATGCAAGCTCCTAAAACCGAAAAAGAAATAAGGGGATTTCTCGGAAAAGTCCAGTATATTAGTCGATTTATTTCCAAACTAACCATGGTGTGTGAACCAATTTTCAAGAAACTGAAAATAGGAGAACGGATACTATGGGATGACAAGTGCCAAGCTGCTTTCGACAAAATCAAGGAAATTCTGTCTGCTCCGCCAGTCTTAATGCCGCCTCAACCCGGGTTGCCTCTGTCGTTATACCTAACAACGACCAAGACAGCCATGGGGGCTATGCTGGCTCAAACGGTCGACTCCGAAGAACGAGCCATTTATTACATCAGCAAGAAGTTTTTAGAGTATGAGTGCAAATATACCATGCTCGAAAAGACGTGTTTGGCTTTAGTCTGGGCCACCAAGAAGCTCCGGCACTATATGCTCAGCTACGAGGTCCATGTTCTATCAAAGATGGATCCGATCAAATACCTCTTCGAAAAGCCCATTCTCAATGGCCGGATTTCAAGATGGACTCTAATGCTGGCAGAGTTCGATCTGAAATTTGTACCGCTAAAGCTATTAAGGGACGGGTGGTAGCTGAATTCCTCGCTGACGAAGAGGGACACACCGACATCTGGTCCTTCCCAGACGAAAATATTTTCCATACCGATGCCGAAACATGGGATTTATACTTCGATGGAGCATCTAATTTTCGAGGGTTCGGAGTCGGGATCCTTATGATTTCGCCGAGAGGGGAGCATACTCCCGTCTCCATCAAACTGGACTTTGATGTTACCAATAATGCAGCAGAGTACGAAGCATGCATTTACGGGCTACAAGCCGCCGCCAACCTGGGGATCACAAATCTCCGGGTACATGGCGACTCATCCTTGGTCATTAACCAAGCACTGCAAAAATGGAAGACTCGGAATGCTAATCTCGTGGCCTACCAGGCACGAGTAAGGGATCTCGAGAAAAAATTCCAAAAGGTGGAGTATATATACCTGCCTCGAGAAGAAAATCATTTTGCAGATGCACTCTCGAAATTGGCATCTTTACTGAACATTCCCGACCACGTGACCAGCATGCCAATTTGCGTCGAAAGACGGTCCGAGCCGGCATACGTTCATGACATTGAAGACATCGAGATCACTGATCCCGAACCTTGGTACCAGGCGGTGTTAACGTACCTGACAAATGGAGAATATCCTCCCGGGACTGAGGGTCGAGCCAAGAAAGCCTTACGGAGGCTAGCCACCCAGTTCATCCGCACTGATGACGGGCAACTATACAAAAAGACGGCACAGGGGGCCCTTCTCCTTTGCGTTGACAAATATAAGGCCGAGAAAGTAATGGCCGAAGTACATGATGGTGAAAACGGTCCACATATGAATGCTCACATGTTGGTCCGAAAAATCATGAGGCTCGGGTATTACTGGAATACCATGGAAGCCGACTGCCAATTTTATGTCAAACATTGCCATAACTGTCAAATCTTTGGCAATGTGCAACATATGCCGTCGTCTCTGCTTTATACCATGACGTCGCCTTGGCCGTTCTCGACATGGGGTATCGACATAATCGGTAAGGTAAATCCCTCCGGTACCGGCGGACACTGCTTCATTTTAGTAGCTATCGACTACTTCACCAAGTGGGTCGAAGCTGAATCATATCGCATCCTCAATGCTAAGCATGTCGCCAAATTTATCCAAAACAAGAAAATATGTCGGTATGGAATCCCACATGAATTTATCAGTGATCACGGGACTCATTTCCAAGCTGAGACCGCAGCCCTACTGGCTAAATATAAAATTCAAAGGCACACGTCCTCGCCCTACCGTCCCCAAACGAATGGAGCAGTAGAGGCGGCTAATAAAATGATTGTCACCATACTCAAAAAGATGGCTGATAATTATCGGGACTGGCCCGACAAAATACCTTTTGCCCTATGGGGGTACAGGACATCAATTCGCACCGCAACCGAAGCGACACCGTACTACCTAACTTATGGGATGGAGGCAGTCCAGCCAGTTGAATTAGAGGTACCGTCCCTCAGAATCCTGTTAGAAAGTCAAGTACCCGAAGCCGACTGGGTTCGAGCACGGTACGATTCGTTGGTTCTACTAGACGAACGACGATCCCGCGCTCTCAACAACATCCAAATTTACCAGAAGAGGATCCAAAGGGCCTTCAACAAGCGAGTAAGGCCCAGAAACATTAAAGAAGGGGATCTAGTCCTTAAGTCTGTTCGAGCCTTACTACCAGTTGACCCAAGGGGAAAATTCAAACCCAACTGGGCTGGGCCATATCTGGTGAAAAAGATCCTATCAGGGGGAGCAGTAATGCTGACGGACCTGGACGGGAATGAGTTCGTCAACCCAACCAACCTGGACCAGCTGAAGCGTTACTACCCTTAGCCATTTCTCAATGTCATTAGCAATTTTTTTTTTATCAAAATCATTTATTTTACAAAAAAAAGCAAGTCAATGAGCTAGAATTATTTATTCTACTGTCACAAAACATCTTGAACCATTAGTCTTGGTGTAATTCGAGATTGCAAATTTTCCAAGCCTGAACTACGTTTGGTTTGATTCTGCTAATCGCGGATACGTAGGCAGCCCCTCAAAATGGCACAACCAGTGCAATCAAGAAAGGACAGGAACAGTTAGATAATAAACTCCTTTTATTAATTATCACAAAAAAAACCCGATAAACCCGGGAAAATTACAAAGTGCAGGAATTCAAAAATTACCAAAAAAAAAAAAGAGCACACGACAAAAATAGTAATAATATTTAAATAATAAAAAGCTAAGGACTCGGCATTCAGGGCATCTTGCCCTTCCCCTTGTCCTTGGTCTCCTTGGCCGTCCACTGACGACGACGCGGAGGAGAGCGTTCCCGAATCACCACAGGAACCTCCTTAACCCGGACTCGTTTCTTGGAACTCGAGTCCTCATCCACCTCGATAGGCCCGAGTCGGGCCCTCACGGGCTCAGGGAGCCGGTCACGCGGACCTAGTCGGTCCCGGGCCGCCAGCCTTGGCCCAAGTCGCCGTTCCAAATCAGTCTGGGGGCCTAGCCGCCCCCGCGTGCCACTAGCACCGGCATCTTTAGCTCGAGTCTTAGTATGTGACTTAAGACACGATTCTAATCGGACTAAGGTAGCAGGGGTCTCTCCCTCATCGAAGAATCCCCTATTGTCCTTTGCCGTCTCCCGACAGACCAGTTCGAAGGCCTCATCGACCTTCAGAGCTTTACGAGCTTCCTCGGACTCCTCGGAAGTCCATTTCTCGTAAGCCCGAGAAACCCAAGCGGATTGGCAAGGGTTGGGAATAGTCCATGTAGGACGAGTGAACCATCTCTGCAACCAAGTGTCGCACATAGCGTCTGTCAGTTGGAGCGAGACGCTAATAATGGCTTCAGTCTCAGGAATGCGCTGAGACGAACCGAACTGCCTCAAAATGCGGTCCGGGTAAATATGAACTGTCCAGTCGAGGGACAGGATCACCAGGTAGCGGGCTTGATCCCTCTTGGCCAGCCCCGTCAGTTTAGAAAGGAACCACCAAGCGACCGTCCACCTAATTAAGGGGCCACCATGGAACACCAATTCCTCATCCCAGTAAGCTCGATTTATATGGTGATTTGAGCTTATCCGACGCCCCCTTGAACTGATTTGACTGCTACAGTAGTTGGGAACGCTCGGAGGAGGCTCTATGATTGACAGGCGTTCCGACAACCAAACCTACAAAGAATATACAAAATTCGTAAACAACAGAATGGTCCGCTATAGCCCACTCGATCGAGTATACCATCTGACTCGATCGAGTAAGGCTCTCTAAAGGCAAACAAAATCACGTCAGGTGTGCCACTCGATCGAGTAAAACATCTCACTCGATCGAGCAAGCCCTCCACAGATGGGCAGAAGCACTTTGTAGACATCACTCGATCGAGTGACAGGTCCACTCGATCGAGTGACTTACGGACCTCAAGAAATCGCGCGAAAAAAAGAGAGCAAAGAAAATCGCAGGGCATATACCTGCAGAATAAGGGTGCTCCCCGTCAATTGCCGGGTTGGGTCAAGTCGCCTAGCATCCAGACCCATGATGATTTCTCCAGTGGCTAGCCAAGCAGGGCTATGACCGGTCTCCATCTGGTCAACCACTCCAATCAGCCTAATTTGACCCACGCATGAGTCAGCATCCATCATCCCCTCGAAGACATAGCGGTGCAGCATGCAGAATGCGAAAGCCCTACGCCTAGAGAAGGCGTAGCCCTTACATCTTGACTGTTCATAAACTTGTCAGCAAAGTTGAAGAGGGAAACAGTATCTCCCCGCACCATTCGATCTGCCTCAGCATGAGACAGACCCAGGAAATCCCTCAGCCTTCTCCTCGGGTCCGGGTAGAACGGAGGGATGGCAGGACGAGCAACAGGGCTCCAACCCCCGATAGCTGCGATCTCCTCGGGAAGAGGGCATATCTCTCCCCGCGGGAACGCGAAGACGTGATGGGTGGTATCCCAAAACGACAGACAAGCGTCCAAAAAACGCAAATCAGGTACTAGGCGCCGAAGAGGAAACAGGCTGACAATCCCCATTTGGGTCAGCTCAATTTTATCCTCGTCCCGAAAGTGTTGGGACCAGGCAAAAAGCATCGAAGTAAGATGTTCGATACCCATGGCAAGAACTTGAATCTTCGTGAAAGACTAAGAGATTTTGAGGAGAAGGAGGAATTTTGATTTGAGATACAGTAAACTGAAGCAGGGAGACCTATATTTATAATAGGAAACCCTAACTGTAACCCTAACTTCCCTGCCTCCTCAGCAAACCTGGGCCCCAGCATGTGCAGGCCTGACTTCAGACTAAAACCCAGAATAGGAATCAAGTTGTCCCGAGCTTTCCTAAAAATTTCTAAAAATTCTGAAAAAAAATCCTGTGATAAAAAAAAATCTTTCAAAATTTTTGGCTTTTCAAAAATCAGCTTTTCCCCAGCACGAGTCGGTGTTTTGTCTATGTGCTACATGCAAATTGCTATGTGTCAGCATACAGGTACACCCAAGACTTCAGAAGCAAGTCTCCACGCAACTACTTCACTCCCCAACGTGAGCCAATATCTATCCCAGAATTCTACAATCAGAGCCATGATGTATCAGCATACGGGTACTCCTATACCTTCAAGAGAAAGTTTCACTCCCCACGGAGCTATCATCCGCAGGACAGATATGACCCTCTGCTTATGGCTGGCGAGCCCTTCACGCTAGTCTACTGGACTATAAACGACCCGATCGGAAGGCTGCCAGGTCGTAATCTGCGATTGGCCTGGTAGCTACTCTGACTTTCGCCTTGTCCAAGCCTCAGTCAGAGTGGGGGCTCTGTAGACACCCGCATTTTGCCTGCTAGTGTCTATAGCAGTTCCCGACAAACACCCGATGATGATCGGACGCAAACGTGACTTGGTATACTCGGATTTGGACCCGAAATCAATAATATCTGACATGGACTTTTTAGCGAAGTAATAATCTCACAAAACAGACCTCAAATCCAGGCCCAGTGGGTCGTTCCGAGCAAAATGAGACTAATTTGGGCCAAAACCGACACCAAAAATAAATCCCGTCTTTTGGCGACCGGGTCAAAACCCGGTCAAAGACGAACCCGTCACAAAAACCAGCCAAATGCACCTTCTAGAAGCTGGCGCCCAAATTAAATTCAAAAAAGATAACCAAAT